>JAEQBH010001204.1:0-600000 GCA_016808115.1 Tetrastigma voinierianum | reverse complement strand
GCGCTGTCAGAACGAGATACACAGGATGCATATTGGGAGGTGTGCATCTCCCATGCGCCTTAAATACATGTAAGCATTACCTTCGAACGCATCTAATGCGATAATCATTTCTCCCAAACCTTTCAACTCCCAACATTTAACATTTGAAACAACAATATTTTCCCTAAACTGAAACAACACAAAAAACTCAAACAGTTAAGCCACTATCATGAAGACTACGATTCAAGATCCGCTATTATCAGCTCAGGCTCGAGGCCTGCTTGCCTCGGTGTTAGGAACGCCTGACCCCACTCGCTTCACCAAGACCAAAGCAGACACTTCCCGCACGAGATCTGAAAAGAGGCCACTGAAAGCAAAGGCGTCAAACTCTTCCAAAGCCTGACCGAGCGCCAGAAACAGTAATCTGGGAGGCCAAGTCACATCATGGTCAATAAAATTGGCTCGGCCAACCGCCCGATTTTTCTCACAGCTGGGCAGGCACTCTGTACCCCGCCTAAACCGGCCGCTCAAGCAATAGCTCAAGGCAAAAATTGGGCGAAGCCTACGCCTAGCCATACGGCCTGCCATTAGGATCGGGTCACCAGTCTCGATTTTTCTTCGCCACACTTAATGGGGCCCAAATTTCGACCCTAATTCCGGTGGACCCAAGCAACGATCTGCCTGTGCCACTTTGCCAATCTTAATCGGTGCATCCCATTCGAGACTTCCCTCAAGTCCGTCACCTAAGATTCTACCCCATACAATCTCTAAATCCCATATGGTTTGTTTAATAAGCACCTAGAAGCAAAAAATTCAAGAAAGCCGAGACACGAATTTTCCAAATTTCCAGATCCCTTACTCCTCGAGATATAATCCCTGATATGGCTGATAATCCCCTGTATGTTAATTAGTCAGCGATAAGGAAAAATGTGTTTATCTCTAAAATAGGAGATTCCTTCCCGAGATAGGAGGATTCGAAACCATCGTCTATAATCAGAGTGATCTCTACGAAAGGAGGTAAAGATCCAAACTGCTAGTTTATTCTCTTAATCATTTATAGCTACAGCCCCACCGGGTCGCTAGACCGCCCCTTTTTGCAGTTTATCACGCCAAAAGCCTGTAGTCGATAATTGAAGTTCACATTGCATTGTTGATGCTCAAGGGATCCAACGTTCAAAGTCCCAACACTACCCACGAATAAAAATGAAGCGATTAACTCGTGCTTAATATTTACTCCACATGCGGATACCATGGTCTTGCACCCACTATTCATCGAGCCCAGTGGCCCGCTTGGCCGCCGTCTATTATCATGAACGGCCAACCCACTTACCATATCAAATAAGCGGGCACCTAAACTAGACCAAAAGAAAGAAAGACGTTTCCTCCCACGGATCACCCTCTAGCAACCCGTCTAATTTTAAGCCCCCCGCCATTATCCCACCGCATACGGGAAGCTCATGGTGCGATACAAAGGCTTTAAAATACGCAAAAAGATATTTATCGCCAGATTTCTCAACGTCCGAATCCATTATTTCGCTAAAAATTAATCATCGATATGCATAATTAATCTAATAGTTAATAATTCATCGATATGGAAGAAGATATTTTATCACTAAGATTAAAATATTTTCTTCCCTAAAATCAAAGAGAAATTCGTAAACCACTTTCTATAAATCAGGAAGATCCCCCGATGGGAGGGTAAGCAATTCCAATTAAACATACTTCTTCTTCCTTTCCATATTTTTGGTCGACTTAACTTATACGATCGCCCACCGCGTCGAATCACTCTTTTGCATATTTACATTGCGCCGCTGACGCCAGTGCTCGTGACGATCGTGAATAAATACCCGTAAGCCAAATTTTCCTTCGACATTGACTTGAGTTTGTAGCACCAGGTTGAAAGGGTTATAACAATCTCTTTTACTCTTTTTTTTTTCTTTTGCCTAAAAAAATGTTATTCTTCTTCGGTCTTGAAAGTTAATAATCTTGAACTAGAATGTCAAACTGGCGCATGGAGGAGAATTGATTATTGGGAAGATGAAAGATAGACCCATGTGATTTTCTGCGGCAAGATGGGGAATGATTTTCTGGTTATCCAAACAGAATCTTGACTTGGGCCTGAGTGAGCAAATGGGCCTTCGTGGCTTTTTTGTGCCCATATTTCCAAATTAGAACGACTGACTCGGAACATGCGGACACCTCAAAAAGCTTATCTTCCATTCCACACCAACGTATATAAACCTCAATTTGAAAATCAGAGATAATCAGAGAGACGGAGACAGAGAACAACAGTCATGGAAGGCTTGAAGCTGGGACACACTCTGCACAGTAGCCATGGCTTGAACCTTGTTGTCCCTGTTCCAACTTCAAGCTTAGTTTCCAGACCATCTTTCCCAATTCAACCCAAATGCAACCTGGTTCTTTCCACTGGTAATTTCTTCCGGGACCTCTTTTTTTTTTCCTTCTAGTTTCGGTTTAGTGGTTGTGAAAATGTGGGGAAAAAATAGGAAAATAGAAAAGTTGGAATCGTTTTCTTTTTCATATTTTGGGAATTGAAAAAACAGTGTTATGATTCAACTGCTTAACACGACTATTTGAAATAACTGAAGCGGGGTCTCGCTTCTAGGCAAGTTAAAAGGGCATATGATCTAAGACCCAGAATTATTTTCGTTGTATTTTTCTTGGTTTTCTACTAGCCACACGGGGGTTATTGGGAGGTTCTTCTAGTTTGGTCGTTTCGCAATCTCATTTACAATTACTATGGACTGTGTTCCTTAGATTCTTTTCAATGGAAGTGTTTGTCGGTTGGTCTTGTTATAGTTTAAACTTTGGGCTTCAATTTAGTGAATTTGGTAAAGAAACCCATGTAGAATCTGGAGTTCTGTTGATTAATTACCCTATTTCTGTACTATATAATCAAGTTGATCATGAAGTAACCTTCTGCATAGATGTTAAGAAGTCAGTTTCTGAAATGGCACAGGTTAATTTTGGTGTTTCATGTTGGATTAGCCAAGTGTAGATTATTCCATCTTGCTTGTTATTTAGGACTAAGATCGAGTTACTGTATTTTACCTTTTTCCAAGAGGTTTTGAGTCAGTATGAGTTGAGGAATCTTTACTTTCAAAATATAGGTTGTCGGGTTTATGTTGGCACTACAATCAGAAAACTAGCCCTGATTTCTCCTGGTGGTTTCCCCTGTGGACATTCCAATCTGAAGCAAACAAAGGAAGTACGGTTTACCACAAGACGAACATCAGGTTTTCTTTAATTCTTATCTGTTACGTGAGATTGTCAATTGTTCTCAGCTTCCATCTTCAAAGATGTTGTATTTACTGCATCAGTTTTAGCATCAATACAGCCTATGACTGAGGAACTTGTAGAAGACAAGTCCAAGGATCTCCCATCAAGTGGTGATTCTATACGCCGTCGATTTCTCGATTTCTATGCTTCTCGTGGGCACAAGGTTATTCCAAGTTCTTCTCTTGTGCCAGATGATCCCACAGTTCTACTGACAATTGCTGGAATGCTTCAATTCAAGCCTATATTCCTTGGAAAGGTATGTTTATGTGGGTGTGCTGATCATTTGTGAACCCAATCAGAAATTTTCTAATTGTTCAATTGTAATTTAGGGGGCTAAATTATGAAGCTAATGCTTTTGGTAAAGGTTGGGGTGGCGTTATGAAAGGTTCCAGGTTCCAATATCTATCTATCTATCTATCTATATATATATATATATATATAATCAGAAAAAAGGGGTGGGTGGATTTTGTTCATGTGGGGATAATGATCATTTGTGAACCCACATATATAGGTAGGCAAGTTATTATGGGTGATGCAAAGTTTCATGCTATTATTCAGTTGATGACATGATTCTGTACATGGCTTTCTCCTTATTCTGCTTATGTTTATTTTTCTGATTTAGCAATGTGCTTTCATTCTGTACTTATATAAATTTTAGCCTATTTAACAACACTCATGTGTCATGTTCAGGTTCCCAGACAAGTACCTCGTGCTACAACCGCCCAAAGGTGTATACGTACCAATGATGTGGAGAATGTAGGTAAAACATCTCGACACCACACTTTCTTTGAGATGCTTGGGAACTTCAGCTTTGGAGATTACTTCAAGAAGGAAGCAATTAAATGGGCATGGGAGCTTTCAACAATAGAGTATGCGTGAATTTTTTTTTTCCTATTGCTAATGGGCCATTAACCTCCTCATTGACAAATTGTTCAATTTTCCTGTGATTTTCTGTCAGTTGACTCATGCTAGTAGTAACTCTGCATGATAAGTTTGATTTTCTGGGAATCTCTTTCTTATAGAAAAATTAGATTGAATTTCTTCATGCTCATTGAATAATCCAGCTGGTTCCGATAGCAGATTATATATGGGTTCAAAGATGTTTATGATTTGGTCTTTAAGGACTCTGTATAATGATTTTGATGGCATTGTTATATCCCCATGCATCCCTAGCATCTCACGATCATGTAAAAAAAGAAAAATCTCACTGTTTATGTGTTTCTTATAGATATGGGTTTTTCACTGAATGGATACAGGATTAAGTGGATTGAAGGTTTTAAGAAGATGCAGCACGGACTAAGTTTTTACAATATGGAAAAAGAGGGTGTTTCAAACAAGACTCACCATAACTTATAAATCCTGGTAAACTACAAGTTCCCATCAGGTGTAGTTCTCATAATATCTGCACATGGCTATTTGAGCTCATTAAACAACTAAATCCTCCTAAAAGCCTGCTTGTAGATCTGGCTAATATGAAGATTATTACCTAACACCTCCCCACAAGAACCCACACCTGGCTTATAATTTAAAAAAACCAAATAGAGTCCCATGACATTCAAATCAATAAATGGAAATAAATCAAAAGAGGTGGTTCAAACCCGTGGACCCCTAAACCAGGCCTGATATCATGTTAAATCAGCCCAATCCTCCCAAAGTCACTTCAGAGGATTCAAGTGCTTATTCTGGAACATCAAGGGTCTTTAATAAGCTTATATCTTTCCAAATTCTGCATTATATAGAAATCCTGCTGTGAAGAAATCACTCTTGTCTTCCCAATTATATTTGGTTATTATGGTATGCTGAATTTTTTTCCTTTAACTCACTTATTAGGCCACCAATTGAAATATGTTAAAAATTCTAGTATACTACTTGAATATCTGGAAAAGGAAAACATAGCTAAGGCCCATCCAATTAATCCTGAGGTGGATAGAATCAGAATTCGTTTCTCAGGCTCTTGAACAGCTCAGATGGTGTTCATGGAATAGTTTTTCAGATGGACTCTTTCTAAGGTTACACAGACAAAAATATATACTTAGTGGCACACTTGTCTAATTGAACTGCTCATAATGGTCTGCAATTATATGGTGTCCCCTGTGATTTTTGATGAAGAGGATGGGTGCTGGAGTGATTTAAATCTCTAACTATGATTTATCATCCCCTCATGGTCCATGCTTCCTGAGGATTCATTTATGATCGATCCTTGATCGTATTATTCCCAGATGTTGTAATGTGTATCCATTGGTCTACAACCCCATTCATCCATGGACCCTTCTCATCCTGATCCTTTTGGTTTTATTTTATGAAACTTGAACTGAGCTGGTATTCTATATTTTTTCCATATTTTATTTGGATTGAACTTAATCTTGGACTGTGCTATTGATACTTATAATATGAGCCTTACAACCTGGCTTCAAAGTATGGGTCACAAATTTCATGCATGGATTTGATGGATCACTGGAAACCCCTGTTATATTTTTGAATTATAGATATCGTCTGGGTCTTAGAGTGATGGGTCTGATCTCCAGAAGGTATTCACTGTCCCACACTCCCTTGAAACTATAAAGATGGTTCTATTTACTACAAAGCAAACTGGGCCCACTAGAGGAAGAAATCCTTCAAGTGATAGAAGATTGTGCCTCTTACTGCATTCTCTCATAGAAGAAACTCTGTATTGGTCCCCATATGGATTCAAAGATTCTATTCACAGTTTTACACTTCTCCCTGCAGGTCTCAAAAAACAATCATGAGATCTGACCAATTGATCCATCATAGAAAAGCTGCAGAATCTAAGTAAATGTCCTGGGATGTCTTATTACATGAGAAAATAAAAACTTAACTTTATGTTATATCATCTCAGAATCTGCAACCTTCCATTTTCTCTTGATAATTGCCAATCTATATAAATTTTTTGAGGACCTGAGGTTATTGGAGATCTATAAAGTATGCAGTTATTTATCCATATCCCGGCTATGCTGTCCCATCACATTGGAAGAGGTTACGTACCGCTAATTTACTAAAGAGCTGTTCCAACTGCAGGCTGTGATTTAAAAGTGCGTAGACACAGAGAACCAGCTGATATTTCACGCCTACTGTGGCATAGCTAGGAGTGCCAAGAGTCAAATAGATCCTGATGCAAGAGTAGAGCAACCCATCTGATGAACTTGAGCATGGAGTGAATCACGCTTTCATGGCATGACTAGAGCTTATGATAAGTTTGCCACTGATATGCTTAACTGATGCACTATTTTAAATCTTAAATTAAAAACGAAAAACATGTCTTATTCTTGGTCCTAAGATTTACTTCTTCCATATGACACTCTATGGGCCTCAGTGGATAAGATGAATAACCTGAAGTCATAAATGAACTGGGGTCATATAGATTATGAAACGGCCTGAAACTGAAATTGAGAACCAAATACATAATCCTGAGGTCAAACATAATGCTGTTAAACCCATAGTTGAAATTTTATAAGACCTACTAAAAAATTATCCTATTTAATTGAACTTCAGGATGAACCTTTCCACAGCCATAGTTTGAAGGCCTCCTTGAGAATGGGAACCCCATAATCTAAGTTTCTGGGGCTGGGGCTGATGTAGAAATTCACAATGAGACAACCCTTGCGCCTAATCAGGTGGCTTCAATTGGGGATCACTGGTTTTGTTTGTAAATAGATAGAAACCAAAAAAGCTGTTGTTGATAAAGGACAAATCCATAGCTCTCTAAGAAACATATTTGTCTATATACACTATCAAGGAAGGAGTTATGAGGCTGGGTAAAATATTATAGCTGCAGAGATGCAAAACCTATAAGTAATTCGGGCTGATAGAAGAAATTGTTTTGACTGACAAAATAGTTAAGTTTATAAGAGGTTTTTCAAATAATTGGGTGAGTCTGTTATGGCTACTGTTATATTATAGTTTTATACTAATCTTGAGTCCATATTTAAGAGAGTGCATTATGTTCACATTCCAGAGAAGTTAGATACAAATCTGTGGAAGCCCACTCCTGGTTTACAAATTCTTTTTTTTTTAAATTCTGCTACTCGTTTGCACATTATTTGTCATGGAATTATGTAAATTGCTTTCTTCTCTCTCTCTCTCTCTCTCTCTCTCTCTCTTTTTGTATTTACTTTTTCCCTCTTGAAACATGAAACATGAAACATTGCTGGTCTTACAGAGCTCTTATCGGTTTCTTGCAGATTCATCATACAGCTACTCATTTACTACAAGCTGCGCTTAAAAAGGTTATAGGTGACAAAGCAACACAAGCCGGCTCACTGGTGGCTTTCGATCGCATGAGGTTTGACTTCAACTTCCACCAACCACTCCAAGAGAAGGAGCTCATGGAAATTGAAGAATTGATTAATAAATGGATTGGGGATGCAGCAGTACTCCAGACTAAAGTGATGCCTCTAGCTGATGCAAAAAGAGCTGGAGCTATTGCAATGTTTGGAGAAAAATATGGTGAACAGGTTCAAATTTCTATAAAATCTATTTCTATTATTAAGAATGCAGTTATTGTGAATACTATCAACTCATCCCTACACACATTTTTGTTTAATGATTTAGCTTTTTGTATGGATAGTTCATTTGTATATGTTTCAAAAAGCTTTACTTTTACAAAATCTTAAAATAGTTCATATTTTTTCCTTGTGCAGAATTAGTTCATGATCACCTTTTAGAATAGGCAACAGATGATCTATTAATTGAGATTTTATAAGCATTTCTTTATTTTCTTTTTCATGATGAGTGTTTTAAGAAAAGTTTTCATGTTATCACCTTCTGAATTAGGCAATGACATTGCATTGTAATTAAGACTTTAAAAGAAATGACTTATAGTAGATTGACCTAGAAATTTGGATAAGAGAGAGGTGGTAAGTTCATGCTGAGACTATTCTTCTCATTATTATGCTTCTTGTTCAGAAGATACCCTTTTCTTAAAAATAATATCTGTTAGGCCTAAGTCACTTACTAGGTTTAAAATATCTATTAATCATTAATCACTAGCTTGCGTATCAGATGTACATATAGAATGATCTTTATGACCCAATAAGTCTGAGATTTCATATCCACAATCCTAGAAAATGCCAAAAGTTTCTTAATGCAACCTATAACCATAGGGCCATGTTTTGTAATCTCTGTTGGCTGCCTGAAGTTTCCATTGTAGGTCTAGTATGCCCCACAATAGTCTATTCCTGATTGTCGCTGCTTAAAATATAGGAGCTCCTATTTTATTCAGATTTTAGTAATTAGACTCTGATAAAATTGTGTTTTGTTTCTGGCCTCAAAACCTCTCCCAAGGTCTACTTATAATTCCCAGGAAGAAAAATGGTATGACTTTTTTATCAGGTGGAACTTCATTTTCAAGTAGGTTATAAGCACAGTTTCTTATTTTAGTGAAGTTGGTGACTTATGAATTAGTTTATTATTCAATAGTTAGATGTGCATAGTTTACGGAATCTGGGGCACATGTATCTCATACTAGCACACCTGTGCATTGTCATCCAGAACTTGAAAACCGTGCAGCAGAAGTTAACGTGATTAAGAAACTTACTGCTCTCATAGTCTTGGAAAACTTGTTCCTTAACCTACATGTTAAAGTTCCAATACTGAGCATGTTAGAATGTCACATGTTAGATATATTCATTTGGACATCCAAGTCAATCATTCTAGCAAAAGTAGTTTATGGGCTAATTCTTGCCTTATACTCTGGTGTATTGAAGGTACGTGTTGTAGAGGTTCCAGGTGTATCCATGGAGCTATGTGGTGGGACCCATGTCAGTAATACCTGTGAAATACGCGGCTTCAAAATAATCTCAGAACAGGGTATTGCATCTGGGATCAGGCGTATTGAAGCTGTTGCTGGTGATGCTTTCATTGAATATGTCAATGCTAGAGATAATTACATGAGACAACTATGCTCTACTCTGAAAGTATGATTTCTTCTAGACACTTGTCACTGCTCAGAAAATTTGCCCCATTTTTCTATTTATGCTGCATTGTGAAAAATGCACCTCACCAAAAATAAGTAATGTCAATTCTTTCAGCAATTATCTGATGTTGGATGCTAAGGTGTTGTTTGCTCTTCATTATAATGATTATTTCATTTCCCTGAACAATTGAGTTTCACCACAATTTTTTGGATATGGAAGGCTTGTGTTATGCCCAAGAAGCACTCATGCTTGGCAAGAAACTGTTATTTTCCGTTATTGCCTGTTATATTCTTGCAATTACTTTTTCATATTTTTTCCATGATAGGTTGTTTAATTCATTAATTTCTGAGAATATCTCTCTGGCACTTCTCTGATTAACTGCAATATGGCTTGGGCTTTTCAACATTGGAGTTCTGTTTGGTGCTTAACCCATTCCCTTGTATGTTAACGAAGTGGAAATGTCTCTTTATGAAGGTGAAAGCTGAAGAAGTGACAAATAGGGTAGAAGCTCTCTTGGAGGAGTTACGGATGACAAGAAATGAAGTTTCTGCTGTCCGTGCAAAAGCAGCAGTATACAAAGCATCAGTTATGGCAAGCAAGGCATTCCCAGTGGGGACTTCAAAAAAGATCAGGTATTCATATTCTCTACTTAGCTAGACTCCAAATTTCCTTGATTTTGCCTTAGGTATCAGGATAATCTTACTAAGAAAATAAGAGAAATCATCTATTTATTTTTTTTGTGTACATGCAAAGTTCATGAAATTGCTTAATTTTCAGCGAATAGAAGCCTCCTTGCAATAGCAGTATTCATAGTTAACCATCCAAGCCCTGTTTGCTTAATTTAAGTCTTCATTTCTGATTCCTCTTTTTAAGTTTCAAAAATGTATTTAATTTCTGTTAAAAGGAATCATGGACTTTTGGCACAAAGCAGAAGAAAATGACTTTAATGCTTTACTTTCTGTAAAAAAATTCAGGGTACTAGTTGAGAGTATGGATGATATTGATGTGGATTCACTAAAGAGTGCAGCTGAATGCCTCATTGATACGCTGCAAGATCCTGCAGCTGTCATTTTGGGTTCATGTCCTAGTGAAGAAAAGGTAAGTTTGGTCGCTGCATTCACCCCGGGGGTTGTTGAGCTAGGAATTCAAGCAGGGAAATTTATAGGGCCCATAGCCAAGTTGTGTGGTGGAGGAGGAGGTGGCAGACCTAATTTTGCTCAGGCGGGTGGAAGGAAGCCTGGGAATTTATCTGTTGCTCTAGAAAAAGCTCGAGAAGAGCTTGTTGCCATTCTATCTGAAAAGGCAAGCTAAAATTAGTTATAGTTTATTGGCATGAAATTTCTACTTGGAGTCAAGTACGTGAGATCATACTAGCTTCAGAAAAATTCAGAGAATTCTACTGCAGCAGCTGTGAAGAGCAAGTGTTCTTCCATTTATCATCTTGTTCAATCACACCAAGAGCATACAGAAATACTTAGTCTTTTCTTTTTGGTAGGAAAAAGGAAACTAAAAATGCTAGTATAGTTTTACTTTATTTGGATTCACTCTATGAAGTACAGCCTTGAGCAAGCCAATCTGTACATGCTCATCTGCATTTTGGAACAATTTGGTGCCTTGGGTACCGGGATTTTCTGATTATTATATGTTGTAAGTACTTTTAGGAGAATGTATCGGAAAGTTGGCTATGTTTGTGATATTGCACCTGGTCAACTTTTGATTCACCTTTCAGTCATATTTTCTGTCAGAAACTGAAATGATAACTGAGAACCCAACCAAAAAAAGACACAAAATTATACTGATAAGCAACTCAAAAGATGACTGGAAAACCTAAATCAGAGGCTGTAGAATGGCTAGAAAGCACTGAAAATATTTTAGAACCTCTAGAGCTCCCTGACTGTGGGTTAAAAGTAATAGAAAAATTATCTAGAAATGATACTGGGTTTCTCTATGGGTGTCCATCATTGGAAGACAGTTGCTACCGACTATTTTCTGCTTGTATCTTTTTCTGCATCATTATTTCTTAGGATCTAAATTTTAGATTGACAAATAGCATACAGCCAGTGCTTCGGTTCTAGAAGAGAAAAGTTAGAATTTATTTGGGTTGGTATCTTTGCCTATGCCAAAACAGAAATGGTAGCCGGGAACTCGAACCAGTTGAATGATCATATGACCAAGGCCCTCCAGGGTGAGGACCTTGGCAGGTCAATACCGAACCCCATTAGATATTGCCATTTTTGGTTGAGCTGGCTCTGAATCATGCTTAGGTTATCATGCCATCCAGCTCTATATTAGCCATCCAGAGAGACAATGATTAAAAATAAAATCATTAGGTTAAGTGCTCCCCCCTTTACACACTTATGGTAGTACCTACGCATTGTATCTTTTTCTGCATCATTATTTCTTAGGATCCAACTTTCAGATTGACAAATAGCATACAGCCAGTGCTTCAGTTCTAGAAGAGAAAAGTTAGAATTTGTTTGGGTTGGTGTCTTTGCCTATGCCAAAACAGAAATGGTAGCCGCAAACCAGAGCCAGTTGAATGATCATAGAACCAAGGCCCTCCAAAGTGAAGGCCCTGGCAGGCCAATACCGAACCCCATGAGATATTGCCATTTTTGGTTGAGCTGGCTCTGAATCATGCTTAGGTCATCATGCCATCTAACTCTATATTAGCCATCTAGAGAGACAATGATTAAAAATAAAACCCTTAGGTAAAGTGCTCCCCCTTTACGCTCTTATGGGTACCTAAGCATTGTATCTTTTTCTGCATCAATATTTCTTAGGATCCAAATTTCAGATTGACAAACAGCATACACCAGTACTTCCATTCTGGAAGAGAAAAGTTAGAATTTGTCTGGGTTGGTGTCTATGCCTATGCCAAAACAGAAAAGGTAACCGGAACCAGAGCCAGTTGAATGATCATAGAACCAAGCCCCTCCAGGGTGAAGACCCTGGCAGGGCAATACCGAACCCCATGAGATATTGCCATTTTTGGTTGGGCTGGCTCTGAATCATGCTTAGGTTATCATGCCATCTAACTCTATATTAGCCATCCAGAGAGACAATGATTAAAAAAATAAACGGCTAGGTTGGGTGCTCCCTTTACACTCTTATGGTAGTACACCCTGCTTCTTCACATATGACCAAAACACTATATTAAATTTCTATAACTATATCCTCCACTTCCATGATTCCAGAATGCTGTTCCAATGAAACCATACCATAGTGGGTGTATGCTGAGTTAAAGGTCAAATTATCAATAACATTCGAACGCATGCTTGCATTAGAGCACAATCATGTACTGATATGGTAGTATTAAAAGCGACAGTTGCTGCCTCGTCATCAATATTCATCTGGGAAACAGCAGCCGCGTATATTTTCATACTGTAGGTATCTCTAGACATAATGAAATATACATCTGACGCTTAATATGGATTGAATTGTTTATTTGCACAGTTATGATTCATCACATGGACTAAGTAGGAAGTCTTGGAGTTGAGAAATGTTCTTCAAACTATTTGTTGTCAATTCTATGAGGTGATGTCTTAACAGAGCTGGATGATATGGTGGTTGTGACCAAGGATCTTGGTGATATAATTTAGAGTGATATTACAGCATTATGTAGCTTGAATGATATCCTCAATTCTTCCTTTTGGAATTTGAAAAATTATGCTCTGTTTTACTATTTTTCGATGTTGATTTGGTTAAGTTCATCAGGATGAGTCATTTCAGGGGCAACAATTGAGCTGGTGGGTGCCACCTCTGTTTTCCTTATATCCCATGTCTGATGCTGCAATGGTTGTTGGCTTGTTGCCATATTTCAGATTTTTCCCATGTTTATTTTTGTTTTCCTGACAACCAAACAAAGGGTTACAGATCAGATCTAACTTCCATTGTGCTCAGCCAACAAAAAGCATAATCCACCATGGTCAGGGACCATGGGCAGCTGGATTCAATATGGTTGAAAAGCATGATATTTGTGGGCAGTGGCATACACCTAGGACTAAACCATAATGCTGAATGCTACAATGATGAATCCATGAGCTACCCAAATTTGACCTGAAAATTGGTGGTGGATCCTCAAGAAACCTATGCTGTTGGCATGCAATTAATCCGTGGTCCTCGGACGCGGACCGTCGATCATTCAAATAGACAGTTCTACCCCTACATGGATGATGCTCCTGCCTAAAGATATGGTCTCAATGCATGGTTATTTTGGGGTTTTGTAGTCCCTAACAGTGAGACTAAGCATGGGCAAGAAAACAGAAGGTTCTCTTATTCCATGGCCAAATCTAGCTGTTGTGTTTTGGCATTATTCTAACTTGGTGAGGCAGATTTGGAAGACTTTGTTCTTATCTTTTCTCCACTCGTTAACAAGCAATCATCCGACCCACCAAACCTATCATCTTCAACCTTCTTTTCTTTTCTTTTCTTTTCCAATTTGGCACCATGGGAGACACCTAAGCAATGAAAGAACCTAGTTACATAAACAAGATGCTAATCTTATCTTCATCTCTCTTTAATGGCTGAAAATCAGAGACCATTGTTGGGACGTCAATTCTCATGTGGGGTTGTGAAAATCAACTTGGGATCAAATCAAAATCCAAAACCCACACACTTTTCCAGCCATTGATTGAGCATTTTCAACAAATTTCATGTCCCCTAGTTAGCTTTCTCACTTCTCACCCTGATCAAGCTTGAAATCCATGAAATCCCACTTCATGCCTTGTTTTTGGACTTCATTAAAAACATGAATTAGTTCTCCAAACAAACATTATTTTTCCATTTGAAACCTTAATAGAAAGTAAGAAACTTTTAGGGTGATTTGATTAAAACACCTTTTGAAACATGAATTTCAGAAATTCAACCCTTCATCAAATTTTTATCATATTTTAACAAAAATATCTTCATTGTTTTCTTGTAAAAATAATCTTATCTTATATAAGACATGTAAATACGTAAAAAAAACAGAAGGTATCTTTGTCTATAATGAATTAATTTTTAAGAAAAATTATGAAAAGGATTAGATCCATAAATTTTGAATTATTTTGTCTTTTAATCCAATATTTCAAACATTCAATTATTATCTTCAAAAACTTGTATAATATTTTTCTAAACCCACCTTACATACAATTTGATTACACTTCAAGAAGGGAGAGAGGCATTCATAGAAGTATCAAGTGGGAAATAAAAGCCAAGAGGAAACTTCTATTTAAAGTGCATTAAAATCTGTCACCAGACAAAATAAAACAAGCCTCACAGCCCAAGTCTCATTTTCTCACAGCACAGCTGTGTGTGAACAGAGAGAGAGAGAGAAGGAAGAGTCGGTGAAAGGAGCCACCATCAATTTTTTATCTATTTTTTCTCTCCGCGTTTCCTCAATTGCCTGTCTTTTTCTTCACATCTAAGCCTCTTCAAATAAAGAAATCAAAAAACACTCAAAACATTATAAAAACTCCATGCAATCCTTCTTTTTCCGGAAATGCTAACCTGTTCTTCACTCTCTCTCCTTGCCATTCCCTATATATATCTCCCCACGCTTTCCTCCTCTCCTCATTCTCTGCAATGCAAAAGATGGCCATCTTTCAATGCTTCCTCTTCTTCCTCCTCATCTCCTCTGCAACTGCCTGCGATCGCTGTGTTCACCACACCAAGGTTGCTTACTTCTCCACCGCCTCAGCACTCTCATGTAAGAATCAAAATTTTCCTTCTGCCTAATCTTTATTGAGTTTACAAAAGAGAAATTTAGCATAGACCCAGATGAAATTTTGATGATTTTTTCAGTGGGTAATCTTTATTTTCTGGATTTGATGCAGCTGGGGCATGTGGGTATGGTTCATTGGCGTTAGGCTTCCATGGCGGGCACCTTGCAGCTGGTGTTCCCTCTCTGTTCAAAGATGGAGCTGGCTGTGGTTCATGTTTTCAGGTCTGTTAACATTTTAATTTTATTCTTAATTTTTCCTTCATTCATTATTGTTTTTGTATTGAAATTTTATGGTAATTGTGAGCTTCAATCTGGCAGATTAGATGCAAGAACACGACTCTCTGCAGCAGAGCAGGGACTACTGTGATATTAACTGATCTCAATCACAACAACCAAACAGACTTTGTTCTCAGCAGCAGAGCATTCATGGCCATGGCCAACAAGGGCATGGGCCAACAAATTCTCAAGCTTGGCCTTGTAGACGTGGAATACAAGAGGTGAGTTTAGGATAAAGAAATCATTAAAAAAAAAAAAAAATCATTGTCATTATCATTATTAGTTAGAAACAGATCAAGATGCCTTTTTCAAAGCATCTTTTTTTCTCCTTCTGGTAATGGTTTTGTTACACCCACCACATATAAAAATGTCAAAATCCCATGCCCCCCCCCAGACTTAAATTTTGTGGGTCTCCCCTTGAAACAAGGAGCCAAGCATATTAATTATCCCAACGGTCCATTTTCAATACTATATATTATTTATATTCTGCATATTACATCCACATCCAGTTTGAACCACAGAAATATGATGCTCTATGCAAACAGCAAACCCTATTGATTTAGTCATAATTCTCATTCATTTCCTTCTTGATTGTATGCAACAGGGTGCCATGCAATTACAATAAACAAAATTTGGCAATTCGGGTCGAAGAAATGAGCAAAAAACCAAATTATCTAGCAATTAAAGTTCTGTACCAAGGAGGACAAACAGAAATTGTGGGCATGGATGTAGCTCAGGTAAAGGACACAAACAAACAACCCCCATTAAAACAGAGATGTTCATGAACCTGCAGTCTGCAGATATTAATCACATTGATATTTATTTTAGGTTGATTCATCAAGATGGACCTACTTGACCAGAAACTATGGAGCAGTCTGGGACACAAGCAATGCCCCATCTGGGCCCCTGCAATTCAGGTTTGTCGTCACAGGCGGGTACGACGGGAAGTGGATTTGGGCGAAGAAGACGGTGATCCCTGCTGATTGGAAAGCAGGGGAGGTGTATGATACTGGAGTTCAGATCAGTGATATAGCACAGGAGCCTTGTTATCCCTGTGATGATGAAAACTGGAGATGAATGAGGGAGTTGCTGTTGTTGTTCCTTATGTGAATACACCACCATTGTCTATGATTCCTTGAACACATACAAGCTTATATTATGAAGCAGAAGAACACTAGATGATTGAGAATAGAATTGGAAGAAAAATCTTTGTTACTAGTTACTACTACTACTAGTCTACATCAACTTGATATCTGACACACTTTCTCTACATTAATAAAAATTTATCGTTTCAATCTTTTGATGACCTTGTGTGGTAGATTGCTTGATGTTTCTGATCGTTTAAGAATTGAATTGAGATTGAGAACTGGTTGAAATCTGCAGCTTGATTAGCTTCTCCATTAACATACCTGCATATAATGGCATTGTGATAGGCCATTGGGCTGAAGTTTAAGGGCCTGACCAAATCTTCACCTCATTGGGCTATGGGCCGAATATCTGAGCCTGGCCTATATGCGTAGCCCATGGCCTCTGCCCAACCCGTAGACATCTTGATTTCACTTTGTTTTTTCCTAGCCCACATCTTAGTGGGAGAACTATTAGAGCAATTGTGACACCAAGCAGATCTCTTAGGGATGTAAAATTTAGCCCATGGGCCAGAAGCCCAATTCAATCAAGGGCCTGGCCTAGTCTAAGCGTTAAAGATTTATGATAAGAAAATAAATTAGTAAGGTGTTTATTTTTTACTTAATTCTAAATAAATAATTTCGACATATATTCACTTACATATCACGTTTTAGTATTATGTTTTTATACAGATTCGAACATGGAATCTCCCCCTCCCCAACCTATTCCTTTACCACTTGAGCTAGATATTCTAGATATAATTTTTAAAACCAAATAGTACTCAATAGTATTATGTATTATTTTGTTTGTTTTTATAATATTTTACTTCCATTAATTATTAAAAAGTAAAGAACAAATTAAGATGTTACTCTTTATACTAAGAAAAAAAAAAACTAAATGTTTTGACTTTTAATTTAGTAAAACGTCTATAAATGTCATAAAAAGCACAAAAACAATTAACCTAAAATTTGAAAACAAATATTTTTATTAAAAAGTTAAAAAAACAAACACCCTTTAAGCATAATGATCAAACTAAGGGCATGTTTCGCTCATGTTTTTTAAAATTGTTATTGAGAACAGATTTTGAAAACATCGGATAACATCGTTTTGGTGTTCTCTAAAAACAATTCTTGTTCTCTAAAATCTGAATTTAGTGTTTTCTGTGGTCTTTTAGGAACCAAATATGTTTTTTAAGTTTTTCTTGTTTTTATTTTTAAGAACAAAAAACAGTTTTTAGAAACTGCAAACAAACAAGTCCTAAACTTTAAAAGTATTTTTATTGATAAAACCAATTATATTTATTAAATAGTTGGGCTTGGGCTAAGAGTTAAATGTCCAACCTAATTTAGATATAGTCAAAAGGTCTATCTCTAATCTCAACCTAGTTAGGAGGGACTCAACCCTAATGTTTTAAAAATCATATTAGATCGGCCGGTCCAACCTATTGGGTAGTGAACCGACATCAAAATCAGTCTGATTTAAAGGTTAAAACCGTTTTTCTTTAAATCGGTTGAACTGATCAAATTAATTTATAATTATTTTTATTTTTAATAATATATTAATTATTTATTTAGGACATTACCGGTTCAACCATGGTTCGATCGCCAGTTCAACCAGTAAACCAAAAACTTTTTCAGTTCAGTCATCGATCTGATTTTTAAAACATTACTCAAGCCTAACCTAAACACAAAGATATGCCTCAGCACTACTTAGGTCATCTTGTCTTTACCCATTGACACACTTGCTACTAAATCAAAAGTGGGAATTTAGAAATTCTTTCTCCAAATTCATGGAAGTGGGAATTTGGAATCATTAGAAGACTTCAAAATAGAGTATGATGATTCATTTTTCAGGTAAAGAAGAACCCATTCTATAATCTATTGGATGAAGCAAAGAGATTCTCTTTCTTCAAATTCTTCAACATAACATAAAGCCAAAGAAAAGTCTCACACCCTCTTTTGTGGGTTAACTTTGATTGAGAGACAAGTTTTGGTCCCTCATTTTATACTTCATAAAGCATACCAAAAAGTTGTGTCACTTTCTCATTGAATTAGGCATGGACTTATTAGCATCCATCCCTTACCCTATCCTTTTCCAACTTCAAGAGACTATGTTCTACAAATGATTCTTTGACCCATGTTTTTCTTCTGTCAAGCATCTAAGAATTTGAAAAGAGAAAAAGGAGAAAACAATTTGAATATAATTTCTTTCATGAAGCATATTTGATAGACTAGGTTAACCCCAATGGTCTAAAGTTTATTTTCTTAATGACATACTTTACATTTGCTAGTCAAGAAAATTCTTAAAAAAGGTACCTTAAAATATGGGTTAATTTATTTTATGATGTTTAAGAAGACCAAAAGGATTTGTGCCAGTTTTCAAGTTCACGTCAAAGAGCCCTTAACACCTAACTCAAATTTCAAATTCAAATTCAAGAACAATGTACTACAATGATGGAATGTAAAGAGAATATAAGTAAAAAAAAAAAAAAATTAGCAATACCCTTTTGAGAGTAGTACCTTGATTTTCAAATAGGATATTTGTAAAATGACATGGGTAGGGATTAAAAAAAAAAGTATTTTTAAAGGAAGTTCCCACTTCCAAACAAGCCCTTGATTTTTTCTTACGAAATATTAACAATCTGTCCCACGGTAGTGGGCGTTTGTTTTCCTGGAAAATGATTTGGATGTAAGGTGGGTGGGTGAAAAGGAAAAGACAGTTGAAAGAGTTCAATGAACTTGACCTGAGGAGGAGGTTAATGGTTATAGAGTTATAGATTCTGGGACTTCTAAAGCCATCCAATTAATTAACCATGTGAATTGCATGGACACACTGTTTCCCACTCATTCTTCAGTCGGTGATTTTCCTGGGAAAATAATTTCCTTTTGCCAAAAAGCTGAACCAGAAATAATGACAATTATACCCAACTGAATTATACCCCCACCTTCTTAGTTTTACTTTTGAATTTAATATATATATATATATATTCTTTCTTCTTTTTTTTACGAAATAAAGTGTACAAAGGCTTTCGAATTTTGAACGTACATATCAATTTGCCAGTAAACTTTTTTCCGGTCAACATACCTTTATGGGTAAAATTAGATGATATTTATGCAACTTATTCCTTTTTAATAATTGAGTTTTTCAATTTTGAAAAATAAAAGTTCAAATAATAGAGGGATGGAGTTGGTAATTATAAACTATTTTCTATTTTTTTTTATAAATAAAAAATAAAATATTTTCAAATAACATCGTTTGCTTATTTGATATTATTCTCACTTATTTTTCTAAGTTTTTTCAGATATGTAGAATAATGATAATTAGATAACTAGATATAAAACTTATTTTTAGAACATTTTTAAAAATGATAAAACATTTCTAAAAGAATTTTATTTTATAAAACATTATACATTTCAAAAAAAATTTAAAAAACTGTTATATTTTTAAAAGATTTTAAGAATAATTTTTAAAAAAAAAAAAAAAAAAAAAAATATTCTAAAAAAATCGCTTTTAAAAAATAATTATCAAATGCTCATCACGCTTAAATACGCGATTTGAAAGACTAACGCTTCAAAAAGACCAACATATGTTTTATTATTAGAAAGGGGGTCCCTCGAATACTACTAAAGAATATTTACTATATTATGTCAAAACGCTTAATTCATCAAAAATATTTATCAACAATCCACTTAAATTTATTAATTTTTCAGATAATTTTTAAAATTACTATTAAGTTGTCTATCATACATAACTCAAGTGATAAAACATTTAATATTTAAATATGTGATCAAATAATATTAAAATAACGATTAATATTAACGTGACGTCCATATAACAAATAGGATCCACTCTCCTCTATTCTCTCTCTTCCCTCTTCTCGTCTCTCTCGTCTATTGGAGGTCGGAACCTCACCAACCCACTCACTCCACCCCTCCCATCACCCGCCCAGCCTCCAATCCTACACTCACCCGAGCCCTAGCCCCAATCTGCACCCACCCACCAACCATTTTTTTTATTTTCTTTTTTTAACTATTAATTTTTTATTAGAATTTTATTTTTAGTTTTCAAAATCTACTAAATAAAAATTCAAATTTTATTTATTTTTAAAACATAAATAACTTATTTATTAATTTTTTAAATGTTACAAAAATTATTTTAATTTTACTAATAGTTATTTTATTAAAATAAATTAGATTTTAATTAAAATATTTTTTTTAAACATCTATTCACTTTGTAATATATAATGGTACTATGTTCCTTTTATAACGTCAACCCTTGACCCCTCCCAATGCCTAATCTCGACTCTAAGGCACTTGAAATTGGTCTTATTGGCAATCAAAATATTTAATATATTTAATATAAATATATTTGTTTATAATGATTAATAATATAATAAATAAATATTAACATTTTAAAGTAAATTTGATTTTAAAAACTCATCCACATTAAAATATATTACTTTTTAAATATAAATATTTAATATTTAATATAAATATTAAAACTTATTTATTTGAAATAATATTTAATATTAAAATATTATTTCAAACTCATTTTTTATTGAGTAGATTTAAAAATTAAATAAATTTTGAAAATTATTTATTTAAAAATTAAAATAATTGAATAATTTAATTATATTTTTAAAAAAATTTGAATATTTGTTTATTTAGTAAATTTTAAAAACTAAAATAATTTTTTGAATTTTAATTAGTAGATTTGTTTTAAAATCATTAATTAGTAGATGGAAAATAACAAATAATTTATTTATATATTTTTACATAAATTTATATTTTTTATTTAGTAGATTTTAAAAACTAAAAATAAAATTCTAATAAAAATTATGTTTAAAAAAGAAAAAAAGAAAAAAAAATGGTGAGGGCTAGGCGGGTGGGTGCGCGGGGTTACAGCCGGTGAGAGGTGAGAGAGGAAAAAAGGGTAGAAGAAAGAGAGAGGAGAGAGAAAAGAAGAGGAAAAAGAGAGAAGAGACGAAAGTAGGTCTTATTGTCACGTGAACGTCACGTTAATATTTAATAATTATTTTAATATAATTTGATTTGATTATTTTAATGATTTGAGTCGTGATACAGGTTAATTTGGGCCGTGAAAATAAATTGTAGGGACTTTTTTACATTGAAAAAAAGTTTTAAATGTTATAGAGATATCAGGTACACTTAGGGTTTTTTTTTTTTTTGCATATTTTCTCGAATTTTTTAATTACTACTATATTTTTGTTTAATTAAAACATAAATAAATAATACCATCAAAAGCAAACATAAAAAAAAAAATTTAATTTTAGTTTAAAAAACTATAAAAATTCCATGACAAAATTATAAACAAGGACATTGGGAAGTGGGGGCAAGCAATCAAGCACAATAATCCACGTGTCCCTTCATCTATGATACCTCCTTGCCCTATCAGGTGATGATATCACAACGCAGCTGAATCCAAATGATGATCATATGTCGGATCAACTGAATAAAAAAGGCAATCGTACGGCAGAGGATGAGCACGACTCTTAAGATTTTTTTAGAGAATTAAATCTGTGACGGCGCCATGCACATGATGAGATCCTGGCCGTTGGATTGGACATCGGGAAATAAAAGATATTGGAACTTAAACCGCTAGTGTTAAGGTGGAGTGTACGCCGCCGTGACACGAAAACATTCCTCTCTGGTGGCTATGTGCTCTGCCTACAAAAGATTGGCATCTTTGTATTTAAAGCATGTCACTGTGCTTTTCCTCCTCGCCCTCGCCCTCGCCGGCGCCCCTTTTTAATTATTTATTTTTAATTTATAATCAATAATAATAAATGAATTATTTAACTTTTTTATTGTAAATTACCAAATTCCTACGTTCAAATAGGGTTTGAAAATCCGATTTTGGAAATTTGAGAGGCGGTTTGGTAATTGTTTTTTAAAACCGTTTCCAAAAACATAGAGCAATAGCATTTGGTTTTTTCTAAAAAATTGTTATTATTCTTTTTTTTTTAATAATCAAACATTTTCTTACAACGTAATAAACTATATCCGCTAATACTCGAATTTGGACCAAAGAGTCCTTGGATCTCCATCAATTTTTTGCCGAATTTTGACAAAAATGTTCTTTTTATTTTCTTATAAAATAACCATTTAATAATATAACTACATGAAATAAAGAAATGCATTTTTTTTTTCAGAAAATGAGTTGTTTTAAAAAAAAAGACATGAGAATTATTAGATTTACAAATTTAGGGTTATTTGATATATTTTAACCAAATATTTAAATTCCTAACCCTTATTATAAAAATATTTGATTGAAATACATCAAATAATCTAAATTTTTTAGGTATTTACACATGTCTTATTATAGAAATATTTGATTGAAATACATCAAATAATCTAAAATTTATAAATCTAACCTATATCATTTTTTTTTTTGAAAAATAACTCATTATAAATAAAAATATATTTTATCTTTTTAAGTATTTACATGTGTCTTATAAAAATTGATTATTTTTATAAGAAATAATAAAGATATTTTTGTCAAAAATATGGTCAAAATTGATGAAATGTTAGATTTGGAAATTCATGTTTTCTTTTAAGGAAAAACTATATTATAGAATCTCCATTTCAATTTATTTAAAACATTAGAACCAAAACACTAGAAACAACAAACCTCAAGCACGATCTTTTGATACTACCATTTGTATCAGGAGCAACATCACATCAAATGTTTTAATTGATTCGTAGATAAAGTTTATGCAACTCTTTATTAAATATTTTATCATCTTTATCAAATATTTTTTAAATTAACCATTATTTTATATATTTTGATCATAATTTTTTAAATAAATAAAAATACACCCCCATAACCATAACGTAGTTTTCCCTTATTTTAATCAAATCACAGTAAATTATAAAATAACTATAAATTGTTCATAAAAAATAGATACTATAAATAAATAAAAATTGAAAATAAAACTAAAATGGAAGAAGGTAAAAGAAAGAAAAGTGAGGGAGGTTAAGTTGGAAAATAAAGGTACAAAGTATACAGAGATGGCGTGTGGGTCGGCCATCACATCTCTAGAAGAAGCAGAAGAGAAAGGAGAGAGAGAGTATTGATTTGGAGAGACGCCATGTTCTGTTCTCTTTTGTTCTGTTCTGTTCTGTCTGTTCTGTTCGCTCATGGATGTAACTCGAACGTTGAGTCATGTCCTTGATTTTGGATTTCCAGTTCAGTCATCAGTCATGTCCTCCTTCAATCTTCATCATCTTCTTAATCAAATCCAATGTAGGCATATATATAGCTTTCACTCCCTCTCCCTCTCCCTCTCCCTCTCCATCTCCCTCGTTCAAAAGTATGACCCACCTTCTGTTTGTAAAAATGCTTCAGAGAATTAACTTGACTTCACCCTAATTTTTCTTTCACCATATTAAATAACAAAATGTCAGTCAAAAAGGTTTAAAGCCATGGATCTGTGGTTTGGAACAGAAGTTGCGTGATGGGGGGTGTTCAGTAATTTCTTGAGCGTGTGGAGTAGTAAAAGTTGGAAGGAAAAGTTAAAAGGAAGAAGAAGAAGAAGTGTGGATTTGGTGAATCAATGGAAGCGTATTAAGAATTAATGAATGAGAGATGGGAATGGGATCAAGAAATGATGGGAACCAATCATGAAGCTGCTGCTACTGCCTGCAACTGCAACTGCAACTGCAACTGCAAATGCAAACCCCCATTTTCCTATTTGCCTATTTCTCTAAACCCTAAAAGCTTAATTAGGTTATAGCCCACCACCACCGCCACCTGCCACCGCCTACCGCCGTAGCAGGTAGCTCCTACCCATCTCTCTCAGTTGTCAATGCCTTAGGAAAACAAACCCACCCCCCAATATATTTGTGATGCTAACCTTGATTTGATGCTGATATCCCGCACGTGTACTTCCCCTCCTACCTATCTTCTCTTTCCACCAATCCCACTTTCTTGTAGACCATTAAATAATATCTTTCAGAAAAAAACAAATTCCTTCAAACCATTGCTTTTTTCATCTTATCAAGTATCAACTGTTTTTCTTTTTTTAAATAACAGTTTTTACATTTCTCCAAGAGAGAGAAAAGAGTTTAATGATGGAACTTTTTGTCTTCTTTTGTTCTCTTATTCATTATTTTTTGCAAATAGACATATAAGTATATAAAATACTTAAAAAATATATTAATATCTTAAAACATTAAAAGTATTTTCTTTTAAGTAAAAGGATTGATTTATCCTTTATAAACCCTAGTCTATTTTTCTTCTAATTTTTTTTATTAGTCTCTTTTTTTTTTTTAAATAAGAAGGGATGATTTTTTTTTTCATTCTTGACCTAAAATCACTAATCTATAATTCTTTTTCAATTTTTTTTCAATAAAATAGTTATTCTATATGACGAGTTATACGTTTTTTCGTTATATAATATCGGCACAGACATCGATGATTTGCTGCCGCTTTCACGCTACATACATATCATCGTTCGATACGACGAGCGATCAGACGGGTTTTATTATAACGGTTTAATTTTTTCGCTGCCAGAATAGAATGCGATTTCAAGGCTAGACTATTCGCATAAAGAAATTATATATCATCAAATATAAGAAATCAAATCAATCAGCCAGATACTGGCTTAACCGAAATCAAAGTCACAATAGTAATATCAAATATGTAAATTTAACTATCAAATATATAAATTTTGAGTCGTTTCAATATGCTATTAACTTTGATTTTGTTTCATCATTTGTGATTTTCAGCGATTTTGATTCTATGTTTCTATTGATGTATTACTTGTTGGAATTAATGAAATTATTTTTCTCTTAAAAAAAGAAGTAAAAGGGGTGATTTTTTTGGCAATTCTTGATTTGAGATCACTCATCTACATCTCTTTCTACCAATTTTTTTTTCAATAAAAAAATCTAGATTTTTTATTTGTTTTTGCCATTATCTTGTGCGGTATATGGTTTATATAGTTTTAGTACAATAGTTTGGTTTTTATCGTCTTGTTACGGTACTTTCTTGTATACGAATGATTCAAACGGTAAAATAGATTTGATCAAGTAAAGACATCAAATCAAATCATGGTTGTCAATATGCTATAAAACTGGAGTCATATATATTATAGTTATTATAAAATTATTAAATATATAGACTTTAAATTGATTCATTATGCTATTAACCTAGATATTATGTCATCCTTTAGAGTTTTTAGCGAATTTGATTATATATTTCTATCGAATGTATTGTTACTATGAATCGATAAAATTATTCTCTTATAAAAAAAATATTTTAAGTTTTTAAATGAATTTGTATTTTATAAAATATTATGAAATAGTTTTCAAAGAACATTTTTGAATTTACTTCCCAAATAAGAGCATCTCCAAGTGGCTAGCTAAACTCCTCCCCTTACTATTTTAGCTAGCTTCTTCCTAAAAATCTACTCCAAGAGTAGCTACTTATTCGCTTATCTATTTCCATACTTTATTTCGCTTATCTATTTTCATACCATTATTTCGGCTTATCTATTTCCCATTACCCTCATTTCTTTCCCATGACCCTCATTTCTCTCCCTAAAAATATAAAGCAAATTATGAAACAATTATAACAAAAAATTTCAAACAACTTTGAAAAAAATAGGAAATTTTCAGAAAATTAATGTACAAAACAGGAAAAAATCTGAAAATTAACGAAAAAATAAAAAAGAAATTATGAGAAATTATGAAACAATTAGAACACAAATTTAATTGCTATAATATATAATATATTATGTATATTTTTTATTTTTCTCAATATTAATAATCTAGCAACGCCTACTACACTATGAGCAACGCCTACTACAAAGCAGAAAGCAGAAATAAAATGAAAATGAAGCAAATGAAAAAGGAAGATCGAATAATATATTTTGAGATGAAGCCGTATGCCTCAATCGTGAAACAAGATTATCAACGCCGCCAAACGGAAATATCTGGTTAAGACAGAATTCTTTTATTAATGTACAAACAAATTTAGATAGTAGTAATCATGGCACAAGTAATCGTGAATAACATTTGCTTAAATAGCTAAACAGTAATTATGACCGCTATAAGACATCGCTGAAAATCAAATTTAAAATTCTCAATTCTCGCGATAATCAAATACGATCATATTAAAAAAAAATTAAAAAAATTAAAATTTGACGACGTGACAGAATTATTATCAATACATAATGTCATCAATATTGACGCATACGACATACCAAATAAGATTTAAATTTTATTATCGAAAGCTTAATAACATGAATAAAATAGATAATTTCATGGAAATGACTTGAAAATGGTTAGTTAAAATAGATAATACAATATTTTAATATATTTGAAGAATATTTTAGATAAATTCTCATTAGACGCCTAAGTTCTAAACCTGAGAACCTCCCATCAAAGTATTTTCCAAATAAACTGATGTATTTCGACCACTTAAAAAATTTGTTTTCTTTAACATGATGTCATTCTCAAACTCGTTGCTTGATACAAATTTAGTTAGCAAATAGTGTTTTAATTATAAAAAAGAACATATGATTTTGAACTGTTTATTTAGAGTTGTAAGATTTTAACCATTAAATATAATTTTGACAATAAATTATTTTTGCTTTTTTTTTTAAATTTATTAACTTTATATCCGTTCTCATAGATACTAAAACCTGATTTTTTCCATTGTCCGTTCAACCCTTAATTTTACCATTGAGTAAATTATTTTTGCTCTTGACTCTATTTACTCCCTAATTTATTTTACTTTTCTTAATATTTAACTAGTTTCTTAATAGATGTAATTTCTAATAATAATTCTTAATTTTTTTTGTATTAGAATCTAATTGAAGATTATATATTATAATTTATTTGCATGATCATGAAAGTGACACACTCAAATGCATAGTGAAAATTTATTTAAAAAACAAATATTATTTCTAATTCTTATTTAAAATATTATAAAATAAATGAATATTTGAAAAACAATATGTCTAAGTTTACCAAATAATCCTTCTGCTAGTCTTTAATTATGAATTCAATGTATTAATATTTTTTTTCATAAATTTGTAAAAAAGTTATCATAAGTTTTATTTTATTTTTTAAAGAAGAATAATTTTATTGATTAAAACTAGCAATATTCGATAGAAACACAAAATCGAATTCGCTAAAAATTTTAGAAAATGACGTAACATCCAGGTTAGTAACGTAATAAATCGGCTTAAATCTTATTTGATAATTCTATGATGATTATAATACATATAATTACAGTTCTGTAGCATAATGATAATTATGATTTGACTTAGTGTATTTGCCTGATTGAATCTGATTTATCGTTCAAATCACTCACACACAAGAAAACACCGTAACAAGACGAGGATAACCAAATAGTCGTATTAAGACGATGGAAATCATAGACCGTATAAGACAATGATAAAAACACCAAAATACAAATAAAAAATCTATATTTTTTTGGAAGAACCATTTTATTGGAAAAGAAAAATAGTATAAAAAGATGTATAAATGTGATTTCAAGCCAAAAATAATTAAAAAAATCACCTATAATTACTTAAAGATAATAAACCGAAAAGAAGAAGACGAGGGAGAAAGAGATTCAAGTTCAAATACTACCATACATAATAATGATGTAAACGCCATGTGGTAAATATGATTGACATGAGTAAGGTCAAAAGTGAAATTTAATTTTGTTTTTTCTCCTAGTGAAGATCATTTTGACTTTGAACTCTAAATTTGTATTAGTGGGCATGAAGAAATGGAAGCTTTGTGAACCAGTGCCATTGGAATGATGGTGGGTTATATGATGATTAAGAACTTTGCATGTTACCAAAGAGACAAAAAGAAAATGTGTTGTGTTTTGAATAGATAGGGATTATGGGCATTAATCATAGTTTATTTTTTATCTTATAATTTTTATGCACTTTTTAACTAGTTCTTGAATTATAGTCTAACACATATTCAACTAAGACAACGGAAAAAGGTAAACTCCTTCTAAAAGAATGACTTATATTGACTCGATTCATGGAATGTTTATCATGTCATTGATGTCAAGATATCTTAAAATAAACTTAAAAGTTTGTGTTAAATCAATTTATCATATTTCTTGAAAAACAATCATTTTTTTTCTATACAATATGAAAATCAACTTAAAAGTTTTAAACCACGTTTTTCGTTCCTAATGAAATGAATTGATTCCTTCACCAAAGTTACAAGTATCATCATCATTCATGCCCTTGAGGCCTAGTGAAGGGGTAGTACAAGTTTACGGGGTATTTGATGAGATTCGAATCCAATAATAGAGTACGATAATGATGTAATGTAAAATGAATAATAGTAAAAACAGTATTATCATTCATGTTCACAAAATTCATTAAATTTCTATCATTAAACATATAAGCAGATAATCGTTTTCTCATAACTTAACTAAGAATGTAAGCTTCGGCTTTGGAGTAATTCAATTTTTTTATTTTACAGATAGCTTTTATCGTTTTATAATTTATCTCATTGGGGAATTTATGATTACTAGATATTTATATAACTTTAATGCTATTAATAAAAAAACCTACTAAATTTCTATATATAATTTCATATTAATTGTCACCATCTCTCTTGATTCGGCTATCAAAATATAATTTCTAACATTGTAACATTAATCAAATTCACTAAATTCCTTTTTCACATCATAATTTTTTTTACAACTATACAATAATTTTGATTGACATGTAAATAAATAAAAAAATCCTTGCGCATATTAATTAGATTCAAAATTTAGGATATAATATGATTTTGAAATTCAACCAAAAATCCACAAAAATACCTTATTCACAAAAAGTCACCATTCTACTATGACTTTATCTTATCTTAATATCATCAATTATAACCCCACTACAAGATATTAGTGTATATAATAAGACAATCTTTATCATAATTTTAACATAATATAAAAATTGATAAAAACATTATATATGGTACATATAATTAGATAAATTTGAATATAAAAGAAAAAAAATATTATAGAAATTAAAATTTGAAGCAAGAAAGGCTTGGGCCTAGGATGGGCCAATCCTCTCATGAGTCTACTCATGATCTAGGCCCTAGCCAAAAACTTTCAAGCAAAGTTACATTCCTACCCTTGTAATATGTAATTCAATCTATAAATAATTAAATATTAACAAATAAACATATTTAAATTAAAAAAATAAAAATAAAAAGTAATCTTCTAATTATCTGTGGAGTCTTTCTATATATGTGTTTATATATAGTGAATGGATGATCCCTTTGCTCTGTGTCCTGTGTGTTAAAAGCTTGTAGGCCCTGGTTGTGGCTTGCCCCACCCACACAATCTTTTCTCTCTATATAACTACTGATTTGTAGTGTTCGAATACCTAACAGCTAAACACCAAGAAAATCTGCCATAGTCATGGAGGAGAAGGTTGTGTATTCCAGATTCAAGAGTGTCTGTGTCTTCTGTGGAAGCAGCACTGGCAAGAGAAAATGTTACAGAGATGCTGCCATTGAATTAGGGCAAGAGCTGGTACAAATACTCTCACTGCTTCAGACCCATTTCTTTGTTTTGTTTTGTTTTCTTGTGCATGTTTTGTGAAGTTTTTTGTTGGGTATCAGGTGGCGAGGAGGCTGGACCTTGTCTATGGCGGAGGGAGTATTGGGCTGATGGGTCTGGTTTCTCAAGCTGTTCATCTTGGAGGAGGACATGTTCTTGGGTATATATTTTCTATTTTTGATCTGGGTTTTTGTTTTTTGATGTTTTTTTTTTCATTTAGTTTGTTTTTGGGTTGTTCAGGATCATTCCCAGGACTTTAATGTGCAAAGAGGTGATAAAACTCATATGGGTTTCTTTCGATTCTGATATTTTTCTGTAGTGTAGAGTCTTTTAAAGTCTTTTAAGGTTTGAAATCTCTGAAAATATCTGTTTTGTGGAGCCGCAGATAACTGGGGAGACTGTTGGAGAGGTCAGACCGGTGGCCGACATGCACCAAAGAAAGGCTGAAATGGCCCGCCATTCTGATTGCTTCATTGCCTTACCAGGTCCCCCCATTTGCAGAAACTGAAAACCCACTTTCCTCTTTGTTTTTGTTTTTGTTTTCAATTCATCTCACATCAAACCAGCAACACCCTCCTGTTTTTGTTTTTGTTTTTCTTTTCAGGTGGGTATGGAACTTTAGAGGAATTGTTGGAAGTAATCACCTGGGCACAGCTTGGAATCCATGATAAACCAGTGAGCATTAAAATATCCATAACCATGAATAACAACCTTCCATGATTTGACCCTCTTTAAGTTTTTTTGTGTAAAATCCGCAGGTGGGTTTGCTGAATGTGGATGGCTACTACAACTATCTTCTCACCTTCATTGACAAAGCAGTGGATGATGGCTTCATCAAGCCTTCACAGCGCCATATCATTGTGTCAGCTCCAAACGCCAAAGAGCTAGTCCAAAAGCTTGAGGTGGGTCTATACCAAAACAAAAAAAAAACACCCAGTTCCTTTCTTGCCTTTTTTCTTTTTCTTTATTGTAAGCGTTGGGTTTAGGTTCTTAAGTGGAAAAGACAATCTGGAGATAAAGAGAGAGAATCTGGTCAGGTTGCCATATTGATCTTTATCTCTCAGTGATGTTGTTTGCTTGTAAATGATGATGATTCTGCCTTGGCCTCGATTAGGAGTACGTGCCTGTGCATGATGGGGTCATTGCAAAGGCAAGGTGGGAGGTTGAAAAACAGCAGCATCAGCAGCAACAACAGGTGGGGTTCAATGCCACTACTTTGCAGACTGAGGTAGCTCTATAAAGAGAGACATTCAAGAATGCAGAAGAAAGAAAGTTGGGGGAAAAAAGGGTGTTTTGGGGGGTCTATCCTTTTGCTGATCTGATTTTGGGTTTTGAAGGAAAAAATGACTTTCGTAGCGGTGAAAGAACAGTAGAAAACTGCTTTGTTTTTGTGCATTTTTTCTTTGTTTCTATGTCATTCTACATTGGTTGGGGGATGGCTAGCCTAATCTAAGCTAAAGCTTTGTATTATCTGCATGGATTGGGCTTGTACATAAAGAATATATATATATATATATATATATATATATATATTCTAAGAAAGAACAAGAAGCAAAATCCAAAAGTTGTAGCAGCTTTATTCTCTATTGCAAATGCTAGCCTATGATTCATATCCATGCCCTTTCAGTTTTTAAGGTACTGTTATGTGGTGGTGTGTGATGATGATGATGATTTATGGGCCATTTCCTCCACTGTTGTTGTCTGGCCTTGAAAATTAGTGGGGGGTGAGTTTTTCTGTTTTTTAGTTTTCTGGCCAATTTGTAGACACGTTTTTCTCAGTTTTTTATACCAACCTTGTGTTTGCTTGACCTTTTCTCAGTAATCAGATTCTACCCCAAAACAAAAACAAGGAAAAAAAATGAAGAAATAAATAAAGAAGAAAATAAATGGAGTGATGATCAGAGAGTAGTACCGGTACAGCTCATTGCAGGGACAGGGATTTTTGAACTGTAGCTGGGGGCAGTTTGTTTGGTGCTCCTGAAAAGCACTGAAGAGAGAGAGAGAGAGAGAGATAAAGAGAGATAAAGAGAGAGAAAGTGTGTGGTGAGGGAGACTGGAGAGTTCCAAATGATGGTCTGAAAACGAAAAAACTGACCAATCATGGGTACCTAACGAACTACCAAAGGCTGCCTTTCTCTATATCTTTTCCATCTTTTTTCCTCCATACCCATCTTAAATTCTCAATACAATATATAATAAAAAGCTCCTCCACAGCATCCATGGCCCTCCTCCTCTGACTCCCTCTCATTTTGTCACCCTTCATAATTTCAGTGTACAAACTCTAATTCTCTAGCCAAATTAACATTTGGGTCATCTGATTAGACCTTTGGAAAACTGAATACCGGAAATCCAACTCTTTATCAATATTTGATAATGACAAAAACGCCCTTATCATTTTCTTGCATAAATAATGATTTCTTTCTCTTTCTAAGGATACATGTAAATAAATAATATGGCCAAAGGTATTTTTATCTATGAAAAAACATGAAATGGGTTAGATTTACAAAATTTTATCTATGAAAAAACATGAAATGGGTTAGATTTACAAAATTTGAGCTATTTGATGTGTTTTTAAACAAATGTATCTTTACATTTCTTCTTCTTCTTGGTCAAAATAAGATAGAAGAGTTGTTTTGTTTACTGGTTTTTTTTCTGGGTATTGTCCATCAGTTAATGAATTAGGCAAATTGTTTTCCATTTCTTCTTCTTTCTTCTTCTTCTTCTTCTTCTTCTTCTTCTTCTTCTCTTTCTTCTTCTTCTTCTTGGTCAAAATAAGATAGAAGAGTTGTTTTGTTTACTGGTTTTTTTTCTGGGTATTGTCCATCAGTTAATGAATTAGGCAAATTGTTTTCCATGCGAACCAATGTTTTCATGTTATCATTATTGACCCAACACATTATTATCACTTTTTGCACCCAAAGCTCACCACTGCTACTGCCATCTCTCCTCAGTCAAACTCACTCCCACCTCTGGCTTTCCCAAAATCAGCTATAACCAAACTTCTCATATATTTTCCATTTTTGGGTTAAAATTAGCCTTTTGCTTTGGTCAACAAAATGCTCAATTTTGTCCTCTCTTGGAACCCAATTTGGAAAATGTAGTTCATGTTACAATAACCAAAAACAAAACCATTTAGAGATCATGATTTTAATATAAATTTAACAATATCTATGTGAAACTTCTAAGAGCTTTTTTTTTATAGACGTGGTTCTAAAATTGTGCTTTTTTAAAAGAAAAGAAAATTGAAATAACTATGTGACTCCTACTTCATAAAAGAGAAATATACGGAATAAAAAAACCAAAAAACATATGCCTGCTCAGCCAAAAGGAAGAAGGCTCACCCACTTGGCCACTTCAGCACTTTTGCTTTCAGTTTCAGAGAGAGTACTTTCTTTCACAAATCAAGTGTTGCAACCTCTCATAGTAGATAGATGATTGATTGCCTTGTGGGGGAAGATGTGGTTGACAAAATTTGGCAAAATTTTCACATGGACACATCCATAATTGGGCATTACTGTCCTGGACTCAAAACACGTCAGGAACATATTGAAAAGATCTTAAGAATGAAGTATAAGAAAGTGAAATGAAAATAAACCTGTATTTTTCAAATGAGAATGTTTTAAAAAACAATAATCCGTTTGAATAGAGCGACTATTAAGTGGTTTAGAGAAAGTGGTACAGAGAGCAAAGGCTATGAACCTCTGGTTGGAAAAGGTAAAATTGAAGCCATGAAAAAGTCTTCTGTATAAACTGCAGTTTGAATTGAAGACTAGTTTAGTTGATAAACATAAACCACAAGGCCTGTTGTTATTTCAAAGGCTTTTTCTTATTCTGGGTCCTTCTCTCTTTTCTAAAAGGGTTATCAATTTGGGGTCTGTCATTGTCCTGTTTCCACAGTTGATCATTTTCTTTGGAAAAGGCAATGATGATAGGTGGGGAAAATTTATGAGATAGGGGCATGGTGATGGTACAGTTACATTGTATTATCTGTTCAGTTTCTCTTGGCTTTGTGACCTTGACCCCATTTAAAAACCAGTAATTCTGCATATTATTACAGTAAGGATTTCTTTTTCTCTCTTACCAATGTTAGAACTTACAAGGAGTTCAAAGTTCAAACCATTTCCTCTTCTCTGGCAATGATTGTGCTTTAAGACCATTTCACCCCCACCCATCCCCTCTATGACACTAGATATTAAATAACAATCAATCTGATTTGATGAGTTTTGATTGTGTTGAATTAACTTTTTGATTTATACTTCATAAGTTATAAAAAAAGCAAGAATTGACTTACCATACAAGAATGAATATGTTCTAGAATAGAACCTTGAGGGTAGCTTAGTTGGTCCGGTCTTGAACTTGCTCCTCAGTGATCATCAGTTCGGATTCCCTCTAAGGCCATTGAAAGTTACCCGCTTATTAAATTTAAATCTCATGAGACTAGTCGAGGTGTATATAAATTGATCCGAACACCCACAACTTTCTAAAAGAAAGTTCTAAAATAGTGGGGGGAGCAATACCAGCCTTAGTCCCCATGCCTTTGTATAACCAAATCTAATCCAACCCAAAATCAATGTTCTTCTCATGTGGTTATAAGTTGTAGGCTTAGCCCAGAAAGCAATAGGTGAGACCAGATGGCATTTGTTGAACTCCCCAGTGGGCTAGTCTTTATGGGTTTATTCCCTTTTTTATAATCAACTCTTTGGCTTGTCCATATGTGCAAGCACTTAAGCCCACACTACTCATCCCTGGAAAATTGAAAGAGAGTGCTAGGGAAACTGAGTTTAAGGTCAAAATGGTCCTATTATTAAAAAAAAAAATTGCTGTTTTTAAACCCTCCTTTTAAGTTTATATTCAAGTTACCTTCTTTCCTAAACTAGTGTTAAAGTAGGTTTTAGGAATCAATTTGATAATTATTGTGAAGAAGATATGAAAATTGTGTATCACATAATTCAAGTTATAACAAGAAAAAATAATTATGGTTCAGGTATAGAAAATAATATGTTAGTGCATTCAGTAATTATATTAGTATATTCAATAGTTATGATAATATATATGTTAACTATTGAATGTAATTATTTCTTAGATGAATATGTTAAGTTTATGAAAGAGGTTAACTTGAACATAAGTTTAGAAGGAGGGTTAAAAGTAATTTATTTTCTAATAAAGGGGTCATTTTGACCCAAAACTCAGGGAAACTACTGAATAGATGTTCTTAACTGCTTATCCTTTTGGCAGGTCACTTTCAAGGGATTTCAGAATCAAGAAACCCCTAAGAGAACTAGGCCAATTCTTGATTGATTTACTTTTTCCTTTTTAAGTACCTTGTCTAGCTCTAAGAGTTTAAACCCCAAATAGTTTCTTTTTTGAAAAAAATATATAAATAGATTTGTTTTGAAAACATTCATAAAACTAGCATTTTTTCCATATAAGTAGACATCCACATGTAAAACCGTAGTTAATAAATACGGTTTTAAGGTAAATTTTAAAACCGCGTACATCAAATATGGTTTTAGGGTAAATTTTCGTAAACTATAGTTAGAGAATACGGTTTTGAAAATTTATTTTAAAACCATATTTACCTTAAAACCTTAGTTGGTAAATACGATTTTAAAAATTTATCTTAAAACCGATTTCATCAATTACGGTTTTAAAAATTTATCATAAAGCTATATTTGGTGAATACGGTTTTAAAATTTACCTTTAAATCGTATTCATCAATTGTGATTTTACACATAAATATCTAGTTGTAACAAAAGATGACTAGTTTTTACCCTATTGGAGCTTTGTTTTTGAAGCCCCCTATTGAGGCCATGAATTCTGCATTTACCTTCATAAATGAGTTTTTATTCTTAAGTTTCAATATGCTGCCCAATAGCAATCATATGTTCTATTTTTTTCTTTTTAAATTGAGTTTAAAAAAAATTACTTGATATTCTAAAATTTTCAAAATTCATTGTTTAAGGAAATAAGATAAGTGGATACATTTACATAAAAGTTACAATTATTTAAAAAAATAAAATAAATAACAACTCAATTGACTCTAAAGTGTGACTAGTGTTACATGACAACTGTCAAGACTTTTCTATGTAGGCCAGTCATTCTATTGACCAGGTCTTCACAAAAGTTGATAAAAAAAAAATTATGATTCGAAAATTCGATAGTTTTGAAATCTTTTTCTAGATACCCTTTAATGAGTACATTAAAAAATGATAATGATATATTTATAAGATTTTTTTTTTAAATTAAGAGCATTTATAAATTAGATTACTAGTCAATAATATATAACTCAAATGGTTAAAAAATAAGGCTAAACGAGAATAAATTTTTGAAGGAATGGATTATTATAATGTATTATAAAGTGATTAGATATAAAAAGAAAATATTATTAAGGAATCAAATTATCGAGCTTTTATGCTATAATAAGTCTAGGTATGAAGTAGTCCATAATACTTAAATCATATGATAGAATGTTCAACATTTTAAAAGACAAAGATATAGGAAAGGGAAGTCTCGAGTTTGAGTCTTTGTTGAGATAATTTACTATATTATAATTAAAATGTTTAGCTTTAAAATAAAAAGTCTAGGAATGAAGTAAAAAAAAGCATATGATAACAATTTAAAAGGAACAAATCCAAAAGCTATTTGCGAAAGTAACTTCTTTCTTTAAAATGAAAAAAAAAGGTATAAAAAGACACTATTTCAAACAAAAATACCCTTGAAATATAATGTAAAAAAAGATACAATTTTGAACAAAAACACCCATAAAGATATAAATATAATACGGGGACGAGATAAAAATACCTATGAGTAATTTAGTTATCATATAAGAGATATTTCTTTATATTTTACGGGCATTTTTGTCCAAAAATTACATTTTTAAGGACACTTTCCCAATAAATCATTCTTGCAAGTATTTTTAAAATTTTAGAATTTTAGAATTTGTCCCTTTTTAGAATGTTGTTGCAGGAATGATTTCTTGGAAAAGGCATCAACATTTTAAAAGGCAAAAGCATAGTGGGCTAATTTCCTATATTATAATTAAATTGTTTAACTTTAAATAAAAAAGTCTAGAGATAATAGTTTAAAAGGCACAAATTCAAATATTATTTACAAGTTAATCTTTTTCTTTAAAATGTAAAGAGAGGTAAAAAAAAAAGATGTTTTTTCAGACAAAAATGCCCCTATCATATAGATATAATGCAAAAAAAAAAAAAAAGTATAAAAAGATACTCTTTCAAAACAAAATGACCAAGGATATAGATATAATGCGAGGATAAAACAAAATGTCCATGGACTATTTAGTTATTATATATAATGGACTATTCTTTATATTTTTAGGGGTATTTTTGTCCAAATGATATTTTTAAGGTTAAGACAATATCATTCTTATAAATATTTGTAAAATTTTTCCATTTTAATCGGATTTCTCATAAGTCTATAAAGACTTTGGAGTTGACTAGATCAAAATACATACCAACTAGCTGTGGAAAAACTTAATGTTGCTGACAATGGGAGATGGCACTGATACAGGGAGGAAACATCAATGAAAAGACCTCAGAAAGATTGTGAAGATTCCTGGAAATTACAAGGAAAGCTACTCTGAAAGTAAATGATTTGTCTTTTAATAAGACCCATCCCCCTCTAACCACCAGTATCAACAGGGAAACCAATTTAAAAAGGAAAAATATAAAATAAAAAACTAAAAGTCTGTTTGAATCCTTCCTGTTTTTTCAAAAAAGGTTATTTGATAATAGTTTTTAAAATCACATAGAATATCATTTTTGTGTTTTTTAAAAATTATTCTTCTTTTCTGGAATTAATGTTTAATATGTTTTTTGTGTTTTTTAGAACAAAAAAAAATTAAAAATCATACGTGTTTTTTATGTTTTACTTAATTCTTCAGAACAAAAAATAGCTTTTATAAATACTAAAAGTACAATTTTAGTGTTCTTTAAAAAATGTTCTTTTTTTGCTTTATTTTTTAGATCAGAAAATTGTCTTAAAAAAATGGTAACAGACATGCCTTAAAAGAATCAATAATGTTAAAAAAAAAAGGAAAAAGAAAAAGAAAATGAAAATGGAGGTAGTGGTTCTCCACCTAAAAAAAAGAAAAGAAAGGAAAGACTTGTTGAAGTCTTTGGAGGAGACCTCCAAGTCAAAATCTGCCCTCAAACCATTGAAAATCTTGTCATTTTCTTTGGGGATGAAAAAGTATGGAAGCAACGCGTCTATTGCTTTGTCAATTACCCTTATGGATTTTTTTTTTCTTTTGCTTAAGCTTTCAATGCCCATTGATTTGCCCTTTCAAGTTGGGATTTGGTTGTTGGGGTTAAGTTTATGCCATAATCATTAGTTTTAACACTTGGGTTTTGATTATTTTTTATTTTTTTTGGTGGGAAATGATATTAAATTGGATTCTCTAGCTTTTGCTTTACTTGGTGTTGTAATTTACAAAACTTTCTACCTACCAATTCTTTGGGGTTTTGCATTTTAGGAGCAAATATTTGTTTTTTGAAAAAAAAAAACAAGTTAAATTATCTATCAAAATTAACTTAAATGGTAGAACGTTTATCGTTTCAAAGAGGAAAAGAACATAAGGAATGAGGGTTCAAAGTTTGAATCCCAGTAAAGACAATTTGCTATATTAAAAATAAAAGTGTATTAAAAAATAGAAACAAGTTAAATTTTTTTTTAGGTTTTAAATATGTTATGGTTTAGTTCTTGAGATCTAACTCAAGTGATAAAGATGGATGGATGGATGGACAGGAGGTCTAGACTCGAGTTCTTATAAGAACAAAATATTACAATAATGCAATGTAAAATAAATAAATGTAAAAAAAAATAGTTCTATTTTTACAAAATATTAAAAAATAGTTTTTAAAGACTGCTCTCACAAATTATTTTTAAAAACAATTATCAAAAAAAATCTTTTTCTCTTCTTTTTCTATGTTGTAATATATAGAGTTTTTCTATGGTTCTACTTATCAAAATTTTGCAGGGTTTTACTTTTACTTTCTTTCTTAAAAACAATCTATAGTTTTATACTTAAATTGGCATATTTTTGTTATAATTTATAGACATTTCCTACCATTATACCTACAAAACTCGGGTTTGCCTTTTTTCCCTCCCTAAATAAATTAAAATTTGATTTTTATTCATATTTAAAAACTATATTATTAACTAGGGAAAAATGATGAAAATATTTGATTTTTAAAAAATTTCATATATATAATTTTACGGGACACTAAAGCTAATAGAAGGATAAAACTGTAGTGATCCTGAAGGACTCAAATTAGTGACCTTTGAGTAATTTCAAACTAATGTGTTACACAAACTTAGGTATCGTTACATATATTTTTAAATATATTTGTTTAAGAATATGACAATATCTGAATTTGAAAATAATTATAGTTTTTTTTAATACACTCTTGTCTCAAGATAATAGATTATTTCCCCCGAAACTCGAACTTGAGACTCCCTTCCTAAACCCTTATACATGTTTTAATTATAAACGTTTTATCACTTGATTTAGATACGATGAACAAAATAGTAATTCTAGATATGATATATATATATATATATATATATATATATATATATATATATATATATATATATATATATATATATATATATATATATATATATATATATATATATATTTTAAATACTTGTTTTGGACCAAACCAAATGGAAGACCTTGAATTCCTTCTAATCCAAATAAAGTCTTCGGCACCTTTTTTTTTTTTTAATGTATTATTTTGTACAATCTTGGTAAATTGGAGACAATTTCTTGTCTCATCTTCAATTTTTTATTTTTATTTTTAATGTTGATTAATCTTGTAATATCGATGAACTATTCTGAATCATGAGGCCAACTGACATTTTTTGTACAACATTTGGACCCTTCTATTCATATGCTTAAATACCTCTTTTTTTATTTTTAGAAAAAAAAAATATTAATAACACTTGTTTTATACAATATGATCAAACAAAATTTTAGTGGGAAATTTCGTATTATTGTACTTAGGAAACTTCCAATCAAATTGAACTCCACTTTATAGGTACGAGAGAGGCATCCTAAAAGATAAAAAACTTGTAATTTTCTCTCTCTCTTGTTTGTTTGTTTAATCAATTACTTATTTAAAAAGTATTTATATTTTAAAATGAAAGCATAAAGTATTATTTCCATGTGACCAAAACCAAACACGACAATAACCCCTTATAATGAAAGCGCGTTTCAGAATTCGTAACATTAAATAGATTACAAATGAACAATATTAATTTGTGTAAAGCAATTTTTTTTTTCCATAGCTGGGTTCATCTTTAATCCCATAAGATTATAAAGTCAATGTAAAACCTTTAATGACTTCGAGACTGGACTAATTGAGTTATCCTCAAGATTATCATATATATATATGATAGACGTTATCATGTAAAGTGGATAGACGTTAAAAAAAAAAACAAATCAAATAACTCAAAATAAAACTCACCTGATTTATATTTTAAAGTTATAAAATTTGGGGGGTTCAAAGCAGATAGTACTGTTTTTCATATCATTATAGGTAAAGAAATTTTGAATTTCAATTTTTATATGAATATTCAGCACATTTATTATATTGAATTAACATAAGCATTGGATACTTTAAATTAGGTTTTTCCGTTTTGGTCTATACATGCAAACACAACAAATAAACTTCTACCTGATAAATCAATATAGATTTATTTATGAGCGCAAATATTTATTAGTTACAAAGATATGGCTATATTGAATAAAATATAAGTACTTAATATCAAATAATAATGACATTGTGAGAGAAATAAGAGACATGATATAAAAAGAATAACGTTTTGAAAAATAATTATTGAAAAATAGATTTTGAGAATACTTTCAAAATATTTCTATGAATTTTTTTTTTGAAATGAAAGCCTATTTAAGAATTTGGAATGTTCTCAACTCTATTTGTATTTCCAAAATTTCTTAAAAGTAATTTTAGTTATAGACTTTCATTTTTAGTTATTCTTTGCATTTACACAACCTTTTTTTGAAATAGCATTAGGAAACGACTACAATTAATTCAATTATGTTTTTAAAAACACTTGAGTTCAATAACAGAGTTTTAAAAGGATTCTTTTTTTTTTTAAAGATCATTAAAACGAATTTAAAAAGCCCATTTAGTAACTGTTTTGGAGAATTTTTAAACAAAAACACAAAAAGAAAAAAAAAATTAATGTTTTAAAAAATGGACGGCTGGTTCGATCGATCGATGACCTTTATAGTCAAATTCTGCTTTAATTTTTCTAGTTCAATTATCGATCCGATTTTTAAAACATAGGAGAAAGTACATTTTTCACTTTTACTATATTATGTTTAGGGAATATCTTTTAATCTATTATATTATATTTACTTGTTTTGTAAGAGTTGTTTCTAAACAAACTTTTATTCTTAATAATATAGAAAACAATTAACAAAAAAACTCTTTTTTAGAATTGTTTTCAAAAAACAGTCACCCAACAGACTTAAAGTTACTCATTTTGTCTTATAAATAATTTATAACTTTAAGAAGCCGGAATATTAAGTATTCATATCAGATACACGTGATGTGTTTCGTTTAATAATACAAATTTGCCAAACACCCTTTAATGACCGGGTCAAATTTTCCCGAGAAAATTGTGGGATCCAATCAGATGGAAAATGAACATTAAGAGCAGATGCTTGGTATCTCATTGGCAATTATGGTTGGAAAAACAGCGAAGTTCAGTCCAAATTCTTCACACTAATAACACCAAAAATGATAATAATGAAAGTTAGAGAAGATTGATTAGCAATTTAGCAAAAGTCTGGAACTTATTAGACCGAAAATTTGACTAAGTCTTCAACAATGGCAGCCAACAGAAAAAAAAATGATTTAAAGTTTTTTTCTTTTTTTCTTGACTGTAAATGAACATAATGATAAAGGAGAGGCCATTAGGGGTATGACTGTCTTAATGTGATATTTCCAGAATAAACAAGACTTACAACTTTGAAAAGGAAAATCAAATCAAATTCTGTGGAAGAGAATTTCCCACTTTGGAAAAATCAAAACATGAAAAATCCCCATATTGGAATTTCCAGGTAAACTCCAAATCAACATTGAAAAAGATGACCAGTTTGAGGGTCCCAGAGATGTGGCAATGTCCATTTCCTCTGTCAAGTCTTTGCTGATTAGTGAGTCTCTGTGCGTGGGTCAGTTTATAAGCGTGTGGGTCCCACCATTGTTACATCCCCCACATAATTCCAACTCCATTGGAGACTTTTAGGGTCGTTGGAGCCACAATGATCAGCTTGTTCATATCCTTATAAATATGTCCAGGAGTTTGTGTTTCTGATCATGGGACCTTTGGAATCAGCCTTAAAGAAACATTGAAAGGTAGCTCAAATGGAGGACATGACTGCAGAGCTTGAACTTCCAGGGTTTAGGTTTCATCCTACCGAGGAAGAACTCCTGGATTTCTACCTGAAGAACATCATTTTTGGGAAGAGACTGAAGTTTGATATTATTGGTCTGCTCAACATTTATCGTTATGATCCTTGGGCTTTGCCAGGTGGGTGTTTCTTTAAATCCTTTTTTGCTGTTCTGTTTGGATGTTTGAGTCTGGATTCGATCATGATTCTCTTGTATGCCCTGCCCCACCACCCCTTTACCACTTGAGCCAAGTCTGGAGGGCATGTTTTGAGTGTTAATTATAGCTAAATTGTTGATGTTTCTGGTGGTTTGTTTTGTGTAGATTTGGCAAAGATTGGGGAAAGGGAATGGTACTTTTTTGTGCCTAGAGACAGGAAGCATGGAAATGGAGGAAGGCCAAACAGGACAACTGAGAATGGATTTTGGAAAGCCACAGGATCTGACAGAAGAATTCTGAATTCTTCTGATCCTAAAAGGATAATTGGCCTGAGAAAGACTCTTGTGTTCTATGAAGGAAGGGCCCCTCATGGAAGAAAGACTGATTGGGTTATGAACGAATATCGCCTCCCGGATAATTGTTCCATACCAAAGGTAGTACCTACAAAACAGTCCTTCTTCTCATGGAGAGACAATTATGATTATGATAAATACAGTCACATTCTGCAGGTTCTGATGTTTTGTGTTCTGTTTTTGTTGCATGCAGGATATAGTGTTGTGTAAGATATATAGGAAGGCAACCTCCTTGAAGGTCTTGGAGCAGAGGGCAGCAATGGAGGAAGAGATGAAGGCAGGTCATGGATCACCTTCTTCATCTCCAATGTCATCATCACTGGATACCATCTCATTCTGCAGCTCTCAGCAAGAAAAACCCGGGCCATCGATGCCTATGCAGGGGATGGTTTTCAAGCAAGAAGTAGTAGTAGATGAGAAGAAGCATGGAAATGTTGAGGAGGGTACCAAAGGGTCTAGCTCAACCCTGCAGTTGCCATCAGGGAAATTGCCTGAGCTGCAAGTGCCAAAATCAGGCATAGACTGGACACAGGACCCCATTTGGACCCAACTAGGCAGCCCTTGGCTTCAAAATATGAACGCTTACACCAACATTCTGAATTTCTAAAGCTAAATCCTCTGTTTATGAGACTGCCAAGGAAGAATTTTCATTCAACCCTGTAGATAAATTTTGTCCAGAGTCCAACTAGGAGGCCATTTTGTCATCTCTGGCTTGGTATGAATAATAACAGTTGGATTGAGCCCCAGAGGGTAGTAGCCTTGACTCTGTTTCAAAGCTTGGAAGTATTTTTACTAATCTTGTAATCAAGGAATGCTTAACTTTTTTATGTATGTTCAATGTAGCATATATTTAAGTTCATTCTGCAATGTGATTCCTTTGATGATGATCTTCAATTTTACTGTATGAGATCTTCTGCTAATGAAGCTGATTAAGGTCTTTTAACGGGGCGTTTAGTGTGAATACTTGGAAAAAATGGGCATAAAAAAGGGATTATATGACCAAAAGGTCTGATGGGAAATTATATGGAGATATCATGGTTGGCCCCATGAGGTTCTTTCACTTGATCATTCCTTTGAACTTAATGCTTTTTTAATAGACATCAAATCTTGGACTTGGCTTCTTTGTATCTAGAGTAGAGTGGGGTAATGGAATAACACAAATCACTTTCTTGATCCCATTTCCAATAATGGGAAAAAGGTTTGAGATAAGGCATTTAGCCATCTCAACTGAAAAAAAAATCATCTGATTGTCCCTAAAAATCAAATTAATTCTGATTCCAAGGGTCATTTTTCAATTTAGGCGATGACATGCCTTTGATACTGGTTGTTAGGAGCTAAACATCAATCATCGAAAACTAATTATTCTAGAGGCATTTTTCAATGACAAACAGCTCCTAAATTCAAACCTGTTTTAGCTTTGATACCACTTAGTAAGATCAAGATGCTAGTCATCTCATGTGAAAATCAGTTGGTATTTAGCTACTGAGGTCAAGATCAAATTAATTCTCTTTATGTGATTCCAAGTCATGCTCATTTGTTCTAATCCAATGACTTAACCATCTCACACAACACACTCATTTCACTCACCCTTAGGCTTATAATGGAGCCTAACCATCTCTTACGTCGCACACTCATCTGAAAGGTCAATTTTCAATCATCATTGTGAGACTCTGATCAAGATCTAAAACATTGTATGCTAAAATATTTTTGGAGAAAGCCTACTTTTGTTACAAGTCTTGGCAGGTTAAGAAGTTCAGAAAAATGATCTCACCTAAAGGAGAAGTTGTAATCATTGTGAAGCATGATATTCAAAATTAAACCCAAATCCGACAAGCTTGAGCTTTTAGGAGAATTGATCATTTAATGTGGTATCAGAGCTTGGTTTGGTAGGGGGTCTTAAGTTTGAAACCTCACCTTGCAAATTTGAATATTTGATCCCCCTTTGTTGATTTGAGAGTCTATAACGGACTCTGACTCTCCATGTGTGTGCGGGTGTGAAGCATGTCAAAAATGAATAAGAAAATCCAAGATTCAACAGTGTAACTAACCGCTCTTTCTAGCCACCAGTTCATACTTTTTATGATGGAGAAAGTCCAAGTCAAGAACTCACTATGCAGGCATCTGATAATCTTTTTAGATCCCATTAGTCCTCTGATTCTTTCATTTTGGAGATTGCTGAGGTTGTCACACAGAAAGATTTGGATGGTCAGAAAACAAAAATTTTCTTATTATTGATCTTCTCTTAGTTGTTTGATGCAGCAACTAAGATGTTTATTCATACATTCCATGGATACTTGATTTAGGTTACAGAGTGGCCAAAACAAGTTGAGCAGAAAGCATACAGAAACTTTACATGGTGTCCAACAGGAGGCCAGACCCGAAAGGCCTTTGGTTGTTGCAGTCCAGGTTGTTGCCATAGCTAACCCCAAGTATATTACAGTACCTCTTATAGAAACCTATCCTGTCCTGGACCTGAGGAACTACACCTTTCCCACATTCAATACCTCCATTGATGATGTTTGTGATAACACCATAGCCCGGAAGCCGGCCTGCTGCCCTATCTGCAGCTGATGGAGTCCACCTTCCTGAGATGACATCATGGCAGGAAGGCTTAGGTGACTGGGGTGTCATCCAGAACCAGAGGGCTGTCTTGAATGATATCACTGCATTTGTTGCTACTAGATCAGGATTGTTTAAAAGGTCTACTCCTATGGCTCTCCCAGCTGGCCCATAGTTGTAGTTGCTGAAATATAAAGGTCATTTTTGATCAATTTTCCATGAAAGGATCAAGAAAAAATCTGTTAACATAAGAAGTTTTTGTGTACTTACTATGAAATCTGAATGGGGCCTCTGCCATAGTATTTCCTACCAGGGGCACAAGGCCATTGTGCATTAGGAACACAGTAAGCTCCAGGGCTGCCTTGTTCCCTGAGGTAGCAGTATCCCCAAGCGTATGGGCCATCAGGTGCACTAGCCCACCCTCCTGAAACCGAATTAATCATTAAGAAAAAAATCCGCGATCCAATTGGACTTAAAATGGACAATATTTGGGACAACAGGTCATTACAGAACCACGATAAAAATCAAATAGGACAAACACAACAAACATGAATGCTAACTGATCAACTAACCAGTGGTTTCATGGGAAGTTTGGGCCAAGAAAGCTGCAATTTCCCTTTTTCGAGTAGTGGTATCACCAGTTGTTGCAAAACCAGGAAAGGCCTTAGCAGCAGCTATGAAGGCATCATAGGTGTAGAAGCCCTTGCCAGGGCAGCTCCCCTCATTTCTATGCTTAAGCATATTATTGAACATGGAGCTGGTAATAAGCTTCCCAATATCAGCACCGGTGGAACTGCACTGGCTTTGGCAGCCATCCCCACAGAAATCAGCAGTGTTTCCACACCAACCATACTTACTACAGCATGCCCCACCTGGGCAGACTTTACCCCCGGCTTGCCTTCCACATTGCTCTGCTGAGATACCTAGTACTAATGACAAGAGACAGAAAGCTATCAATGCCCACAACCCCATTTCTCTGTTTCTTATTGAGTTCAGTTGTAAAAACACTAAAATTGCAGGTATAAATAGGGGGCGTTCTTGACTTGTTCAACAACATTGGAAGGCCTTCTCTTGTTTTCTTATCTATTATTTCCTTCGGAACTCTGATGGGGAAAATGATGGCACGTGGGCGGCTTCTTTTAGTCTCTTCCCCATTAATGCTATTCTAAGACAAGAAAATGTCATTATAATGCCAAGTGCATGTTAGCTTATTGAGAGACAAATACATAAAATATATCCAATACAGGCGGTGGAAATGGACGGCCATCTTCGCAGAGCTGTCACCTTTAGACCTTGAGAAGCACACCACATAGGCTCCTAGGTGGTATATACTATGTACTCAAAATCTTAACAAAGATTTTAACTATAATTTATCAAAAAAAAAAAATAGTATTGGATGTTGTTCGCTTAAATTCATTGAATTAGGGGGGTGAGCTAGTGGAACACTACACCTTTCTTCAGACCCTTGCCTTCTGATTCAATACAAGTGTAAAGAATTGAAGGAAAAACCCTTCAAGAAAGGTGAAAATGATTACTTTTATGATAGAATTCCTCTATTATTTCAGTGACTTTATACCTTTTCTCATTGCTTTTCAACAAGGTTAGGTATGGGGACATTGTAGGTTGATGTATTTATGGGCTAAGGATAAGGGAAATAATTTGCTTGCAATCATCTTTTCTTGTTCGTCTCCTATTAGAACAAGTCATTGACCAAGAAAGTGCATCAAAATCGACATTTGTCATCTCCTGATTGAACCAACAAGATTGTATAAAAATCTGGGAATCTTTCGGGAAATGGTCTTCTTCTCTGCTGCAATTTTTTAATGCTGTATATCCATGGAAACCCAATGTGCCTGCATTATCCTTACTGCAATCTGGCCAAGCATCTGACAGCTCAAATGGACTTTAAGTTTAAGGGTTGGGCTTGGCATCAGTTCTTAAATGAGAATCAAAGGCTATAAGCTGCAACTTCTTGAAGTTTTACAGAATACAGAAGGCTTATAATCAGGGACGGAAATTTCGCGATATATTGTCGATATTTTGGGTGTCGGATTTTTTCGACACGATATCAGTAAATGAAAATCGAACAAAGAAAAAATCGAAAAATATCAATCAATATCGACGATATATTAGTAAATAATTGATATATCGGACACAATATCAATTATAAATACAACGCATGGAATAAAACCCAATTTTGAGACAAAACAATCTATATATAGATCGATATCGCCAATATATCGCCAATATCAGCTGATATATCGGCCTCTTTTCGTTGAAATGATTTATCCGTAATCATTTCGATGCAGTTTTTCCTTTTCTTCCATTCACAAAGGGAATTGAGGCGAGCGTTGAATATATTAAATTTTCAATATTTGATGCTTACGTGTGAATATATTAAATTTACTAAAGTGAATATTATGTATCTATTATTAATTGAGAAGATAAAAACAAAAAATTCATTCTTTTGTCCGATATTATGAATTTATGATTTGACTTCATTCTTTAAAAAAAAAACAATTTTTTTTTATCTAAAAAAATGATACCGATAGTATACAAAGCATCCCTGATGATGTGTGTACTTATCATATGGTGTGATATATAGTTAGTTATATATTCGAGTAGTGATTGATATTTTATTTTATTTTAGCACTAGGTCAAACTTTAACTACTTCATTTTTTTATTAATAAAAAATTAAATTATCTTCTTTCATCTTTGTCATTAATGACATTATACATCACTCTTTTTTTTAGCGTTATTATTCAATCTTGATTACCTCATTTAAAAAAAATCAACCGATATGCTTTTCATTTTATCTATGAATATATTTGAGGTTTAACTCAATGATCAGGTGTTTGACAAGAAAAAAAGAAAAACTAAGTTCGAATCTCGATAAAAATAAAATACTATAACGTTATAATGCCAAGTAAGTAAATGTTAAAAAAAAGAAGAACAATTATCGTCATATTATAAACAGGAATTCGGTATAAATTTTGATATATTGATCTTCATTTTGATTTTGAAAGACCATAGCAATGTAATATCAATGTTTATATTTCATTATTAATGTCATTTTTACACTTTTACAAAGTATTTCTATGAATTTCAAAATATTTTTGTTAATTTATGATATATTGATATTAAGTATAAAAATATCATGATATAATGAATATATCAATAAAATCAGAGAATCTTGAATATATCGAGTCGAAGCCTGGATATTTTTAGCGCTAGCATAATAGCAATCCTTGACAAAGATATGTTGTATACTTATATCATCTCCATTGTGAGTACTGTCACCTTTAGACTTAGACCCACTATTTAATAGGCTCAGGCGCTCAGCTGACCCATCCGCTTGGCCCACACATCATGCTGGAGTGGCTTAAGGCGATCGTTAGTAAATCGCCACGAGGAATGTGCGACAGTAGAATCACAGAACACGTGCGGGATCAGGGAATCCTAATTAGAACATCTGCTGTATATGGAAAAGTGTTATGGATAAGCATATTAGGGAGCCGTTGGATACTTATTCGCGGGATCTTCGGTGTCCAAATAAATCGTCTTAAAACGATAATCCTTAATAAAAAAGAACTAGTCCTTGATAAAGAAAGATAGATCTTATCACAAAAATCACAAGATTATATTTCTTAAAATCAAGAAGAAATTCGAGTATAAAACAAAGAATTCCCCCCAAAGGAAAGGGATGCTATTCCAACTGTGCTAACTCATTTATTTTGTTTTTCCACTTTTTATTGATTTAATCATCAGAAAGATGACCGATAGACTACTATCGGACCTTCTTTTTTTTTAGGTTTTCATTGTATCCCTAATGCTTCGAAGGTCAAACGATCCAAGTATCGACATCCATGACTTTAAAATGTATCTCTTTGATTAAAAAGAAATCTTGAAAGGAACTTTTCCCATTGCTATTAACCATAATTTCTCAGTTTTTCAATATCAAAAGAGGAGCCATCAGCATGTTACTAGGCCAGGCAAACATGGCCCACAAATATGTAGCTTCCAAGGCTAGGTCCCCTCAATTTATGCAACTAATTCTGCATCTGTTACGTATCCATGCATCTGCAATTACATTAATAATAGCTGTTAATTAATCAATCAACTTGCACGCTACTGACGCAATTGATCCCCAAGAGGCAGGCCAGATCTGCATATGACACTTGACCATGTCCTTCACACTGCAGAAAAATGTGATGAGGTCAGTCAGGCCCCACAACAGGAAGGCAGTCACTGTTAGAAAAACAATGTGATATGGGAATTGAGTATATAGATTTTGAAACGTAAGTAATCATTATCTTTTTAAGTGTTTATTTTACAAATCAATTAATTTACTATTAATAATGTCTTTAATTTAAAAAGAGTAAAGAGGTACAAAAAAAAATATAAAAAGTAGTAACCATAAATTGAAAAAACACATTTTTTGGGCATAAAAACATCTTTTTTTTGGGTATAACAAAAAATATAATTTCAGGTTGGGCTTTTGTTTCAATTTAAAGGCCCAAGATGCCCCAAGTGTCATCTTTGACTTTAAATATATAATTTAAAGACGTTCTCATAATAACTAGCACTATTAAGGCCATGTGCTATATCCTGAATTCATAGACATTTACAAAGTTCCCTTTCTTTGCTAGAAGCGACACTACTTCTCATGTCTACATAGGTGAAATAATTTCATTAAGAGTGTATATTACACTCACCCTCTTATAATCATGGTACTAACTTGCTATCATCTTAGTACTTAAAATGGGTTATGAACAACACATTGTGCAATTTAAACTTCTAACTTAGTGGTAATGCTAATATAGAAGTTGGGTTCCCACTAATGGTAAGTTTAGTCGAAGGGTTGTAAACCAGTTTCAGCAAGTAGTACTCGCTGCTTGAGAATCTCTTTATAGCTGAAACTTTAGTAAACGTATCTGCTAGATTCTTGTAAGACCTTTCATAGGTAATAGTTATTACTTCATCAGTGATTAATTGTCTCACATATTCATGTCGTAGACTTATGTCTTGAATTTCCATTATATATCTTACTGAGCGCTCTTGAGATAGTAGCTTGACTATCGCAATGCAAGGAGATAGATGGCATCAGTTGTGGCCACAACTCTATATCTAGTAACAAATTTCTCAGCCATTTAGCACTTCCTTATGTTCTTTGCTAAGGCAATAAGTCGACTCCATGGTCGAATGTGTTATACATGTTTGCTTCTTAGAAGCCCAGGAGATAGCACCGCCGCCTAATATAAAAATCCATCCAGAAGTTGACATTTTATCATGTGTACTTGTTATCCAACTAGCGTTGGTATAACCTTCTAACACGGTTGGAAAGTTATTATAAAACAATCCCAAGTCTTTGGTCCTTTTAAGATAGCCAATAACTCTTGTTATCGATTTCCAATGCACCACTCCTGGATTTTTAGTGAATCTCGAAAGCTTACAAACTGAAAAAGCTATATCAAATCTAGTGCGATGCATAGCATACGTGGAGCTTCCTATAGCACTAGCATACTCGACTTGAGCAACAACTCTATCGGGATTACTTTCATTCAAATGAATGGAAACATCATAAGAGTGTTGCCTCTTTTTAATATGCAAATGATTGAACTTGGTTAATGTTTTCTCAATATAATGAGATTGACAAAGTGCAAAACCCCCACTATGTCTCTTAACTTTAACACCTACAAACTTGTCTACCTCACCTAAGTCTTTCATTTGAAATGTCGAAGAAAGATAAGCCTTAGGATCATTGACTCCATCCATGTTAGTACCTATTATAAGCATGTCATCAACATAAAGACATATAATTACACCAAAGGTTTATGTGAATTTAGAATAAATGCATTTATCAGCACCATTATGCTTGAAACCATATTCTAAATTCACTAAATCAAAAATTTCATGCCATTGTTTTGGAGCTTGGTTCAATCCATACAAAGATTTTGTTAGCTTACATACTTTATGCTCATTTCTCGGTAGTACATGTAGAACCCTGAAAAATTTAAAAATTTCTAAAAGTATAAAATTAAATAATAAATTGCTGAAATGACTCAGGGAAGCCAAGAAAATTCCCTAGAAAATTCCTTAGAGCTTGGATATTGTGAGAAGCAGGACTAAGCTATTGAGTCCGATCTCAACGGCTTGGAAGTAACTCGAGAAAAGTTTGTTGAGATTCCTAGGTAGTGGGAATTCTTTATGAATTTTTAGTTAAGGTATCCCCAGTAACCCAAAAGCGAGATTTTCTTAAAAATCTCGAAAGTTAGGAAATGACTTGAGTTAAGTTCATTTAAAATAAATTGAACTGAGACGAAAATAAATTGTTTCGGGATAGAAACGAACTGGAACGGGTCTTGGACTCGTAGCGCAAAGTGGGCCCCGCGTCCAACTTAAGCTAAGAGAGAAGAAAAAGAAAGAAAGAAAGCTCATTTTTTGGAGGGGAAAACGGGCAGTGGGCATGAGTAGAGAGAAAAGGAGAGAAGCTCTTCCTTCTCTCTATGATTTACGGAGATCGGGTGGTCGGAATCCGTCGAGCCAAGATTTAAAGTTCATCTACTCGACGAGGGCTACGCGTGGGTACCGACAACATGCAGTTTCACCGAAGATTTCGAGTTTGGAGAAGAAAAGCTAGTGAGAGAAGCTCTACCTTCTTTCTAAGATTTATGACGATCGACGGCTCGGTTTTCGTCGGGCCAAGACTTAAAGTAGGAGTACTCGTCGAGGGCAACGCATGGACACCGAAATCAAGAATTTTTGTCGAAGATTCGAGCGGAAGTTTGGGAAAGCCGTGGGTCTCGGGTCTTCGGGACTCCAAAAAGTTTCGTCTTCGATCCAAGAGGTAGGGAACCTTCCTACTCGGGTTTATATTTCATCTAAATCTGTCTTGGTCTTGGTTGGGCCCTAAGAGTTGCTTGTGTGTGTTCTCGAGACAAAAAAAGTATTTTCTTGGCGATTTGAAGTTGTTTTGTTAAGTTGATTTTCGAATTTGAGTTTGGGACCGGGTTTTGTGCCATGTTTATGGCTGAATTGTGGACTCAATTGGGATGGGTTTGTTGCCGGGTGAAAGGGTTGTTTTCGGGATGAGTTTGGGTATGAAAAATAGCATGTACGGGAGCTTTAAAGGAGCCCCGAAGCAATTTCGTGGGTTTCTGTTGTTGCCCAATCATTGTTCATACGAGGCCTCAACCGGGATTGTTTCATAACTTTCACGTCCGAACTCTGTTTTAGGTGTTCTTAGACTCTATGGAAAGCCCTTTGAGTTTAGAATCCATCCATATATATCTTGATAAAATTTGAACTCATATTTGGTCCAAAATTTACCTGAAAAAGCGATGACTCTGGCGGTTCCCAGTGCATCGATCCTTTGTTCATACGAGGTCTCCAACTTCGGACGGCCATAACTTTCTTGTCTGAGCTCCGTTTGGGGTGTTCTTGGACTCTATGGAAAGATCTTGGAGTCTGAATCTGACCATATGATTTTCAATGGCAATTGGTGCTCACATCCTTGTTGAAAAATTTATTGTTACAACAAGTGTGCTAATTGTTGGTAGTGTGGATGTGAGGAGTTGTGTCTTGAAGTGAAAGCCATTATAGCGAGGTTGTAGAGCTATCTTAGGTGCATGATATGCCATGAATTAGCCTAGGAAATGAAGTGTGTCATTACTTGCCTAGGTAGTGACTTGATGAAATGTTAACATGTGTTTATATGATTGATTGAAATGACATTTCTTGGTTAAGAGGTGTCATGCTTGGATGTCAATATGTGTCTTTCTAACATATTGGGTTTGTGATGTGTTTCGTGTGGACATGGCTGTGCATGTGACATGTTGTAGGCTAGTTTATTGGGCATTATACGCCATGATGCGACCACAAGGGATTTGGTATGACATTACTTGTCTAAGTAGTAGTCGGAATGATGTTGATGCATGCTTGTTTGATGTGTTGACATGAATGTGATAAATGTTAGTATATTGCGCGTGTATATTAACGTTTAATGAATGTATGTGGACTTTTTGTGTGCGTGAACATGAGTGTCAGTGATGCAGGTGGAGTGTACGATTTATAGGGTGTCCCGTGTAAGAATTCTTTGCCATTGGGCATGACTTAAGGAGTGCGATAGCACAGTGCATTACTGGCGGTGCATGGGGACATCATGGTGTGGGTGTGATTGCATAGTCGTTGTCATTCACCATCCTTGGTGAATGGGTTACATGGACTTCATTACTTTGAATGAGAAGTCGATGGAGATCCATGTGGTTTGCATGTGGTGTTGCACAAGTTAAGAAGAAATGGAAAAGGCTCATTGTTGCATTTCACATGCATTTGGAACACCCAAACGATAGGAGTGAGTGCATAAGGTGGTTCTTGAAATTGTTTCGGAGGGTTGTGGCAAATATTATTTATCGAATTATGTCCACTACAATATCGGAGGTTGTCCACACAATGTGTCGTCGGGTATGCCCAGTGGGAGAGGCGTGTGTGTGTATACATCGGAGGGTTGTCTACAAAATAGATTATTGGAGTGTGTCCACTATTTATATCGGAGGGTTGTCTAAGGGTAAACACAAATACCTTTGTTTGAAAATGGTTTTCATTCATGGCAAAATGCATGTTTGAGGGAGTCGGTGAGGACTTGATACATGGGGCATGATGAGTCGCGTCTCATTTATGACAAAGTAGGATTACGTCTTGGGATTGCATGTCTGGGTTGGTGTGTCTTTGGATTGTTTATTAAATTCGTGTGCATTTAGGTAGGGGAATAGCCCTTGTAGAACTTATCTCTTGGCGTTAAGCTCTGATGGACTCCCTTTTAGATGCAGACATGTGTAGGCGGGACGGTGCTCATAGAGGCTAACACATAATAAAGCGGCGGATTGTGGCGCGATCGAAATGTTTTTGTATATTATATTAGAACATGTTAGTTTTAATATAATATTTGTATTAAGAGTGATGTAATAACTCTTGGTGGCTTCGGTGATATAGATTGTATTTATATGGATAAATGGGCCATACGTGGCCATTTTTACTCGTATGTGGACCCGGTGTGATTGTTGTATAATATTGGGATAGGTTGCCATGAAATTGCACAAGTTGTATTTGGGTAGGAGCTGCAGTACAAAGGAAGACTACGCGTTACCGTTAAATCTGGGTCTGGGAAAAGGGGACTCAATGAAGTGGTGTTAGGTTACCTGACATCCACAAATTTTCCGCGGGTTGACGGGTTGTTAACGAACCCCCGGGATTTGGGGTGTCATAGTACAAAACCCTCAGGTTGTTCCATGTACACCTTTTCATTTAGATCACCATTTAAGAAAGCAGTTTTAACATCCATTTGATAAATACATAAGTTATAAATGGATACTAATGCAAACAACAACCTTATAGAAATGTCAGAACTCACGAGGAGCATAGTATCAAAGTAGTCAACACCCTCCTTTTGCGAAATCCTTTAGCCACCAACCTTGCCCCAAAGATTCCATCTTTTATTCTAAATATCCATTTACATCCAATAGGTTTACTATTAGGAGGCGGATCAACTAGAACCCATGTACCATTTGATAGTAAAGAATCTATTTCATCATTTATAGCTTCTTTCCAAAAGGACGAATCTCTTGAAGCCAAAACTTCTTTATATGTCTTAGGTGTTATATCCTCCTCTACATTTAATAAGATAGGAATCTTATTAAGAACATTATTATTTCTATCACCTTCCTCAAGAAAGACAATAGCTTGAGAGGAAATGAAATCGGGGATCAATACTTTTCTTTCCTAGTTCTCGACTTCTCCTTATTTCCACTTGTTTTTGAATTTTAATTTTGTTGTCAACAAGCAAAAGGAGAAGCCAGGCTAATGGAATATTAGTTTCATTTACACCACCGAATAATGATGTTGACTCATTTGTAGAATCATCTTGAGTTTTATTCTCAAGAAATTAGACATCTCTGGATTCCATGATTACATTAGACTCCAAGTCTAACAACCTATAGGCCTTGGAATTTTCAGCATATCCTACAAAAACACTTTTCATAGCTCATGACCCTAACTTTGTTCTTTTTGGATCTGGAACTCTATAAAAGGCTAGACAACCCCAAACCCGAATATAACTTAAATTTGGTTTTCTACCGTTCCATAATTTGTAAGGGGAAGTCTTTGTTATCTTTGAGGGTATTCTATTATGAATATGGCAAACACTTAAGTACTTCTCCCAAAGGGAAGGAAGCTTAGAACAGCAACATTGAATTCACCATATCTACAAGGGTTCTATTCTTTCTTTCAGCCAATCCATTTTGTTGAGGAGTATAAGGTGAAGTTCTTTGATGTATTATTCCATGTTCTTCAGAGAAGGAAGAAAAAATAGCAGGAAAATATTCTCCATCTCTATCGCTTCTAAGTAATTTTATTTTCTTTTCCTTTTGATTTTTGACAATCGATTTATACAATTTAAACTTGTCGAACACTTCATTTTTATGCTTCATAAGATATACATAAGTATACCTAGAGTAATCATCAATGAAAGTGGCAAAATATCTATTTCCTCCTCTAGTCAAATTACCATTTAATTCACATATGTTCGAATGAATAATTTGTAAAATTTCAGAATTCCTTTCGGACTTAGGAAATGTGTTAGTCATCTTAGCTTGAATGCAGATTTCACACTTATCATGGTTATCATTTACGTATGTTATGTAACCATTTTTAGTCATAAATTTAAGTGACCTAAAATTTACATGTGCTAAGCTTGAATGCCATAAATTAATTGATGAATCAACTATAAACAGAAATATTCTTATTATTATTATAAACAACAGAATTTACAGAAAGTTTGAACATTCCATCACAAGCATATCCCTTTCCAACAAAGACCCCATTCTTTGAGAGGATAAGTTTGTCGGATTCTAAAACAGTCTTGAATCCTCCCTTACAAAGCAAATTTGCAGAAATTAAATTCTTTCTAATTTCTGGTACATGAAGAACATTAATTAAAATTAGCTTCTTTCCTGAATTGAAATGAATTTCAATGGTTCCTTTGCCATGAACTTTGATAGCATTATTATTTCCCATCAATACTTCATGTCCTTGGGCAACAACTTCATAATGTTTGAATTGATTTTTATCATTGCATATATGAATGGTTGCACCCGAATCATACCACCAATCATTAGTGTTGGAGACAGAACCTATATTCACTTTGGTTACCATCGAAATCAGCATTTCGGAAACCATAGCAACAAGATTTTGTAACTCTTTCTCTTATGCTTCAGCCACATTAATCTTGCCACTAAAACCAGCATGATCATTCTTCATTTCTTCAAAGTGCACTCTTGTTTGGAAGTGCCCTTTTTTCTTGCAATAGAGCTTGGTATTATCTTTCTTGGAATTATTATTAGAACTTGAGTCAAGAGTCTTTCTCTTATTTCAGTTGTTCCGGGAATCTAGTTCGGCTTTGTTGATAGAAACAAAATTCACTTTGGAACCGGATTACATTTTCAAGTCTCTTTACCATCTCGAATTCTTGTTTCTTCTTGATTCGGAGATGTTTTTGCAATTGTTCTGAGTGAAACTTTCGAGAGGAAAAGAATACAACGATTTCTTCCTATAGTCGTTATTCGAGATGGAGGAAGTTTGGCAATTATAGCCCACTTGCAGTTTCACCAACATCAACTTTCAAATCTTTCAATTCGCAAACTAAAATCTGTAATTCATGCACTTGGTCCAAAATTGAAATATGATCAACCATATTGAATTCAAAAAATTGTAAGGCAACAAACTTATCCGCTCCTTGTTTTTTAGTGTTGTATTTGAATTCCAAAGCATTCTAGATTTCTCTAGGGGATTGGCCCGGAAGTGAGCGAGTCGTATAAGCGATACGAAAGTGTGTTGAGAATGTGTGTGGCCGCATAGCAATTCGTCCTCTTGACTTTTGTACATTCCTTTTGACATTTTTAGGACTTTCATCGGGAGAAGAGACCTTTAGAACACGTGGCTGGTTCGGGGATCAATCGTGTATGCAACTTTCAAGCGATGGGAAGAACATCATCTTATCCTTCCAAAGAGTATATTAGTGCCATCAAATTGATCAGGATTTCATGAAGTCTTGGTTCATGACCTTGAGAAGATGCGAGGAGATGAAGTATGTTTGTCCATGGTGGACAGACAAAATAAACACTTAAAAATTGTTCGAAAGACAATGTGATATGGGAATTGAGTATGGATTTTGAGGCGTGAATAATCACTATCTTTTAAGTGTTTATTTCAGCCCCACAGTATAGTGCAAAAAGGGAATCTACGAAAAACACTTTCAGGATACAACAAAATCCTAATTAATTGTTTTGCAAACCAATTAATTTACTGTTGAGAATGTCTTTAATTTAAAGAGAGTGAAGAGGTGCAAAGAAGAATGTGAAGAGTAGTAACCATAAACTGAAAAAACACATCTTTTGGGCATAAAAACACATATTTTTTTGGGCATAACACAAAATGTAAGTTCGGGTTGGGCTTTTGTTTCAATTTAAAGGCCCAAGATGCCCTAAGTGCCCAAGTGTCATCTTTGACTTTAAATATATAATTTAAAGCCCATCACATTCTTCTTTGGTCCATCCCTCTTTGAGTGTTTTTGGAGTCCATCAATATTTTAAGTAAGTGTTGCACTCTCTATAGACCCTCAATTTTGTCCCTCAACACTTACATTTTATCCTATGGGTGTCACACTCACCTATCGTTCTCATAGGACACCGTTAGGGCCCATTTAACCTTAGTTAGTTTCCGAGCCTCAAGTGGGCTTGTATGTGGTCCATTGAGTGCATAGGTAGTTCACTTCGGAGTGTCATCGTGGTGATTTTTTTTATTGGCATCGTGCCATATGAAAGCAGTGGGCCCCTTACGGGGTTTTGCTTCGTCGGATTTATTGGGTATGTCAGAAATTAGACCCTTGAACTTGTTTCGGTGTATCTCTTGTCGAACTCGGAATGGAGTGCGTAGATTTGTTTTGTTGGATTCATTATTCACCAAGGAGGTGTTTGTTAAAATTCATAATTTTTGTCAACCGTTTGACCAATTGGTTTGACTGGTTCGTTGGGGCAGTACGAATATAACACTGTTTTTTGGGTGATTTTGGCGAGCACTCCTCCTTGTTTCAATCATATCTCCCTCATCCAAATTTGGAATTGTGAATCGTTTTTTTTTTTTTTTTGGTTTCCTTATTCTTCAGGGAACATTCTGTCAAAATTTCATAATTTTCCTCAATCGGCTCAACCGGTTGGCATCTGGTTCAACTGGTTCGTCGGGCCAGCTTATGTGGAGTGTTGATTTTACAGCCCGATTTTGGAGCCCAATCCATATGGATCGTGCCACTTATGCTAAAATTCGGTCTTGGACAGTATTTTGGGTCCATTTTGGGCTTTGGCTTGAGTTACAAACAACCCACCATGAATCCATGTGGATACTTGGTGGTGAAGCAAGCTGAAAACTTAAGGGAGTCAACTTGCATGGGGAATTGGTGAGGGGAGTTATTGGGGAGTGTGGTTGCAAGGCTAATGGAGCTCTTTCCAGAGTTTGAAGGTGGAAAACACCAGGTGGGCTCAGAGGCTAAGGTGGGAATCAGTATAAAAGGAGAGAAAGATCAGAGTGTAAAGGACTTTTGGCACTTTTTCCAAGCTCGGATGCACATTTTCTGATTTTTTTTCGGATGCTTAGCTTGGATTTTTTTTCTGCGTTTTGTGGAAGAGGTAAGAACTAGACCTTTGCTCCACTCTATTTCATATCTTCTTCCCTATGCTTTGATCCTTGAATAAAATATATCTTTTTGCTTGTGGCTCACCGATTTATTAGGTAAGACGATGGTCCGAGGCGAGTTTTGATTTGGTAAGAAGACTCATTGGCCTTATGCACATTTCATTTGATTATCTCATGAAGCGCCTTCATGAATGCGCAGTGATGATGAATAGAACTTTCATGGAGTGTCCATTCTTTTGAGTGAATGAGTGCGATTTTCACGCTCATACGTGGGAACGATTCCGGCGCCGGTTACGCTAGGCGGCCAGATTTTAGAAAGCACAGCGGGTTGTTTAGGTTGGTTCTCGCTCGTCGGCGGGAGAATCATGCACCGTTTGTTTTGTTAGTTTCCTTATTCTTTAAGGAACATTCGGACCAAATTTGAGGGTTTTCCTCAACCATTTGAACTAGTTTTCACGCTCATATGTGGGGCAGGTTCCATGATTATCTTTGAGCAGCCCGGGTTTTTGGCACCTAGCGGTTTGTTTCGGTTGGTTCTCACTTTCATTCGGTGAGAATCATGCCTTTGTTTCTTTTGTTAGTTTCCTTATTCTTTAAGGAATTTTCTGACCAAATTTGAGGATTTTCCTCAACCGGATGAACCAGTTGGGAAACCGGACCAACCGGTTCATTAGGTTCAGTTTTCCAAAATAGCAGTTTGGGTACTTTGTTTTATTTGTGTCAATTCTCACTCATTCGGAGTCGGAATTGCACTCCGTTTATTTTTTTAGATTCCTGACTTTGTGAGGAAGGTCCTGAAATTTTTTGAAAACTTCTCTCACAGCCAGGTGAACAGGACTAGGCGGTTCAGAGTAGGTTCGATTTTCGGCTTGGCAACTTGGGTTGTGTATTGAGTTGGATGAGTAGATTCCTGATTATTAGGTGAATGTAGGTGTGTGATTGCAAGGTTGTCTCTTGTCTCCTTGGGATTGGTTTGAGCATTTGGCATTGCATCTGCGAATGGTTGCCAGGTTCATTCGAGTATTTGTGTTGGGACGTTTGTGAATGACATGACTTAGAGCCGGTAGGATTTGTATGTGGAGCTTTGTGCGATTGAATTTGCAGCTAAGGTTCATGGGATTTAGGCTTGCATTTGAATTTTTAGTTTCGTTCTAGGGATCTAGGTGGTTGCATTGCTTATAAATTGAGTGAATCATGGTCTTCATTTTAATAAAAATGGGGGTGGCTTGATTTGTAGCCCCGTTTTAAGAACACTTTGCCGGAGTGTTTTTAGTTGGTTCTCACTCATCCAGGGCTCGAATCATGCAGTTTGTTTTGTTGTTAGATTTCTTTGCTTGTATGAGGAATTTTACGACACCGGTTAATTTGTTGAAAGGCGGTTCAGCGGGTTGTGCAAGACAGCTCATGGGTAGCCCCCTATTTTAACATGTTTCAAGCCCGAATCTATTATGGCGTGCTCTCATTTGCTCTAAGGAACACCGCTTAGACCGCCGCTTTATGGTTTGAGTTCGGTTCGGTTTACAAGAGTGGGGTAGTGGGCAATGTGGGATTGGTAAGTATGGTTTGGTTTGTGGGATTTTAAAGGAAAGTGTGCTAAAGCAAGCAAACCACTTACCTCATTTCAGTCTGTTTCCCTTCTTTTGATATGGGATTTGATATTTGGTTTTAAATGCATGATGTATGACGTACTATTTGACCTACCTATTCTTGCAGCGCATGGCTAAGGATCTCAGGTACGTGCTTGGGCATTGGTATTTGTATTCATATGCGTACACGGTGTTTGGACTTTGACATCTGTGGTGCATTTGAGTTTGTTGATTGACCTCTTATGCAGCGCTTGGCTAGGGACCACAGGTATGCACCCATTGTTTTGATTGATTGAGTGTTTATGTTAGATACTGAGTAGGTTGGTGTGATTCGAGTCATCTATGTAGCTTAGGAGGCTGTTTGATCTTTGACCCATATGCTCCCACATACCTAATTCACTAGCATAGTAAAGTGAGTTAGGGCTAGAGGGGTGCTACCTGGCATGGGGTACTTCGATGGGTAGCGATCATCGGTCCCCAAAAATCTAAATTTTTTACAATTTTTTTCCTGACTGGAGTCAATGAGGGGTTTTTGTTCTTACTTCATTTTCCCATTTAAAAAAAATAAAAAGCAAGTGGAGACTCCAAAGCAAAACCGTTCCTCCTCGGGGATGGATTTTTCAAAACTCGAAAATCAACCCACATTTTCTTTTCATTTTAGCGAGTTGCACAGGCCCGCGGATTGGGTAGGGTCCACACTCTCCTCTTCATCGATGTGGGACAAACCTACACATACACAAACTACTTTAACAGTCACTACTTGTTTCTTTCATCACAGAGGAAAGCAAGGCAATTTGATTCGCCATAACTAGGAATAGAGTCTATAATAACAGGGTTTATTATGTGGAAAATGGTAATTAAGGTATGGTAGTGTTAATTTAAAATTTATTATTAGTATGCATTCATAAATAATAAATCTATTAAAACAACTAACAGAAGAAAATAAGAAAGGATTATTTTGTATTTCTCAATTGGGTTTCTATTATATTTTAATTTCCAAAAAATTCTTTTTGATAAATTTTAAATTTATTTGGGTGCTAATTGTGATTGAGCCCATAATTCATATGCATAACTAGTATGAAACCCTGCAGAAGGAAAAGAAGTAGCACAACTATGTTGTTTGCTTGCCCATAAGAGATGTGATAATGAATCAAAAGATAAGAAAGTGTATGCATTTTATAATAATTCATTCATATACAAGTATGCTTAGAACAATAGGCCAAGCCTTTGATCTATTGGCTGAGGATGTTGAGAAGAGAGACCCTGGATTTGATCAAACACCTGGACAGGAGTTCTACCCCTTCTTCAAGATCTTGAATGCTTGATTCCAATTTTCCCAACTCACTTTGCATATTATGAATCTGCACCAGGTTAACAGATTTGGTCTTGAAGCCAATGAGGAAGGATAATGCAGAATCCATTTTCTCAAATTCAGTAAGATTTGTTGCTGCTTCTTCACATACCACACGCTTATGATGCATCAGCTTTGAAACCAAAGACCACCCAGTTGGCTTGGATTGTCCTGTTGTTCCAGCAATTGAGGAAAACAGAGATTCAACCACTGTGAGGGTGACTGCTTCCACCTCCATTAACATTCTAACAATGGAGATAGTTTCAGGGTCTTTGTTTAATGGAGAGAAGCTGCATTTATTCTCCATGCCCTTCAGATTCCTTAGGGCCTTGTCCATTGCCTTCTTTACCTTCTTCCTAGAGGCTAAATATTCTCCAATCTCAGCTGAGATGCCATTTTCGCCTACCCGCCTTCTTCGTATGCTTGACTGAAGTCCATGTGCATGTTCCCTTGTCTGCAACAAAGCATCCTTAGCAGTGCCACACACATCCAACAGCTTGAGAGATCCATCCAACAGCTCATCAACCCATTTCTCGTGGCGATGATGGGCTAAGGTCTGTTGAGTACCTGGCAACAGCAGCAAACCATCTATAAAGTCATGTAGATCTTTTAGGCCACTCAATCTGTGGCTCATTGATGACGACCACGATGATGAAGCAGCCTGAACAGCTCTTATTCTGCACAGACAATCATCAAATTCAGGAACAAGAGGGAGTGGTCTAGAGGGCAAGCTAATAGACCGAGCATGATACTCAGTTCTGGGGTTCAAAGGAGAGGCAACCATTTTTGTTTTCTGAGTGAAAAGAAGACCAAGCACTTGAATGTACAATTCAACCTTGCAATTTGCCTGCATTTGGTGTCTACACATCATATATAAATCCTGCAGCAAGGAGACATGAGGAATCTCATCTTCTTCAACTCTCAATAAGTGATAACATGATATTGATTTGAATCTAAATGCTACCTCACCAATTTTAATGCAATGTCTCCCTCCAACCGGTTTTCCAACTCATCATTCAATTAGTTTAACCTGTAAATCACTAGCTTATCTTGACATAATGCAGTACCTGAAAAAAAATATATTTCAGAACAATTCATAAAATATGCAATGCACGAGTGGGGTTGAAACTTGATAGTCTCCTCAGAATCCAGTAACAAAACCATCCCCATTAAATTCTCCGCGTATATATGCATATTTCTTTACTTCTCTCTCAGGATAAGAATAGTTTAGACAAGATTTACTTTCTCTTTTTAGTACTTACTGTTGTTACCTGGATCGTCTGACCTCCGGGGCATCAGTAGTGCGATATAAACTTGCAAAAAAGGGGGTCTGGCGGCAGTGTGCCAACCGCCTCTCCGATGATTAAGTTAGCAAAAGGATGGAGAAGAGGAAGAAGGGAGTTCACACAATTGGAATTGTATACATTTCCCTCATTAAAAGTCTACATTTTATACTTTCGAATTTCTCCTTGATTATAGGGAAGATAATACGTGATTTGATGATAAAAATATCTTTCACTGTGGGATTTATGTTTTTTGAGGCATTATCAGATTTGGATACTAGAAAATCCGTGGATAAATATATTTTTTGTATTATCCATAACGAATTTCTCATATGTGATAGAATGGTCATTTGGGGGGCTCGGGTCTGGCCCCGAGGGTTTAAAACTCTCGGGTACGGTTGGATTCCCACATGATTTTAATCACGGTGGCAGATCGGTTTGAGCCGTTATGATGCGGCCAGAGGCGGTGGTGTGAGCGTGGACCTATTAGTAGTGGGTTTGAGTCTAAAAGCCCTGATACTCCACAAATGCCCCTGCACTCTTTGGCCCCCAAGTTTGGTGCTTCTTCAGTCGGGGAAAATACAATGCTTTTAAACCTTGAGTGGAGAAAGTTGAAGGGATTGGGAGAATTAATGCGTGCATTGAACGTGTGTTTGGATACAAAGCGCGTGTGAACCGCATGTTTTTCAACATCAGTTGGTTGCTCGAGATCACTGAGAGGGAGTGCAATGAGCTCCTCTTGTTAGTGAAGAACTTGTAGGAGTTAAGCTCCAACCCCTTTCCTTACATAGCCCCTGTCTTCCTTACATAGCCCCCGTCATCCCTCTTTCATTGCCAGGAGAGAGCATCAGGGGTGAACATTTTGTTCTTGCTGATCTTTTGGAAATTGATCCGGGGTAAGCTCTTCCCGGCGGGGGTCCGCTCGAGAGGCAACCGGCCCGAGATCGCTAAAGGGCCTTGGTTAGCTTGATACGGCTCGATCAATCACCTTTGGGAGGAAACAGACTCATAGCACACTTTGACGATTGTGAAGAGAAAGAAGAAGCCCGAAGAAGGTTGGATAGATCAAGGCTGCTGACGCGGGACTAGTAGATCTTCGTGAATTGGGTGGACCTAATATCTAGTGAGCCGGCCGAGGAGAGAGAGGATGATATGTCTAACCTCGCTGCTGGATTTGTGACATGGATGCGCCCTCAGGCCAAACAGTCTCGACAGGCAGGTGCTAACTTCACCACTTCCTTTATAGTTCTTTGAGGACCTTAGGTTCCCAGTCAATGGCCATTGAAAGTAATGACCAGGGTGCACATCATCGCGGTTGCACATGGGCTGAGTAGGCGAGACGGCATTTATTTTTGGGCTTGACTTTTGCCAACGGGCTAGAGCCACTCACGTGTAGGCATATGCGACGGGTTAGGTACTTTGTCTGTGGCATGTGCGGGACGGTCTATGAGCCATACGGACTTTGATGGGGTATTACCGGTGGGCTTAAAGCCCACGATTCTAGGCTTAGAAAGTCTTGGGTAGACTTAGAGCCACAATTTGGCCTTAAGAAACGTAGGCTTAGAGCTATAGTCTGATCTTTTGAAAATGCTAGCCGGTTGGGAGCCTCGTCTAGACTTTGAAAGTGTTAGTAGGTAAGAGCCACATGCAGTGCTTTTGAAGTGCCCGGCCGGGCGTTGATAGTACGGCCTTAGAAAGAGCCCGGCCCGGGCTTAGAGTTTCACTTTGGTCTTATGAAAATGCCAGTAGGCTTAGAGCCACAGTTTGGCCTTAAGAAAGGGCCAGCAGACTTTGGTCTTTTGAAAATGCCAGTCGGCTGGGAGCCTCATCTTGGCTTTGAAAGTGCTAGCAGGCTAGGAGCCACATCTGGACTTTGATAAGTGCCAGTAGGCTAAGAGCCACATATGGACTTTGATAAGTGCCAACAGGCTAAGAGCCACAATCTGGTCTTTTGAAAGTGCTAGCCGGTTGGGAGCCTCATTTGGACTTTTGAAAGTGGGCTATTGCAAAGATTGAAAGATAATGCTTTAAAGAAAACTTTATTAATAATACTTCTTCCAAGATCGCGGCTTTCTTCGATCTGAGTCTGTGTGTAAAACCTGAGAAAATTCTAATTTTCTGAAAAAGGGTAAAATGGTAATTTCGGTCAAAATTCAAAATTTTCATATCTCGGATGTGAACGGACTAAATCACCAGATTGGAATAGTCTGTGAAATACAGGCTACCACATCGAGATTTCGGTCGAATTAGAAATAGTCGAAATTTCACGTTTTTGAGCAGGTCTTGGGTCTTGGATATGACGGCTTGTGAGAGACATGTGATGTGACCAAAGTCACCTCTTGCATGTACCTATATGGCCAGGATGTTGCATGAGTAGTGAGATGATGTAGATGAATGACTTAGATTAAAGCGTAGTAGTAATCACGTAAGGAGACGATGATGGAATTTTGGAAAAGTTAAATGAGTATAAGACAAAAATGAAATAGTCTTCTTCTCCATTAGAACAAAAGAAAAACAGGTAGTAGGTGTTAGATCCAGATTTTAGAGAGAGAATGAGTGACTTCTCTTTAAATTTCCTGGCATTCGGACCTTCGGTTCTCGACGGAGGCCAAAGAAGCAAAGTCGTCTATATTTACAAAGAGACTATGCATGGGCACCGTTTTATGGAGTTAGACAACTCAAGAGGTGAGGATCTTTCCTACTTGATTTATTCTTTGGCTAAGAGCCATTTTAATAGATGGGGATTTGTTGAGGCCTGAATGACCATGTTATCGGTCTCAAAACCTTTGAACTGAGTGGAAAAAAAATCCTCATTGTGTGGCCGTGAACAGTGCTGACCCGAGGGTTTCACTGTTCACGTGTTGTGTTTTGTGATTTTTGTGTGATTTGGGGTGATTCAAAATGAATTGCTTGATTTGTTAATTAACCCATGTGAGCTAATTTTGATGTTATTATTGTGAATTGAAAAATGTGAATTAATTATGTTAATATATGCATGTAAAATATATTAGCATGAATATTTTGGAATTGGCATAATGCATTCTATATGCACCGGGGCACCCTAGATGGTAGGTGTGAGTGCATGACATGAAAGAAAATACAATAAAAATGAAAACGATTGTGAAAGGAATTTCAAGGAAGATTTTATGAAGAATTGCGCGGAGTGGTCAACGGTTCATGCCGGTGACCATGACTATTCGGAAAAATGATCCAGCAATTAACCTCGGAGGGTTGTCTAATATATTTACCGAATCTCGATGGTAAGTTTTCGATAACAAAAGCTTTGTTTTGGCCCATGTCTTTACTACGCATTAGCTTAGGCGTGTGTGAGGGAGTTGAGTGAGGACTCGAGACATGAGTTTGGGCATGTAGACATTGAGTAGGATCATTGCCATTTACTTGAGTGTAATTGTTTGCCATGACATGTGCACTTGGGTGGAAAGTAACCCATGTAAGGAAGTGATCGGCCTGCGGGTTTCTTCCGTCGAGGGATCACTGACCCGGGGGACGGGAGTACGGGAGGACAAACGCTCACTAGAGGCTGCGTTTAGAAGAAAGCCGACTTGTGGCTTTGACATGAAATTTGTATAACATGTATTAGAAAATCTAATTTTAATATATGTTTTGAATTAAGAGTGATTTCTTAACTCTTGAATAATATAATATAGTTGGTTGTTCTGTTCTTATTGTCATCTTGTGGCTCTTGTATTTGTGAGATGATTGGTTTTGCACATTCATGGATATTTTTGAGTAGTATTGACGTATGGGCCACGTGGCCATTTTTCACTCATTTTAAATTGTATATGGACCGGTGTGGTCTTTGAAAAATTACAGACGAGGTTGCCATGTGATTGACGAGGTTGTATCTTAGGTAGGCGCTCCCAGTACAAAGGAGGCTACGCGGTGCACCATGAGTGGTGTCGGGTTGCAGAGCATCCACAGAAGATTCCGTGGGTTGGCCAGTTATCGATGGGACCCTCGGGAATGGGGCGTCTGCTTGTATTTGGTCATTACATCTTTGTAAGCGTGGCAATGACTACTTGACTCGGCCTTCATGCTTTCTTGCTTGTTCCTCCTGCTTTCCCTCCATGTCTTGACGCCAATGAAGGAATTGATCTTCGGGCGATTGGATCAGCAGGTTGCTTGACATTGCAACTGTGTTAGATGAATAAGATGTGGAAAGGGGAACTGTCGGAGCTATTGGTGGCGAAGGGCTACTGGAAAACCGTTGGAGCCAAGCTCTTGCGAGTTGTCGATGAGACTTTTTGTTCAGTTCCCACATATGGTGCCAATTGTTGTTACTTGGATCGTCTAACCTCTGGGGCATCAGTAATGCGATATAAACCTGAAAAAAAGGGGGTCCGGCGGCGGTGTGCCGACCGCTTCTCCTATGATTATTAAGTCAGCAAAAGGATGGAGAAGAGGAAGAAGGGAGTTCACGCTGTTGGAATTTCATACATTTCCCTCGTGGGGAGTCTTTCTGTTTTATACTAGAATTTCTCCTTGATTATAGGGAAGATAATCGTATTTCGTTGATAAAAATCTCCGCCTTGCTCCGAGCTTAATTCTCCGCGTAAGGATTTATGTTTTGAAAGCGTCGCCGATTTGGATATTGGGAGATTCGTGGATAAATATCTTTTTGTATTATCAGCTATGGCTTACATTATGCGATAGGATAAACAGGCGGGGACTTGGGATCCCGAGATGGGGTTTAAAACTGTGTCTGATTAGTTTTGCGTGGTTTTGTCTGGCCCGGTCGGCTTGGGCCAGGCACGCCAGTGTGTGGGCCAGAGCGGGCCAGCGTGGCATTGGCTGATGGTGTGTGATCTAGGTCTAAGCCAAGAGGTACTGCACTTGCTACGCAAAGGGCAATGGACTGAGATCCTGATGAGGTTCTACAATTCTCTGACTCATAATTTTCCATGTTCAATCTTAAAAGTAGTGATCACAGCAGGTGTGGCCTATACAAATTTGATGATTCCTAACCCCATCTTGCCTGTAGTTATGCAGTTTCCATGGCCCTTAGCATGTGCAACTGCTTCTGCTTATGCTGCCCCGCGTGCCATTGGATTGTAGGTGCACATGCATCTATTATTGTAATTATTGTTGATAAATTAATCAATCGACTCGGGCAAGCTATGAACACCATTGCTACTGGAAGGGAAGGCCAGATCCGCATATGCAACTAGTCCATGCTCTTGACAGAGTAGAAATTTTTGATGAGATGGGTTAGGTCTCCCAACAGAAAGACAACCAGCACATGTTCATTTGTGAAAGAAGGAAAAGTTGGTTGGTGATCAACTAAAACATGGAGAAGAGGCAATAATGAGGTGCCCAGGTTGAATGAGATGGAAATCTTGCAAAAACAGAATGTAACTCTCGGTGGATTAAGACCAAACCAGGCTGCAAACAAAATGGAATCTTAAACAGCATTGAAATCAAACTTAATTATCTGTAATCCTTTCTTACATAATCAGATAGTGGGCTATTTCTGTTAATCTCTCTCTCTCTTTCTCTCTTTTGGAGGGAGGGAGGCAGTTATTACTTATTAACCAATATTTGAAAAACCAACTTGAGGAGGAATTCCACGTCTAAAAAGCAGGTACTTCCACAATCAAGATATCACAACTGTATCACTGAAGTGAATGCCATATATGTATGTCACCGATAATCCTCCTTAAGGGGCTGCAACCATTTCAAAGTAAAGGAAAACAAGCAGTAGAATCACATTGGTTTGATCATAAGAGATGTGATTTTAAAAAGAGAGTATTTTATGTATATTTTTTTATTTCTCATCCATGTACAAGTATGCAAAACTCAATAGGCCATTGCCTGTGACACTACAATATGCATTTTTCAGCTAGTGGCTGAGGATGTTGAGAAGAGACACCCTGGTTTTGATTAAATGCCGGTAGAGGGATTCTATTCCTTCTTCTAGATCTTGAATGCTTGTTTCCAATTTCCCTAATTCGGTTTGCACATTATCAATATGCACAGGGTTGGATTTGGTCTTGTGGCCAATAAGGGTGAACAATACAGCATCCACCTTCTCAAATTCACCAAGATCTATCATTGTTGCTTCTTCACATGCTACGTGCTTGGGCCGAACCAGGTTTGAAACCAAGGACCAGCCAATTGGGTTTGAGTATGCTGTCTCCCCTGCTATTGAGGACAACAAAGATTCAAGCACTTTGAGAGTGACAGTTTCTGCCTCTCTTAACATGCTAACAGTTTCTGTCTTAGGATCTTTGTTCAAGGGTGAGAAGTTGCATTTTTTCTCCATGCCCTTCAGGTCCTTTAGTGCCTTGTGTATTACCTTCTTTACCTTCTTCCTAGTGGTTACGTATCCCACAACCTCAGATGAGATTCCATTTTCACCTCCTCGCTTTCTGCGCATACTTGATTGAAGTTCATGAGCATGTTCCCTTGTCTGTAACAAGGCATCTTTAGCAGTGCTGAAAAAATCCAACAGCCTCAGAGATCCATCCAACAACTCATCAACCCATTTCTCGTCAGAATGTTGGATTAAAGTCTGTTGGGTGAGTGGCAATAGAAGCAAATTATCTACACAATCATGTAGATCTTTAAGGCCATTCAGCCTATGGCTTATTGACGCTGAGGCAGCTTCACAAGCTCCCAATCTTGTCAAATGCTCATTGAACTCAGGAATGAGTGGATGTGGTGCAGAGGGCAAGCTGATCGAGCGAGCATGACAAGGGGCTTTCAGGTTGAAAGGAGAGGCAGCCATTTTTTTTCTTCCTGGGAAAAGAGAAGACTTTGCAGTTGAATGTACAATTCAGTCTTGCAATTTGCCTGCCTCTGGCATCTACCCAATATATATTCTGCTGCAAGAAGACATTATGAGGAATCTCACACTCCACTTTCAATGAATGATTTTGACATGGGCAATTTGCAAGCAATGTCTCCCCTCCAACCATTTCTACAACTCAGCAAACCATTAGTTTAACTCGTATAAATCACTGGCTTATCTTGACATAATGAAAATATATCATAGGATAATACATAAACTATGAATGAAATGCACGAACGCCATTGATTGTCTCCTCTCTGGTTCAACTAATAAGGCCATTCCCTTACTTTCTTCAATGCATGCATACAATAATTGCGTGAAACAATCGCACGTTTTATATGCTATTCTTTGTTTATTTATTCGACAAACAACTCTAAGATGATGACTCCAAGTCTTCTGGGGCCTGCCTCTCTGGAAGACAAGACATCTGCCTCACCCATGCATGCATATTTCTTTTCTTGATCATCACAATAATTGAGAAGATATTAAAAAAAAGAAGATCTTTTATCTCTTTTTGTTGGTACAGAAACATTGAACTGCCTTGTGGACTTTGAGAATGGATTCTTAAGCAGAATGAATTTAGACTCCTATGATAGCAGAAACACAACACTATATTTCTTGTATGTAATTTCATCAGGTTTTGTTCCTTTGTTACTATGTCTTAACAAAGAAGTTAATACAAACTAGCATCTGAGAAATCAATGACAGTTTTGGCATTATAATCATGGATGATGTGAGTACCATGGCTTTTGGGTTCAAGACCCACTACTCAATAGGCCCAGCACCTGCACAGGTCCATTGCCTGATTCAAACCCCAATATGGCCCAAAATAGCTTGTTACATCAAAACTAATAATTTTAACCAATCAAACAGCACCTACATCTCGTCTCAAGTTCCGCCGAAAGTCTCTAATCGTCAGTTTTTATCACAGATGTGATATTTATCCACGGATCTCTCAATATCCCAATCTAGCAATGCCCCAAAACATTAATCCTAATAAGGGAGAATTGGTCTTTGATAAGGAAAGACAAATTTTATCACTAAGTTCGTGACATTATCTCTCCAAAAATCAAGGAGAATTGGTCTTTGATAAGGAAAGAGAGATTCTATCGCCAAAATCACAAGATTATCTTTCCAAGAATTAAGGAGAAATCCAAGTATAAAACAGAAACTCCCCACGAGGGAAAGGTATGCAACCCTAATTGTCGTACTTCCTTCTTCTTCTTCTCTATCCTTTTGCTGACTTAAGTATTGAAGAGGTGGCTGACACACCGCCATCGGATCCCCTTTTTGTAGGTTTATACCACGCAGCTGATGCCCCGGAGGTCGGGATTAACTGGCATCGATAATTGGCAATCGCTCGTGGAATCGAATAAAAAGTTTCATCGACGACGCAGGCATTTGGCCTAAACGGCCAAAATAGCCCGCCACCAAGAGCCTCGACGATTCCCATTCCCGCATCTCGATTCGCCTCCGATACAAAAAGCAATGATCTAGTGCAACTTAGTGATCCGGGGCCATCAAGATCAATTTCTTCATTTACGTCAAGATATGGAGAAGAAACAGGAGGAGCAAGCGAGACGAATGAAGGAATTGCAAGAACGCTACCGAGCACTCCCAAATAAGTGAAACGATCGTCCCGGGGCTCCAAGTAGAGAAAAGGTACGATCTGACGAAAGAGACGCACAGAAGATAATGCACAAGAAAGATCCAAATATGAAGATAAAGGAAAGAAGCCCATCGTCCTTGACGATGTAGATATCTTGGCAGACGATGAGCTATCCTCAGGCAACTCGCCAAATCCCTCCCTAGCAAAAAACAACAAGGATAGATCACGCTAGAGACACTCACATTGCCCTACATTCAGCAATTCCAATAGTGGTACGTTCCCCCGGGCAATGGGCCAAGGTCAGAATCAACCAAACGAAGTGCCCGGGAACGCATTTACTTTACCTACGGGCATAATGCCGCCCATGCAATCGGTTTACCCCGCCTTCGGAATAGGGTTTGTGCTCTACATATCGCCTACAACAACGATTCAAAGTCCCAATGACATGCTCTCTTCCCCCCTTGGGCAACACATCCTTGATTATGAGCCACCACGAGGTTTTGTCATGCCAACCTTTGCTATGTTTGACGGCTCTAGTGATCCTTATCACCACATGCTCCATTACAACTGTGCAATGATTTCAACGCCGAACGCATCACCGCTATGCAAAGCCCGAATTAGCCCTGGCGTAATGGGCGCTTTAGCTCGGTTTCATTGTGCCTCAGGTAATTTGGTAAATCTGCTCACAGTTTTGACCGTATTCATCTCTTAGGATGCTCTGGCTTCAATATCAGAGAAGAGAATATTAGTTCTTTCCAGACTATAATAAAGTAAGAAGAGGTAACCATATGGGACTTCACTAGGATATTCGGGCAAGCCATCCAGCATGTAGAAGTTTACAGCATGGACGCAGTCCTTCAGAACTTTAGGAAGAGCTTTAAGCCGTCTACTCCATTCTTCCACTCATTGTCTTCAGACCCGCCAACTACAATGGAAGAATTGTACAGACGGGCGGATAGATATTCAACCTTGGAAGACAATATCCGTGGGCAAATGACTCAAACTCCGCCATGATCACAAGCAAGCCAAATTTTTGAAACAAGAAGCCCGAGGGGAAGAAGTCAAACCTGAGCCTTGAAGGACAAGGTAAAAACCTAAGCGACCGAGACCAACCACGTATTGAAGAGGGAGCCCCCCAACCACTCATCCGAATATCACCTATGAGGTCAAGCAATTGCACTGCGACTTGTTAGATTTCAAATGGCATGCGCCAATCCAAATGGACCCCTCTAAAAGAAACTCGTCAATACGATGCGATTATCACAGAGATCATGGGCATGAGACCGACAGGTGTCGAAGCCTAAAATTCCTGGTAGAAAGACTGATTAAAGCGGGGCATCGCAAAAGATATATCAAGGAAGTTGATCGCGAGGAAGAATCCACACCTACAGTAGGTAAAATCACAACTAGCGTAGTCGCATCGCTTGGATCTAGGTATGCTATAAACTATATATTGGGAGGACCGCTTGACGATCAGTACCAATCAAAACGCCAACAAAAGAAGCTTCTGAGAGCAACCACGGTCAAAGCCCTCGGTGCGCTGTCCACACGCTGGCCCGTAAGAGACGGCATTCAGACGCCTGTTATCCTTTCCCCAAGAAACCCTGGTCATACCTGTTCAGTCTCATTACGATACATCAGATCGCAGCCTGTATTGACCACATTGATGCAACAGTAAGATGGTAGATCTTTCAATGTCAGGAGATTTGAGTCGTGAACACCTGTTTTCAACTGTGACAAAGCTCTTCCCACTAATGTTTGGGTCTGTCTTATCAACTTCTCCACACATGAACAACCATACTATCACAGATTAATTTAATGTGTGAAATAAGTCACCCAATGGTAATAATATTCTCACTGTCAAGAGATCGGGCCATGCATACTTCGTATATATAAAATATGGTTCGCTACACTCTGGATGAAGGTCGTCCCTTCCAACATATCAGTCACTAATAGTCATTTTCAACTCAATGCAAGTGTGTCGATCTTCTCGCGATAGTCGTACTGGTCACACACTGTTACCACCTTCATCCATACGGAACAGGAGATGGAAGAACGTGGTCTTCCTCAGATCGATCGATTTCCTCGCGATAGCAACCACATCCGTCGCCGGCGGTACTTTGAACAGCGCGATCCGTTAGGCTATGACCTCGGAGATAACAACGCCGGATTTTCGGGCCGCGAGAAACACCCTTCGCTATTATGTCACATCATGCGACATTCCACCAAGAAAGAACGCGTCACACGTATATGATTAACGCCGTAACTACGGTTCGCCAGTATTACCCACGCTCTGGATCGACCTTTACGGGCCGTCTTCTCATAAACTGAACATTATTGCCACGACAAAGCCTGTTTGGCAGAAGATAAGGCGCTTCCATCCAAATCGCCATCAGATTATTCAAATGTATAGACAATCTATCGAGCCAAGTAGTTTTATCAGAGAGTACAAGTGACGCGACCCGCTTTCAAACGTAGAGGTCGTCTTGAAGAAGGGCGGTAAATGGCGTGTATGCGTGGACTACACGGATCTCAATGAAGCATGCCTAAAATACAGCTTCCCCCTGCCATGAATAGGATCGGGACGTTGGATGCCTTGCCAGCATGGGATGCCGTCATTTAACGCCTTCTCCTGGGCCATCACCGCATTCCAATGCACCTACTGGATAGAGAAACGACCTTCATTACGCCACACGGGCTATACTGCTATAATGTGATGCCCTTTGGTTTGAAGAATGTCGGGGAGACCTATCAGAGACTGGTGACCAAGATATTTCGGCCATTGATTGGCAGGACAATGGAAGTCAATATTGATGATATGCTTATTAAGACCAAAGAACGCCTCGATCATATGAAGCACCTACAAGAAACTTTTGAGCTGCTGCGCACGAACGGTATGAAACTCAATCCCCTCAAGTGTGCGTTTAGAGTCAGTTCGGGTAAATTCCTGGGCTTCATGGTGATGCAGAGGGGCATTGAGGCCAATCCTATTCAACTCGGGGTATTATGAAACTTTAGGTCTTACCACCGCAGGCCGAAAGTGCAACAACCTGGATTGGTTTGCTGGTGGTCTAGGCGATTCGCATCTCTCGCTTACAGACCGACAGTCATTTTACCACTCTAAAAGCGGGCCATGCACTGGTCAGGGGATAAAGAATGCACTGTGCCCTTTATAGCAACTGCCAAGATCTCATCGAATCGCAAATTCTGGCTAGCCCCGAGACAGGTGAAATGCTCTATCTTTACATAGTTGTTTATGATATTTCAGTAAGTGCAACTTTATTCAAAGAAGACGAGCACCGGTAGTAAAAGCCCATATTCTTTATAAGAAAGTCCCTATCCGAGGCAGAAACCCGATATACCCGTCTCGAGTAAGCGGCATTGGCCCTCAGGGTAGCCGCTAAAAAACTCCGCCCCTACTTCCAAGCGCACCCTATTACTGTACTCACTAACCTTCCTTTGAGAAGCACTATACATAAGCCTGACCTGTTAGGGCGAATGGCTCGATGGGAAATCGAACTAAGTGAGTTCGGCATTCAATTTAAACCTCGCTTGGCGTTGAAGGGACATGTACTGGCTGACTTCTTAGAAGAAATTCCTCAACAAGAAATGGAACCAGACAACTCTGACTGGTGGACTTTGAATGTGGATGGCGCCTCACGACAGACAGGAGCCGGCTTGGGGCTGCAACTTAAATCCCTAACTGGAGAAGTCATAGAGCAAGCCATATGTTTGAACTTTTCCGCTTCTAACAACGGTGGCTTCGAATATGAAGCGACCATAGCCGGCTCGATCCCGCAATCCCTGCGGTCCTTGTGAAAAATTCAGAAGAAGCTTAATTTCAATCGGGTGGCAAGGCTAACAAACGGAGAATAAGGAAACAAGAGACCAACAGGTGATGACCAAGCATGTGAGTCTAATCAACCTAAGTACGGTTGGGAAGCCTTGCGGGTTTTCGCGTCGAGCATCTCCCGAGAAGCCCCAATGAAAAGGCCGCTTTCTGGGCCGCCGAGCTACGCCCCCCGCCAATAAAGGAAACAATAATCATCCCCGTGTACTATCAACCAAAGTCGTCGATCACTACCAACCAGGTGAATGGAATAGATGAAACAAGTCCTTCTCGATGACTCAAAAGAGGCCGCTATTGTCTGGGAATCCACGGGGATAATGTGAGTCAAGCCCTCAAGATCCAAGTCTGTGGGCAAATGGCTCCCCTTATTAATCTAAGTCAGAGTAAACGGTCCCTGGGTGGGCCCTATCTTAAATGCCTCACTCAACAATAAGGACAATACATATTGGCAGAACTCCATGATGGGATATGTAGAAATCATCTAGGCGGTAGGACGTTGGCACATAGAGCTCATACTCAAGGCTACTATTAGCCGACCATGTGGGTGGATGCTACCGCCTATGTTAGGAAGTGTGACCGCTATCAGCGATAGGCCCTTGCCTCAAAAATCCAAGCCTAAGACTTAACGACTATAACAAGCCCCTGGCCCTTCGTCGCTGGGGTGATCACAGTCAGCCATTGCCTACTCCCGACTCGATAGGTCGCTGCTAGTTGCCACCGACTACTTCAGGATAGAGGTCGAAGCCTTTGCATCCATCAAAGACAAGGAAGTCATATAGTTTATATGGAAAAATATTGTGTGTAGGTTCAAGATACCCCAATCAATTGTAATGGACAATGGGCCGCAGTTCGATAGCCAGGTATATAGGAACTTCTGTAGCGAATTGAAAATAAAAAACCTATACTCCACCCCGCGGTACCCATAAAGCTAAACTACAAAGTGGTAAGAGTCTAACAAAACACTCCTATCGCTTGAAAACGCCTACATTCACCCAAAGGAAAGGGTAGAAGAGCTACCAAGAAAGTATTACATGGGCCTATAAGACAACCACTGTAAGTCATGGGGAATTCACCATTCGCCTCTCATGACACGGGATGAGGCTATCATCCCCATAGAAATCAGGATGCCCACCGTTCGGACAAAAATTCTTGAGGTAGCAAACATTAAAGCCGTAATCAAAGACTTAGACACGGCTGATGAACTTTAGGAGGCGACAGCTGTAAGCATCATACCAACAGAGGTTGGCAAGCTTGCACAACCGGCGTGTAAAGTTGCGTACGTTCGAAGCTGGGGAATTAGTCCTTAGAAGGGTTTTTGAAAACATGGCTAACCTAGCGGATGGAAAGTTCTAGCCCAACTGGGAAGGACCAAACACGATGGTTCGAGTAGGGACAGCTGGTTCTTATGCACTGAGAAGGCCAAACGGGACTGTTGTTCCCAAAATGTGGAATGCTATGCACCTTAAGAGGTATTACCAGTAATGTATTCTTTAAGGAAATTATCATCAATAAAAGATTATCCTTTACACATTTCCTCTTAAAACCTACAATTAGTTCTTTCTAAAAGACCAAATACTTATCGGGCCCAAATTCGCATCTAAAAAGTCCGTGCACGCTTGTCGTTCGACCGCATCTAAAAAGTCCGTGATGACGGCTGATGTCCCACAGAACAAAAGTCCGTATATCGGCTGATGTCCACCGCATCTAAAAGTCCAGATACGGTTGTTGTCTGACTGGCATCTAAAGTCCGTGATATGATCGTTGTTCGGGCTGAACCTAAAAGTCCGTGACACGGCTGGTCGTCCGGCTAGCATTCTCTAGACATGGTTGCTTTCTTATTCGAATTTTTGACAAACATGGTTCATGCCTTGTTGACATTTTCAAATCTCATTAAAATGCGCTAAGTGTCGCCAGAGATTACAAATAAAGTATATATATATTATGTGTGTGTGTGTGGCTTGCAAAATTTTCCAAAATAGCCGAAGCTAACATATGAAAGAAAGCCCTATTCCTTGGCAACAACACCCCCTTCGAGTCTTTAATCGCCTCGCCTTGATCTACTTCTGCGTCTTTGGTCTCGATGGTTGCTGGGGCCGGGGGGCACCTTGGGTGGACAAAAAATCTTGGAGGAAGTGGGTTGGCAGAGTCAAACATGCCATCCAGGATCTCTAGCTGGTCCCCGCAGATGTTGTTCTTGAACGCTCAACACCCATACCAGTACAAAGACTTAGCTCTAGGAGATCCCCCGCCGGTAATCTCTCACCTCACGCCTTTCCTATCCCTTGTTTCCTGCACGGCGAAGATACCTCACCTTCTCGATCGCCCGAGCCTCCAGGGCAAAAGCGACGTCTGACTCACCCACGCGGCGAGCCCGCCCCTGCTGGCAATCCGCGCCTCCGACCTACGCTCGCCTTCCTCCGCAGCTGCCAAAGAGTTTAAGGCCTTAGTTAGATCAACTTCTACCCTAGCTTTGGCATCTCCTGCTGACGCAGCCACTAACTCGGGCCGCTCGCTCGCTTCGCCTCATCTCTTTCTTTCTCCCAGCCCGATAACGCTTTGCCACGCCATCTGACTCTCTCCCAATGCTACCGGCGATTCCACCTCGCTGAAGACCAAAGTCCTGATGATACGGTTGGTCGATCGGGCATAAAGTCACGCCGGGCATCATCTAGTGAACCGAAATCCTCAAGGCCGGGCGAGCCATATTCCGAATGGTCATCAAATCCTAAAAAGAAACAAAAGTTAGAAGAAAATTACTACACAAAACTGGTAGTCATGTGCTAAAAATCAACACTCAACCAATCTCAAAGAGACCGCGGCCAGGGTCATGATGAGCATCCCATCATCGCCACAGGTCGGAAGGCCTCGGTCACAATATAAATAGGAAGCGGAATGGTATACTGCTTTGAGAGGGCCGACATGGGTATCTAGAAGTAATTTGGATAAAGGTCCAGCATGTGTGTAACCGGATATTCCTCCTGGTTGAGGGGGCTCTAGCGGTGGACAAATTTCAGCACGTCCTCAAGATCCAGAACCACCATATTCGTCGAGGGATGAACCCTTTCTAGTGGCGAACATCGCGGCTACTAAAGACTCGGCCAAAATTGCTTCTTTTTGCTTAGTCCAAAGGCTGCAGATTTCAAGGGGGTGTTCGAGCGGTGACCACTCTCGATGGGCACCCATTCCAACCTCTTCAACATTCGGGAGGGCTCAAGAATGAACCTCTCCCTTCTCTGAGGTGTATTAGTTTCGTCGAGGCAAACTCCCAAGGTCAGTCGTCAATAGGAAGCCAGATCCTGGATTCCATCGAGACTATGGCCTAGTCCTTCTGAGCCCCCTCATCTAAAGGAGACCACCTAGGTCGCTTCTCTCTAGAACTAGAGGTGGCCTCACCCTTTGGGGTGGAAGGTCGTTTATGCATTTGTGCAGCAAACCTGGAGGTAAGGCTAAACATTTCTTCCTCTTCAAGAAAGCCACACGCCCGAACCCGGCCCGCAATCTGGACATGATCCGAACCAGTCCGGACGCGAGACCGTATACCTGACTCTTTACTGACATTTTTTTAAAGCCGATTTGGTACCGCTGGTGTGGCTCCACATCTTATAATGTGACTGCACCACATCCATTTGCATCGAGTCCCATTTATAAATACAAACTGCATTTTTACACCATAAATCAGAAAGCACTAACCCGAGTGAACTCCTTACAAGTGTGTCGCCCAAATCGTATGGATGTTCATTCGATGTCTTCCGTACCTACACCTGACAACCCGTAAGGCTTTACGCTTTGAAGGGAAACATTTCTTTATACTTAAACATAAATACGTATACCGCAATGTGCATCGTATCATATCTGTGCATTCACATAATGAACTTATACAATTACTTTGCGCTATACGTGACTTACGCGGTCTGCATTTCTTATACTTATCACATCCCGATCTTATACTTACTCAGAATTACACTTATGGCGTGACTTTATCCTTTATTCGATCTTATACTCATAGCACTTTATTCTTATCCGAGTCTTATACTTATAGCAAATCGGATGTTATAATTTAAGTAAAGGCATCGCCTATTCTTATTCGTATCTTATACTTATTCATCTCCTGTGACATATATCAACTTCTCGCTGATCATACTTATCTCCCGTAGGATACATATTTATACTTATGTTTGTATCAGACATATACTTATTTAGGTCTCCCAAATAACATACATATTGGAACTTATACTGATACTTGTCTCAGACTTATACTTATTTCGATCTCCCATAGGAGTTGGCGTAACCTATGCTTATACAGGTACTTAATCGTGTAATGGGTATTTATATCTATCTCGCATCTCCCGTGAGGAGCTTACGTAATCCATACTTATTTTACAAAGTTTACACTTGTTCGGAGTGTACCCAGAGGTACTAATGGAGATATTACGGAACGATACCGGTATCATGAACTTCTACCCCTATACGGAAGTACCCGGGTAAGCACTACAAAACTTGGCACGTATCGTATCTTTATTCTTGTTCCCACGGCAAATCCCGGTCTTACGAATCCTATACTTGTATTACTCGAATTCTATTCTTGTAATTCGGATCTTATTCTGCATTCTCGGATCTTGGTTAATTCCGAGCTTATTCTGATATAAAAGTACCTGTAGGTACTACAGAAATATTATGAAACGTATACTGGTTTTGCACTTAATCTTTATACTCTGAGTACTGTAAGGCCTACTTGATCAAATGTCTGCTCTGGTACCAACTTGTGTTGGTATCATATCCCAACAAGCCCTAGGTTAAAGTATACCTATACTCATACGGGAGTACCCGTAGGTACTACGGAGTTTATCCATATCCGGAGCTTATACGGAGATACCCGTAGGTACTACAGAAATTAATCAGATACAGGAGTACCCTTAGGTACTTCAGAACTTATTTTATACGTAGATACTTGTGATTCAGACTTCAGATTTCACAGTCTATCCGTTTTACGAATCTTCTAATAAAATACAGAGTTTATTCCCGTATTCTCGGATCTTATCCCTGTATTACGGAGCATTTACATGTATTTCGGATTTTATATATGTATTACGTAACTTATACATGTATTTCGTGACTCATACATGTATTTAAGATCTTATACATATCTTGGCGCAGTATATACTTGTCTTACTCGAACTTATAATCGGTTCCTACTAACTTATTGTCTTACTTGGATCTTTATTCTTGTGCGAAGGTGAATCTTCGTAGGTACGATAAGTCTAATATAATGTGATCATCTCACATACAAGGTCGATCGTAATTTCTACAGATACGGACATTAGTCTTTCGTAAGTACATATCATAGATTCATTATACAGAAGTACCCGTAGGTACGACTGGACTTATACTTATTTTACAGAACTTATACTTATTTTCCGATACAAGAGTACCCGTGGGTACTACAGAGATTACTCAGATACAGGAGGATTCAAAAGAGGGTACTACCGAACTTATACTTATTTGATCGATAATATAGAGTACCCGTGAGGTACTACCGGACGAATCGTATACAGTGAGTACCCGTAGGTACTACGTGTGACGCAGTACGAGGTACATGATCTTTACTCTTATTCCTTTATTCAGTATTCATCATGTCCGTCGACTACCTAGACCAATCATAAGAATGAGCAGGGGACGCAGCATAATAAGTACCCAAAGGTAATGACATAAAGATCGTGCTATAGCACCATACAGACGGCCCGCCCATGCAACAGAGTGTCGTAGCACCGCCAGGAGTGCCGAGCACCGATCAGACGTGCCCGCCTCACGCAACAGAGTGCCGAAAATTCAAACAGGAGTGCCGAGCACTTCCATCAAAACGCATAACCACGCAAAGAGAGTGCCGCAGAAGACCACCGTGGAGTGCCAAGACCAAATGCGAGCCGCGTAAGCACCACCAGGACGCCCACTCATTCATTCTTCTGGGCCCCAGTTAGTCATATTGTCATACGCTTCGAACTTATAACCTTCTTAATCACATTCGTGATCATGACATTTTATCTTCTTTCATATTCATGTTCATGTTTCGCTTCGCTGTGTTTCATACCTATTCCATATGGTATCAGATACTTCAGACGATATAATGCCTATCCACACATCATTCATGTATTCTAGTCCTCTATGAATCTATTTTTCTTAGGAATTGGAATCAACTGAATCGGGATCATCCAAACTCAAGTTATGGCATTCTCATGCCAACTAGCCTGGGCTGGGTTTAACAAATTTTTGGTACATTCATTTCCGGTGCTGCCTTGTTCCATTTGACACTAGTTCTTCAGACTCCTTAAATATAAGGCTCAAGGGTTCTATTCCAACTGAATCACCCAATTCGAGCACCGGACTCAAGATACGTACCAAAAAACTCGGACTACTCTATGATCAATCGATGCAGGAATGGTCGGCACATACCCCACTCAGTGAATTTCGTGGCTATCTAGAGTCGACCTGAGGTACCTATTAGATTATGTTTGGTTCTCCTTGAAGTCTATTTTAATTGGCCACTTGAATCACTCAAATCTATAAGAATGAAGCTGATTTGAAAATACAAAACTGCCGATCAGAAAGGGTAACAGTGGTGCACGACACTCCCCACGTGAAAATGCACATTGGCCAAAATGACCTGTAACACAAAGTGTACCGTACATGTCTAAAGTGTATCGGCACACATCACCGAAATGCCCAGAATGTGTCTTTTCTCCCTTTTCATGCAGACTTTCATCCATGGATCACCCTATACTTCCTACACACATCAAAATCATTCCATATCGCTTTTCAGAATCCTTTCTACTCAATTCATCTTTCAATACTTATCTTATTTCCAAACCATATCATGAAATCCTTCCAAAACAATTTAATATGGGTCATCCTACATATCCAAACATAGAGAGTTGTTAGGCTCTGTTCTAAACCCTAACTTCATTACTACTATTTAACCATGAATTCAACCTAACAAGGATTCTCACTTATCTTGTTCCTCAGGGAGTTTTACTAACCTTAATTTCAAGAAATTCCAAGGTTAAGATGCAATCTAATCAAAACTCCTAGATTTGAAGACAAGTATTTAATCATATAAAGCCTTACAATTCCATGTAATCCTTACAAATCCAAAGTTCCATACCTTAGCTTGATCTTCTCCTCCTTCTCTTCTTCTCTTCTTCTCTCTTTTCTCTTCCTTCTCTCTTTCTCCTTCTCCTTCACGCTGAGCCTTCCCAAACATGAGACCAATTTCGTCTTAAATCATGGGATTTGCTAAGGCCATAGTTCGCCTTTAAATAAAACCCATTTTTGGGTTAACTTTTCTTTATTTGCTTTTAAGCCCATAACTCCTTCTATTTATAATTAAATTTTCCTTGGCTTCATTTTTGGCTCAAATTTCTAATCCATGTCTGCTCCCCTTTGGCAAATTATACTCTTTGTCCTTAAGTTTTGTAACCTTCTGCCTTCTTGTTTCCAATGCTTCGCATTTAACTCACGAAACAATAAATTAGCTTACAAAATACCCTAAACATGTCGAAAAACGACTCAGGTATATTTCGTGTTACAAGGTCATTGCCGACTACTCCCGCCCCAATCTACTTAAACTCTAACCCGGCTTCGACCGGGCTCTTTGTTTGTCGTGACCTCGCCTCTTTTCTTTCCCGCGCGCAGCCGTGGACTCGAGGGGCCGTAAAGACGGGTAGATTCCTCACTAAGGTCCCTTGTGAGCTACCCGCTTGGGCCCTCTTGGCGTAAATGCATGAGAGTGAGCCGACGGGACCAACTTGAGGATATCGACAAGAACAAAATGCTCCTCCTCAATGACCTCAGCAGGCAACGAGCAAGGAACGATGGGGATAATATAAGGGAAAGGGCTATCGCCCAACTCTTGTAAATTCTTCACCGTTAGCAGAAGCTCATGATTGTGCTCCACCTTCCGCGACCCCCGACCAATCGCCTAATGTTCTCCAAAGCGCCCTTCAATCCAAACATTAGCTAGCTCGCTTGGCGCTTGTCTGAATGACATCAATAAAACAGAGATACGTCAGTACATAATCCACCTAGTTAAGTAGGAGTCAGAACTCCAGCTAAACAAACTCGGGAACACCAGTGGACCGATTCAAGCTCAAGGATGCCCGGGCAGAGTCAAGGCCTCATACCAAGGGCCTCGACCGTGTTAACCCTCATTTCGCCTGGGAGTTAGGAGTTCTACACAATCAAGCCTTAGATTGGGCGACATCGACAACTTGCCCCTAAATCCCGAGTCGCATATAAACGAAACAAATCTCCACCAGTGAGATATCCAAGTCTTCTGGGGCTTGCCTCTCTGGAAGACAAGACATCTGCCTCACCCATGCATGCATATTTCTTTTCTTGATCATCACAATAATTGAGAAGATATTAAAAAAAAAAAAGATCTTTTATCTCTTTTTCTTGGTACAGAAACATTGAACTACCATGTGGACTTTGAGAATGGATTCTGCTGCACGAATTTGTAATCACTATGATAGCAGAAACACAACACTATATTTCTTGTATGTAATTTCATCAGGTTTTGTTCCTTTGTTACTATGTCTTAACAAAGAAGTTAATACAAACTAGCATATGAGAAATCAATGACTGTTTTGGCAATATAATCATGGATGATGTGAGTACCATGGCTTTTGGGTCCAAGACCCACTACTCAATAGGCCTAGCACCTGCATAGGTCCATTGCCTAATTCAAACCCAATATGGCCCAAAATAGCTTGTTACATCAAAACCACACGGGAACTAATCAGACGAGAAAGACCTACATCCCGCTCCAAGTCCCGAAAGTCTCTAATCTACTGGCCCTACCGCGCATGCATTTATCCACTCTGATCTCTCTAACATCCCAATCTAGTACGTCTCAAAACATTAATCCTTAATAAGGGAGAATTGGTCTTTGATAAGAAAAGACAAATTTTATCACTAAGTTCGTGATATTATCTCCCCAAAAACCAAGGAGAATTGGTCTTTGATAAGGAAAAATAGATTCGATCGCCAAAATCACAAGATTATCTTTCCAAGAATTAAGGAGAAATCCAAGTATAAAACAAAAACTCCACACGAGGGAAAGGTATGCAACCCCAAGGAACAAAATATCGGTAATTACGGATATATCGGTACCAAAGACAAAAAAATTGATTTTTTTGGCCGATATATCGCCGAAAAATTGGTTTTCGACCGGCACCGAAAAGAAAAAGCAGAGGAAAAATTGATTAGAGGAAAAATCGGGGAAAAATCGGTAAAATCGCAGATTTTTCGCCGAAAAATACCAATTTTTCCACCGAAAAATCGCGACTGTGGAGCATGCGCGCTTGTGCTGGAATTTTTGAAAAATTATCGGCAAAATATCGGTAAATATCGATAAAATATCGGTAAATATCGGTAACTTTCGTACTTCATTCTTCTTCTTCTCTATCCTTTTGCTGACTTAAGCATCGAAGAGGTGGCCGGCACACCGCCACCGGATCCCGTTTTTGTAGGTTTATACCACGCAGCTGACGCCTCGAAGGTCAGACGAACTAGGTACCGACAGATGACACATCTGGACCATGTTTTGTAATATATATTAGGTGATTATGTAATTCTTGGATTGTTGTCTCTTACTAGCCCTTTGATGGGAAAAATCTTGTTTCTTGGAATCAAATGACATGCACTTTCATTTCGGTAAAAACCATCATACAAAATAATATTAGTAAGAGATACAAAGTATTTTTTGTGCTAGAATAATATTAATACATGTAAAGTACAAAGTATTTTTTGTTCATGTACGAGGACTTATATTACATATTTGAGCTTCTGTCAAAATTTTTTTGCCTAAAAGAGATTTTTGTTTTTCCTTTCTGAGCTAGTGGCTGAGGATGTTGAGGAGAGACACCCTGGTTTTGATTAAGCGTCTGGAGAGGAACTCTATCCCTTCTTCAAGATCTTGAATGCTTGATTCCAATTTTTCTAACTCATTCTGCACTTTATCAACATGCACTAGATTAACTGATCTTCCCTTGTGGCCAATGAGGTGGTACTTAGAATTAAAAGTTTAGGGCTGCTATCCAGATTTTCCATTTTATTAATTTATTGATTTTGTTAATTAGTCCCAATTTATGGGATTAGTATTTGATTTCCTATTTTCAATCATGGCTTGATTTTAGGTCATTGATTATAGTATATTGATTTTCCTTAATCTATGACCTTAATTCTAGTAATTTGTTTTTATATATAGAAGGTTGTTGTATGTAACGTCCTGAAAATACTTTAACAGTTTTATAACATGTTCAGGGTGTAAAATAAATTAAATTATATTTTTTTCGATGTTTAAATGGTTAAAAACGAAAAATGATAAAAACTCGAAAATTTTACAAGAGTCAAATAAATTTAGTAAAATGTCAAACAGGACTCCAAGCGGTCATAAATGAGTAATGTAAGTGCCAAAGTATAAATGAAATGAAATGAAGTGGAAATGAAAGTGAAATGAGGCTTTAAAATGAGAAAAATGAGAAAAAGCCAATTAATGAGCTAGCCAAACATGGCATTACACACGACATGAGAATAAAGACTAAAATGATCTATGGAATGCCCATTTGGACATTCATGTTTTTTAGAGGAGCAAGGGAGAAGGAGCTAGGGCTTGGGAGAAGAAGGTATTTTTGATGTGTTTCTCTCCATTCTTAGTCTATCTTTATTCAAGCAAGAAGGAAGAGAAGATTTGAAGAGAGCTAAGGTAAGAAAACTAACCCTAACTCCCTCTTTGATGATTTTGGATTTGGGGAAAAACCCTAACCTTATGTAAAAGTGATTTTGATTGGTTGTAGATCAATTTCGACTGCTTTGGGCCAAGTTTCAGCAAGTTTTTCAGTTAGATTGGTTTTTGAGAATTTTATAAAGGAAATGATGAAGTTTCAAAGTGTGAGTTGCTATGTCAAATTTTTTCAAAACCCATAAGCTTTGTTTTGGCTATGTTGCCCCCACCTTCCAAATTGAGTGATTCTAATTGGTAAAGAACCATAAGATTCTAGGAGCTTATAAATGTATAAGGCAAGGAAAGAATCAGAATCCTAAGGCTCCCAAATATGGGCTTAAAGGTGAGTTTTGGGTAGCTGATGGGTATGCTCTATTTTGGGTGTAGTTGTGGTGTTTTGGCCGTAAGTTGAGTTTCACTCATCCAAATTGAGTGATTCAAAATTATGGGTAAACAAGACTTCTAGGGAAATAATTTACTTGAAGGAAGTGTATACAATTTGTAATCCCAAAGTTCCCAGAAATCCATCCAAGTGGAGCTATGTGCAAGAACAATCTGATTTTGCTTTGTAAATTAAAGAATTCTGATGTAAATGTAATAATCAAGTTTATGTCCAACTGATCGATTCCAATTTGAGAAGAAACCTTATAACCATAACTTCAAACGAGAAGAAACCATTACCAATTTATGGAGTTAAGACCGAAATTAGAATACCGCGAGAATCGGGTGAAAGTGGGCACACCGATTAGTTTGGCATTAAAATGTTGAATCTTTAGTCAGTGATTCAAACGAGATGATTCTAATTCACGAAATGTAGACTATAGAGCTACAATTTTCAAGGAATCATGAGAAAATACTGGTCATGCGCCCCTTGAAATTTTTCAAGTGGAGGTGTATTTGGTAGACATCAACTTTAAATAAAAATCCTAACGCACAACTCATTTTTTTCGGGTTGTCTTTTGATAGTGACGTATTTGGTGATGGATTAGGGCCTGACGAGCAAGTCACCCAAGAACGGATTCGAGAATAGAATCAAGAGTAATAACCTGGGTTTGTTCTTCACTTCATTCCTTGTTTTGCTCTTTGTGTTTTCGTTTGACAAAATAACCTAAAAGGTTTTATATGAGTATGTATGTGTGCTCCATTTGAGCCATAAATGAATCGTTTGCTCTCCACTTCTCTCTATTTCTAAAATGTTTGAAGGATTATGAAGCAAGTGGATTTATTGAAATGAATTGCAATAAATCAAGATATTGATTTGTTTTAAATTCGATTTGATACAACTGGACAGAAATGAATCGCATATGAAAAATTGCATGAGCATTGGAAACCAAGTATTTGGATATAAATGTATATACACCATTGTAAATTGCTATGAATGATTCGGCACCCTTAATGTAACGTTAACCATTAAATTCGAAAGCGTTGATGACGGTGATACCAATAGGGTCAAATGAGTAGTAATCGCGCCGAACGTAATGATGTGTCATCCGATCCGTAGGTCACGACAACATCTAGTATTTACGAAATGATTTTAATAACTAGTCAAGAGGGCCCAAATGACTGCATCGTGTTATAAAACCTTTTTTTTACCTACTTACAAACTTAGCGACTGCGCTGCTGATTCATATCCATGCATCGAAAGCATAGGTTAAATTCGCTTATGGGCAAAATGAAAAGATGAAATGCATAATTTGTGTTTGAATGATTTATTGCATATGAAGCTGCATGCTTGAAATGACCAATGAATTGTAAGTTGAATGTATACGAAATGAAAATATACATATATGTATTGTACCTCATTGGTCATTGAAAAAATTATACAAAGGCATGGGGATGAGTAAAATGCATGATTTACTTAACTAAAATGGTGCAGAACCGTATGTAACCACTAGGCATGAAATGCTTAGTGCGTTGTTTCATCATCACGCAGTACCGAGTGAACATGCACGGGCGAAAAGACCGCAGCTGACCAGAAATAATCGTTAAGGCCTCACTGAGTTGAAGTAAAGCCCGAATTCTCAAAAGATTCATGAAATATATTTGACACTTTTTGTACAAACTCTGATTTTGTTTTGTAAATATTTTGGTATTGAAAACGGCTTATAATGCCGTAATGTATAAAGGTGGTAAATGGACCAAATGGGTATGTAATGCCATATTTAATGGAAAATGTGTATTGAAAACAAAATGATGGGCCCCTTTAAGTTGAATTAGTATATACAAATATATTTTCATAAAGATAAATATCCTTTACAAAATGAACATTGGAAATGTGTTTTACTGACTAAAGAAAAAGGAATTGGATTCGAAAAGAGGACCTGTGTCTCTCGATCCGGCCCGCCTCCTGGTCGAGCCGGGTCGGTACTCAAGGAAACTACATTGTGTTTTTTCAGACAAGAAAATACGTGATATTTCCATCGTCTCGCCATTCTCAATTTTTGTGTCTTTTACCTCCTTTAAAGTTAACAATTGGTATCAGAGCCCTTCTTCTTAAGGGACCTACAATTCGATCATGGAAGGTGAAGCCACTTTTTGGCAATAGCTCCTACAGTATTTGATGGAACAAACTATCAATTGTGGGCAATAAGAATGGAGACATATCTAGAAGCCTTGGATCTTTAGGAAGCAGTTGAAGAAGACTATGAAGTCCTTGCACTTCCTGAAAATCCTACCATGGCTCAAATGAAGGTACATAAAGAAATGAAGACAAGGAAATCAAAGGCAAAAGCCTATCTATTTGCAGTAGTCACTCCCACCATTTTCACAAGGATCATGTCTCTAAAGTTAGCTAAGGAGATATGGGATTACCTAAAAAAATGAGTATGCTGGAGATGAGAGAATCAAAGGTATGCAGATTATAAACTTAGTTAGGGAATTTGAACTTAAAAGAATGCAGGAGTTTGAATCAGTTAAAGAATACACTAACAAACTTTTTGAAATTGCAAATAGAGTGAGACTTCTTGGATCTGAATTCACAAATTCAAGAATAGTTGAAAAAATCCTTGTTACTATTCCTGAAAGGTATGAAGCAACCATCACTGCCCTTGAAAACACCAAGGACCTGTAAAAAATTTATCTTGCAGAATTGTTAAGTGCTTTGCAAGCACAAGAACAAAGGAGACCGATGAGAGAAGGCACAACAATAGAAGGAGCACTAGTAGCCAAACATCAAGAAGCTACTAAGAGTGAGTTGAAGAACAAGAAGAAAGAAAGTAGCACTAGTGCAGAACCAACAACTGGAAAAGGGAAGAATTAGAAGTCATATCCACCCTACCATCATTGTAACAAGAAAGGCCATCCACTTTTCAAGTGCTGGAGAAGATTAGATGCTAAATGCTCTAATTGTCAACAAATGGGGCATGAAACTATTATTTGCAGGAATGAAAGGCAATCAAATGAGGAAGAGGCAAAAGCAGTAGATCAAGAGGAAGAAGATTACTTGTTTGTTGCCACTTGCTTCACTAGCATGAGTTTGACAAATTGTTGGCTTATTAACAGTGGTTGCTAAAACCACGCGACGCACAACAAGAGTCTATTCAAATAATGGTGTGAAATCACTTCATCAATGGTTCGAGTGGGTAATGGTAAGCATATTGCTTTCAAGGGAAAAGGTACAATTGCTATCCCAACCTGTCATGGTACTAAGTTAATCATTGATGTGTTATATGTGTTTGACATAGACCTGAACTTGTTGCGTGTGAGTCAACTGGTTGAGAAGGGATATAAAGTGTTGTTTAATAATGATTGTTATCTAATTAAAGATGCAAATGACGGTGATTAATTCATAATTAAGATGAAAGGGAAAATTTTTGTTCTAAATCCATTAGAGGAGTAGCAAATTGCATTCCTAGTTACTTTGTAACGCCCCAAAAATACCCTAAAATTTTTATAATAAAATTCTTTATATATTCCGGGTATAAAGGAGCCCGACTTGGGTATTTTAAAAGTACAGATGAATATTGATTAAATGATTGTGAATCAGGAAATAAGCAAGTGAAAAAGAGAAAATAATAGGTATAAAATGGGGACCTAAGGGGTCAATTGTAAATAAGTTTATATGTCTAAGTGAAAATAGGAGACTTAAATGAAGAATAATAGAGAAATGAAGGGACCTAAGTATAAAAAGAAGTAAAGAAAAAGAAGAAAAAAATCAAGGAAAGGGCATGTGGCATGTAGGAAAGTGGGAGGAAGTTTCCTCATTTTTAAAATACGATTTAGAGTGATCCATAAGAAAAGGAAAGCAGAGAAAAATGGGGTATTTTAAGAGTGAAGCTCTCGCCTCTTTCTGGGTGATTTCCCAACGATCGGACCATGGGTCCCGAGCGAGCAGAGTGAAAGTCCTTCCTTGTGTGAGAAGTACAGTAGAGACCGGAATCGGGAGTTTCGACAAACTCACGAGAGGTATATCTTCCCCTACTTTGGTCATTTTCTACCTGAAAGCTGCCACATTGTGATAGTGCGTGCGTGGGACCATAGAGCTGAATTTTGGGTAAGAAATAAAGAGAATCGGTAGTGAGTCCTTCACCAAGTAAGTTGTAGCCGCATCAATGAACTTGATGTTAGGCTTTGAATATCACGATTTGGACCTCTGTAGACTAAGTTATAGTCCTTTTCTTGAGTCATTGACTTCAATCTAGTCGGGTCGGTTCTGCCCAGTCGGGTCAACTAAGCGGACCTTAGAATGGAGTTTTTAGTAAGAAATAAAGGGAATTATGAAGTAAAGTCGCGCCGTGAAAGTGTAATACGTCCGTGAAATTGATGTTAGGCTTTTGAATTTCTACTCGATTCGGACCCTTGTAGATGAGATTATGGTCTTTTTACTACGAGCAGTCAAATGGGTGAAGGGTCGGCCGCAGAGGTCGTCAAGCGAGAGGTCGACGGACCTGCGTCTGAGAAAACCCGACTCGTCATGCGAGCTCGAATCATCATGTAGAAGCAGCTCGTCTGAAGAGCTTCGGCCGTCTGTATTGAGCTGCGTCGCGGTCTGGCTTCGTCGGTCAGTCGGCTCGTGAGGCGGCGCGCGTGACCTCAACCGGAGGTCATATCTCCTTCGTTTGAACTCAGATTTGGGTGTTCTTGGACTCACATGGAAAGCCCATTGAGTCGAATCCATCCATATGCACGAGGAAGATATTATATGTTAGGCAGAGGTGTTAGGTAGGCTCGTCACTTGATTGCAGCTCTTCGATCCGGAATCGGCTCGTCGGCCCGAAGCTGCGCATGACCTCTCAGACTTCGGAAGGTCATGTCTCCTTCGTTTGAACTTTCCGTTTGGGTGTTCTTGGACTCTATGGAAAGCCCGTTGGTCGAGAATCCGTCATTCTTTGAGGAAGACTATTAGATCATCTGGGGTGTTATGTCGGGCTTTCGTCCGGTCGAGACCGGCTCGTAGGTTCGGGCGGCTCGTGCGGGTTGACTACATACGACTGACTTTGGAAGGTCATATCTCAGCCGTCAGAACTCAGGTTAAGACATTCTTGGACTATGGAAAGCCGTTGAGTTAAGAATGCATTCGTATTCTGAGGAGGATAGAGATGTGTTTTGGCCAGGGGTGATAGATCGGCTCGTCGAGGTCGGGTCGACTCGTCGGTTCGAGATTGTTGCATATGACCCTCCCGACTTTGGAAGGTCATAACCACTTCATCGAACTCCCGATTCGATTATTCTTGGACTCATGGAAGCCCATTGAGTCGAATCCACCTATATATAGCTTGTCGAAATTTAAATCATATTAATCTATGAAAATCAATCCTAACCAAAACTACTAGTATTGTGAATAATATTGTTCTTTAATGGTTTGGAATAGGGGTAGCGAAGAAGGAAAAGCCAAGCGAGATTGAGATTCGGGGATTGGAATCCAAGTGCGAATTTTGAAGGGTTTGTTCTATCGACTTCTATTCCTCGTTTCAAGTTTTTGCATGATTGTTCTCTGACTCTATTCTTATTCCAAGTATTTTGGTAGTTTACCCGGTAAATATGAAATAAGTACATGAATGAGAATATGAATGAGTATATGAAATAAGTACGTGAATGAGTATATGAAACGAGTGCGTGAATAGTATATGAAATAAGTACATAGATTAGTATATCTTTGAAAGATGATCACAGTGAATATGGAAATTGAAATGTGGTATTTGAAAGCTGAATGAATTGAATGATATTCTGAATGAACCGCCTGATGGGATGCACCAATCGGCATCCGTCGAAAGCTGTGAGGTAATCCCGATGTCGCTTGGCGGGATGCGCTAATGTCGGCATACGTCATGATGGCGTATAGCATTGAAGAAATGTCTCACTTGGCGGGATGCGCGATCGGCATCGATCACGATGGCGTATGACATTTAGCGATACCACGTAATAAGGTGCACCAAAGCGGCATCCGTCATGATGGGAGGCCAGGTGTTAAATATGTAAGCACGACTAGGAATGATAATAAGGGGCGGGATTGTTAAAGCGAGGAATCGTCAAACGTGAATTAATGGTCGAGGTGAAATAACCAACATTGGCCAGTATAAATGGGATTTCTATGTATATGCTTAAATCTCATATCTCCAATTGTGAAATGGTGTTACGTGAAATTGTATGATGTGATTTGGTAAATGATTTAGAAATTGAAAGCATCTTGTAATAAATAGCATGAGTATATGTTGAATTAATAGGCATGGTTTAATGTTAAATGCACATGCTAAGCTACGATTGAATATTGAAATAGAAGCGTATAGAACCACTAAGCATGTAGAAAATGCTTAAGCGTATGGATTTGTTATCTATGCGCAAGTTTAGTGAATAGGGAGACAAGATGAGTGCGGCCTTGAGTCATAGAAAATCACGGCGTATAAGTATATATCTTTAGATCATTTGCATATCATCTCTTTTGAACAAGTGGTATTTTGTAAACAAAGGGTTAAACCACGAACTTTAATTTTTGTGTATCATTTGAAAGGGCATAGAAGATGCCTTTCTTTGTAAATGTATTTTGTTAATGTTTATGGGCCTACGAATTGCTTTGAAACTGTAAATGATTGTGGAAGCACTTAGCCCCGAGCCGCTTCCTTGACTAAACAAATTAATTAAACGTTTTAATAAGATAAATAAAAATGTCGGAGTAAACTAGGCTCCGGTTCGGATCCGCCATTCGGGTAGGGCCGGGGATTTGGGTCGCGACACTTTTGAAAAAGAAAACTTAATAAAATGTAAAATAAAAAAAAAAAAGAAAAGAATTAAATGGGCGTCCCCAGGAGTTTGGAGTCGGACTACGCCAATCGGGTCGGAGTAGGGCTTGGGGGGGTAAGCTACATACTGGAGTTGAAAATGAAAGTGAAGAGGCAAATTGTTGGGGCATACGCCGAGATGTGACAGTAGATAAAGATTCCCGTTTGAAGCGACCCGATCCACATAAAATAGATCCAACAAAATTCGATCGAGCACAAATGCTTTCACAATTGAAGTCTCTAAAAGCTAAGGATGAGTAGTTCAAAATGATTGTGGATGGGAAGAAAAAGGAAATTGAACCTCTACAGCAAGCTATGGGTAAGTTACGCAGTTCAAACACTGCCAACCGAGAGAAGGGTGGTACTCTATTTTCATACGAGGAAGAACGTAATAAACTTATTTAAAGCTTACATTACCGTATGCAACATGAAAGAATTCCATTGGCTGAAGAGAAGAAAATCCTCAGAGAAATCAAACACCTTGAGGGAACAAGAGAAAAAATAATCTCTGGTGCTACTATGAGGGCAAATATTCAACACTCATTTAGTCAGAAAGAGGCCATGCAAAACCAGGTTAAACTTATAGGTGTTAATTTGGATGGGGTAAGGAAGGAGAAACAAGTTGTCGTGGCCAAAATCAAGCAATTTATGGATGATTTGAAGGGCATAGACAGTGAGATTGATTCCCTGCTAGGGGAGCTGAAATTTGTGTCAGAAAAGAGAGACAAAGCATATGAAAGTCTCAAGGCACTTGAGGAAACGACACGATGAGGATAAGATTCCTAACCGACTTAGTGGAAAACTTAGGGAAGTAGCTGAGTAAGAATTGGTGTTTGCAGCTCCTAAACAAAGAGTGTTAGAATTAAATGCTTAGGTCTGCTGTCCAGATTTTCCATTTTTATTAAGTTGTTGATTTTGTTAATGTCCCAATTTATGGGATTAGTATTTGATTTCCTGTTTTCAATCATGGCTTGATTTTAAGTCATTGATTATAGTATTTTGATTTTCCTTAATCTAGGACCTTAATTCTAGCAATTTGTTTTTTTATATATGGAAGGTTTCTGTAAGCTTTTTTGTATCAAGAAAATACGTATTCCTTCCTCCATTGCTCTGCCCATTCTCAATTTTTGTGTCTTCTACCTCCTTTAAAGTTAACAAAGATCTACTGCTGCATCCTCAAATGCAACGTGCTTCCTTTCGGTGCATCAGTTTTGTGACCAAAGACTAGCTACAATTGGTTTTAATTGTGCAGTTGCCACAACTATTAAGGACCGTTGAAGTTCTGAAAATACGAAAAGAGAAAATAAAAAGGAAAGGAATAATGGAAAAGATAAATTTTAATTCAATTCTTTTAAAGGAGAATTACAGCAATTTAAATACAAAGATAGGAAACAAATTACTAAAATTAAGGTCCAAATCATGGAATAAAAACATAAATAATCAATCAACCGATTCCTACAAATCTGGACTGATTTTAATCAATTTAGGAGCTATAAACACCAAGTCTTGCCTGACTTCTTCTCTAGGTTTTTCACTAAGTCCATCATGGTGACATGAGTCTTATCCTCATTAGCAATCCTAGAACCGATCCTTTTCCCAGGTCACCTTTTCCTCACTTCCCAATTCAAGTTGTCTTTCTTCCTTGGCTGTCCAACCTTCCTAAAGTGACTCTCATCAAGTAGGCTCTTGCCTAGCGATGGAAAAGCAACAAATGAAGACTCATTCTCCAATGCCTTCGATGAGGAAAGTTGAGTAGGAGGAGTCATTTTTTTTTTTTTTTGGAGGCACAACTGCCTCCATTAATGGAGGGTCCTTACAAGGGGCATCATGACCTTCCTTGCTTTGATCATTTTTATGGTCTGACAGTTTCTCGGATTCCTTGCAGCTAACAGGAGAATCAGAAGGTTCTATCAAATTCATTGAAGAATTTGGCTTCCTTCCTCTTTTCTTAGTATTTTGTTATATCTTAGATTCTTGTTTTGCCTTTCCAACGTTCAAACTATCAAGTTCAACTTGAGTCACTGAGAATGCAATTTGCTCCTCCTCCAATGGATTTAGAACAAAAATTTCCCCTTCATCTTAATTCTGAATAAATCACTGTCATTTGCATCTTTAATTAGACAACAATCATTATTAAACAACACTTTATATCCCTTCTCAACCAGTTGACCCACACTCAATAAGTTTTGATCTATGTCAGGCACATATAACACATTAGTGATTAACTTAGTACTATGACTGACAGACCCCCTTCCTAGAGACAGGAAATCTGCCGGCAACTCCAGAGTAACCTCCCAACCAAGCTCGCTTGACTGACAAGTTACCATGAAGCTAAGCCGTTAAAACTGCTGGAACTGTCTTTGGAAAACGTGGATTATAAAAATTTTCACTTTTCTATCAAAATCACACCTTTAGATTTAACAATCAGCGACATACTTATTGCCTGCGATTAATTGACCAAAATAAAAAAATCACTGTATAAAAAAATACACTCACGATGTTTTGAAAATCCATTCTGACCATCACCAGGGACCTGCAGTCATAAGTGAACTATAAGATGCGAATCAATCAACATAATTTCATGTCGCAACTGTTTTTCTCAAAACCATGCATGCATATTTTGCGAATATTTACATATACAAAATGTCACATTTTAACTTTTACTACTTTTACTTTACACCTTATCTTATATACTAATCCCTGGCTTATATCTTGTAATGTCTCGATATGAGAAAATACGTACGAGAAATGGTTGTAAAAATGTTTATGAGAAAACTGAGTTTTTGCTATGAAAACCATTCTGCTTGGCATCTTTGCGAAAACTATTTACATTCTTGAAAACTGATAAACTATTTCTGGCTGGCAGCGCATTAGAAAACTATTTCGAGTGGTGGTTAATATGCGAAAGTCTTTATCTTGAAATCAAGTACCAACCAGCGTGGTACGTTTGAAATACGCCAGACGTGTCTGGCAGACGCCGAGAGCATCGGTAGTGAACCTCGGAACACTACACAGTTTAAGATGGTCAGGTGAATCTGACCAGGATCTGTAAACATAATGGAACCTCGGAACCAAAATGTCCGGTGATGGAACCTCCCGGAACCAACACCTCGCCATGCATGTACTAAGTCATCGTGCTAACTATATACCCCGAATGTGGAGAGGGCGACTCACTATATAAATATATACTAGATCTAACCCACAGTACCACGACCGGGCAATATAGTTATCATAATATCCAATAGCAACGTAAGTGCTACAGATTCGAAATACATCGTAGGAGCGGCTGTGCCATGCAGGGGTTTTTTTGCTAAACCGAGAGGCCAAAGCGTTTCTTAAATACGAAATCAAACTTTTTCTTTGAGTATAACAAATGGGAGCGAAAAAATGCTTTAAATTTATATTTTCAAGCATTTTACAAACTTATGGTATTTAAACACTTTCGTTTTAGAAAGGATTTTGAAATCTTCGTGCTTTTTACCATTAATTTCTTTGAATCTTGTCAATATTTACAGTGAGTGGATCTTCCAGTGCCATAAACAATCCATACAAAGTACGAAAATGCCCTTAGTTCAACTTTTTAAACATAAAACATACACAGAGCTTTCAAAGTAACTATATCGAACGAACTTCGATTCTAATAAAACTTTACGTGCTAGTCCCATTCGATAAGGATATTGATAATATGATGTGAAATTGATAAAATGTCCACACACATTAATGCCCATAAAAACTATCTGTTTTAGCCAAATTTTGACTCAAGGGACTTTTCATAAAGTCTAAAACACCAAAACATTCATTAATTTGTGGAATTTATTCGGCTACAATCTGAAATTTCAATGCGACGGCTGGCTTGATCCAGAAATTCAGCCGGCCTTCGAACCTGATCAATTCCTAAACTTCCGGTGTAAAAATTTTTGGAATTTGAAGTTCACACATTTTCTTTCACGGCCTCTAAGAAAATTTCAAGCTATTACATAACATTTAGGCTTGAAATAACACAAATAGGAAAATTTCCTACCTCTTGAAGTGTGACGAAATGCTAGGCTTTTGGTACCTACGCGTAGCTCTCGTCGCGTAGACCAACTTTGCCTTCTGCTCCGATGAAAATCTACTTGATGGAATTCCAGTAAATCCCGAAAAAGAAACAAAAGAAGAAAATAAAAAAAATAAAAACCTCTCTGCTCCCACACTTGCGCTCTCTCCCTAGTCCATCTCACACGTTCTCACCAAATCGTTTAACTTTTATGTTTTTTTAATTTTTCTTTAGTGTGATTATTTGGATAAGCAATTTCCTATTGCCTCGTTCGGGTTCATTTACGCCTAGAAAAATTTTATTTCTTTTAGTTCAATTATTTTAAATGAACTTTAACTTCGAAACCATTTTACGAATTAGAGATTTTTGTATAAATCACCGTACTAGAATCTGGCGACTTATCACCCAGAAAAATCGTAAAATATTACATTGTCTCGAATTTGTGAAACTTTTAAGGTCACTAGATTCGAGAGGCAGAATTCTTATTGTGATCAGTTTAGATCATCAGAATCTGGAGAGCCTAGCTTGCTGAACCATTATGGTAATTTATTATTATTATCTGACACACCCCAAATTCCATAATTGAAATTTCACCCTCACTTTCTTAATTGCAAAAAGTGCCACAATTCTTTAAAACTTTATAATTTCACCCTTAAAACAACTTTCAAGAATTTTATTATGGCACTAAAATAATTAAGGAAATGCGAATTAGCATACGGTTGAATCTTTAGTACACTCGGGACGGGGCGTTACGACAGGTTGGGATATCAATTGTACCTTTTCCCTTGACATCAATATTCGTACCATCACCCATTCGAACCATTGATGAAGTGATTTCACACCATTATCTAAACAGACTCTTGTTGTGCGTCATGTGACTTTAGCAACCACTGTCAATGAGCCAACAATTTGTTGAACTCATGCTAGTAAAGCAAGTGGCAACAAACAAGTAATCTTCTTCCTTTTGATCTACTGCTTTTGCCTCTTCCTCATTTTATTGCCTTTCATTCTTGCAAATAATAGCTTCATGCCCCATTGGCTGACAATTGGAGCATTTAGCCTTTGGTCTTCTCCAGCACTTGAAAGGTGGATGACCTTTCATGTTACAATGCTAGCAGGGTGGATATGACTTCTTCTACCCATCCTTCCCTTTTCAAGTTGCTGGTTCTGCACTGGTGCTACTTTCTTCCTTCTTGTTCTTCCACTCACTCTTGGTAGCTTCTTGATGTTTGGCTCAAAGTGCTCCTTATATTGTTGTGCCTTCTCTCATCACTCTCCTTTGCTCTTGTGCTTGCAAAGCACTTAACAATTCTGCAAGAGAAATTCTTGATAGGTCTTTGGTGTTTTCAAGGGTAGTGATGGTTGCTTCATACCTTTAAGGACCAGTAACAAGGATTTTTTCAACTATTCTTGAATCTATGAATTCAGATCCAAGAAGTCTCACTTTATTTGCAATTTCAAGAAGTTTGTCAATGTATTCTTTAACTGATTCAGACTCCTTCATTCTTTATAGTTCAAATTCCCTAACCAAGTTTATAATATGCATACCTTTGATTCCCTCATCTCTAACATACTCCTTTTGGAGGTAATCCCATATCTCTTTTGCCAACTTTAAAGACATGATCCATGTGAAAATGGTGGGGAGTGACTGCTGTAAACATACATGCTTTTGCCTTTGATTTCCTTGCCCTCCTTTCTTTATGTACCTTCATCTGAGCCATGGTGGGTTTGCGAGGAAATGCGGGGACTTCCACGATCTACTTCTTCCACTACTTCCCAGATCAGAAGGCTTTCAAATATACGCATTCTTCTTTGCTTACATTTGATAGTTTGTTCCATCAAATGCTATAGGAGCTATTTCTAAAAAATTGGCTTCACCTTCCATGATCAGTGCGAGGTCTCGAAGAAGGGCTACGATGCAATTATTGAAGTTACGAGAAAATGCGAAGATAAAAGGAAAGGAACAATGGAGAAAGGAATTCTTAATTCAGTTCTTTTGATGGAGAATTACAACAATTTAAATACAAAGATATGAAACAAATTACTAAAATAAAGGTCTTAATCATGGAATAAAAACAGAAATAATCAATCAACTGATTCCTACAAATATAGACTGATTTCAATCAATTGGAAAAGGTAAACTTGATCATACAGCTAGAGCTAAGTAAGCAGAGTCCTAAACACGACACTCAACAAGGACAACAGAGATTCAAGCACTGTGAAGGTGACTGTTTCCACCTCTCTTAACATGCATGGAAATGGTTTCAGGTTCTTTGTTCAGGGGATAGAAGTTGCACGCACTTGTTCTCCATGCCCTTCAGAGTCTTCTTTAAGGCCTTGTGAATTGCCTTCACTACCTTCTTTCTAGAGGTCAGTTAAATATTCCTCAACCCCAGTTGAGATCCCATTCAACTGCTAGGTCTTCTCTTTTCCCTGCAGGAAGAGAAAAAATGGCATTCTCTCCTTTAAACACAAAAGGCCAGTATCATGTTCGCTCAATCAGCTTGCCCTCTAGGCCACACCCTCTCATTCTTGAATTTGATGGGCATTTGTGCAGATTAAGAGCTTCTCAAGCTGCCTTATCATCCATCATCATCAGCACCATCAATAAGGAACAAATTAACTGAGTGGCCTTCAATTAGCTACATGATTGATTGAGAGATCCATCTAACAGCTCATCCACCCATTTCTCATGGTGGTGTTAGGCTAAGGCCTGTTGAGTAAGTGGCAACAGAAGCAAATCATCTTCACAATTAATCATGTAGATCAATCTTGAAGGCCACTCAGTTAATTTGTTGCTTATTGACGATGCTGATGATGATGAATGATAAGGCAGCTTGAGAAGCTCTTAATCTGCACAAATGCCCATCAAATTCAGGAATGAGAGGGTGTGGCCTATAGGGCAAGCTAATTGAGAAGCGAATCATGCGGCCTTTGTGTTTAAAGGAGAGAGATGCCATTTTTCTCTTCTATGAGAAAGACTACTGGTCGAATGTATAAGCTATGCAATTTGCATTCCTTGGCCATCTATATATACCATATACATATAAATATATATTATGGAGCTAGGAGACATGAGGAATCTAATCCTCTTCAACTTTCAATGAAAAGTAATTAACATGGTTAATTTTGTAATTCAGATCTAATTGCGCTATCTTGGCAATGTTCATGCAATTGTCTCCTTCCAACCACTTCTTCTCCAACTCACCATCCAATTAGTTAATTAGCTTGTAAGAGCCCATGCTTATCTTTACATAATGTAACACTAGAAGGTGTTATTATTGAATAGCTGATAAACCATATATTAATACTCCACGAGTGGCATTGAGATTGATGGTTTTCCTTATAGAATTAACAAAACCAACCCCCTGATTTTCCCTCTATATGTATACACACAACTACACGGGAGGAATAACTAAATATTGATTTTCATAAGAAAAAGTATTGAGATGATGCCAGCTGCCGAACTGGGGGCTAGCATTTCCCAGAGGAGAAGAGGTCTGACTTGCTAATTTCTCTTGCAGGGCTCTCCTTTTATTCAAAAGGCATTTTTTTTTTTTTCTGATTTATCAAGAGGAAAATAGAATGATATAAAAATCAAATTTTCTCAGAGAGCATCTCTCTAGCTACTATCGTTTTTGTGCATATATACTTCATATATATGTTTGTGAATTTTGATCACTCTTGTCGAAATAATTAATTGCCTCATGTAAAATTAAAATATCAGTAGTTTCACTTTCTTGATTATGGGAAATTCATCTTTGTTAAAATATTTTAGGTATATTTATCTAATTTGATTAGTCAAATTTGAGGGAATTAGTTTGGTTGCTTAAGCAGATTTTAGGGAGTGATTTGTGGTAATAAGTTTGAATTATCTTCTTTCCTCTATTGTGTTTTTAATTCTTGATTTAGTGATTTATTTCCAACTATTATACAACTTGTAAATCTATATATTGTACCCAATTATTCTTCTTTACTTTTGTATTAGGCGTGCTTTTATGATATCATAGCAATAGTTTTTTCCTAACAACTTTTTCTGTCCAGCCTTCATTGTTAGGAACCTTCCTGTGCAGCCTTCATTGTTGATATTTCCTGAGAGCTTTTTTGGTCCAACCTTCATTGTTGGGAACCTTCTTGTGTAGCATTTTTTGGGAATTTCTATGTAGCCTTCATTGCTGTATAGCCTTTATTTCTAGGAATTTTTGTGTAGCCTTCATTTTTACACCTGACCCTTTTTTCAACCATTCTTTAGGCTTCATTGTGTCAGAAAACTTGTGCTCTGCCCCTTTTTTTTTTTATTATAAAAAAAAACTGCATTGAATCTTTGATGTCTAGTGCTTCCTCCATGGCAATTAGACAATTTCATTCATGGTCAGATCCAAGCAAGATTGATTCGAAAGACTCATTTATGGTGTAAACACTATAAACGACCTTGTCACACCATAGATACTTGCTGGCAGATTCATGATTCAAGCTCCTCTACCAATTTGTCTCTTGCTGCTATCTCGAACACTACTATGTGTACTGTAGCTCAACAAGGTATTTCCATTCAGCCTAATATTCCTTGGATAATAGACTCGGGTGCTTCTGATCATATGATGGGTCAACCACAATTATTTCACTCATATTTGCCTTCCTCGAGCCTAAATAAAGTTCGTATTGCTGATGACTCATTTTCTCCAATTGGGAAAAAAAGTGCCATACTGACTTTGATTCTTAGTGTGTGCATGTTCCTAAGTTGTCTTGCAATCTTTTCTTTGTCAGCAAGTTCACCTAAACAAATAATTGTGTTGCTAATTTTTTCTCTTCCTATTGTGAATTTCAAGATTTGGGTTCAAGGAAGATGATTGGCAATACTAGAGAAATCAAGGGATTGTATTATTTTGATGATGGTGCTATCCAAGAGGAACAAGTTCAAGTGGCAAAAAAAGTTTCTTCTGTGTCGGATGAAATAAGACTATGTCATTGGCGTTTAGGACATCCTAATTTTCCCCACTTAAAGAGGTTCTTCGTTATTTAAGAATATAAACACATCTCCATTTAACTATAAAGTGAGTGAGTTGGTTAAACACCAACATTCTGTTTTTAAAGCTCATCCTTATAAAAATTCAGCCCTTTTTACTCTTATTCATAATGATATTTGGGGTCCATCTCGTGTACCTAATTTGTCTAATACTCGTTGGTTTATCTCCTTTATTAATGACCACTCTAGGTTGTGTTGGATCTATCTCGTGAAAGAAAAATTTGAAACTTTTTCCATTTTTAAACAATTTCATTTGATGGTCCAAACTCAGTTCAATTCAAAGATTAAAATTGTTCATATTGATAATGGTACTTAATATTTCTCTAACATCTTAGGATCATATTTTAAAGACAATGGCATTATCCATCACTCTTCATGTGTCAATACCCCACAACAAAATGGTATAGCTGACAAGAAAAATCGGCATTTGTTAGAAGTAGCCCGTACCCTTATGTTTCAATCCAATGTTCCAAAACATTTTTTGAAGGCCATACTCACAGCCACTCCTCATCGTCGCACTCGGGATCATGACCTTCTCACTGTATTTCTAAGTCACATAAATTATCTTGTTGCTATATTCACCCAGTGGGTTTGGTTGATACCTCTTGTCATGTTCTTTGAACAGAACTAAGTGGATTGAGTAACCGACAAATGTTATTCAGCTCAGATACAAGTCATATGATTCCTACTAAAAATCTTGTATTAGCTATGATGTCTCATTTTTGAAAATCAACATATTTCTCAAAACTGGTCGAGGGAGGAAATTTGAGGAATCTCGTTTTGGAAAAAATTTCGAATTCTCTTCCACCTATAGAGTCCCCTTCTAATCTCAATCCAATGCCATTGGTTGATGTTAAACCAGAGAAGGAAAAAATACAACAAACAGTTCCTGATTTACATGTTTACTCAAGGAGACAACACCGTCAACGAGATACAAGACAAGCTACAAGCTCCAGCATTGCTCCTAGTCTAGAATCGAGCCTAAATCTAGAACCAAACCTGAACAACAACAACAATGATTAGCTAGAAATTGGCATGACAGATTTGAGCCTCAATCCAACTCCTAATCCAAATAGTAGCAGTTCATATCAACTAGAAAATAATGAGTCAGAAACAGTTCCAGCCAGAATCAACAAATCTAAGAGCTAGATCTACTAATAGCTCAAAGAAATGGAGTTCGCTCATGTTCACATCATCAAATTGAAAGATTTGTGTCATATAATGCTTTCTCTCAACTCTATAGAGCGTTCTTGTCCAATATGTCTAAGGTTAATTTGCCAAGGAGTATTGAAAAAGCTATGAAAATTTTAGATTGTAGAGAAGCTGTGTTTGAAGAGATGAAGGCATTAAAGAAAAATGGAACTTGGGAAATTTTCTCTTTACCAAAAGGTGTTGTACTTGTAGGTTGCAAATGAGTTTTTATTGTAAAGCACAAATCATATGGGACAATGGAAAGGTTTAAGGCTTGACTGGTTGCAAAAGGGTATACACAAACTTATGGAATTAACTATCTTTGAGACTTTTGCACTAGTGGCAAAAATGAATACTGTAAGGGTACTCTTGTCTCTAGTTGTTAGAAATGATTGGTCCCTACATCAAATGGACATGAAGAATGCCTTTTTGAATGGAGATTTGAATGAAGAAATGTATATGAAGCTACCACTTGGTTTTGAAGAGAATCCTGGCAAGGATAAAGTGTGTAAACTATTGAAATCTCTTTATGCATTAAAGCAGTCTCCTCGTGCTTGGTTTGATCGATTCTCTAGAACAATTTGAATGGCTGGTTACTCATAAGGGCAATCTGATCATACAATGTTCTATCGACATTTAAATGGAGGGGGAGTCATTATTTTGATAGCTTATGTGGATGACATAATCATCACTGGAAGTGATGAAGTTGAGATTCAACGATTGAAAGGAGTTTATCAACCGAGTTTGAGGTTAAGGACCTTAGGAAGTTGAAATACTTCCTAGGAATGGAGGTGGCACGATCTAAGGAAGGCATTGTTGTCTCACAGAGGAAATACACACTTGATCTTTTAAGTGAAGTTGGCATGCTTGGAAGTAAACCAACTAATATTCCAATAGACTTTAATCACAAGATCGACATGAGCACAAAGGGGAAGAAAGTGGACAAAAGGTGTTATCAGAAGCTAGTTGGAAAGTTGATCTATCTCTCACATACTAGGCCAAATATCTCCTTTTCTATTAGGGCATTGAGCCAATTTATGCATGATCCTATGGAAGAACACCTTGAAGTAGTTTATCAAATTTTGAGATATTTAAAGAAAAATCTAGATCGTGGTCTTATGTTTAAGAAATGAGGTGGAGATCTAACTATAGAAGCCTATATTGATGTTGATTGGGTTGGGTTAATTACTGATAGAAGGTCTACATCAGAGTGGTGCACTTTTGTGGGTGGAAACCTAGTCACTTGGAGAAGTAAGAAATAGTCAGTTGTGGCTAGAAGCAGTGTTGAAGCAGAATATAAAGCAATTGCTATAGGAATATGCAAGTTATTATGGCTAAAAAGATTGCTATGGGAGTTAAAGATTACTACAAAAGGTCCTATGAAGCTGTATCGTGATAACAAAGCAACTATCAACATTTCTAACAACCCAATCCAGCATGATCGAACCAAATATATTGAAATCAATAGACATTTCATCAAAGAGAAGCTAGAAAATGGAACCGTGTGCATGCATTTTGTGCCATCTAAAGATCAAGTGGTGGATATTTTTACTAAAGGACTTGCCAAGACAGATTTTCAATCTTTAGTATGCAAGCTAGGGTTGTATGACATCTACAAACCACAGCTTGAGGGGGAGTGTTAAAATATGTTAGGTAAATTTACCTAATTCGACTAGCCAGATTTGGGGGAATTAGTTTGGTTGATTAGGCAGATTTTAGTGAGTTATTTGTGGTGATAAGTTTGAATTCTATTATTTCCTCTATTGTGTTTTTAATTCCTGATTTGGTGATTTATTTCCAACTATTGTACAACTTGTAAGTCTATATATTGTACCCTAATTTTACAAATCAATACATAACATAATTCTTCTTCTTTACTTTTGCATTAGGTGTGCTTTTAATCTTGTTGTGGTATGTGGTTCATATTGAGGCTAGAAGGGCTCTATGTTCCGCTTAGGTATTTGCCCTTCATGCATAACTTTTTTTTGTTAGAGGGACAAAATAACAGGTTAGGGGTATGGGGACTTTATCCTTACGGTACAGTACGGTATATTTAAGGTATAAAATATTCTTATAACATGGTCATATCTAGGGTTATTATAAATACCCTTCTATGTAAACCTATTTCAATGATAGTGAAAAGTTTGAGCCACCCTTCCCGTGGAGATAGACACACTGCCGAACCATGCAAAATTGGTGTTTTCTTAGTTTTTTTTTTCTTTCCCCGATTTTATCATCATTGTTACATGGATCACAACACATCTAATGGCCAAATGATGCAGTAATGAAGAAGATGTCTGAAGTTCTGATACAAATTGAAATCCCCCTTTCTTACCAAGCCTTACGCTTAAAAGCCGAAGTGAATGATTGTTCATCCCCTCAGAGTGAAGTAAAATATTTTGTCAATTCTTTCCATCTATAAAGATGGGAGTTCTTCCATGGTGGAAAGTTTCCCCTAGATATAAAGCATGAATGCCTTCCTCCCCTTTCTAAGATGGTAGCTCATGATATAACACATCCAAGGAAAAGAAGCAGAAGGTAGAGAAAATTTTGAAATGGAAAGAAAAAAAGAATTGTATTCATGTACAAGTATGTGAAAATAAGTAAGCAATGCATTGCCCATAACATTGGAACATTCCTTTTTTGAGCTATAGTGGCTGAAGATATTGAGAAGAGATACCCTGGTTTTGATCAGATGTCTGGATAAGAAAGAACTCTATCCCTTCTTCCAAACTTTGAATGCTTGTTTCTAATGCCCCAAGTGGTATGCATCGGAGTATCTGTCATATTCATGCCTTCCCGATACATAATAATGCATAAAAGATGATGTACTGGAATGAAGGATTCCACAAATCACTACTACTATTTCCCGGTAACAAAAGTTACATCCCCAAAAATCTCAATTTTGGTATAGAGCTAAGGGAAGAAGAAAAGAAAATGTTTGGGAATGTTGAATAAGTGTGTGCATCAGCTGTAATGCAAAAAAGCTGTGTATTCTTCCTATGTATCTATCATCTATCATTCTCTGTAAGGGAAGCCAGCCTGTGTTGGATATGGATGGAGTCCCCCCCGATTGTTTAAAGTGTGTCCTAATATCCTTCAAATTTGGTTTGAAGGCTGAAAATATTTTTGGTGACAAGAGCAAAAAGAATGCTAAGATTGATCCGAAGAATACTTTTATAGCATAGCTCACGGGATCCAGGCTGACTTCCTTAGAGGTGCTTGGAGGAGGCATCATGTCCATGGCCTTGGCTGCAGGTAGAGCTTCTATCACAGCATTTGCCAGATCTGTGATGAAAGAAGGGGTTCAACCCAGAGCAGGAACCCGGCCCCAGTTCTTGATTCCAGATTCAAGAGCCAGGTGCTTGTACTCCATGTCAATCTCTTCAAGTGTTTCTATGTGTTCACTTACAAAGCGGGAATTCGGAAAAAAAAAATAGAGGTAGAGAGTAGCAAACATACATGTTAATGTACTACTGTCTAAAAATTTTCTTGAAATGATAAAATCACATCAAATTTACTTCCTAAATTCAAGAATAATATGTTAACGACGTACCTGACTGGAACAGCAAGGAGATTTTTTACACCTTTTTGGCCAAGCTCAACAAGAACTTCATCAGTGTATGGTTTCAGCCATTGCACAGGACCAACTCGACTCTGCAAAAAAAAAAGTAATCAAATTGAAAGGGGGGTTGAGCAACACAAAATAAAATTAGCTGCCACCTACCAAGGAGGACAAAGAAAATCAACAGTTAAGCAGAAATTAAAAACAACAGCCTGACTTAGAGCCTATAATCATGCATTAGCACTTAAGAAAAAGAAAGTTTGAACTTTTAGAATTCAAATTTTATGACCAACCTGGTAAGCGAGCGTATGCTTATTGCTGATTCCTCTACCTTTCAACTCCTGCATGATTAAGTAGATGCACTCCTCCATCTGATCTCTGTATGGGTCTCCAGCATCTTCAACATAACTAACGGGCACTCCATGAGCACTGAAGAATATCATCACCTAGAATTTCTCCAAAAAAATTAAGATCTTGTTTGTGATAGAAGTAGAACTCAACTAATGGTGCAAAGATAAAATTCCAAAAAAAAAAAATACTGTAATAGAAAAAGAAAAAAAAAACAAGATAATGAGAACAAAACCCACCTTCCCGGGTTCAGAGAAACTCCGTAGCTCTTTCTCAATCAAGTCTGCCATAGAGTTTATATAACCTTGTCGTTGATACCAGCACTGTATAATCGAAACCGGAAGCATTGACAGATACGCATCTTCTCTGATAAATGATTCAAAATTTAGAGGATATGATCGAGAATGACAAATTTGATTAGATTGTGAAAATGGATTACCAACTGAGACAAGAATTTACCTGATATCATTTTCAAGAACATAAGTTGCTTGACCAGTTGGCAAAAATAGAGAATTAGGGTATAGAGTGGCAGCACAACAAGCCTTGTAATCTTGTCTTTCTTAATCTGCCACAAATAATGAAGAAATTTCAACCAAAATGAAGAATAGTTTTAAGAGACAGGAGGGACTTTTCTACAAAATATTGGATGGTACTTGTAAACTAGAAAATCAGCAGAGATATCCTCCATTCTATCAACTGAACGAGCAAAAGTAGGAGAAAATTTCTCCTAAACCAGCAAGCTTTGTGGAGCGGAATTTTTTTTCCACCGACTAGGGGTTGGTATGGACAGTGATAATTTGCCTTACACTTAAGGACTCACTTGCTCAATTGCTTCCTCTGTGAATGGATACCAGTAACGCATTCCAACATAAACATTTACATGCATGTTCTTTGCTTCCAAAGCCACTTTAATTGCCTGTGCCTGCAAAACATTACCTCAGACTATTAACAAGACCAGATTAACAAAATCATGCATAAAATACACAACATCATATCTGAAACATGGTTGATTTCTGATTAAGTATAACGAATGATGCCAATAAAGATCATAATGAGGAAAATAAAACATAGAATTTGACACGAGGATGCATCTCCTACCTGCTCATCGGTGATCTTTCGCAAAGGTGAACCACCTCCTATTGCAGCATACCCATCTTTACTCTTGGGAGCGCGGAGCACAGAAATTAGTTGAGCCAATGGTCCCTGGAGAAACCGGAACAGCCTAGGAAGTCGGATAATATCCTGTATCAAAGAAATGAAGACATTAATATCACACTTGCTACTTGAGACCTACTCATGTTGGTGGACAAAAGTGCAAAAGAAAAAAAAAATTGAATAACATACTGGATCTGCAAATAAGTTGAACAAAAATGGTTGAACATCATGAAGAGTCTCTGGTCCTCCAAGATTCAAAAACAGCACTCCAACCCTTTCTTCCACATCGTGGGTAGGAGATTCCACGTCACTTCCAACATAAGTGTATACTCCTGCAGAAGAAAATGCTTGCCCAACTGGATTTCTCTTCTGAATGGAGTTCAAAAGTTGTGATCCCTTGAGACGCTTAGATGATTGAGAGTGTGCAGAATTAAATGATCTGATCTTAGGGCATGACCTAGCAATAGAAGAACACAATTGGAACCTCAATTTGATGGAATAAAATACTGACTAGACTGTTATATTTTATAAACTACAATGAACTATGTTAACATGATGGACTTTTTCTGCTCCTCGTTCCTGTATATTTCCTCCATAGGCTCATTGATAATCGTTCTCTTTGCATGTTTTTTCTTAGTGAAAAATACAATCACGTTTATTGTCCAAAACCCTGGCTTTAACTGCTGATAGAGCTGAGAAAAAGAAGAAACTTCACTTTTTTGTGTTTCCCAATTTATTAATTCTGAGAAGAAACCCCGTCATTCTTCCAAGTATCAAATAATGAAAAAACCAAACCCATCAATTCAGTAACAGTTATCTGAAAACTGTTATTGCTATCTGAATTTAATGTTTTCTGTGTTCTTCTTGTTTTTCAAGACAAAAAACTGGGAACTAAACGTGTTCTCCTGTTTTCTTTGTTCTTTTTTATCTTTTAGAATAAAAAACAGTTTTACAAAACAGGAAACAGACATGCCCTTAATCTCTTGTTTTCATATATTTTCTCAGCAGCTTATCTTATCAAAAAAAAAAAAAAAAAAAAAAAAAATATTCTCAGTAGTTTACATTCATCATCCAACTCAGACTTGGCATTGACAATATCACACAAGTCTCCATGTGACTTCACAGTTTACCCCCAATTGAAAGGTTAACAAAAATAAAAGTTTTCCCTCCCCTGTTCTCTCCCCGAGGAGATGATGGGCTACAAAATCTGTAGCCATGATGAAGCCAGGGTTTGATCATAGGTCTCATTCACAAACCCTATACGAGTCGCCATCTTCTCCAAAAACGATATTCAAATACAACTTTTCAGGGTTGTTTCAGCTATGCCTTCAATTCAATACACAGTTACGAATAAACAATAACAATCGGTGTTCTTGAATCGCACATATCTCGCATCATATCACACAACCCATGGATTGATCAAATAAAAAGCACCCAATGATCCATTAAACGAAAAGAAAACATCACAAAACCCAAAAATGCAGAACAAAACAAACGATCAATATTCTCATCAGGATCACGCAATTTAAATCTTGCAAATCCAACGAAGAGAAAGTGATTGATGATTCCGGAAATGCTTACAGAGAAAGTTTCTGATTAAAGTTCCGATTATCCAAACCGGAGATTTTCCCAAGGGGGAGAACACCAGAGCTTGAAACTGTCTCCATGGCCGATTTCGAGAAACGAATCTTCTAGAAATGATAAAATGTCAGAGACAGTTTATAAGGAAATGAGATTGGGATTTCTAGGGCTTTCAAGTATAGCATTGAATTGAAAATGTCAAAAACGCCAGTGCGTAATTTTCTCAAACACCAGGCGGAAGGTCGATTGGCTGACTGACCAACTTCGGAGCCGTGATCATACAGTGTCATCTACTCATGGAGAGATGGATCAGGACATCAGGGATCTGATCATGAGAGAATTCCGCAAAGATGCTCGCTGAAATCCAGAATTTCTACAAACTCTGATTAAGGAGCCGCCTTCAAATGTTGCAGAGCTACTTTCATGAGATGAGGCGGCACTTGTATTATTGTTATTAAAAGTTTTCTATTTCTTTTAAGGTTGTTAGTTACATGACATCACTATTGAAATGCAACATTTATAGATTAAAATTTCTTATTTATTATAATTTAGTTTATGCAAATAAATAAATTTGAATCTTTATTTGATATCAAGTTTGTTTTAGACAATGTATTAAAAATCGGATTAGACTGATCCGATTAATTGGACCATGAACCGACAACAAAACCGGCCAGATTTAAAGGTTAAAACTTAAAACCGTTTTTTTTAATCGATCGAATCGACGGTTAAACCAATCGAACAAATGATTGAATCGGTTGAACTGATTAAATCCATTTATAATTTTTTATTTATTTTTAATAATATAATGCATCTTATTTATGGCGTGTGGGTTTAATGCTTGATTCATTGGTTGGTGGCCCAGTGAGCCGTAAACGGTAACTTTTCAGTTTAGGTATCTATCCGGTTTTTAAAACATTGGTTTTAGATTAATTTTAGGAAACATTTTTTTTTATATTTAATAAAATATATGAAATATTTTTTTCAAAAGAAAAATAATTTTATTGATTTTAACTAGCAAATACATTAATAGTAACATAGAATCAAAATCATTAAAAAAAAAACCTCTAAGTTAATCGAATTGACACTGCTACAATTTGATAGTTGATCATACATATAATATCGCCTCTTTGTGGTTAGTATGATTCTAGTTTTACAGCAATGCGATTATTGATTTAATTTATTATTCTTTGATCGGATACTCTCTTTGCTCCTTGAATCGTCACACATCTAAATGAAACGCCCTTTCTACAGCAGCAAATAAGCAACCTTTTCAAAAATGAGTAGCTAAAACAAAAGAAAAAAATAAAAGCTTTAGATCATGTGGAATGTATTTTATTGAGAAAGAAAATGATGGAAAAAGATGTAGATGATTGATTTCAAGATAAAAATGGCCAAAAAAATAATCCATTTTAAAGGAAAATAAAACTAGGTTAAGAATGGTTATTAAATATAGGAAATATTCATCCATAAAAAAAAAATTTAAAAATATAAAAAATGTATTTTTAATATTGATTTTTAAAATTTATGGAAAATAATTTCTATCAGACAGATCATTATTTGATTCTTAAGAAAGTTAGCAAGACCTTGGTCAATTTGTTTTTTTTTTTTTGTTTTTTGTTTTTTTTTTTTCATATATTCACTTTTTGTATATTAGGTTGTGGATACTCTCTTTGTAGGGATTTGATCCTTTTTCTTAAAAAAAATCATTACAAAGTTGTAGTACTTTGACCCTTGAAGCCTCGAATTTGGTTCTTCCCTATGCCCGACTATTGTGACCTTGATCGTCGAATTCCTTGAACGTTAAGTTGTAAAGGCTTTGATCGTCAGATTCCCTGAGCATCAACAGTGCAATGCGAATCTCGATTATCTGACTTCCTGCGTATCAACGGCGTGGTGCAAACCTGCAAAAGGGCGTTATGACAACAATGGGCCAGCCATATCTCCGATGGTTAAGTCAGCAAAAGTATAGAGAGGGAGAAAAGAATGGACGTAGTTGGAATTTCTTACCTTCCCCCGTGGGAGATCTTTCCGACTTATAGGGTTAGGTTCGTGAAAATCCCTTCCTTCCTTCTCGGGGTAGGATTTTATCTCCTCTTAGTTTAAGGGAGGAGATATTCTTTTCCTTATCAATGACGATTCTTGCCCATTAGAGTTGTGCCATTTTAGGGATTATCTCTCAGGAATTCCCCGAGTTCGAAATTGGAAGGGTCGATAATATATCGCCTGTGGATTTTCAGCCTCTGGGTGCTTATTCATAACAAACTTCCTACATGGGATAGAATTCCCTGCCATGGGGGTAGAGTGGTGCGTTTGGCCCGACTTCAAGTCTGAGCGGGTTGGCAAACCCGAGCTTCTATGGGAGGACTGTCCTTGCTTACCGGCGGCCTCGTGAGTTCTCCGCCTAAAGTTCCGCTGGTCTTGGTGAGGTGGAGTGGAATCGGGCGACAATCTTTGGCCTCAGCGTCAGATAGCCAGATCGGGGATCATGGTACTCCACAATCCACTTTAGTTTTCCTCCCAGTTGGAGTTTTGTGCTGCCGGTCGAGGAAATATTGTGGTTTCAAATTTTGAGAGTTGAAAGGTTTGTGAGAAACGATTAGCTCATTAAATGCGCTTGGAGGCGATGCACGCCTCCTGATGTGCATCCTACAAATATCGTTCCAACGGTGCATTTTATGCGTTTGTGACCCACACCCTATGGGTACAGTTAATTGGTCTCAGGGGTGTTTCTTTTTCGTCTCAAAGATCTTTTTACTCTTGCATGTCCATCTACAATACCTCTGCCAGTTTCCACTTTAAAGAACTATTGGGAGTGTGGCATTCCAGTGCTTCTGTTTTGATGGTATGCAGCCTCAGAAACAGCATACTTTGTGTGATTGGAAGTTTCTTGATGTCTTTGGTTGGAGGTGTTCTACTAGTTTTCGTGAAGGTTTTTGGTTTATTGTCTTGAGGTTTTATCTCTGGTGGGTTGTAAAATCTTTAGGGGAGATTTCTTTTTCCTTTCGAGGGTTCTTTCTTTCCTTTATTTTTATTTTATTTTTTGCTTTATGGACTTCAAGTTGACCCCTTCTTCTCCATTTTTTATGCGCTGCGGAATGGTAAAGTCACGAAGGGTTCGATTAGTCGAGTACAGGCGTAGAGAGTACTGATACCTACTAAGCAGTCTAGTTGTTGCCATGCGCTAGTGGAATTGAGGTTATTGCTTGAGTCCTACCAAAATAAGTCTGAGCGTCCCGGATAAGCCTGCTGAGCCACCTCAGCCTTTTTGGCCGAGCGAGATGTGTCGTGTATTTTACGGGGCTTGATTGTTGTTGGGCTTTGCATCTTGTTCCATCGGTGGGTGGCCGGTTTCTTCATTTGCCAGGCACCTCCTGGCGGCTCGTACATTCGAATGCTATTTGGATTTTAATGGGTTGCAGCATGCTGAATTTTCTCTATAAGCTGGACATTTCGCTGGTGGAGATATGCTTAATTTATACTTTGAAGCTTGGGACTAGGGCACATCCATGTTACCAGTCCGTCTTTGCAGTAAGCTCAGTGCGACTCCACAATTAGACGAAGGTGAAAGAGTGTCTGGTTAAGGGCGTGGTGTAGCAACCCAGAGCGATCCAGGCCGAGATAAGGAGAATTCAGAACGAAACTTCGGGGGTGCTTGTTAAATTCTTTTTATTTACTTATTTAAATTTTCTTTTTCAAAAATGTCAGCGACACGAATCCCGACGACAGTTAGGATCAGAACGAGCAGGTTACTCAGGCGTTTCCCTTATCTTATCAAACGTTTATTTATCTTATTCCATTTATAATTGCCCGATCCAGGAAAATTTCATTTTGGGCAAACCCATAACAATTACAAATTCGATTTACCATAGGCACAAGGCCCTTTTAAATATTTCGGAAGCGGATGCAAACGATAGGCCCATAAACATTTACATTTATACAAACACATGTTCCTTAAAGGCATTCTATGCCCCTTCAAAAAGGAGTACAAAACATTGTTCTGAGTTTAACTTGTTTGATTACAAAATGTCCATGTTCAAAATGAGATGTATGCTCATGTCGGGGTATATACTTATACGCCGCACGCTTTCTCTATGACTCTGCGCTTCTTGTTCTTGACCTTTCTTGTTTATTCGAAACCTGCACATAGTTAAAATAAAACTACATGCTAAGCATTTTCATGCATAGTGGTTCTATACCGTTTTATTCATAATATTCAATTTAACTTGACATGCATTTAACATTAAACCATGCCTCTTATATCCAAACATACTCATCTTGTTTGTTTCATCTTTCATTTACAAATCATTTATCGTGTCCTGACATGCATTTGTCACCAAATCATCCTTTTTCATCAACTATAATCAATAACATATATCACTCAAAATATGCATTTTCTTTCCATGCACTTTCAATGCAACAATTCATTCACAATTCAAATCATGAGATTTAAGCATGTACACAAAATCCCATTTACACTCGTCAAAGTTGGTTATTTCACTTTGATTATTCAATTCACATTCATAACGGATTCCGTTTGGTGAATCCTCTCTTTTTCATCATTTGGTAATGTGCTTATATAATTAACGATTCGGTCTCCCATCATGGTGGATGCCGATTGGTGCACCCCACCATGTGGTATCATTTAAATGTCATACGCCATCATGATGGATGCCGATTGGTGCACCCCGCCAAGTGGGACATTTCTTCAATGCCATACGCCAACATGACGGATGCCGATTGGTGTATCCTGCCAAGTGGGACATTGGACAAGTTCGAGTTGCCTTCATGACGGATGTCGATTGGTGCATCCCTTCAGGCGGTTCATTCGGTATATCGATTCAATTCAAGATGTCAGGAATTGACCGATTTGTTTACAATTCGATTTATCATTCACATTCATTCAGGTTTCAAATATCACATTTCAATTTCATATTCACTTTTGTATTATCTTTTCAAAGATATACTTTTTCGATCTATGCTCCATTTCATATACTCATTCACCTACTCATTTCATATACTCATTCATGTACTCATTTCCTTATTTACTTGGTAAACTACCAAAATACTTGAAATAGAGGCATGTGAAGGCAAACCTAAGTATCGGATCTAGTTTCCTTCTCTTCCATCTAGGTCTAGGTTAGGCGATCATCACAAGATCCCTAGTCAATAACAATCACTGCATACTCTTGATGATCAAAACAATTATCATATTTTTAGTGAATGCCCGATTTATCTTTGTTAAGCGGTTTTGGTTCAGACTCTAGTGCCCAGCATTACTTCATGCAGCGGCAGAGATGGTATATTTTCCATAGTTATCTTATTTGAACCCCTTTTATCATTTCTTAGGGTCCTAACAATCGGTTATCACAGCAGGAGTCTTGATTGCAAAAATATGTAAGAAATTAAGGTTCTTTGACAGTGGTACCGTACCACTATTGAAATACCATTCTGTGGTCCTCACATTTGCCAGTGGAGTCTGAGTACCACTTTGAGAGTGGTATCGGGTACCACCCTTATTCATTTTAGTGCAGAGTACCACTCTTTTGTCAGGCTACTTACGGGTTTTTACCAAACGTTAGTTTTAATTTTTCATCCATTTTTCTTCCACAAACCTTCTCCAATCCATCCCATATAAAAAATCCACCATGGAATCCACCCAAAACAACTCCAAAGGTGGTTTAGAATCAATGAAAACCCTTTTATCTCAAGTTAGGGCTTTTCCCTATAATCCAACTCAAATAGGATGAAGTTAGGGTTTGATTTTTCTTACCTTATCTCTTCAAATCTCCTCTTGTAGGTTGCTTGATCCCTTAGGAGGAAGAAATGGAAACAAACCCAGCAAAGCCAGCACCTCCTTGCAAACCTTGGCTTTTCTCCCCCTTCTCCTGCCATTCTCTAAAAACGGGTTTGCTCAAAAAAGTGAGCTCCGGAAGAACACTTTTAGATCTTTAAAAATCCACTTAGTGTAAGGCCATGTTTGGCCTTCCACCCTATTCTCATTTTCTCATTTTTGTCTTAAGTCACTTAATCTTCATAAGGCCTTGTGTGGCCACTCAATAAATCCAATTTTCCAATTGTTTGCATTCTAACTCTTTATTTCACTTTCCTTATCATTTTATCATTTATTTCACGACAACATTTAATATCATTGACATAGGTCCTCGTTTACAAATTCTAGATTTTTTCCATTTTTCATAGGTAAATTCAGGGTTCAAATTAATTTTCATTTAAATATAATATTTGCCTTTGGCTTTTAGCCATATAATCGTTTATTGATATTCGTTTTAACCCAGTTCGATGCCGGGGTGACTCGAACAACTATCTCGGAATATATAATATTCTAGGGTATTTTTGGGGCGTTACACGTGGTACGAGACTCCTAGCTCTCCAGGGCTTCATTTTAACTTGAACCAGTCCCTTACGTTCCCGGGTTTACCTAGTTCCTGTTTTGGTATATCTTTAACTTCCCTAGGTTGAGGGGGTATTGACAATCTTATCTTTTTGATGTTGTAGATAGACGCCGAAGAGGTCGGTTGGTTAACTAGGTGGAGAAGGAGAGTTGAGGGGGTATTGACATTCTTATCTTTTTTATGCTATAGATAGGCGTAGACGAGGCCGGATGGTCAATTGGGTGGAGAAGGTAAGGTTGGACTGCATCAGCTGGCTGCTTAAGATCACAGAGAGGGAGTGCTATCATGATCTCCTTCTATATGTGAAGAACCTGCAGGATTTGGGCACCAATCCTTTCCCCCTATATGGTGACTGTTCTCCCTCGTCCCTTGCCCCGTGAGGTCGTCAAGGGCGAGCATTTTTTTCTTGCAGACCTCCTAAAGTCACTGCTAGGAGGACCTTACCAGGCGGAGGCCATTTCGGAGCCCCTTGTCCTGCTAGATTATCTACCTTTGGCTGTGTAGGACCCCAAGCGTGCCCCTTAAGCGGCGAAGAAGAAGTTCGGGCAGGCGAAGGCTGCCGGCAAGGGACTGGAGGGGTTTGTGTACTGGACAAATTCTTCGATTAGCGAATCGGTCGAAGAGAGAGAGGTTGAAATGTCTGGCCACAAATCGTTAGATTAGCTAGACCGGATGAGCAAATTAAAAATTTGCTCTGGGGAGACCACACCGGAGCCTCAAAGTTTTGGTGGAACGTTCTAAGCGATGCGGACTTGATGGGGAGGTCAAGGCGATCGGCCAGTGCTTCTTATAGACTCACTTAGGGCAGATCCTTGAGAGAAACCGTCTGCTATTGGGTGTCTTGCCAGATGCTCTGAAAGGTTTGTGCGTGTTGGAGGAATGGGGCTCAGTCGAGGAACTTCATATGTTGATGAGGGTATGTTAGGCTTCACTTGTCAAAGCGTAGTGTGTGCCACCAGGGCTGAAGAGTGAGAGTCTCGTTGTTCATGGTTCCGGAGGCCTTGATGGTGGTGCTCAGCTGGGCGTTGAGTGGGCCGAACTTTACCGATTGATACACTAGCTCTGATCAAAAATCGCCTAAGCTCATTATGCACTAGGGGCCTTCGCGAGAGGGACCCTTCAGTCCTCTTCTGCTACAACTTTCGCATGCCGGTGGTGGCTGGGTGGGAGGACCACTGCATCAGCTGCGGGTTAGTGCGGATAAGAGGTCCTACCAGCGCATGGTAGAGGATGGGATGCATATGTGCAACCATGGCTTCGATGAGACTATCGAACTGGTATGGCATAACTTTTGACGTTTGACTATTTGCTTTGAAGTTATGATTTCCTTCTAATGTTCTCTTTTTCACGGGAGGTAAAGCGAGCATCGAGGAACATAAGGCAACCGCAGGAGCTTCGCCATGTCTTTGGAAGAATCTTGAAGTTATGGATCTATACCCGAGGTGAAGAACAGCCCCGAACGCTGCGCCGAAGAGTCCTTAGAGCAAGGCCAGGTCGATCTAGATACTAGGAATGGAAGGCGAGGGCTATATGAAGGCGGTGGAATGTGGAAAAGATAGAGGCTAGGTTGCCTGTCTATACTGCGAATCCGGTGACGCGAGGGAAAATAGAGGCTTAACTCGGCTAGGTCAAGATAGACGCAATGAAAGTAAAGGAAGCTGGGGCAGAAGCAGAAGAGGTTAGCATAAGGCCGAGTCTAAGGTCACGACTAGAGAGGTTGATTCTGACGTCTCTCGCTAGCTTCGACAACAAGGACGAGGTGTCTTCTTTCCAGTCTCAAGTTGGTAAGAACAAGGAGGCCATGGATGGTGAACACCAAAAAGGCTTCATGATCTTCAGATATGGCACCGAGTGTCGCGCTTCAAACACAACATCTGTGGAGACCATCCAGAGGTCCCGGAGGGAATGCTTGACTCCACCAACCCGTTGCCTCCTGAGTTCTTCGTGAACCTTGGGTGCCCCCTATTCTAGGCGGCTACCGAGGCCACTATGACCGAAGTTCCTCTGAGCGAGGCAACCAAGGAGCCCGTGGAGATTGCTGCTGCCGAGGACCATGGCAGACTCTAGTCCATACTTTTCCATTTTTACTTAATTACAAAATTTTTTGTAAAAGGGCCTTGGTTAGCCGCCATCATTTGTGTACTCTCTAGACACCATTGGTGCTTTAATTAAATACACCATTTTGTCCGCTCAACTATTTTTACTTTACTTTCCTACCGGCGCCCTATAATTTCTAGCTCACAGACTATTAATTCTTTTCATCACAACCCTTTCTAATTTTGGGTCGATGGTCACCAGGCCAACACTAAGTTGGGGATGGTAGGGTTCGGGCCTGGATTGGCAAATAAGGCACCATCTTCGAGCCTCGTGCAACTCACAGGCCAAGGATCACTAGGTCAGCAGGTACCGCAGGGCGAGGCCTTCACGTTCTTGAATTGCCAAGAGGGTTAGATCCACACCGACTTTGGAGGTGCCGAAGTGTCGAGCGATGAGCCCCGGGCTGAGCAAAGGTTTAAAAACTATGGTGAGAATGGTACTCTTCCAAACCTTGAGTATGGAAATCTGGAAAGGTTGGAAAATTAATGCGCATGTAATGCGTGCCCGAAGGTGAAGGGTGATTGGTCATAAAGTGTGTGGGTAACATGCGCATCCCACCATTGCCTGTGGTGCATGATTTTCTATTGGGGCATTTAATGCATATGTTGACGTTTCACCCCTATATATAGGGGTTTGATTTCTAGTGTTGTCTATCCACAAAGCTCGCCTGTTGCGATTTCTCTTCCTCCTTGTTCTTGTGAACTGGCAAGGATAAGGGAGCTATAGACGAAGACTGTTAGTGGGCTCTAGAGTTGGCTTTCACCATGGTCAGGTGCCGTGTCTAAACACAATATCTCGTGGAGACCCGCACCCCTGATCGTACGCTAATTTCGAATTTTTTTCTCTGTAGTACGTCAGGCCTTCTAAGGGCTCCCTCCGTCTCGCGGCATCCTCTAAAGACGCAGCTTGCTCAGGAGCATCAGGAAAGGCGACGAGGAGTCCTGCAGAGGTGTCCTTAGGATTTGAATGAACATCCACCTAGTGGCCGCACTTCTTTTTCCTCATTTTTCCGTAGTGGCCCCTATATGACCGCTCTTATTCTTCCTATTTTTCCGTAGTTACTCCAATATGGCCGCTTGGACATATATCCTAGTGTAACTAATGACGCCCTTAGCATGTTTTTGAGATGTAATTTTTTGTAATGGGCCTAACATGGCCGTTTGTACATATATCATCGTGTAACTAATTACGCCATTGACATATTTATGAGATATAACTCTTTGTCATTCTTCGAGCAAACGACCCCGGCCAGACTCACGTTTAGAGACACCGGGTTTAACCATCTGCTAAGTGCCCTCATTAGGCTCCTCCGTCTCAGGCGAGCCAAGTTGCTAGGCTGCATTTCTTAGGCACGCCTCAACAGGTCTCACCGAGGTCCATGCTTCTGGGCATGCGCTTAGTGGTCAGGATCATGCCTGCATTCCTCGAAAGTGTCAATAGGCATGGAGCCTTAATCTAGTCTTTTTATGAGTGCCAACAGGCTAAGAGCCACAATTTGGTCTTTTGAAAGAGCCAACAGGCTAAGAGCCACAGTCTGGTCTTTGGAAAGCACCTGCAAGATATCAACTATATTTGGACTTTTATAGGTGCCAGAAGGCTAAGAGCCACATTCTGGTCTTTTGAAAGTGCTAGCAAGATATTATCCATATCTGGACTTTTATGAGTGCCAGCAAGCTAAGAGCCACAATCATGTCTTTTGAAAGTACCAGGAGGCTAAGAGCCACAGTCTGGTCTTTGGAAAGCGCTAGTAGGATATCAGCCATATATGGACTTTTATGAGTGCTAGCAGGCTAAGAGCCATAATCTGGTATTTGGAAAGTGCTAGTAGGATATCATCCATATCTGGACTTTTATGAGTGCCAGTAGGCTAAGAGCCACAGTCTGGTCTTTGGAAAGTGCTAGTAGGATATCAACCATATCTAGACTTTTATGGGTGCCAACAGGCTAAGAGCCATAGTCTGATCTTTTGAAAGTGCCAGTAGGATATCAACCATATCTGGACTTTTATGAGGAGGCAGTTGCAAAATTTCACAATATTTTAAAGACGGTCTTTATTGATGGTAACTTTTTTAAATGAAAATTTACTGGTAAAATACCTCTTTAGATGTGTGGCATTCCACATTTTGGGTATAAGAGTCCCATCTAGCTTATTCAATGTGTATGATCTGGATTGCTCTCCCACTCCGGATTTGCCATTATCTGACCCTTCCTAGTTTAGTTTGGAACTTCCGATGCATTAGGTTGGTAGGTGTTTTTCAGACTTCTCAGCTACCAGGATCTCAGTTTTGGAATGTTAGGTAGTTTTACACTGTTGTATAGGTTTCCAATCTTTCTTTGGTATGGCCGCTATATGCATAATTGCAGCTTCGTAGAGTTCGTTTTCCATATCCAAGTCTTTAGTAACGGCTTCGGTATTAGCCTCTTTAGGAATTCTAGATCGAAGTGTGGGCATCTCGATTTATGTGGGGATTATAGCCTCCATCACGTAAGTTAGGGCGAATGGTGATACCCTGGTTGGTTTCCAACTGGTGGTCTTATAGGCCCATAGAACTCCTAGTAGCTCATCTATCCATTTCCATTTCGTCGAATGTAGACGCTTTTTCAAAGCTGTTAGGAGAGTCTTGTTAGATGATTCTTCATGGCCGTTGCTTTGTGGGTACCACAGGGTTGAATACAAGTTCTTTAGCTCGTTGCAAAAGTTCCTATATACCCTGCTATCAAATTGTGGCCCATTATTAGTTACTATCGATTGTGGTATTCCAAACTAGCAAACGATATTCTTCCACACAAACTGGACAACATCTTTGTCTTTGATCTAGGCGAAGGCTCCAACTTCTACCCATTTGCTGAAATAGTTTGTCGCTACCAGTAATAGCTTCTTTTGCGCTGGGCGATAGGTAGTGGTCTAACTATATCAATTCCCTACTAGGCGAAGGGCTAGGGGCTTGTTATAGTTGTCAGGTTCCGAGCAGGCACCCTAGAAATGGGGGCTTGCCGTTGGCAGCGATCACACTTCATGACGTAGGCGAGCCACATTCGCGCTCATGGTTGGCCAGTAGTAGCCCTAGGTATGTGCCCTGTGCACCAAAGTTTTGCCGCTTGGATGGTTTCCGCACATTTATTCATGGAGTTTTGCTAATGCATATTGCCCTTGCTGGGTGGTGAGGCATTTAAGATACGGGTCGTTTAAGTAACATTTATACAACTGCCCGTTCACCAAGAAAAATCGAGCCGCCTGAACTTGAATCTTGCGTGCTTTGACCCTACTGTCCGGGAGTTCTCCCGAGCTCAGGTAGCGAACTATTGGAGTCATCCAGGAGGGATATGCTTCTTCTATTTTGCTCATCCGGTTGGCAGTAATTGACGACTCCGGTTGGTAATAGACAAGGAGGAGCACTGTTTCTTTGGTTAGTATAGGGATGCGGTCACTGATGCTAAGGCATCCGCCTTTTCGTTTGAACCCCTTAGGATATGCTCAAGTTTCCAATCCATGAAGCTTTCTAGTCGGAGCTTAACCAGGCATACATACTTGGCCATGCGCTAGTCCGGTGTTTCGTGCTCCCCGTTTACTTGTCCGACAACTAGCTGGGAGTCACTTTGTATGATGATCTTTTCTTAGGATACGGAGATTGCGAGGTCTATACCGGCTAGGATTGCTTCATATTCAACCTCATTGTTGAATGTGAGGAAGTCTAATTGTATAGCCTGCTCTATCCTCTCCCCGGTCGGGGCTTTAAGTTGCAAGCCAACACTAGTTCCCGTTTGTCAGGAAGTGCTATCCACACTAAGGATCCACCAGTCAGTGTTACCCAGGTCCGCATTCTGTTGGGGGACCTTTGCTAAAAATTATGCCAATATCTGTCCCTTTATTGCCAAGTGGGGTTTGTATTGGATACTGAACTCGCTTAGCTCAATAGCCCATCGAGCCATCCTTCCCGACAAGTCGGGTTTATGTATGGTACTTCGCAGGGGAAGATTGGTCAGAACGATGATATGGTGTACTGGGAAGTAAGGGCGGAGCTTTTTAGCTGCCACACAGAGAGCCAGCGCTACCTACTCGAGACGCGTATAACGAGTTTCCGCCTTAGATAGAGATTTGCTTACGAAGAACACTGGTCTCTATTTCCAGTTTTCATCTTCTTTGAACAAAGCTGCACTCAATGAGATATAAAAAACTGTTAGATAAAGATAGAGTGTATCACCTACTTCGGGGCTAGCTAGAATTGGTGGTTTGGTGAGATATTTCTTGATTGCCATGAAAGCCTGGTTGCACTCCTTATTCCAACCGGTTAGTTTGACCCCTTTTAGAGTGGTAAAAAACGGCTTTAATCAGTTTGTAAAATTAGAGATGAACAACCCTAGAGCCTCCAGTCGGCCAGTCAGTTACTACACTCCTTTTCTGAAGGTAGAAGTCTGAGATTTCATAATAGCTCTAAGCTAAGTAGGATTGGCTTCAATTCCCCTCTGCGTCACCCTAAAGCCCAAAAACTTGCCTGAATTGACTTCAAACACACACTTTAAGGGGTTGAGTTTCATACGATACGTACGTAGCAGCTCAAAAGTTTCTTGCATATGATTCATATGATCGAGGTGTTCTTTGGATTTGATAAGCATATCGTCGATATAGACTTCCATGGTCTTGCCTATTAGTGGTCGAAATATCTTTGTCACTAGCTGCCCTAAGGGCAAAGAGAGCATGTTGTCGGACTCCCGAATCATGGTTGTGGGCTGCACATAGTATGTCGGCCTTGCGCCGAAGGAGGGATGCATCGGTGACATAGGCAGAATCATTCCATCGGGTAACACTGACACGTTTCGAGGGGCTTGAAGCGGTTGGTTCTGGTTTTTGTCAACCTATTCCCTAACCCAACGGGAAGCGCCACTGACGACGTCACTAAGGGTAGGGCGGTGTAAATGCTTTCTTCTCGATTTGGCCCTCGTGCTGCCTCGAGCATTCCTTCATGGTGGGGGACTAATGGATGAGGACCTTCCGGAGGACAACTCATCATCTACTGGGGCCTCGTTGTTGGAAACAACATGCTCTTTTCCTTTATTGCAAACTACTGGATGTTCAGCATGATCGCCATCTCGTATAACCTTTCTATAAGTTTGAGGTTTTTTTTCTACCTGGGAACGCAGCTGATCATTCTCACGTTGCAAGCGTTCATGGTGAGCTTATAGCTCTTGCATCTGTCTTGCTTGCTCCTCCTGCTTCCTCTTCATCTCTTGACGCCAATGGAGGAATTGATCTTTATGTGTTTCGTGCACCGGATTGTTCGACATTGCGATCGCTATGGGTAGATCATATGTGGAAGGGGGAGTCAAAAGAGTTCAAGGTAACCAGGGGATGTTGGGGAATTGTTGAAGCCAAGCCCTTGTAGCTCGTCGTTTAGACTTTTTATTAGATTCCCACAAACGGTGCCAATTGTTGGGACCTTGATCGTCAGATCCCCTGAACGTCAAGTTGTAGGGGCTTTGATTGTTAGATTCTCTAAGCATCAACAGTGCAATGTGAACCTCAATTATCTGACTTCCTGGGTATCAGCGGCGTGGTGCAAACCTGCAAAAGGGCGTTTCGACGACAGTGGGTCGGCCGCCTCTTCGATGGTTAAGTCAGCAAAAGTATAGAGAAGGAGAAAAGAATGGATGTAGTTGGAATTGCTTATCTTCCCCCATGGGGGATCTTTCCGACTTATAAGGTTAGGTTAAAGAAAATCCCTTCCTTCCTTCTCTGGGTAGGATTTTATCTCTTCCTAGTTTAAGGGAGGAAATCTTCTTTTCCTTATAAACGACTAGTTCTTCCTTATCAGGGATTATTCTTCCATTTTTCAGGATTATCTCTCTGAGGAGTCAGAGATTTAGAAACTGGAAAATTCGTTGATAATATCGCCTTTGCGGATTTTCCGCTTCTAGGTGCTTATTCATAACAAACTTCCTATATGGGATAAAATTCCCATATGGGGTAGAGTGGTCGGCTGGCAGACTTGAAGTCCTAGACAGGCCGCCTCAAGCAAGCCATGGGAGAGTTTGTCTTATCTTACCCGGATGGCCTCCGTAGGTTCTCCTACCTAAGAAGTGCCTGTCTGGTCTTGGTGAGGTGAGTGGAAACGGGTTGTTTCACAATGCAGGCCCAACGGGCCTCGAGCCCATTTAGTAATGGATCCCAGGTATCATGGTACTCACACCGATGACTCTTTAATCATCGAGCCAAGCCTTGGTGGCCACCCTTAAGCCAAGTTTCGACGGCTTTAATATTTTCAATTCCTCTATTTTTTAATTATTGTCATTTTAAGGTAACTTTAAAAGAATTGAGGCATTTCCTACAAAAAAAAAAAGAATTGAGGCATTGTTTTTGTAAGTTATAATTTAAAAACACAAAATAAGAAGTGTATCGAAATAAAATCTAGATTTGTTAAACTAAAGATTGCCACGTATTTCATAATTCATATATAATTATATTTAATTTGTAAAAAGAATAAAAAAAACGCACCACTGTTAAGAGGTGAAACGGAGTGAGTATTGAAATTGCAAAACAGTAAATAAAACAAAAGTCGGGGCCACAATTTGGAAAATAGAATTGGTGAATATAAATCCCTCGCGCTCACAATCAAGCTCTTGGTCTCTCTCTCACTTCCAACATTGCCTTACTCTCATTTTCTGTGTTTTTATTTTTTATTTTCTCTAAACATCTCAAAAGAGCTAGCTACAATTTTATTTTTTGACATAGTTCACTTCAAATTTAAGGTAGCTAAATATTTCACTGCAACATTGCCTTACCTTGTATTTTTTGGATCATCCTCTTCAACTTTCAATGACGCTAACATGGTTTTGATTTGGATCTAAATGCTATCTTGGCCATGTTCATGCAATGTCTTCCTCCCACCGGTTATCCAACTCACCATTGAATTTTTAACTTGTAAAACCAAATGCTTATTAAGTTGTTATCATAAAATAGCTGATAAACTAAGCAGCACACGCTTGGCATTGAGATTGATGGTTTCCTAATAACATTAGCAAAACCAAACTTAATCTCATATTATTTACCAATGTGAATATTGATATTTATGAGAACAATCACTAAAATGATGGTTGCTGCCCACCTGGGGGCCAGCATCTCCCACTGGACAAGAGATCTGACTTGCTTATTTCTCTTGTAGTCTCCCCTTTTAAATTCTTTATCTTTCTACATTAGCATTAATGGCATGGCACTGTGGCATGTGATTAGAAATCTACTTTAAGAGTACTAGACTATACCCCTTTGGTATTTGAACAGGCATTTTTCTTGGGAAGAAACTAAATGTGGATGCTTATGGCTGATGCTTGAGTTATGTGCTGGCCTTTTGCTTTTGCTGCTAATGATTTTGGATGTTGAGAAGGGGCACTTCTGTTAATGGCAGTCATCATCTAAATTTCTCATTAACAATCAAACCAGTTATTTAAGAATTTGGTATCCTCTCCAACAGTATAATAACCTTTCAAGCCTTTGGGCTTTTCATTTTTGTGTCAAAAACTGTTTTTTTTTCCTCAGAATGTCTCTCTACTATTATTGTTGTTGTGTTCATATATTTGCAAATTTTGATATCAATTTTGTTGAAATAATTGTTCCATGTGAAAGCAAAACATGAGCAAGTTTCATTTTTCCAACTACTTCATAATCAAGTTCATATTTCCATAATCCAGACGGTTTTAAAATGCAAAACTGGAGATGGTCAAGTTCTGATAAAAATTGAAATCCCCTTTTCTCACTATGTCCTGTGTAAAAGCTTAAGTACACAACTATTCAACCCCTCATACAATAGCAAAGTACTTTCCTAATGCTTCCTTTACAAAGTTTAATTGATCTGTAGAGGAATTCTTTCTCTAGATACAAACCATGAATGCCCTCTAAGAAGATTCCTTGCATTACAAAGATGGTAGCTCAGATGATACACCATAGACAGAAAGGTAGAAAAGGACAGTGTTGATTTTGTAATGGAGAAAATTTTGGAATGAAAAAGAAAAAAACTATATCTGTATTTCTCATTCATGTACAAGTATGACAAAAATTAAAAGGCCATGGCCCTTGACGCCATATTGTACATTTCTCAGCTAGTGGTTTAGGATGTGGAGGAGAGACACCCTAGTTTTGATTAAATGCCTTGATAGAAACTCAATCCCTTATTCAAGATCTTCAATGCTTGATTCCAATTTCTCCAATACATTTTGCATGTTATCAAAATGCATCTGATTAACAGATTTGGTCTTGTGGGCAATGAGTGTGCACAATGAACTATCCACCTTTTCAAATTCACTAAGATCTTCTGCTGCTTCCTCGCATGACATCAGTTTTGAGACCAAAGACCAGCTACTTGGTTTTGATCTTGCTGCTGCCCCTGCTATTGAGGACAACAAAGATTCAAGCACTGTAAGAGTGGCTGTTTCCACATCTTTTAACGGACAAACCATGGAGATAGTTTTGGGGTCTTTGTTCAAAGGAGAGAAACTGCAGTTGTTCTCCATGCCCTTCATATTCCTTAAGGCCTTGTGCATTGCCTTCTTTACCTTCGTCCTTGAGGTTAAATATTCTCCAACATCAGTTGAGACCCCATTTTCGCCTCCCCGTCTTCTTCGCAGGCTTGATTGAAGTTCATGTGCATGTTCCCTTGTCTGCAACAAGGCGTCCTTAGCAGTGCAACAGAGATCCAACAGCTTGAGAGATCCATCCAACAGCTCATCAGCCCATTTCTCATGGCGGTGTTGGGCTAAGGTCTGTTGAGTAAGTGGCAACAGAAGCAAATTATCTACACAATCATGTAGATCCTTAAGGCATAATTCAATTTGTGGCTTATTGATGATGATGATGATGAAGAGGTGGATTCATGAGCTCTTAATCTACACAAATGCTCATCAAATCAGGAATGAGAGGGTGTGATCTAGAGGGCAAGCTGATTGAGCGAACATGGTACTGGGATTTTGTGTTTAAGGGAAGGGAAGCAATTTTTGGTTCCTGGGAAAAGAGAAGACCTAGCAGTTGAATGTTGAATTCAGCCTGTTCATCTACACCCTTTATATAATGGAGCAAGGAGACATGAGGAATCTCGTCCTCTTCAACTTTTAATGAGCAGTAACATTATTTTGATGTAGATCTAACTGCTTTCTTGGCAGTGTTTATGCAATGTCTCCCTCCAAGCAGCTCTCCAACTCACCATCCAATTAGTTTAAGTTGTAGAAGCCATGCTTTATCTTTATATAATACAACAGTAGAAGGTACTATCATTGAGTGATAAATAAAATAAGCAGCCCACGGGTGTCATTGAGATTGATGATTCCCCCTGATGCAAGTGAACAAAACCATCCCCTGATTTCCCTATGTGTCTATCCACGGTCCATGCAATTTGAACATAAATTTTTTTTTTCCCATAAGAAACTGAAATGTGGATGCTAATTGCTGATGCTTGAGCTACATGCAAGTGTTTTTGTTTTGCTGCTAGTGGATTTGGATGCTGAGATGGGGCACTCTGGTTTATGATAGACACTAAAATATTCACCAATGGACTTTTCCATGTTCAATATGCAATCCATGTCCTACTCATGTTGATCCCATTTTGAACTCTTTTTGTTTAAAAGTTCAAGTTGGTCAGACTAGTATGTAACACATAACTGTTGAGAATCATAGGATATTCTTAAAATATCATCTAGTTTATTCCATTCTTTTGTATATATATAGGTGTCTCTATACTATATAATATTGAATCATTCATTCAATCAATAAGAAAAGCATCATTTTTTTTATATTTCTTCACATGGTATCAAAACCATGGTTGATTCTGGAGTGAACCCTCTCCTTTGACCGATCTTCTTAGTCGGACTCCTTCGGTGGATCTTCTCCCGACGGATCTTCTCAGTCGGATCTCCTCCGATGGATTTTCTTAGTCGGATCTCCTCCAGCAAATTTTCTCAGCCGAATCTTCTTCGGCGGATCTCCTCTGTCGGATCTTCTCCGACGGATCTTCTCCGACGAATCTCCTATGACGGATTTTCTTAGTCAGATCTCCTCCGGTGGATCTTCTCAATCAGATCTTCTCTAATGGATCTTCTCCTTCGGATCTTCTTTGGTGGTCTTCAATCCGATCACATCAATTCCATCATGGAACACCTCGCGTGTCGCATTGCCATCGGCAACGGATATGATTAAGTACACCTTTATAGCAAGCTTGGTGCATATAACCTATATGCTCCAGCTTGAGAGGGAGTGTTGAGAATCATAGGATATTCTTAGAATATCCTATCCTATGGTTTATTCCCTAGGATATTCTTAGAATATCCTCTGGTTTATTCCATTCTTTTGTATATATATAGGTGTCTCTATACTATGGAATATTGACTCACTCATTCATTTTCAATAAGAAAAACATCATTTTCTTATATTTCTTCACAAGAACAAAAAGGAAAATCAAAATAGTAGTGTTGATCTCTCCATAAGAGAATTTGACGTATATACTTGTATTTCTCATTCATATACAAGTATACAAAAATCAATAGACCGTTGCCCATGAAATCGAAAATGTGTGTTTTTGAGCTATCGCTTGAGGATGTTAAGAAGAGAAAACCTGGTTTTGATTAAATGAATGGATAGGAACTCCAGACCTTCTTCAAGAGCTTGAATGCATGACTCTAACTCTCTTAACTCATTTTGTACATTATTGACATGAACTAAGTTAATTGGTTAATTTGCTTTTGTTACCAATGATAGTATTCAAGACTGCTCCTACCTTCTCAAATTGAAAAGATCGATCTTTGCTCTCGGCGTCGCATTGCGAGTAGGTGTGCAGGAATCAGCAAGGTATAACCTAAATTCCTCCTACTGGTAGCTAGCTCTTTGTAGTATAGTGGCTCTAGGGTCGAACACAGGGATGAGTTTTCTTCACACAAATGATTAACAGTTGGCTCAAAATGGTGGATTTCAATTTGGATTTGGGGTTTTAATAAAAACAGTGGGGTGAAATGTTTGGAAATTGAAAATAAAACAAGTTAAAATGTAAAATAGAACTCCTTGAAGTGTTAGGTCACTGGGGTTGGATTCTTAGGGCAACCGAGGGTTTCCAGGGTCCTTTCCTCGCGTTGGGAGGATGACTATGAATATTTCCCAAAGCTGGGATCTTCATTTAGCTATAAAAATTGACCCTTAGCCGAAAATCCTTTGAAAAATGGCATCCATTGGCCATTAGTGCTCTCAGTCATCAAAACACAAGTTACGTTGACTCACCTTACAATGGATCATAAATGATAACTAACAAACATTAATGGATCTAACATTAAGCATCAATGAGCCCCGAAAACACGAGTAATAACCATTCAAGGTGACTCGAAAGGGATCAAAAACTAAAGTTAAAAAAAGAGAACAGTAAAGGCAGTGGATACCTGCATGAAAAACATGGAACCTCCAGTTGCCTTCGAGATCCTACTCTGCTTGACCTTCTCCTTCAAGGAGGAAGGATTTCTAGCCTCGGCCTCAGGTTGTCATCCTCGGAGGGTGTTTGGCTGCCCAGAAAGTGAGAGAAAAGGAGAGAAAATGAGATAAACTGGAGAGAAAATGAGAAAGAGCAGGAAAATTCCTTATTACTGCCAAAAAGTCTCCCCATGTACAAGATTTGTTTGGAGCTTATATAGTACTCAATTACAAGCAAAAATACAAAAATATCATCAATACTCACTTATACATGAAGGGTAAAATGGTAAAATGCAAAAAGTGGGTCAACCGGAAGTCAAAAGGGGCCAAAAATCACATATGTAGGAAGCGAGATTTTCAGGTCACGAAAATTCGCACATAAAATTTTTTCGCATGCTTCATTTCCTTGCCTCTTACGCTCATTGTTCAGCCCGATTTTGATGCGCAATGCGGAGTTAGACTCGAATTTTTAGTGCTTGGATAGAGCTTCGACAAAATTGGCATAAATAACTTACAAAAACTACAAAATTATCCACAAATGTGATCGGTAGAATAAGCGGGACCTTAACGTATCATCGGGTTAGTGGGTTGATTAATTACCACAAAAAAATGCTCAAAATCTACAATAAATAGGGCTCAAAATAGCACTTTTTAGGCACTAATAAGTTGCTTTTTCAAATACTATACACTTTTGGTGCATCAGTTTTGAAACCAAGAACCAAGTACTTGGTTTTGATGGCACATTTGATCCAGATATTGAGGATAACAAAGATTCAAGCACTGTGAGAGTTAACATTTCCACCTTTCTTAACATGTTGACCATGGAGAGATCCTTAAGGTCTTTGCTCAAGGGAGATGTTAAAGGCATGATATTCATATTAAACTTAAATCCTACAAGCTTGAGCTTTTAGGAGAGTTGGTCGTTTAACATGGTATCAAAGCCTGGTTTGGCTGGAGGTCTTGGGTTTGAACCACCTCTTTGCAATTTCTTCCCCATTTGTTGATTTGAAAGCTCATTGGGGACTCTATTTGGTTTGTTTGACTCTCCAAGTGTAGGTATAGGGCTGCACGTGAGGGAGGGTGTTTGACTCTCCAAATCTAACAAGCTTGAGCTTTTAGGAGAGTTGGTCGTTTAACAGGAGAAAAGCTAAAGCTGTTCTCTATGCCCATCAAATTCTTTAGGGCCTTTTTAATAGTTTATACTGCTTTCTTCCTAGATCTTAAATATTCCTCAGCCTTGGATGAGATCCCATATTCTCCCCCTCGCCTTGTATGCAGAGTTGATTGAAGTTCATTTGAAAATGATTTTTCACTAATCTTCAAAAAGGCTATTAAAAATGCCTTTTTGAAGGAAGGGATTTTCGTGAACCTAATCCTATAAGTCGGAAAGATCCCCCACGGGGGAAGGTAAGCAATTCCAACTACGTCCATTCTTTTCTCCCTCTCAATACTTTTGCTGACTTAACCATCGGAGGAGGCGTTAGGCTACCTACTTTAAGAACTGCACTGAGGTTTGCTGCATGTGATACCTAGGAAGTGGATAATCGGGGTTCACATTGCATTGTGATGCTCCGAAGTCTGACCGATCAAAGCCACCTACCACTTATTGATCGAGTTAGATGATCAAGGTCCCAGCAATTGTCGCCGTGCATTGAGGTCGAATAATAAGTCTCGGCAATTTACCAGGGCTTGGCTTCAATGATTCTCTAGCAGCCTAGAACTCTTTCGATTCCCCCTTCCACATCTGATCTACTCGAAGAGGTCGCAACGTCAAACAATCTAGTGCACCAAACACTTGAAGATCAATTCCTCCATTGACATCAGGAGATGGAGAGGAAGCAGGAGGAGCAAGCGAGACAAGTGCAGGAGCTACAAGCTCACGTTGAATGCTTGCAACGTGAGAATGATCATCTACGGTCCCAGGTAGAAAAAATCCTCGAACTTGGAAAGAATGTACGAGATGGCAATCGTGTTGAACATCCAGTAGTTCGCAATAAAGAGCATGTTGTTTAAATGGCGAGGCCACAACGAGGATGATGAGTTGTCTCAGGAAGGTCCCACGTCCATGAGTCCCCAGGAAAGGAATTCTTGGGGCAGCACGAAGAGCCCAGGTACGAAGGAAAATTCGCAGCCACGTTTCTGGTGGCGGCGTCGGTGGCGCTTCCCGTCGAGGCTAAGGAAACGGTGACGGAAAGCCCCGAGGACGATAGCTTGAAGCCACGCCGGGCGTGTCGGTGTTACTGTGGCGCCAAATCTTAGTCGATCTTTGCCTATGCATCCCGCCTTTGGTGCAGGGCAGACATACTATGTGTAGCCCATAACCATAATTCAGGGGCCTGAAGACATTCTTTCTTTGCCCCTAGGGCAACACATTCTTAATTACAGGCACCTGAGGGTTTGTCATACCGGCTTACCATATTCGATGGTTTGTGATCCCTTAAGATCTGCATGCTCCATTACAACAGTGATAGCGCTAAATGCCGTCAATGATCGTTTGTTGTGCAAAGTATTCCTCAGCTAGTCTACGAGGGCCTACGCTAGCGTGGTTCCACAAACTCCCACGTAATTCAATAAATTCGTTCAATGAGCTTTGGACTGCATTCATCTCCTAGTATCTTTGTTTGGTACGACAGAAAGGGAACATTAGCTCTTTGTAGACTATTATAAAGCAAGAAAAGGAAACCATTCGAGACTTCACAAGGAGATTTGGGCAAGTCGTCCAGTAGGTAGAGGCCTATAGCATGGATCGCAGTCATGAGAACCGGGAGGAAGCTTTGAACATCCACTTCTTTCTTCCATTCATTTGTCTTTGGGCTACATTGTGATAATGGAAGAATTATACGAGGTGTGGATGAGCGGATACTCATGAGAATCTTGTCAGTAACCTGTTTGTCATGATCATAAGCAAGCCGGCTGAGGGCAACAAGTTTGAGGGGAAGAAGTTGTTTGAGCCCAAAGAAGGTTAGAGTAAAAACGGAAAGCGATCCCATGATCAATCATAGAAAAAAGGGAACCCCTATACTTCATTCCCCTGAACATCACATATGAGAGGTTGTTGCCCCTCATTTGTGACTTGCTGGATTTCAAGTGGCCTGCATCGATCCAGACGGATCCCTCTCAAAGAAACCACATCGATACGGTCACGTTATCTGAGATCACGGGCATGAGATCCTTATTTGTAGAAACTGGGATTCATAGTGGAAAGACTAATCAGAAATGAGGCACATAGAAGGTATGTCGAGTTGACCATAGAGTGAATCTGGGCCTGTGACGAAATATAGCCAACGCTATCACCCTATCAGAATCCAGACCGGTCATAAACTATATATTGGGAGGCCCGTCTGATGACAAGTATCAATTAAAACGCTAATAGAAGAAGCTCTTAAGAGTAGTCACGGTCAAGGCCCGGGTAAATTCTATCCACATGGGATGCAACCGTGAAGAAGCCAAGCCAATAGATGGCCCGATATCCTTTCCCCCGGTAAACCTGAACAGGGTCATTGTGCCCCTTTATGATGCACTTATACTCAGCCTATGTATTAGTGGTTTTGATGTGCATAGGGCACTGGTAGATCCTGGCAGCGCGATAGACTTGTTGCAGCTACTTGCCTTTAACCAGATGAAGCTTTCCTTAGGGATGCTAAACTCAGCCAGGTGAATCCTCTATGGTTTCAACGACGCAACAACCACAACACTGGGAGACATCATGCTCCCTATACAAGTAGGACCAGTCACCCAACAGGTTTTGTTCTCAATCGTCGAAGACTTGGGTCCTTACAATGTCATAGTAGGTCGAACCTGGCTACACTCAATGAAGGCTGCCCCCTTAATATATCACCAGACAGTCAGTTACTTGACTAATGAGGGGCAGGTTGACCTCCTAAGAAATCAGCTAACCGCACGACAATGCTACCAAATATCCATACGGGAACAGAAAGGGGAAAAGAGCTAAGATAATCTTCCCCTCAAAGATCACACTCTCGCGTAACAACCACAGTTTGCCGCTCAGGTCAGGGCAGAAGAGAAGGATCCATTAGCCTTAGATCCCCTAGAGACAGTAGCGATGGACAGGCTGGAGAAGTTCACATATGTCAGCTCTCTGCTATCCAGCGAGGAAAAAGAGCAGCTACAACGCTTATTGTTAGGAATCATAGATGTGTTTGCCTGGAATCACTCAGATATGACCAGAATCGACTCGATACTGGCCTCTCACAAACTGAATGTTATCCCCTCGGAAAAACCTGTGAGACAGAAAGTGATGCGTTTCCACCTGGATCACCATCAGATTATTCAAACAGAGGTGGACCATCTTCTGAATGGCTTGCCAATGTGGTGGTGGTCCCAAAAAAGGACGGTAAGTGGAGAGTATGCATGGACTACACGAACCTCAATGAAGCATGTTCGAAAGATAGCTTCCCCCTGCCATGAATAGATCAGATCGTTGATGCCTCAGCTAAGCATGAGATGCTGCCATTTCTAGACGCTTTCTCCAGCTACCACCAAATTCCTATGCACTAGCCTAATGCGGAGAAAAAAAGCGTTCATTACACCACACGGGCTATACTGCTACAATGTAATGCCTTTTGGCTTGAAGAATGTCGGAGAGACCTACCAGAGGCTGGTGACAAAGATATTTCGATCACTAATGGGCAGGACCATGGAAGTATATATCGACGATATGCTTGTCAAATCCAAAGAATGCCCCGATCATATGAAGCATCTGCAATAAACTTTAGAGTTGCTGCATACGTATCGTATGAAACTCAACCCCTTAAAGTTCGCGTTCGAAGTCAGTTCAAGCATGTTTTTGGGCTTTATGGTGACGTAGAGGGGGATGAAGCCAATCCTATTTAGCTTAGAGCTATAATGGAATCTCAGACTCCTACCTCTAGAAAAGGAGTGCAGCAGATGATTAGCCAACTGGCGACTCTGGGGCGGTTTATTTCTCATTTTACAGATCGATTAAAGCCGTTTTTTTACCACTTTAAAGGGGGCCAAACTAGTCGGTTAGAATTAGGAGTGCGACCAGGCTTTCTTGGAAATCAAGCAATATCTCACCGAACCACCAATTTTGGCTAGCCTTGAAGCAAGTGATACACTCTATCTTTATCTAGCAGTTTTTGATATCTCAGTGAGTGCAACTTTGTTAAAAGAATATGAAAATTCGAGGAAAGCAGAGACCGGGTGTTCTTAAGTAAGCAATTCTCTATTTAGCGAAACTTGTTATACATCTCGGCAGTGGTATTAGCTCTAGGTGGCGTGTTCAAAAAGCTCCACCCTTACTTCCAAGCACACCCTATCATCGTTATGACCAATCTTCCCATGCGAAGCACCATACATAAACCCGACTTATCGGGAAGGATGGCTCGATGGGCTATTGAGCTAAGCGAGTTCGGTATCCAGTATAAATCTCGATTGTCAATAAAGGGACAAATATTGGCAGACTTTTTGGCAGAGGTCCTCCAACAGGGCGCGGACTCGAGTAACACCGAGTGCCAGATCCTTAGTGTGGATGGCACTTCCCGACAAACGGGAGTTGGTGTTGGCTTGCAACTTAAAGCCCTGACTGGGGAGAGGATAAAGCAAGCTATACGGTTAGACTTCCCCGCGTCCAATAATGAGGTTGAATATGAAGAAATCCTAGCCGGTATAGACCTTGATCATAAAGTATCCTTGAAAAGGAATGCATCTGCCTCAAAGTGTGACTCCTAGTTGGTTGTGGATAGGCCAACGAGGGGTACAAAACACGGGTTCGGTATGGCCCGAATATGTATGCCCTAGTTAAGCTCAGAATGGGAAGCGCCGTGGCTTGGGCGGGACATATCCACAGGGGGTTGAATGAAAGGTGGATGCCTTAGTAGTGGTGGGTTTTCCTACCAGCGAAAACGGTCTCCTCCTATTTATTGCAGGTAAGAGTCGTCAGTGTGCCGGCCGGGTGAGCGAGAGGCAGAGAAGCATGTCCCTCTTGGATGAAAGCCAATGGTGCATTACCCGAGCTGGGGAGAACTAAAGGACCGATGAAGTCGAGAGCACCTAAGATTGAGTTAAGCGGCTGGGTGCTCGTGGGTGAGCGAGGTAGTTGTATAAACATTCCTTAAACGGCCCGTATCTTAAATGCCTCACTACCCAGCAAGGGCAGTATGCATTGGCGGAACTCCATGAAGGAATATGAGGAAACCATGCGACGGTGGGACTTTGTGCGCAGATTCGAAACCTAAGGCTCTTCTTGACTGACCATGAGGCGGATGCAACCGCTATGTCGGGAGATCGATCGTTCAGCGATTAAGTGCCCACAAAGTGCTATTTTGAACCACTATTTATTACGGAGTTTGAAACTTTTTGTTCGCTAATCGGCTTAATTAACTGATTGGCACATTAAGGTCCTTGTATGCTCTTTGATCACATTTTTGGCAAATTTTGGAGTTTTTGCGAGCTAATCGTGCCAAAATTTCAAGTCGAATTTAGATCATAACAAATCAACAAGTAAAATTTAGAGCTTCGAAAACTGGTCGAGAAGCGAGGAAGAGGAGGCAGAAGAAAAGGACCTGACAAAATTTTGCGGGGTTGCGAAATTTGCCTCCTCTTCTTGTTCACCTTTCACAGCTTTTGAGTTTGACCTTTTTGTTACATATTTTTATTTCTTCCCAATTTGTCCCTTGTAATAGCTTTTGCTTTTGGTTTTTTTGGTATTTTGTGAAAGGGGTTTTGGCTATAAAAGCCCTAGACAAGCACTGTAACGGGATCTATGTTCTCTATTAATAAAAGTTTCTTTTTGGCGGGAAGCTTTGAGCGCTCCTGCCTCTTCTCCTTTTCTCTCACTTTCTCCCATTTTCTCTCACTTTCTGGGCAGCTAAACACCCTCCGAGGATGACAACTCGAAGGAATAGTGGCTAGAAACTCTTCATTCTTGAAGGAGAAGGCTGCTAGGTATAGAATCTGAAGGCAGCTGGAGGTTTCCATGGTTTTCAAGCAGGTACTCACTGTCAGTTTTGTGTTTCCCTTGAACTATAGGTTTAAATCCCTTATATTCACCTTGAATGGTTATTACTTGGTGAGCTTTTGGGCTCCTTGGATGCTTAATGTTAGATCCATTGATGTTTGTTAGTTATCATTTATGATCCATTGTAAGGTAGTCGAGACGGAGTTGTTTTTTCAACTACTGAGACCATCGATGCTGTCAGTTACCAAAATTTCAAAGGATAGTTATTAAGGGTTAGGTTTTATAGCTAAATGAAGATTTGGTTCGGGAAATGACTATAGGTCATCCTCTACAGCCTTGAGAAGGACCACTAGAAACCCTCTCCCGATTGCCTGAATCAGACCACTGATGACTGGCACACTTGAGGAGTTCTATTTACATTTGCTTGTTTTATTTTTAGTTTCCAAACATTTCACCCCACTGTTTTTACCAACCTTAAAATCCAAATTAAATTCACCAATTATAACTTAACTGTAAGTCATTTGTGCGAAGAAAACCTGTAACATAAAATATACTGCAGTTTCGGACTTGTTTAGGAATTGTATATTATAAAAGCTAAATAAGAGATTTTCGGAAAATAAAACAAGAAACACAGGAAAGTTTTACAAGATACAAGGGCAATCTTGTAATTTGTTAAAAGGATATGAGAAGTTATAAGAGGAAAGATTAGAGAGGTCGAATGAGAATATGGCATAAGTTGCCTTACTGATAAGAAAGATCCTAGGACTAAATGCAATTATGAAGACTTAAACAAAAATGGGTTTTCCTTGTGCCAGCCAAACACGGCCTTAATAAAAACGGATTTGAGATATCAATTTGGGTCTCAAAGAAGGAAGAAAAACGTGAAGGCGAAAAGAGGAGAAGAAGATGAGAAGAGAAAGAGAAGAGAAGAAGGAAGAGGAAGAAGCCCAGATCGAGCTAAGGTATGAAACTACATGGGCTTTTAAAGCTTTGAATAGTTTCCATGCAATTGTAGTTATTAGTTGTCTCCAACCTAGGGTTTTGCTAGGGTTTCATCTAACTGATAATTATAAGTAAAGTGGATAAAACCATAAAGAGTACAAGAAGCATATGAAATCCTCTCTTTGAGGATGGATTCATAGTTCAATGGCAAGTACTTGAGTTAGGGTTTAGAATAAACCCTAACTAATCTTCATGTTAGAGTTATGTATGGGTTAGAATCCATATTAGAGTGGGTTTGAGAGTAATTCATGATAAATTGTTGAAAGAAGATAAGTATTGAAAGAGGAATTGAGTAGAAAAGAGGTTACAAGAGACATATGGAATGGTTTTGATGTGTGTGGGAAGTATAGGAGTGATCCATGGATGAAAGTGCATGAAAAAGGGGAGAAAAGACACATTTTTGGCATTTCCGGGTGATGTGTACCGGTACACTTTGAACATGTACCGGTACACTTTGTGTTGATCGTTTTGGCGGTATTGCCGGTACACATTAGGGGTGTCTGCGGTACACCTGTTGCAATTTTCGATTTCGACCAGTTTTCGTATTTAAAAGTAATAACTTGCTCATTCTTTATCAGGTTGAGTGATTCAAGTGGCCAATTAAAATAGACTTCAATTATAACCAAACATAAAGAAATAGACACCGTCAAATTATGACTCTAAGTGGCCCAAAAATTCACTCGAAGTGGGGCCATGTGCAAACCAAATTCTGGTTCCAGCTTTGAACATAGAGTAGTCCGGGTTGTTTCGGAGGTAACTTGAGTTTCAGTGCTCCGAATTGGGTGATTCCAGTTGGAATAGAACCCTTAGCACCTTAGATTTAAAATATTACAAAGAGATAGTGTCAAATAGGAAGTTAAAACCCCGGAAAAATAAGTAATACAAACTGTCCCTAGAAAAATCGGTAAAATGACTTGTTGGCATAAAAATGCCATAACTTTATTTTGGAAGATCCGATTGAATTGATTCCAATTCCTAAGTAAAATAGATTCATAGAGGAATAAGAATATATGAGTGAGGTGGGATTTCATAGACATCATACCTTATGAGTATATGAAGTGCTATATGTAATAGCCATGAAACAAGGAAAAAAAAGAATATGCAATATGTATAGATGTGTTCATGAAACATGAATACGACATGAATATAGGATTATATGATAAGATATGATAGGTATAAGTCATAAGATAGGATAAGATATGATAGGATATGTCATAAAATATGATAGTCTAAAGTACACAAATGATAGGCACATATGAATATAAGATTATATGAAGTGAACATATGATTGTCATACATAAACGAATAGATGGAACATGATAGAAATATAGAAAGTATATGAATAAATAAAGACATGACAGGAATATGAATATGATATGAATATATGAATAAGTAAAAGCATACATGATAAGAATATAGAAAGTACATGAATAGCTAAATCATGATAGAAACGCATAAAGGATAGGATGCATAAATAATATAAAGAGATATGAATATAGAGAGCTATATATATGAATATATGAATACAAGAGTGCATAGATGCATTCCTGATATATGATAGACAAAGAAGCCCAAATGATAGCGAGATATGAATATATGTATTATAGAGATATATGAGAGCTAGTAATATGAATACGGATAGAACAAATACAGAATAAAGTAATAATAGTATATATTGCATAAGCGATTATGATAACAATAATTCACTACAAGAAAATGGTGATTTAGCAACAAATTTTTAACATGGGAAAAATATTTCGTTGCAAAATATATCTATTAGCAACAAAATTTAGAAATCGTCTCAATAGTTGTTGAACGATGTAGTTTTGGAGACGAAAATTTAAATTTTGTTGCGAATCATATTGACGAGAAGAACTTTTTGTGAATAAATTATTTTGAAAATAATTTGCAACAAAATTAGCTATCTAGTGATGAACTTTGTTTGTTGCAAAATATTTCTTTTTAGCGATGAATATAATTTAAATTGTTTGTTGCTAAAAAATATTATAAAGATTTGGACACAAAATTTGTTTATTATATAAGGTTATTTTGCAACAAAGTGATATTTTCATCTCTAAATATTATCTCTATTTTATATATTATTTAATTTAGATCAAATGGTGTTATATAATATTAATTATATTTGTTTTTAATTTACAATCAATTTATTTATTAAAATATATATATTTTATTTTCTTCAATTATACACTAATTAAGCCATATATGTATTTTTTTAACGATTGAATTATATGAGAAAGTTTGAATTTTCTAAAATAAGATTTCACTAGCATCTTGCTTGTCAAAAGTAATTTGGCCTTTTTTGTCACAAGTTTAACTTTTAAATGAAGTATAAATCTGTATTTGTATACTTTGAGATGCCCTATAATTAAGAAGAGAGAAGACATTCATTAATACATAAATTGTCCTTAAATTATTGGAACATGACAAACCATAATATGTGTATCGTTTAAGCATTTAAGTAAAGTTTAGAAATTTAAAACAAGCCCTTTAAACTTGTACATTCTCAATTTAAGATGTAGCTACTTATTGGACATTTCAGTACTAGGTGCCGATAAAAATTTGGTGGGCTATTAATAAAACATTATGGGGGATTGAATGCTCTAAAACAAGATATTGATTTAGACGATTTTTTACATAGATTAGGGTCTTTGATATGTTAACACAATCATTGAGAGTATAAAAGTTTGTACCATTTATATAATTAGCTAGTTAAAAATAGATCTACATTATAACTATTTGATTGTAATAAATCTTTTTAAACCTAATATTGTATCACCTAAAAATGAAATGACAAAATTGATATTACATAAACTTTTATCAAGTGAATAAAAAAATAATTAAACAAGAGATTATATAAAATTAGGTTATTTAAGTCACAATTTATTAAGAAAAACTATATAAAAGATGTTATTTGTATATGAATTGTCAATCAATCCAATGAACAAAATCAAAAGATGAGTTAAACCCTACAAGGGTAAGAGAGTAAACAAAATGGTTACATGTAAACCAATAAAAAATCGAAAAACATCATTACAAGATGATGACAATGGGATAATAGAAACCAAAATCTAATAGCAAATCACCACTTTGTTGTTGTTTTTGTAAAAAAATTCTATTTTTAGTTGGTCTTTTTGTTATCTATATTAGTAATAAAAATACAAAAGTTAAAGGAGAATAAGAATGTAAACATGTAATTAAATACTTCTTATAATCGATTGAGTATTACACACACTTTACCCCACCGGTTCTTTGTGGTTGTGAATTTTCTGATCCACTCCATGTCAGTGCCCCCATACAAATAAATGAATTTTCCTTCCTTTTCCTGATCCAACAAGAACATTCCCCAGCAATTTATAAAAAGCTTTGAAGTCATTCATGCATGCGGCATGCCCCTATATATAATTGTGTATGTAAATTGGTAATAAAGGCGAATTAATTACCCAATTGAGTATGGTTGGGTCGATGCCATCAACCAGCAGCTCAAGCCTCCACGTCTCTGCCTTCCACAGAGCTTCCTCTCTCGATCTGGTAAAAGGGAAGGCGTGGTTCCCCAATTCCCACATCATGTGGATAGCATTAGGGCTCCACGGCTTTCCTTGTGGATCTAGCACCACCCGGGATGGGCTTATTAGGAAGTGCCGCCTCCTTGATGAACACGATCCTTTGCCACATCAATGTTTAGGAGTGTGGCCCGAATACCACGGCATTGTGACTGCCAGGACTCGAATCCCGATTTTGCAAGGCCTCGGTCCTGGCGAGCGCAATAGGGGATCCACACAGCTTGAGTGCGACTCTCGTCCTAGTCGCGTTGACCCGGGACTCATTATAGATCTGTTCAAGAATTGAAAGCTCGTCATGGGAGATGGATAGGCCTGATACGAGCAACAAAACATTCTTCCTCCTCAGCACATCTATGTTAACCTGCGCGCGGTATTAACGTTAGAACATTAGCTTAGTAGTAACAAAGGGGAGAAATGAAGTGCACGTAAGAACTTTAATGCAGTGATGATTTGGGAGAGCGAACCCTGGTCTTTGTAGAACCTTCAAGCAGTGGCAGCACATCAGTGCCCTGAGAATCATCATGTTGTCGATATGAATACTCTCAACGAGATTCTGAATCTTTTGAAGAGTTTCAGCTTCAATCCTCTCCTCTTCGTCAAACAGAAATCCCTCGTCAGATTTGAAATCCATTTCATTGGTATTTATTGCTGGCGTGCAAAGCATTTACTTAAATGCGAAAGGGTTGGTTGTCTTACCCGATGTATTGGTAACAGTAGTTGCTTCTTGAGGAAGATCCATTATCTTTATTGATCTTGGCTAGTCGAGGTGGACAGTTCCCATGCCTCATTTGTAGAAGACATCCAGTACCTAAAATCATTGCAATTCTCATAATTATTAATGCGTCTTTGGAAAACTAACACATAAAATAATATATATATATATATATATATATATATATATATATATATATATATATATATATATATATATATATATATATATATATATATATATATATACCTTTCTATATATATATATATATATTATTTTCCATGTGTGCTGAATTTTTCAAAGGCATATTAAATAAATGCCTCTCATAAATGATAATATAGCATACTCATGGCCCATGCTAGTGAGGGTGGAAATCTGAGTTTCACAAGCCACAACACTCACTGACAGTCCAGTAAATCATGTCATCCACTGTAACGGCCACTTTAACCTTACAATCACCAATCAAATTCATGAGCTGAAAGTTGTGAAGTATATGAAGGGAGATGTTAGAATTCGGATCTCTTTGATTCCAGATTGAAACATCTCCCTTCATATACTTGATACTTCACTAATTATCTTTCAGCTCATGAATTTGATTGGTGATGTTAAGGGTAATGTGGTTGTATGGTGGATGATACATGATTGACACGGTATTGAATTCTTGTTAAATTTACTTATTCTCTTTGCAAACAAATGTGTTACTTTCCATGTTAGAAGTTGTAGGATTCATCATCAATTCTACACACAGTTATCCCTTTTGCTTTCCATGATTTTGTAAGTAAAGAATCTAGGTGGAATATTCAAAATTTGCAAGAACTCACTCCTCTCGGCCTTCAATTCCACACGGTTATAGCCTTTTATTTTATGAAAAACACTACGAATAAAGAAATCTATAAAATACGATTAATGATTCACAATAATTTCAAAGGGAAAAATAATTTTCTAAATCTCTAAGAAAATTTGACCACCAAATATTCGAATCGGTAATACTTTTAGCTAATTAAACAATCGCGGGTTTCTATGGCAAGCTATTTGTTATCAGCACCAAACCATTGCCCAAATTAGCCCCTAACTTCCTAGACATGACGATCTCTTTCTTATGCAAGTCGAGGCTCGAAATAAGCTAAATTAGTCAGTGCTGTTAACAATCCATTTCCTTTTGTAAGACAATCAGAATCAGATAAGGATTAAGGCCAAAAGGATGGTTGCAGTTCGTGAGTCATTGTAGAGCCCTTGGCTATGCCTTTATGAGCTGAAATTGTTGGAAGGAAAACTTGATTTTGGAATTTAGGTGTTCAAGTTTGTGGAAAGCTTATTTTGGTAGGAGATTTGATTGATTAGTTTGAGTTATTATAAATAGGAGATCAATGTAATAATCGATATAGATAAAAGTAATAGTATCGATAAAATTTACGGATTCTCGACTTTATATTCTTTGAGATTATTATTGTGTTTCTTCCCATTTTTTTAGCATCTACCGAACAAATTGGTATCAAAGCTTCCGTTGGCCAACAAATTGGTATCAGAGCCATACGAAAAAGATGATGAATGAAATGTATTTGTTTCAAGTTCCCCAACTCGTCATAGACAACTATAACAATTAGAATATCATAATGAAGGCATTGCTTGGTTCCTGAGACGCATGGGAGGTTTTTGTAGAAAAGGGCTGCAAAAAGAGCCACGGGGTGAAACCACTATATCCTCAACTCAAAGAGATCTTTTGAAAGACATGAGAAAGAGAAACAGAAAATCTCACTAGCCCATCTATCAAGCAATGGATGAAGACATTTTTGAGAACATTTCAAGTGCAACCGCCTCAAAGGAAGTTTGGGAGATATTACAAAATACACACAAGGGAGTTGATAAGGTACACAAGGTTCATCTTCAAACTCTTAGAGGAGAATTTGAAAGTTTGAATATGAAAGAATCAAAATCTCGTATTATTTTTCTCGAGTATTGGCATTTGTGAATTTATTAAAAAGGAATGGTGAAAGTTTAAATGATACTCGTGTGATTGAGAAAATATTAAGATCTTTAGATTTAAAGTTTGATTATATTGTTGTGGTCATTGAAGAATCTAAAGATTTAGATACTATGACTATTGACCAACTTATGGGGTCATTGCAAACCCATGAAGAGAGATTCAAGAGAAAGGGTCGAGAAAAAATAGAACAAGCCCTTCAAACATAATTTTCATTAAGGGAGAATGCAGAAAATTCTAATGAAGAAGCCAGCAATTGTGGACGTGGCCGTGGATGAGGCCATGGACGTGGTTGTGGTTTATAGTCAAGGTAATAGAATAGAGGTAATTTCAATTCATCAAATAATGAAGGAACAAGTCAAAACTAAAGGTTCCCAAGGTGTGGAAGATGGCAAAACGAAAGGGGAAGGTATGACAAATCTCAAATTCAATGTTATAATTGTAACAAATATGGTAATTATGCTTATGAATGTAGAAGTTCCACTAATAATTCGAAAGGACAAGCCGATTATGTTTAAAGAAGATCGAAGAATCCACTCTTTTGTAGGCTTATAAAGGAGAAAGTGAAAGAGAAATATATGATATCTTGACAGGAGAAAACAATCATGTGGTTTTAAAACATGTTAAGTGGGAGCTTAATAAATCGAGGAAAGTGGTCATGTTACTTTTGGAAATGCTTCTAAAATTAGATGAAGGGTAAAGGTAAAATCTTAATTCGTTTGAAAAATGAAAAGCATCAATTACTCTCTAATGCATATACTTCATCACGATATGAAAAATAATATACTAGAAATTTTGGCCAACTTTTGGAAAAGGGTTATGATTTTCATATGAGAAATCAAAGTATTTCCATAAGAGATCAACATGCCAATATAATTGCTAATGGGCCAATAAAGAAAATATAATGTTTTTATTAAACATTCAAAATGATGTTGTAAGTTGTTGAAATCTTGTGTTAATGATTCTTCTTGAATTAGGCATCTAAGATATGAACATCTTAATTTTGGTGTATTGAAGCTATTGAGTAAGAAAAATATAATTATGAAATTGCCTTACATGGAATCACGGGATCAATTATGTGTTAAGGATGTTTGCTTGGAAGAGCATGCTCCAAATAGTTTTCAAATGAAGCAAGTACAAGAGTAAAGAAGTATCTAGAGCTTTTCATGCTACTGTATGTGTGATTCATCCCACTTCTTTTGGTAAAAATAAATATTTCCTGCTTTTCATTGAAGATTTTAGTAGAAAGACTTGGGTATATTTTTTGAAAGAAAAATCTGAAGTATTTACTACCTTTAGGAAATTTAGAACATTTGTTGAAAAGGAAAGTGCATATTTTATAAAAGCAATGAGATCTTATAGAGGAGGTGAATTCACATCAAAATAATTTAAAGAATATTGTGAAAATCATGAAATTTGTTGACCTTTGATAATTCCATATTCTCCACAACAAAATAGTGTAGTTGAAAGAAAAAAAATAGAACTGTTTATGACATGGCTCGAAGTATGTTGAAAAATAAAAAGATGCCTAAAGAATTTTGGGCTAAAGCGGAGTTGATTATGCGAGTTTATTTGTTAAATCATTCTCCTAGTTGGAAGTGTATAGAATAAAATACCATAATAAACTTGAAATGGAAGAAGGCCAATGTTCTCACTTGATAGTAGTTGGAAGCCTTGTATATGCTCATGTGCCGGATCAAAAGCTATCAAAGCTAGATATGAAAGTGGAAAGTATGTTTTTATTGGTTATGACTCAAGCTCCAAAGGCTACAAGTTGTACAATCCAAATAATGGAGTGATCATCATTAGTAGAGATGTGAAGTTTAATGAAGAAGAAGCATGGGATTGGGGTGCTCAAGAAGAGGAGTATAACACTCCTCCCTTATATGAAGAAGAAGAACAAACAAGAAAAATTTTAGAAATTGCTACTCCTTGTCATAACTTCCTCAAACCACAACATACGACAAAAAACAACACCGCAAAAAAAACAGCAACAAAGTTATTCTTAAAATATCTCAAGGCCATATACTATCGGTAAAACTTGCTTTTGCTACAATATCATAATTTCATTTAAGAAATCATTGAGGAATCGATTGTCTTTGGATATGAGAATTAATGATTAAAGGGACTTGCCTTCAGTTTTTTTTTTTTTTTTTTTTTTTTACAATGTATGCAAAAATTTCAAAAATATTTTTATCCTCAAAGGAACATTATTCACACTTCCCTTTGTCGATGCAAATTTGCGAAATTAAAATCAATCTTAAGACCATTCCACGAGATATAGTTTCTCTTTCCCACCCTCTGCATGCACATAACCCGCATTCTATTGAAACTTGAGAATTTTTTGCAGTCAACCAAACCAGACATGCATCATTGCAGAGAATTGCAATAATTACAATAAAATAATTCGATCCCTTATACCAAGTTGGTTAAGAGCAATCAACCGCAGTAAAGATGAATTTTGCAGTATAATCATATTGTCAGACATTATAATCCAAAATCATAAGCCTTTACTAAAGAAATCGGGTTCTGAATGAATCAAATCACAGTAAATTTGACACATACCTCTTGGCTTGCTTCGAATCTAGCGTCCGGGCTAGCTTGCAAGCACCTTGACTAATCCCACGAGGCCCTGAAATCCAAGGAACTTGTAATCTTATGATCGAAATAAGACACATTTTAACAGCTTTCCAAATCTTGCTTTTCCACTGGTATGACTCTAAAGATCCATTTTTTTTGTTAAGAAGAAATTAAAAAAAAAACAACTAAGTTCTTTGGCAAGAAGTTACATTTCTTAAGAAAGGGACTACAAAACCATCTTTCATAACTAGAGGCAATACCTATCTCCATAAATTTTATACTCATCTTTGCATCACTTAAACTATCTACAGTTAAATAAGGTGTAGAATCTAATAAGAGGGTCAATTGACCAAAATGCACAATCAAACTTCATGTAACACCTTCATACACAACAAGGAAGCAAGAGTTGTTGAAAGGATATTCATTCAAACACAACCATTATAGAAGGGATGGATTTAAATACAATAACCCAAACCTCGAAAATATACGGATCACTTTCTCGATGAATAGATCATTTTAGAATATGTCATAATATTTTTTTTAAATCCTTAGGAAAAAATCGCTTAAAGTTCAAAATCAGATTATATAATTGCTTTCCACGATCACATCGGTAAAGTCAGTCATTCAATTTTGCTAAGGAAGAAGAGTTTCGGGTAAAGGTACAAGCAAAAAAATCTAATTGACAAACAAAAGACGTTTATGCTTATATGAATTAACATGCCAAAAAAACTATATATTTATATGCTAACAAGAAATGCATCATTAACTAAGGAATCCTATAGTCATGAAATTAAACTAGGAAAATGGGCAAACAACATTGCCAAAATATGAAAAATGGTTACATGAACTTGACATGTTGATAGCATTAGAGTTTGGTAAGTTCAGGAACATGCTAATAACCATTACTTATGGTCACTTAGAAAGGTAGAAACACATGAAAAGTGTTTATGGGTAGTTCTCAAAGAGGATAGACCGTTCATGCTAAAAAAAACCTTTTAGAGTAAGGCTCACTTCAACAACCATAAGAAAAATAATTAGATTTCTAAGGTACAAAGAGTTTCTTCACTCAGTGGTGTATTTAAAAACACAAACACTAAGAGATTTAATAGTTTTATCAAAATTGATCGATGTAAGTAAAAAAAAAATGATGTCAAAGGAAAAAAATTATATCGATATACGACTTCACTAGTGCCTATATGGCGACCCACCTGCGAGGCTTGCCTTCGGTGTACGCACACTCACAGCTGTTTGGAAGCCTTGGGCCTAAACTAACTTAGCTGTGAACTTGCGAGAGAATTTATTAATGGATGTCCCTTACAGCGTCTTGGTTGCCTGCTATAAGAATTAAGAACCAAACCCCTCCTCATTCTTGTAGCTTGCCTCTATATATATATATACCTTAATTTTGCATTCCATTCCATGATGATGAAGCATGCATCCCCAATACCTAGTTACAGTTCTGAACATTAATCTTTGAACCTCGTGCAAAAGTTCTAATCATAAAGGGGAATGGACTAATTAAGATAGAGAAATTCCTTAGATTAGAAAGGCACATCCTTCAATAGTTCCATTGAAGAGAAACTCCCAATTGTACCTTTGAACTTGCATGACATTAAATACTGAAAATCTAGCATGATAAGAATACTCAAAATCTAGAATTAAATGTGACATGATTAATTAGACAAAAAGTATGAATAAATACGCAAAAAATCAGAAAACTAGCATGTTACATGGAAATAAACGAAATATGACACAAAATATACATAACGCATAAATTAGGAAGCAATTAATATAACACAAATGAAATAGAGCCCTAAAAATAATTGTAAAACTCTTATAATAAATGACATTTGTTAAACTCTTATAATAATATTAGCAATAATAATCAATTACCTCTCCGTAAAATAGGTGACATTTGTGGGTGTGTGGAACTATGTCCCCCCCACTTTTTGAACTTTTTTTTTTTATTATTTATTTTTACATTTGTAGCTCTAAATAAAAAGCAATAAAAACAATAAAAAACAATAAAAATAATAAAATAATAAAATAAAATACTAATAATAACAAAAATAAAAATAAATAAATAAATAAAAACTGCTTTTTGAGATCTTACAGAAACCGAAAAAGCATATTTCAAGAGAACCCACAATCAGAAACCACTATCAAGTTCCCAAATTCATCAGCTCATTATTTCCCAAATTAACAACCCCAATCACAAATCCAACTGATTCTCAAGAGCTGAAAAGCAACCTAGAAAACCCAAAGAATAACCTGCTTCAACAAAGGACACAGTTCTAAAATAAACCTAAAAAGCCATAGAAGGTAAATCCAGAACAAACATCCCAAAAAAGTAGAAAGTACATGTCCGCACATACAAAAATGCCACAAAATAAGGAGCCACAATAAGAGAGAGAAAACAAAATCAACTAATACACAAAAACCGAGGAAGTAATTTGAAAAAAAATAATAATAATAATAATAAAGAGAAACCATCAATACCTGATCCGTCCAGCAGGAGAGGCTGAGCAACGAAGGTGGGGATCTCCTGCATGAACTTGTCAGGCTTACCGGAATGCAAAATCCTGGTAAATCCACCCATCTCAGAATTGGGTCCATCTTTGAACTTCTTGAACCAGTAGTACATGACCCTGCACTGCCATGTATTATAGACATAATCAGAGGCAGTGACAGCAGTGTGGAAGAGCCTCTTCCCCTTTTTGGAGGTGGGATTTGATCTATCAATGGGCATCTTGATGATTGAGTCAACCGAAAATGGGGTCGAAGACGAAGATGGGTTTCCCGAGAATCCTTGCTTGAGAGGAGCATTTGCAGAGATGAGTATATTGTATGTGATGAGAGCCACTGATTTTTCCAGGAACTTGGGGTCCTCCGGGAGATAGCGTTTTTGAGCATGGAGAAAGCTTCCTTCACCTTGAACTCTCTCGCCCGAAGAAATTTGAGAAGAATCACATCGCTTCTCTCATCTTTCAGCAGTGGAACTCCCCAGATGGAGACTTCCTCTTTGGCCGGGCTTTCGTGTTTGAGAATCGATTCAATTGTTGGGTTTGGCATTAGGTTTCCATTTTCATCTTAAGTCTCCTCTTGGGTGTTGATCTCGATTCGACTGGGTTGGTTCCATTTCAAGCTTCCTCGATTTTCTCAGGTGGTTTTTCATGAGTCACATATAGACCAAAATTGCGACCGACAATGCAATATAGGTAGGCCACGTGCTTCTTATCAAACTCCTTCTTGATATACTCTGCAATGTTTTTTTCACACTGTGGTTCTCAGAAGCGGCGATGGCTATATCGATGGCCTCCTTCTACATGTCATCCTTCATATCCGGCGCTCTTATTGATGACCCTCTTGCGCGAGCGATGCCATAACGACAGCTTTCGATCATCGGAAGATTGCTTCAAAGACACAGCTGAAGCGCCGTTTCTCTTCAAATTCTCCCATTTTCACCGTTTCCCTTTCTTTTGCTGTTTGTTATTTCTTTTTTCTTTTTTTCCAGCAGTGTAGAGACAGACAGACTCGAGAGAAGCAGAGAAGGCGTCTTCCTGAGCTGAAGGCAAAAGAAAAGAAAAAAAATGAAAGAGAATAGCTCTCTCTCTCTCTCTCTCTCCCTCTTCTCTCTCTCTACAATTTGCTTTTTTTTCTCCGCACTTTCCTTTTTTCCTTTTCTATCTTTGACTTTCAACACGTGATAGTAGAAAATTTTGTCTTAGAGAAAAAAAAAAATTTTATGGAGCAGGAGAGAGACGCTAAAAAATATTATCATTTAAACTGGTATCATATAAAATGGTATCCTTTAAATGATTTATATTAATAAATCTAATATTATCCTCCGATCACTTAAAATAAATCGAAAAACGTGCTACGTTTTCTCCCGTTCAAGTTCCTGACAAGAAGAGGAGTTAAATTAGGAAACTTTTAAAATGGTCAAATATTTATAACAATTATAGAGGCACTCTGCAATTTAGACAAAACTATCTGACATAAACATGTAAATCTAATGCACTCATCTTGTCCTAAAACAGTAGGCTGAAAGTTTACCAAAACTCTTAGATCCACAACTAAGATGAGAGCAAAAAATTATTTAAAATTTTCATCTTATCCTTAAAGAAATAAAAAATAAAATTATAAGTTTTCTTCACACTCAAAATAGAAGAGATAGATGTATGGGTAAAGGAAAAAGTGAAAATAGAAAACGAGAGGAACTTAAAGAGAGAGGAGGTAAAGATTCTCAAAATGAGCAACCAAAGTTTCAATCAGTAAAACAGAAGGCTGCCTATCACCTCAGAAAAATTATAATCTGCATTCTAAACAAAACTAAGAAATCTCAGACCAGAAAAAAAAAAAAATCATTTTTGTTGAAAGCATAACTATAACTCAAGATGCCTACCAAGTATTACAATAAAAAGGCAACTCAATATTTACTGCAAAAAGCATGTCAATTTTCATGGTTTTCTGAACGAATTATTTTACCAGTGGGAAGTGTGCGTGTCCTTTTTGCATGATCAACACTGGTCAATAGAATAATTCAAGTCACATGGAAACCGATCATTACCTGCTGCAAAGGTTCCCTGTGCTAACAGTGCATCCTAGTAGCTCTTGCTTGTGTTTCTTTCTGAGTTCTCTGATTTCTTCTTCCAGCTGGTTTACACGACCTTCCAGAGTGTCAGCTTCCTCTTTTGCTGCCAGGTACTCCTGCCTATTTTCAGCGGCTCTCTGTCTCTCCTTTTCTAGAGACCTACTCAGCTGTGTCTGTTCTGCTCTAAGACATGAAATGCGGGCGAGGGCGTTTTAGGTGGTGTTTGTTTTTTTTTAGGTAGAATCTTTGAATAGAGCTTTTTTGAGAACAATCTTTGAATAATGACAATAGCATTAAGTATTAAGTGGTTATTTTTAACGTTAGGTAGTGAGTAGGGATGGCGACGGGACGGATTCTTTGGGTTTCGTCGCGTCATTTCTGCTTAATAGCGAAAGTTTAATTTAATTTTAATCTGGTTTTTAACGAGTTTGAGTTTATTTTCTCAAATACGAGACGGGTTCAAGTATTGTTACTCTTTGTAAAACCGAGAAAAAATTATAAATTTTCAAAAATGGCAAAATGTTAATAAAAATAATAAATTGTCGTAGGGTTCGGATTCGGGAAAGCGCATAAAATTTTAGATGGATATTGAAACGATTTCTGTAGTTAAATTAGATACTCGCGAAATCTAGTGTCTCAAAAAGTTTAAGTCGAATTACGAGACAAGCGAAAAATTTCGATTTTACGAGTGATAAGTTCTGCGATAATTTCAGGTGAAGAGATTTTTCTGAAAATTTGAAGTGAGGAAATGGCTTAAGTTAAGTTAATTTAAAATAAAGTGGGCGAAAGAATGAATTTTCGGGAGCCGACGGTAGAATGAAGTAATATGAGCAGCAATGTATTAATAATAATAATAAGCGCCCAGCGTTATATTTAAAAATAATTTTTATTATTTTATTTTTATACTTTAATATAATTAATAATTATTATTATAATGTTTTTAATAAATAATATATAAAAATTCGTAATATTTTTATTTTTATGAAAAATATTAATTTTAATATAATATAAAAATAAAAAAAAGCAAATATAAAAAATTAAAATTAAAAAATAAAAAGCAGTAAAATGTAAGCCAGGGTGAGTTTGGGAATTTTCCGTCTCGAGTCAATACTGTTTAATTTTAAATAGAGACCGAGAGTTTAGGGTGAAAGATAAGCAGGCAGGATCGGGATGGGGCGCTATCTGACATAAGTTATCGTCCCACTAGTGGTGTATATTGCTAGCTCTTAGTAGCATTGGGCGATAATTGGATTTTTGCACATTTTTTGTGGAAAATGAAAAACTACGAATGAAGAAATTTAAATATTTTCATTTTACATTAGAGCTTTTTAAAAAATTTCAATGATAAGTCGTGAAAATTTAAAAAAAACAAGCAGAACTTGTCGCTGAGAAAATTTGTCGAACTCGGTATTAAGTCGATCAAAAAAGCAGCCGCTTCACTACAGAGCGAGGTTTGCGATAGGCGCTCATTTACAGATCTCTCTTTTTCCTCACTGCTGCAGCTTGAGCCTCTGCCTCCTGTAGCCGAGAGTTCCAAGATCTTTCCACTGCAGTCCAAGCTTCTGCTCTTCTGGCTGTTGTCTCCTCTCTAAACCATCTTTTTTTTTTTTTTTTTGGACCCCAAACCACTCCCCACTCTCTTTCTTTTTAAGCACCATGTTTTAGTGCTTAAAACATGGGACATGGATATGTGGGGACCCTATGTCCCCCACTATGATTTTTTGTTTTTCTTTTTTTTTGATTTTTTTATATTTGTTTTTTACGTTTTTTCATTTTATTTTTTAATTTTTGATTTTTTTATATTTTTAACGATTTTTTTTTCATTTTTATATTTATTTTCTTTTATTTTTTTTTATTTGTTTTAATCGGCTCTAAATTAAAAAACAATAAAATAATGGCTCAACAAAAAAAAAAAAACTGCTCTTTAAAGTCTACACCCAAGCCTTCTTTCTCAATCTCTTCATTTCTAGAAGAACCAGAGTCACTCCGCTTTTCAGTACGTGTTTTTTAATTTTGGCGGGTCTGTGTGGTTTTGAATAGTGTTTAAGGGTTTGATTAATGGATCAGGTGGCAAGGCTGTTTGGTCTGGTGATTTTTGAAGCTTTAAAGTAAAGGTTCCGTTTTTGGGAGTGGATGAGAAGAAGCACCTAGGGAAGCTTCCTAGAACCTACATGCTTATGTTACTTTGGCTATATCTCAAACTATAAACAACTCTCAGGTAATCATTTTCATCAAAGTCCAACTCTAAATTTGTCTTCAAAGTCCAACTCTAATTTGTCAGCATCATAATTTCTCATCATGAGCCTTACCTAGAATGCCCCACCCTATTGTAGTTGGTAAAATTATTTTTCTTTTTGGTGAAAGTATTCGGTAAAAAGTGGAATGTATCAAACTGAGATGTGATTGAAAATGGAGGAAAAGACAAAAAAAAAAAAAGTTAAAATAGAAATAAATTGGTACATGGGGCAGAGCCGCAGAGAGCCCTAGCCCCTGCTCCGAAACTTTTAAAATAAAAAAAAAAAGTCTTGAAATTTCAAAGATTGTCAGCTTGTTTTTTCCTCTCTTTATAACTTCGTTTCATGGACATGGTTTTCAAATGCATACCTGTGATTTGACTCGGCTCTTCTTTCCACTTTCTATTAAGGTGCCTTTGGTATTTTTGAAATAGGATAGAACATGTAATATTATTACAAACCTAATCTCAATATGATGTGATTTAAAAATTAAATTCAAGTTCATCCTAATCCTGACTAATATTAAACTACACCTGTTTCAATGATCTATATCCCAAAATAATGGGTTTTTGAAAAAAATCTTAAAATAATACATGTTTTGAAATAATCTTGGCTTAATATTTTTACGTCGTCAAACCAAGCGTAGTTAATGACTACGGTTTTAAAATAGTTAAAGCAGAAGTAGGCGGTATTATATGAATTTAGGCTTAAAATTAAAATCTTAGTTTGTAGTATGATTTTAATCATTTAATTATTTTTAAGCGTAGTCATCAACATTATTTAACTTCGCTTTAATTTCGTAGTTGGTGACTTAGTTTTAGTTACAGCGTGTAGAGGAATCTGTATTTAGTTTTAGTATTATTTTGAAACATTAATTGCTTTGAGATTTTATTTTTCCAAAAAACATTATTTTGGTACATCATTCCGTTTTAATAAGGGCATAGTAGGGCAAGAGATCCAAAAATAGGATTTTTCTTAATACAATAATAGGATTTTTATGATTTCTATAATGAATATAGTTATACGCCAACATGTTCAATATTTATGTTGTCTTCCTTTTATTTGACATAGCATATTAATACAATTGCTTTAAAAATCAATAAATAATTATTTGATAAGTATTATTAATATTATGTACATATTTTTAAATTATTTTTTAATTTTTGGAAAATATAAACTATATATTTATGGCATCGCGATTTAAGTCACGGTCGGCCAGGTTAATCGTGAATTGTTAAACTTTTGATTCGATGCTTAGGTCAGATTTTCTGACGTTGTTATTAAGCTAATATAACAAATACTTTTTACTTGGATGCCTTCATATTGAACAAAGCCATATCCACTCTTAATTATTGATCATGTTTTATTATTAAGGACATTTAAATAGAATAATGAAATTTAAAATAAAGGATCACTATATGAAATGGGAATGTTATAAATAATTTAAAAAAAATAAATAAATTCTAATGTTTGAAGTAGGAATGACAACAAGACATGTTTTTTTTTTTTGGGTTCTCACCTCTCATAGGATAGGTATGGTTTTGAGAAGTATAATCCCAATTTTTTAACAGTTCGAGTTTTTCTTCACAAACTTTGGACCGGTTTTAGGGTTTTAGGGACGAGTTCGGCTATACTATTGTCTACGCCCCTACCCGATTATATTAAAAAAAATTGATTTTATATTATTTTTATTTTGATATAATATATTACTTTTAATATATTAAAAATAAAAAACCAAATAAAATTTAAAAATAAAAACAAAAATAAAAGCTAAAACGGGTTCCACCGCCTTGACGTGACTTCGCCCATTTTATTTTTAAGTAAGGCGTATGGAGAATGATAAAATAAAATATGAATTATGTGTAGTATGATGTTAAATTCTTGGATTTAAAATTTTATGGAAGCTGATCAATTGACTACTTAATTTAAAATTTTATTTTTTCCAAAAAACATATCAAATAAATTAAGCAAAAGAGTTCATTTAGATTTATTTTATCATAACATAATAACTATTAAATTTTATAGTATTAGTGTGACTTAAATTGAAATGTTTTATAAAGTTGTACTTCTTTTGTACTAATAATGTTTATATGTTTTTCTGTTATGATAGTTGGGACAAGTGAAATAATATTTTTTAAAAGAAAATTTTCCGTAACGCTCATGTTTTAGAATAATGTCGGCCAATGTTCACTTACCTAGGATAAAACCGCGGTTAGTGACTATGGTTATAAATTTTTAAATAGTTAAAAGCAGTGTGGTTGGTCATTTTGATTTTAGGCTTAAAATTAATCATTTACAAAATTTTAAAACTATAGTCACTAATCACCAATTTTAACTTTAAGCTTAAAACCGTATATATATATATGACTATGCATGCTTTAACTATTTAAAGAAATTTAAATCGTAGCTCCCTTTCTTACGGTTTTATCGCATCGCGGTAAGGATATATTAGTTTTGAGCGTTATTTTGAAATACGTGTTACGTTGAAATTATCTTTCGAAAAAAAATTATTTTTTGGAGCAAGTTCATTCGCACATTATATAAGGAATCACCGAAGAAAAATCGAATGTTTTAAAAATCAGGCCGTTTTAAATTAGGCAGTCAAAACCACAGTGACCGCTGGCGGATGAATAGATTCGGTTACGCCCGAACCGAGCAGCTCAATCCCTTCAATTTTAAAGATGACTGCATCTTTTCCGAGGTCCATGAGCACCTAGAAACAATATGGAGCTGCAGTAAATGTCGCATCATCATGGCCCACACACCACATTCAAACATAGCAACATGGATTTATTATTTTTAAATCTACTCTCATCTTTAAAGCAGTCTGATGGACTCATGCACAAATAGAGCAGTAGGATGTGGGCCTCATGCACAGATCTCAACATTGAAAGACATATCTAAGACACTTTGAGGTCATGATATCTTTTACTTGTGAGCTTTTTCAGTTATATTTTAACCAGGCATTCAGTGTTACTGAAATGTCAAACCTCTTGAATATTGTCTCATAAATAAAACTATATTAATAGTAAGATACCTTACTATAAAACTGTATTAATCCAGTGAAAGAAACTTAGAGGAGCAAGGCACAATCTTTAAACTTTTTGCTATGAAATTAAAATAGAAGGAATATTTGTGTTTACCTCCTATACGTATAATATAATAATAATAATAATAATAATAATAATAAGATATAATATATATATCATAAATGTTATAACTTTTTTGAAAGATCATAAATGTTTTATTTAATAAAACTAACAATGTCAATACATATATATATATATATATAATTTTTTAAAAGTATTCTAATTTTTTATAATTATAAATTATATTTATGATGTCACCAGTTTAATTGCGGTTCAATCATCGGTTCGACCATTAAACTGTGAATTGGTAACTTTTTTGATTCAATTATCAGTCCGATTTTTAAAATATTGAAAAAATCAAATAATAAAGAATTAAAAATATTTTATAGTAAATGAATAAAAATTAAGGTGGTGTGGTGAGTTCAAGAAACCCACAAAGACAACAGATAACCAATAAATAATTAATGAGGAGGCAGCACTTATTAAAATGCTGCTATCTGCAGAATTTTAGACCTTCAAAGTACCATTACCACATCTCCATGCAACCATGCATCACTCTTTCTCTCTCTAAGCTTCAAACCTCAAGTCCTAACCACAATCCTGCTAGTGGTTGTTTCTTCTCCTTTCCCTTTGCTCTAATTTGTCTTTCCAATACAACCTTCTTATAAGCCTAGATAGCTCAGCACAAGCTAATGGCTTTACCACTGCACTTACCAACAAACTCAAAACTATCTAACCCACCCAACCAACCAAGGCAAGCTGGACACCAAACAAGGACCATCAACCTTTATGGCAGGGAAAAATTTAAATTTTCTGAAAAATGACCAAAAATAATAAAATTGTCATAATCTTCGGGGAAGCAAATGCCCAGATGCCGGATCTTTGAAATGGATTTCGTTGTTGATTCGTGCTTTGCGAAGTCACAGTTACCAATAAAGATTTCGTCGAATTTAAATAGTCGGTTTACTGGCGATTTCTTTAGGTGATGGTTATTTAGTAACTTTAGGAATGAGATTTTCACGAGAATGCTGGGATTCGGGAAATAACTTGAGTAAGTTGATTAAAATAAATTGAACTTGTGGTGATGCAAGAGTAGCTGGTGTCTTGCGAAGTAGTTGGTATCGGTGCTATCTCAAGATTTTGGTGCAAGATGACTAGAAGAAATTCTCTGGGTTATTTGGTCATCAGCGGGACCTGAAGTGGAAATCCCGCAACCCAACGGTAAATGGATTATTTTTGTCATATTAAACTCAATTAACCTTTATTTTAAAAAATAAAATAAATTCTTTAACTTTCTTATTTTTGACTTAAACTACGATAAATGCTTAAAAGTAATTGCAAACATATGTAGGGTATATTTCATAAACAGTAAGGTGATCGATTTTTTTAAGTCATAAATATATATATATATATATATGACATGTATATTTTTTAATTATGACATGTATTTTTTTTAATTAGTAAACTTTTATCACGTGTTTTATATATTTCACTTTTAAAATAGACTTTATTTTTTTTTTGTTAAGCACATTTTTTCAACCAAATAAAAATAAACACTATATATTATCAAAATAAAATAATTAAAATCTTAAAAATTCGGATGCAACTTTAAAGTCAAAACACAACTTAAAAAAAAATTAGAACCTTCCTTATTTCCACAAAATTATATAAATATTGAGAGGAGCCCACTAGCCTAGATGAGAGGACCCAATAAAGAAATGATAACACTTGTGATAGAAAATTAAAATGAGAGAATCCGTGTGATTAAAAAATAAATAAAAAACACTAAGTCATCATAGTTTTTAAGGGAAGCTATCAAGTGGTCTTCTCATCTTTAATGCATCTACAACTTCCCCTACCCAATCTACTGACACCACTGCTGAGACCCTCTACCACCACTGCAAAATTCTTCATCCATCCAAACACGTCTTTACCCAGCCAACTTGCACCATTATCGAAACAACTCCTCACACCAAAATGCTACTCTCATCCAAACATTTCATTTTCCTCTCTTAATTCTTCGTTCCATTTCCATTTTATTTCTGAAACTTCAAGCACAACAAGGATTGAATACTTTCAAGTGAAGAGAGAGGTAAGTGTTGAAAAATATTTTATTGAATCTTCTTATTTTTGTTTTTGATAAAATATTGAATCTTTTTTTTGTTTCACTAGCTTGAATCAGACAAAGAAATTAATCTTTGAAGTTTCTTTAAGAATTTAAGATTTCCTTTTTAAAGGTTTTCCTTTTTAACTTTTTGCTTTTTAATAGTCTAGTTTTCATGCTTAAAATGGAAAAGAAGAATGGTTTTTTTGAAAATTTTCTCTTACCTTTTGTTTTCGGTTGGTAAATTATATTTTTATTTATCCTACACCTTTTTAAAAAGTAGAAAATAAAATTTTCCGTTCATATATATATATATATATATATATTAGTGTTTCCGTTTATATTTTAGATGTATTTATATTTCATTTTATTTTTATAGTTTTAGAAAATTAAATATAGTAATTTAGGAATGTATATCATGAAGGGATTTTTTCCTCTTTTATGTTAATTTGTTTTTTATCTATATGCTAATAAATTTATATTATATGGTTACTACAGTATTCATTATTTGATTATTTCGCCATAAAATGTAGAAAATAGGACATTAGTGATTGAGTATACTGTGTTTTGTATTGATTTATTGTGAAAAGTATTATTTAAATATGTCATTTATTTATATAAATTTATAGAATAACATATGTTAAGTGGTTGTATTTAAGAGAACTTTCTAAAAGGTAGGAGGATTGGAGATATTTTGTTAAACCATACAAGGAGAATTTTTATATAGGTAGGATGGATTAGTTGGTGGGAACATGAAGTTTTCATTGGATCTGTTATTAAGTTTTTTTATAAATGTTGGACTTTTTTGAGATGCAATTTGTTTTTGGCATGTATTGGGTTTCATTTAAAATTTGTTGCTTGGGTGGTGAATATCGTTATCAGTGTTCCTACAGGATTTTAGGACATATAGAAAGAATGAGACAAAATTAAATAAAAGTAATAAAGATAATGATTGATAATTTGTATTGATGTATAAGATTTTTGAAATTGAACTTTGAAGAATCAGAGCTAATAGAGATTAAGGAAATTAATTAATTAATTTATATATATATATATATATATATATATACACACACACACACAATATAACTCTTGATAAAATTGAAGTTTAGGAAGACTAAAGTTGACAATCTTTAAATGAAAATTGTGAAAGTTTGATTTATCTTAACATTTTTATATTTGTAAAAATGAAGAGACACCTTAATTGCCTAGAAAGTTTTATTCATAACATAAAAATATATGAAAAGAAAAGTCGACCTTCACTTCATTATGAAAAGTGGGATGATAGTTTTTTTCATTATGAATTATGGGATGATAGTCTTTTTTAAACATGGGAGGATAAAAGCCTTCAAAATTTAAGATGAGTTGTGGATGATATATATATATATATATATATATATATAAGTACCCTGTAATTTTTAGATTGTGACACTAAAGAAAAAATGATGGAATAAATTCAATTGTTATGGAAAAAATATAATACTACAGACTACAACATAATAATTTTTTATCATTCTCTTCACAATACAAAAATTTTAATATATAACAACAATCTTTGTTATGAGTGTTCAAAGTTTTTTAATTTCATCTCATGGTGTGATTTTGGATTTATTCTTTATCTCAAATATTAATATTATAGTACTGCTTTCTTGATCTTGTAACTATTAAGCCCTCTTCATTTATTTTGTGTAGTTGTCTTTGTGGAGCTTGTTGAGTAGTTATTGAGCAGCTGGTCACTCGTATCCATTAAAGGTTAGTAATTGTTTGAACTCTATTTCTTCTTGTATTTGATTATATAATCAATAATGTGATTATTGACCTTAAGATTTCTAAACTTAATTTTTTATTCTAATATATATATAAATCTCATAATAATAAGATTTTAGGAGGGCAAAATTACTACATCAACATTCAATGTAATTTGCTTAGAAGTTTGATATAATATGTTTATATAAGTTTTAAAAAAAATTTCTTGATAATTTTACATTAGTGCTATAAGTATAGAAAAAAAAATGCTACAAACATTAATGGAATGAGAGTAAGAATATGTATTTTCCTTCTATTTAATGTTAAGTAAAATAATAGGACCTTAATATCGTCTTGTGCGGTGATTATATTATAATTAATGAACTTATAATGTTTAATAAACTGCTTGTTTGGTTGTTATTTAGTGAGCATTGGCATTATAATGACTTACATTGGTAGATGATAATCCTTGAGCTTTCTCTTGAATTTTCCTTTCAATTTATTTATTTTTTAAATTAATTGTTCTTGATTTAATCCTTATTTAATAATTTCTTTTTGAATTGATATCATCTTGAGTCTTTACTCCCGGTGCTATTTATTTTAAGATCATAACTTAAAGTTCTAATGCCACATAGGATATTGTTTTTAGTGCATATACTTAACCAACTCACTAATGAATAGGGATTACAAATGTGAAAATAGGGTACTTATGAGAAGTTCGTATTGCCCATTTCATAATTTTTTTCATTATAAACTAATGAGGCAGGCATCAACAAGTTCCTTAAGATTAAATGTGTGAGTATGGTCATATCATAGCAAGACTATAAATGCATTATTTCCATCTAATTTATCTCATTTCTTTACTTCACATCTAATTTATAAATACATACATAACATATGTGTATATGTCTAAATTTATGCCTATACACCATTGGTGATTGTCGATCTAAGAAGATGAATAGGAGCTGATGCAACTTCAAAATAGACTATGTAATGAATTTGTTGAAGGTAGAATATCTGCCAAGGCAAATACCATTTGTGGATAATAAACACGTTGCCCATAGACAATGTCTAAAATGTAAGATTCCATGATTTGGTCACAATTGAACAACACCTACCTTAGAGGGTTTTCGCTACCAGGCAAATGATACATCATGGTGAAAATATCGGAGGTGTTTCACGTGCTCAAACTAGTATGCCTAGTGATAGAGATGGTGCAAGAATGAAAACTATGTTGAGGATGAATAACTGCTTTTGATGATGACATTATTGCCGCATCTAAATGATATGCATGTCTTCCAATTAACAAAGCGCTGACTCAAATGAATATACTAGTCATGAAATGTGGGTAGAAATGAGAAGAATATTATTAATTTGTTTGGCGTAAGCCTATAAAGCTTTGTATCTGTGGTTGTACTAAGTTCTCAACATTGACCAGAAAGATGGCTATAAAGGTGTTCAATCGATGGAGCAATAAGTCATTTGACATGTTGCTCGAATTACTGATGTTTCAAATTAAGATATATCTGCAATCACATTATGACGTGAAGAAGATGTTGCGTGATTTTGGTTTAGACATGATCTTAATCATACGCAAGTATGATTGTGCATTATTTTGGAAAGAGAATGAGAAGCCTGCACTGTCCTGTGTGGTGAGCCAAGATATGTAAGGAAGATTCCTCAAAAGTGTTGCCACGACATTTTCCATTAATGCTAAGGCTACAGCATTGTTTATGTCAAGACATATATCAGTTGATATGGCGGCATAAGGAAAAAGACTACATGAAGATGGGGTATTAAGGCATCCTATAGATTCAAGTATGGAAGGATTTGATAATCACATCCTTGGTTTGTCAAGGGATGCTAGAAATGTGAGGTTGGCTCTCAGAATCGATGGTTTCAATCCATTCGTACTATGAGTAAATAAATTATAGTATGTATTCGTTGTCTTGAGCCATATAACATGCCACCTATGAAGTATGAAGGAGCTTTTCATGATGTCATTACTTATTCCCGCCACAAGCTCCGTGTAAGGATATGGACATATACTTGCTCTTTGATAGATGAGCTTAAAGAGTTATGGTACACAATCTACACGCTTTGACATGTCAAGTGGAGATTATTTTCGTGATGCATGCTGTCTACTATGGACTATACATGACTTTCCCGCTTTATGGAAGCTTGTCTCGGCTGGAGCACAAGTGCCAAGGCATGTCCTACTTGTAATGAAGACATCATCACAAGGCATCGTGGCTAAAATATGGCATGGTCATAGGAGATTCTTACCTCTTAATCACAATTGGAGAAGGAGTCGCCAACATGATGGTAAGCCTGAACATCGACCACCACCAAAGATACTATCTGGTGATGACATTTTGGAGCAATTGTCTCATGTTTGTGATTGTAGACCTGGTAAGCATATCAATAATACAAACAGTGAACAAAACGAGGGCCTCAAGAATTGAATTGGACAAGAAAGAGTATTTTTTTTGAGTTAGAGTACTGGTCACAACTTAAGATGAGATGACATATTGATGTGATGCATGCTGAGAAAATGTTTAGAAAGTGTGGTGAATACCTTATTAAATATTGTCAAGATCAAAGATACCGAAAAAGCTCGCTTTGGACTTAGCGTATTGAAGATAAGGAATGAGCTACATCTTCAACCGAAAGGGAATAATATTAAACCTCATGCATGTTATACATTGACCTTAGAGAAGGGAGTTCTGTAAATTTCTTAAATCAGTTAAGTTTCCCCATGGTTGGTGCAAAGAAACATATCAAGAAATGTAAAATATTAAAGATGGAAAGATTTCAGGTTAAAATCATGATCACATGTCTTACTTCAACGACTTCTCCCTATTGGTATTCGTCCTTATTTAAATAAGGATGTGTGTGATGCATTGGTTGAATTATTCGGATTCTTTCAAAAGTTATGTGCTAAGACATTGTATGTCACTGACTTAGAAAGACTTGAGGAAGGAATTGTAATTATATTGTGTAAACTTGAAAGGATATTTCAAATTTTCTTGATATTGCGATCCACTTGGTAGTGCATTTGCCTCGTGAAGCTGCTTGGCTGACCAAGAAGTTATCGGTGGATGTATCCATTTGAGAGGCAGGTTACATAAGCATTCAAATTTATCAAAAATAAGGAAATTTGTTTCATGTTACCACATGACAAAAATTAATTTTTTTTTGATACTATTCGCTTACTTAGGAAACTCAGGGCACATTAAAAAAATATGTGAGAAATAAAGCTAGACCAGAAGGTTCCATTGCTGAAGCATACACTGTAAATGAAGCTTTAACTTTCTGTTCAATGTACCTTCGTGGTATTGAAACACGCTTCTCTCGAGTTGAAAGGAATGATGATGATCGAGAAAAACAGGCTCGTGGCCATTTACCTTTCTCACAACAAGCCACGACCCAATGCGGTGAGTGAAACTGATTAGTGCAACTCTCAAAGAAGAGCCGGAAAAGAGCACATTGGTATGTCATAAATAATTGTCATGAGCTCTGACCTTATTTAAGTAAGTTTACTCAATCTTGTACAATTCTTTGTTTCAAATATTTGTGATATGTTAGAGTTTATGTGTAATGGAACACATGACATTCTTTTTCAAACAATGCATATAGTGAGCACTTGGATGAGTTACAAAAGACATGTGCTTCAAATTTAGAGTTGGAGCAAGAAAAGTCTTTTTCAGTGGTTTTAAAGATCATGTAAGTTATTAATTATAAATTTATGTTTCATAATGATAAAGTTTATCTTTAACAATACTTCTAATAATTTCAATTATTCGGATGCGAGATATTCATCTTAAGCAATCATCTGAAGTCTAGTGGTATATTCATTGGCATGTGGACCCGGATGCCGAATTCTACACATACTCAAAGATGTATTGTAAATGGAGTTCGTTTCACACTAAGATCGTGTGATCATGAATTACTCAAAATAGTGGCATTTATGTTTCAAGGGGAGCATGATGGGAGGATGTTAATTTTATGGAGTTTAATGTGGTGGAGTTAGATTATTTATTTGGGTATAAAGTTATCCTTTTCAAGTGTAAGTGGTTCGATACAAATCGCAAATATAAGAGAATACAGATCGCACTTCACCATCATAGACATTAGTTCCACTTGGTCTGAGAATGATCCAATTCTTTTCTTCTTTCAGCTAAGCCAAGTATTCTATTTGGATGATTATAAAATGGCCAAAGTGGAAAGTTGTTAAAGGTTCAACATAACACTTGTGGGATATTTTAGGAAAAGGATAATGTTGCCCCGAAGTTGATGGGAATTTTGATGAGACGGTTGAAGATGATGCTTATCAAGAAAATGGAGTCATGTGATATTGAATGGTCATTTGGACTAGATGATCCAGTTAGGGTTGCAAGCGTTTTGATCGTCACGGATGTTAATCGAGTAATAAATAATAGCATTTTGTCTATGGGATAGAAATGATGATGATGACTTCATTTGTGAAGATATAATTGAAGAAGATATTATTAGTATTGATAGTCTTAACCTTTGTGGAGGTGGCTTTCAAGTGAAAGTGAGAGTGACTAAACATGCAAGTATGATAACTAGTGATAAATGTTTTTCATTGTTATGTTTTACTAATTTATTATATGTGTGTGTGTGTGTGTGTGTGTGTGTGTGTGTGTGTGTATAATGAGATCTTTGATTATAATTTCATTATTTTATTAATTATAGGTTATCAGTAATGACATCTTTATTTTGTGGCATATTATCGGCATAGTTACAAATGGCTAGGAGCAAAGCGAGTCCACCGGTCACATTTCCTAAAGCCGGTTAAGGAGGGAATTTGAATCAGGTCAAAATTGAGTTTTGAAGACTAAATTAACTCATTCAAAATATTTATACCTGACAAAATTTCTTCAATGAGTTAATGATGTCAAATGAATATTTATAATTTAAATGGTATGCGGTAGAAGAAAAAAAATGACATTCAAAGAGTTAGTGTTGATCAACACATCGAAGGTCATGAATGCATTCGTCCAATGGTACGAACTAGTGGGACATGTAGGAGGTTGGAGACCAACCTCACGGTGGAAATGAGTTTTGACACTGGTAAAGAAGTTGAAATATTTTATACAATTTTTTTGGAATAAGTTTATATTAATTAACAAAGTGTATGTCTTTGTCAAAATTTAGGACAAAAAAGGACCCGAAGTGGAAGGATCATAGGGACAAGCCCAATAAAGGAGGTTAATAGCAACATAAGAAGGATTCTCCTTTTTCCAGTGCACAAGTCAATGTGGGTTGTACTAGTCTCGACAAAAATTCTACATGTAAGAATGTTAAATTGATTTAGTGAGTATTAAATAATTTTTTTTTTTTTATGATATATCAATGTTTAAAGGTATAAAAAATATTGAACTTGTTATCTTTATATAATTTTTACATTTATTATAAAAAATGTTTATTTTATATCATATTCGAAGATGAAGTTGTTATAGTTCTAACTTAAATGATTTCTTAATATTAATTGATTGTGATAAGTTCTTAACATGCAACACATAGAATGAATGATAATAATATAAAGATAAGCCATAGATAAAGATATAAAGTTGTTGGGAATGTGGAGGACACTATAGATAATGCAACATTGGGAAACCAGTAATTAAAGCTAGAGGCATAAAAATAACTCTACATGTAAGCAAGTTGAACTAGTTTAATTGAATAAGTTACCTCATAATGTGGATTTTCGATTATTTTTTGAGTACTATATATAGACTTATTAATGCTAAAGCTATAAAAATATCTTAGTGTTGAACAATATCATATGTTTCTTTAACTAATTTTGTAATTTCTCAATGCTTAGCGTGCAGGATGACTTACAATGACAGTGACAAAGTTGATACAAATCAGCCTATGCAAGATATTGGTAATGTAGATTACATATCAAGTGTTATCCACAAAATTGTAAGATTATAAACATAATAATCTTCACAAAATTCCACAATAAGCATGATGAATTAGAATTCCGTTGAGTATGGTGAATTAGTTTAATTAGACTATATCGAAGAAAAAATGAATTTTTCTTCTTGCTATCATAAACTTGCAATTGAAGCAATGTTGACATTAAATAAATAGTTAATTTTACTTTCAAATATATTGGAATATAATTAAAATTATGAACTTTGGTATGTTTATTTAACAAGTCTATTTTTGTTAAATGAATTACATGTGTTCATAAATTATCATAACTCATTCTAATGTTTAGCTCGAAGAATGACTCGTAGTCATGGTGAGAACGGTCGGTGTAGATAAGAGTCATGCAAGGTCAAAGGGGATGTAGAGGATACTATAGCCCTTTTAACATTGAACAGAGTCGAGATGTCTTCCTATCCTGATAACACCCCTACCATGGATGGTGATTCTACCACTGGTAAGATATTGGATTAGCTTATTGGACATAATATTAATACTTGTTATATCTTAAATATGTCTAATCCCTATTTATTTAGTTTTAATGATTTTACTCTAAATTATTAATTAAATTGTTTAAGTTGAACTAAAAATATATTAATAAGTTGATATAATGTAGTCACCATAAACATTTAGTTTAAGGCGCCAGATAGATATTTCTATGCATGTTGAATTAACTTATGGAAAACATGATAACAATTGCTATGACAACATTTTCTTTTTTAAAACAACAATTTATATGAACTAATTGTTTAATTGTGAATGTATAGAACGTAAGAAATTTCGAGGAAATACTCGAGGTGTTGGGACTGACAAATTGATTCAAGAAAATGGAAATCGTCCACTTCGTGGGGTTGAAATTAAACCAGAATATAATGCTCCAACCGGTGTCAATAGTAGTAGAATGAAGAATGTGAGATAGGGACCATTGTAAGAAACTATGCACCATTGGATGTTGAAGTGGTTGAATTCGATATATCAGAGGTATTAAAGTTTTCATGATGGAGAAATTGCAGGTATGATGTTTAAAGATATTCATAATTTGATATATAGTCATTTAATTATTTTTGTTCACTCTCATGTTAATAATGTGATTAAATTTAGATCACTATTGAAATGATACTTCATATAATATATGTAAACCTAAACATGTATGAACGAAAAGTAATGGGGACTTTTTATTTCTGATTAAGTGTTACATGAGTGTGTCATACCGATTTAAAATTTGCATGCTTTGATGGTGTTGTTAAAATTGTTTTGTTGTTGATATCACATGGGTGTATACTTTTGCATTATTATCATTTTTGTTATCATTATTATTGTTATAATCGACTTCCATTTTTATTGATATAGTTTGTAAAATTTTATATTGTATCTTTGGATTTGAACATATGAAAGAAATACATTCTTGTTTTTCCATTTATTCTTGTAAATATTATGAAAATAAAATTTAAACTCTAAAATTAGATGGAGCATTGATTAACTCTAAATTTAGTTTAAGAACCAAACAAAATCAAATCAATTGTTAGTCCTTGAATTACTTTATTAATATATTATAACTTCAAACTTTGTAGTGATACTTGTTATTTTATTATCTTTTCAATCTTCTTATATTATCCTTACATTATCATGATATCTTATAATTTAGAATGTTTTGTGACCATCTCAACTAGAATCCCATATAGAGTAAACATTTATCTTTTTTTCTTAATTTTTATTTTACTCTAAACATTTAAGTATTAGTTTGTTTCGATTAATAAATGAACTTTAGTGATAGATTTAACCTTGTTTTTTTATTGTGACATGGAATAAAATTAAAAACCATCAAACTAATATATTAAAAAATTTTTATATATAAGTTGTTATTATCCATGTTTTATCACCCACAAACCCTAAATATATTTTATTTTACTATTTGTGGTTTAGGAAAAGTTTATAATTGATCTTACCCAAAATCATGTAAGAAGGCCTTCGAAAATAAAAATGTTTGCAGAATTATAGAAACATAGGAATAAGTAATCAGCATTTCGAGAAGTTTTTCATGATGGCGAGGCAAAACAACATCCTATAAGCATGTTAGTGATCAAAGGCAATGGGATTGGTTATGTGATAGATTTGCCTCGAAAAAATTTCAGGTGAAGTCTTCATCAAAATCTTGTTTGGTTTGATTTGCTATGTGAAACATGATAACATACTTTAATGCTGAAATTTACGTTTTAACTTTAATCATAGAGCGCTCAGCATTTGAACACGAAAATCGATAGAGTTACTCATCCCGGGGGATCCGCGATCCTTTGTACAACATGGAAGAATTGGTACAATTTTAAAAACAATTCTCAAGCTTTTATTGATAGCTACAGGCCAATATTGATTATTATACTTCATCAATGATTTTCATAGTTCAATGAGATATATCAACTTTTATCTTCCTTCGTAATTTTCTTATCTCAATATTTATTGTTATTACATTGAATCTTTTATGAGACTTAATATTGCTATTACATCCTTTATGTTTGGTTGTCAAGTACTTTGCCACATCTAAAATTATTCTTAATTATCAAAAAGCTATGGTGCATGTCATTGCAATTCTATGCATTAAGACTTAGTGTAAGTGAAAATTTTGAATATTCTTCTACTTGCATGGTCTTGTTTGGCCTTAAATTTAATGTTTATTTACAAAATAAATGTATGTCTAAACAATGACGATTATGTTGAAGTTGTAATACATGTCTTGTTTACCCTTGAATTTAATGTTCTTTTATAAAGTAAGTGTATTTCTATACAATAACCACTATGTTAAATTGAAATAGGATAACATTTGTTTCTATAATAAAAGTTTTTATGTTATTAACATAACTTTTATATACAATGTCCATAATATTTATAGCAAAGATGTAATTTTTGATATTATATGTATGAGGTGAATTTAAGGCAATGAAATTGAATTCTTAAAGTTGAAATTTGATTGTTTATATATCTATGTAAAGATATCTTGTATTATTTAATAAATAGATTGTTTTAACTTAAGTATGTGTCAATTATTTTTTTATATGTGTTTTAACTATTTCCTATGCAATAGATATTGTGACTTGTACATTTATAATATACATTTTTTATACAAAGCACATACATTTGTTTATTTCTTCATAAGTGAATCAATTTATTATAAGCATTATAGTTTTGGCTTGAAAAAATAATATAACAATTATATTGAAATACAATATCAGATAATGACTTTACATTACTATATATAACAAATACAAATATGTTTATTAATAAAAGATATTTCTTAGGTTCTTTACTAATTGTGATGGTAATGGATGCAAATTTATTTGAGCTTAAAATTATATTCATATTGTTTACTTATTTTTTTCATATTGTTATTTAGGCACGACACACTGGACAAGCACCAGGCCAAATAGAACTTTTCAAGCTAATGCATTGGACTTCTGAGAATGGTTGGGTAAACAAAGAAGCACAAACTTCTTTTGTGAGTTTTCTTTACAAATCCTGTACTTTGTTTATTTATTTGACAATTCATGAACTTATTTGTAATTTTAATTACATTACTATTAACAATTGTTTTTCAAATTAGAATTTTGTGATGTTCACTTGATGATTTGCAAATGTTACATAGAAATGCATTACATTAGTTTTATTAATTTTTTTTATTCTATGTATAGTAGGAAAAATTTGTAAATATACTTGTAAATGGTCTAAACCTTCCAAAGTATATTACTCATAGACATGCTATAAAACATTATGATATGTATTCCAAATATTTAATTTTCTTTGTCTTTCAGGAAAGAATGTTAGAGTTGCAAAAAGCAGCAGGTAGAGAAGGTGGTCAAGCCTTATCGATCTTGATATATGTGTTCAAGTGCTAGGCTCAAGATGCGGGATATATTAAAGGCCTAGGTCATGGCCTAAACCACCCCATCCTCGTCAAGATGGGCATTCCCAGTCACATCGAGAGATAGAATTGGAAAATGAGCTTAAAGCAACACGAGAGCTCATCCAGAAGTCAGAAGACTGAATCGACACAACAATCCCAAATAGATCGGTTAGCTAGCTTTGTTAGTGAAATCGTCGGCTTGTACACATCAAAGATCAAGCTCGGGGAAGTTCATCTCCTTCACATGATACAACATTCATGGATTCCTAATCACACTTTATGGATATCATAAAACTTGGTTTTGTTTTTTGGGGACGTTCTCTCTTTTGGCATGTATATATGGTTTTGCTTTTTTGGGACATTCATCTCCTTCTCTTCATACACAACTCATGGATTCCTAACCACTTGTAAAACCATACCACTTGGTTTTGTGTTTTGGGAAATTATCTCTTCTTGACATGTATATATATAGTTTTTGCTTTTTAGGGACATTATATCTCATGACATGTATATATGGTACATTAGATGTGCAGTTTTGGATGTGATCATGTTTTGCATGTGTTAGTTTACTTTTCTTTTAGTTTTAGAAGTTATTTCATTTACGAGGATATTAGTCTATACTATTTCTTTATATTATCATATTTTGTACAGGTGCTAGTTTTCAACTTTCATTTACTTTGATACATAATATTTATAAATCTGGATACTAATTGGTACAATTTGTCATATATATCTTAGGTATTTGATGGAATACTATAAATTATGTGTTACAACTATGACACATAAGTATTTGATGGAACACTATAACTTATGTGTTAGAACTATGACACATAATTTACTTATTCATTTGTAATTTTTTATTATTAATCTGTAATAAATTCAGCTATGAGACACGTTTATGCTTTATTATATTTTATAATTTAATTTTCAATTTAATTCTTGAAATTTTTTATTTAAAATGTTATGATAAGATAATAAAATAATAATTATTATTATTATGATTATTATAATTATTATTATTATGATTATTATAATTATTGTTATTATTATTAGTTTTATTATTTGAAAATCAAAGCTTTCTTCAATAAAGTTTATTTTTATTATTATTATTATTATTATTATTATATAAAGAAAGCTTCTTAAATAAAGTTTTGATAAAATCTATTTAGCAACGAGAGTATAATTTTCATTGTTGTATGCATTTAATTTAGCAACAAATTAACTCATAATTAGAATTTTTGCAACAAAATTTTAAATATTTAACAATGTTTTTTCAATCAAAATATATTATCGGAACAATAAAAAAATTATGTCTCTATGGGTATTAGAAACGAAATATTTTATTTGTTTGCGAAAACCTTTCGCACGACGAGGATAAGGCGACGTCCATGAAACAAAAAATATTTTCATTTGCAGAAATGGTTTTAATGACAATGTGTCCTTTGTATGAAAATAATTATGTGCTAATTACCATATTTCTTGTAGTGATTATTCATTGCTTATGAGATATGCAGAAAATGTAATAAAGTGGTGTATGCCTTAGAACTGGTAGAGGGATAGATGGCGTACTTTGTAGGGATCACAGTCTGAATCACAATCTGAGATACTCGGGAGGCCCGTTTAGTTCGATGTAGATCCGGTTTGGATCACGATTGTAGAAAATTCAACCACATAGCTATGGCATAGGTCACTTAGTCTCGTACAATGACAACCGGGTATAAGCGTGGATAGAATCAACGTCTCGTCACGATGGTGTACCTTCCAGTACATCTGGATAGAGATCCTTTGTCTCGTACGAGTGATAGATGCTTCAATTTTATACGGTTATTTCCACGTATCCGCTTCTAAGGTATATGCAGACATGAAACCTAAAAAGAAATGACATGTATAGAATATATGATATGATATGAGAAATAAGCAGCTGTATCTGCGATGAAAGTATAGACGATTACAAAGAACAAGAAGTAAAGTACAAGATAGCCCAGTTTATGAAAAGCATAGCATACGAACATATGAAAGCATAGTATATGAATATCATATAAAAATATATGACAACATATGTAAAGTACATAAAAGAAAGCCATATAGAAAAGTATAACTTGTAAAAAGCGATTATAGGAAATGAAGCAGTACATGAGATACGAGTATATAGAAAGTAAAAGTATAGTACCACGAAAAGAAATGAACAAGTAAAGTCTGAAAGTAGATAAAAAGAAGGTATATGAAGAGTATAGTATATAAAACACATGAAAGCATAGGTGTAGCTTATGATAGTAGATGATATAATAAAGTAAAGTATAAGCTCGAACTCCTAGGGAGATATGAAGATGTGATAGAAATTCACATAATCTGAAAAGCAATAAGTTATAGAATAGAAAATGAACACATGAAAAGGATAGAAAGTATATAAAGGTACAAAAGTAGATGAAAGAATATGTAATAGAACCAGAATAGAAACAAGTTACAGAATAAGTATTGGAACACAGTAAAAGTATAGATAAAGGATTAATGCGAGCGTAGAATATGTCATGAAAGATTGACATCACGAAGTAGAGATATAAGATGATAAGGAATTAAAGTTATAGAAATATGTATAGATATATGAAATGCATATGTATAAGCTTGTAATGATCGCCATTGGTGGTTGTCAGTGCTTATGTTCCCATAAGCGTAAAAACATACGGGTGTTCAATCCGTGTAGGTACGGAGAGCGAAGACAAGGATAGAGGACAAGGCGTTCATATCGACAAAGTAGAAGCCAGGCTCGAGATAGGTGCTCACTAAGCGGCTTCCCTTCATGATCTACGAAATTTTGTAATAAAGGAAAATGGTACATGTATAAGTAAATGGAACTTTATATATGTGTATAGATTTTTATGGACACCACTCCGGTGGTAGTTCTTTTGTATATATATAAATGATTTTTGTTATTACAGAAATTGTTTGTATACTTACGAATGCGAGTGCGACTACGAGGGAAACGGACAATAGGGAGTCAGTGATAGAGTATAGTATATAGTATATAGATAGTCTCGCGCGAGACTTGGTTCGGATGTGATGGTCGAGGCAGGGATCGAGCGATGAAAAGTAAGTGGTATCAGAGCAAAGTTTGGCGTTGGAAAGGCCTATGTTTAGGCTCTTAGATAGAGTATAAAGAACGAGTCTAGATAGAGTATAAGATAGAAAAGATAGACATGGATACGTATAGAAAAGTATTGGCCTCGGATGTGGATGTCCTTGTGTTATGTATAGATGACAGTGAAGTGATATAGAGATGACATAGAGAATAGAAATGAAAAGAAGGTATAAAGAAGGTCATATGTAAAAGATATTAAAAGAAAAGACTTGACATAGAACAGATAAAGCGCATAGTATGAATTTCGAGGACGAAATTCTTATAAGGAGGGGAGAGTTGTAACATCCCGAAATATACCATAGCAGTTTTCGGACTTGTTTAGGGTATATTATAAGCTAAATAGGAATTTTCGGAAAATAAAACAAGAAACCCGGAAAGTTTACAAGATACAAGGGCAATCTTGTAATTTGTTAAAAAGGATATGAAAGTTATAAAAGAGGAAAGATTAGGGGTCAAATGAGAATATGGCATAAGTTGCCTTGCAATAAGAAAGGAGTCTAAGGACCTAAATGCAATTATGAAGACTTAAACAAAAATGGGTTTTTCCTTGTCTTGGCCAAACATGGCCTTAACTAAAAAGTTGGATTTAAGACCAAATTTGGTCTCCAAAGAGAGGAAGAAAAACGTGAAGGCCAAAAAGGAGAAGAAGAGGAAGAGAAAGAGAAGAAGAAGAGGAAGAGGAAGAGGAAGAGAAGCCAAGATCAAGCTAAGGTATGAAACTACATGGGCTTTTAAAGCTTTGGTCGTTTTCCATGCAATTGTATAGTTGTGGTTGTCTCAACCTAGGGTTTTGCTAAGTTTCATCTAACCCAATAATTATAGAAAGTAAAGTGGATAAAACCATAAAGAATCTGAAAGCATGAAATCCTCTCTTTGAGGATGGATTCATAGTTAAATAGTAAGAGTGCGAGTTAGGGTTTAGGGTAAACCCTAACTAATCTTCATGTTAAGAGTTATGTATGGGTTAGAATCCATATTAGAGTGGGTTTTGAGAGTAATTCATGATAAATTGTTGAAAGAAGATAGAAGGAATTGGTAGAAAGAGGTTACAAAGACATATGGAATGGTTTTGATGTGTGTGGGAAGTATAGAGTGATCCATGGATGAAGTGCATGAAAAGGGGAGAAAAGACACGTGCAGGCATTTAGGGTGATGTCTGCCGTACACTTTAACATGTACCATTTTTTTTTTGTCATTCTGGTCATTTTGGTAGTGTCTGGGGTACACATTAGGGGTGTGCAGGTACACCACCGGTACCATTTTTCAGTTTAGACCCGGGTTTAAGTATTTTGGCCATAACTTGCTCATTGACTATCGATTGGTGATTCAAGTGGCCAATTAAAATATAGACTTTAAATTATAGCAAACATAAGAAATAGACATCGTCAAATTATGACTCTAAGCGGCCTAAAATTCAGTCGGGAGTGGGATGTATGGAAGCAAATTCTGGTTCCAGCTTCTTGAACATAGAAATTGAGTCAAGTTGGACGTAACTTGAGTTCGGTCTCAATTAGGTGATTCCAGTTGGAATAGAACCCTTAGCACCTTAGATTTAAATATTACAAAGAGATAGTGTCAAATGAGTTAAAACCCCGGAAAATAAGTAGCCACAAACTGTCTAAAACCGGTAAAATGACTTGTTGGCATAAAAATGCCATAACTTTATTTTGGAAGATCCGATTGGATTGATTCCAATTCCTAAGTAAAATAGATTCATAGAGGAATAATAATATATGAGTGAGGTGTGATTTCATAGACATCATACCTTATGAGTATATGAAGTGCTATATGTAATAGCCATGAAACAAGGAAAATATAGAATATGCAATATGTATAGATGTGTTCATGAAACATGAATACGACATGAATATAGGATTATATGATAAGATATGATGAGTATAAGTCATAAGGTATGATAAGATATGATAGGATATGTCATAAAATATGATAGTCCTAAAATACCTGCAATGATAAATTTTTATATGAATATAAGATTATATAGCGTGAACATATGATTGTGCATGCATGTGAATAGATGGAACATGATAGAAATATAGAAAGTATATGAATAGATAAAGACATGACATAAATATGAATATGATATGAATATAAGATAAGTAAGCATACATGATAAGAATATAGAAAGTACATGAATAGCTAAATCATGATAGAAGCATAAGGATAAATTCGTAAATAGCTTATAAAAGAGATATGAATATGAAAGCTATATATAGATATCTGAATACAAGAGTGCATAGAATGCATTCATGATATATGATAGACAAAACTGAAATGATAGCAAAAGATGGATATATGTGATATGGGAATATATGAGGCAGAGTAATATGGATCTACGGATATGAGGAACGAATCTGGAATAAAGTAATAATAGTATATATTGCATAGCGATTATGATAACAATAGTTATTCATGCTTATGAGATATGTCTGAAAATGTAATAAGGCGATTATGCCTTGGGAGCACGGTAGAGGGATAGATAGGCATGCCTGGGGATCTGATCTGGGATACGGATCTGATGTCAGGCTTAGTTTGGTTCGATGACATAGATCCGGTTTGGATCCGCGATTTGGCTGAGAAGGTCATTCCATAGCACGTAATAGGTCATTTTGTCTCGATCTGGTGATGATACCTTAGTGCTCATGAGATAGAGATCAAGTACCATGCGGTGATAGTACCTTCAGTGCATACGGATAGAGATCCTTTGTCTCGTGCGGTGATAGTACCTTCGGGTACATACATTTATTTCCGTGTATCCGCTTCTAAGGTATTTAGGACATAGAGCACAAGGAAATGACATGTATAGAATATGATATGATATGAAGCATGCTTGCTATGCGATGAAATATCAAACTGATTACAAGAACAAGAAGTAAAGTACAAGATGACAGTATATGAAAAGCATAGCATACGAAAAGCATATGAAAAGCATAGTATATGAATATCATATAAAAATATATGACAACATATGTAAGTACATAAAAGAGAAAGCCATATGAAAAGTATAACATGAAAACAGTATAGGAAATGAACAGTACATGAATACAGTATATAGAAAGTACAAAGTATAGTACACGAAAAGGAAATGAACAAGTAAAGTACAGAAAGTAGATAAAAGAGAAAGGTATATGAAAAGTATAGTATATAAAAACACATGAAAGCATAGGTGAAAACATATGATAGTAGATGATATAATAGTAAGTATAAACTCACGAACTCCTAAAGGGTATGAAGATGTGATAAATTCACATAATCACGAAAAGTAATAAGTTATAGAATAAATGAACACATGAAAGGATAGAAAGTATATAAGGTCTGAAAATGATGAAAAGAATGTAATAGAACCGAATAGAAACAAGTTACGGAATAAGTATTGGAACACGAGTAGAAATTATAGATAAGAATATACCAAAGAAGACATAGAATATGTCAGAAAGATTGACATCATGATAGGAATATAAGATGATAATGAATTAAGTTATAGAAATATGTATAGATATATGAAATGCATATGTATAGAAAGCATGATGATCACCCGTGGTGATTATATTACTTATGTTCCACTAAGCGTAAGCTTATACGGGTCAATCAGGTGTAGGTACGGGAGGCGAAGACAAGGATAGAGAGACGAGGCATTCCACATCGGCCAAAGCGGTAGGCTGAGGAGGATAGGTTAACCAGTAGCGGCCCAGCTTCACTTGATCTACGAAATTTTGTAAATGGTACATGTATAAAGTAAATGGAACTTTATACCATAATGTATAGATTTTTATGGACTTACTAGGTGGTAGTTCTTTGTATATATATAAATGATTTTGTTATTACGAGAAATTGTTTGTTAACTTAAGATACAGTACGGCTCCCGGTAAGACGGGTCAATAAGATTTGATTGGAGTATACAATATATGTATAGATGGCATCACTCATCGGCGGACTTTGGTTGGATCAGCCATGGGTCGGATTTGGATCGGGCGTGACAAAACCATCTATGTTGACCTAAGGCCACCTATCTTTGGGAGTAGCTATGCTACGACAGTAAGAGGTTTAGGTTTATAAATATTTTTGATTCCGAGCACCAAATCTCTACCCTATGCATGTTACGAGTTTAGCGAATCAAAATGGCGCCGTTGCCGGGGATGGTGCCTTAGTGCATTTATGAGACGGTTGAACGCATGATCCTCGTCACAAGTTAAAGTGAATTTTCAGCACCGGTCTTTTTAGTATTATACAATTTGTTTTTTTTTAATTTTCATTTCACTGTAAAAAAAAAAAAAGTAGAATTGTTTCTCTGTTGTCTTGTGCTTGCCCTGTTCTTGCTGTAGGAGTGCAATTTCTAGTGGGCTTGGATTGTGATCAAATGGAACCCCCATATGAAGAAGCGACATAGTCGGTATCAGTGGAAATCCCGAATGCATATATAGGTCCATGAGGGACTATAGAAACCCTCCATGGGTGAGTGCACCCTCCTACATGGTGCCTCCAACTAATGCACCATATGGAAATGCTTACAACCCTAGTTGGGGTAACCACCTAAATCTTTCATGGGGACCAGAACCAATACAATATGCACCTCCTGTACATCCACAGTATGTTTCTTCATTTCAGCCTCAACCACCACAGTCAACCTCCAATTGAACAAGCCATTCTGAACCTTACCAAGGCTGGTGGGTGAAGCGAGAAGACATTCAATGCCCAAATTAAGTCAAAGATTCCTCTTTGTGAAACGCACAGACATAAATTAGATGTTCTTCAAAGTTACCTTGATAAGAAGATTAACATCATGCAATATTCCATTTCAAGGCTTACCAATTAGCATGTTCATCAAGAGGAAGAGAGTCTAGAGGAAGAGTGCTTAAGTGACACCATGGTGGAGGAGCAGTGTCAACAATGGCTATTATTTGAATCCTCAGATATTGAGGTCTTTGTTTTGTTCATAGGGAAAGAAGAAGTAATCTCCCGATGTTGACTAAAGAGGCGGAGTGGAAAGAAAGGGAAGAGCCAAAAGCTTATCAACAAACCAATTCCCATAAAAATTGAATCTAGTGCTGCCCCCTTTGACCACGAAAGCCCCTTTGCCGGCATCATCCTCTCTTGACTAGTGCACATCCTGCTAGACTTGCGGCACATTCAACACAGAAACACTGTTTATAAGGCATCTCATCTACAACATGCGCCTGAAAACCTCGAAATTAGTGGCTTGTATGTTCAAACTTGTGCCCGCTACATAGACTTTGGCCAGTTACTCATCTTCGCGTAGCGCAAGCGAGATGATTTGGGTGCTAGTTTAGATTTGGAACTTTTTGGACCCTCGGCAGTTCACTAGCTCCACGGTTCAACTGACCTCAAAGGCTTGAGAAACTTGTTTGAGGGGGTGGTCTCCCGGCACATTTTTGATTTTTTTAATGTTTTATTTTATTTTATTTTGATTTAGTTAATTTTCCTATTTAGATTTTTTCTAATTTTAAGTTAATCTTTGTTTATGGTTTATTTTTCATTTTTTTTCATTTTTTTTCATTTTTTTTATTTTTCTTGTGTTTATTTTGCGGGTTTTGCTTGGTTTAACGAGTGAAGGCAAAATGCGAGAAATTTTGCGACGCTGCGAAAATTCATGGCCTTCTTGTGCGAAATTTCGCAAATTGTGAAAATTCATAACGCCCCTATAGCAGCCTGTACGGAGCAAATTCGTAGGAAAACAACAAAAGGGCAAAGCACTGTAGCATCCCACTATAGCAGGAATAGTGTTAAAAAAAATTATTTATATATATATAATAAAAAAAAATTTGTCTTTTGAAAAAATTTCAAATAAAAAAAAAATATTTTTATTATTATTTTGTTTTTTTTCAAAAAAAAAAAAAAAATTCGCACGATTGCGAATTTTCGCAACTTGCGAATATGTTTTTAAACTCCATACCATTTTCGCGACCAGATTTTTACCCTTAACTTTTTCATCGAACTCGTTTGGAGCATTTTGGTATTGTTGGAAAGATTAGAGAGTGTAGAATATAAATATAATCAGAAAGAACACTTTTGAAATTATTATAAAGGTGTAATTTTCAAAATTCTCTAACTGGTCACTTTTTTCCTCTTTTTTCTTCTTCCAATTTGTTCATTTGAAAGTCAGATGGGTGAATAAGGTCTTGAATTGGAAAGCTTGTGATCTCTGGCCAACACGGATACATTTCATCAAGGAGGTATCACTTCCTCCCTTAAATTTCCACTCCATAGCCACATTGAGGACAATGTTGAATTTGGTTAGGGGGAGAGTTAAGGAAGGAAGTGTGATTTATATTTTTGAGCAAGTCTTTTTGTTTAGTTGAATGACTTGCTAGTTTGTTTGTTTTTTTTACAATATAATTCATGTTTTTTTTTAGTTCCTAGTTCATGCTTTCAATTTCTGATTTTTAGATTTTTTTTTTGTTTTGTGTATTGCCTAGCTTGCAGTAAGAAAAGTTGAAACATTGCCCAATGCTATTGATGTTAGATTGGTTCCATGCCTATTTGAGTTGATGATCAGTTGAATTCCTATTGTCGTCAACCTTTTTCTTCCACCCTAAGCTAACCACATACTGTGCACATTAAGTTTCAACAATAAGCTGAGAAACTGCCTAGCCTCCTAAATCTTGCAAAAACCTGTCCTAGCACTGTTGACCACTTTTAATAGGTTAGGACCCCTTGATTTGAAGGCCAATGTGTCTTCCAAAGAAAAGAGAAAATAAGAAAAAGAAGAAAGAAAAGCAAAAACAAAAAGACAAAGAAAAGAAAAGTCGCGACGCTTTGCCTTGAAACCCGAGTATGGTCTGAGGGGTATATGGTGAAAGTCTTTGGCAGGTGCCCTAAGCCAGCTAGTTTGGGGTCACCGACTTAGTTGCTCGTTATATGGGTGGATCGTTGAGCTTAGCAGATTATGTGAGTCTTGGAGTCTTGAAATCATTCGAAGTGGGGGTGAAACACGAAAGTTTGTGATTGAAAAATCCCTTATGACTTGGTGCCTAAGCACCCAATTGGTTGAAGTCATCGGTAGATCCGTTACATGGACTTTAGTGAAATTAGATTCCTCAGCATTGCCTACAACAAAAAAGAGTTGTGGAATAAGAGTGGGTCTGATCTATTTAGGTTGGTTAGTGTCTTAGGTGGAGCGTGGCTTGGTTGGGGGAAGTGCGATTTGGCGGTTTATTGTTGAAGCGATCAAACAAACACTTAGGTTTAATTAATAAGTCTCTGGTTGATTCACCAAGAGGCTCTTTTGATACTCAATTACATTATGGCATTCATTCTCTACGAGATAGTTATTAGGCAAAAAGGCGAAATTTGCCTCTGTAGTGTTCACCTCCCCTGGCTGTTCACCTTTCGTACCCTTTATTCACTCACCTTTTGCGTTTGACCTTTTGTTACATTTTTTGTTTCTTCCCGATTTGTCCCTTGTAAGCTTTTGCTTTTGGTTTTTTTGGTATTTTGTAAAAGGGGTTTTGGCTATAAAAGCCCCAGACAAGCACTGTAACGGGATCTATCTTCTCCATTAATAAAAGTTTCTTTTTGGCAGGAAGCTTTGAGAGCTCCCGCCTCTTTTCCTTTTCTCTCACTTTCTCCCATTTTCTCTCACTTTATGGGCAGCTAAACACCCTCCGAGGATGACAACTTGGAGGATGAGTGGCTAGAAACCCTTCCTTCTTGAAAGAACATTGGGTGTAGGATTTGAGAAGAGGCGGTGGAGGTTTCCGGTTTCACCCGGGTACTCAGCGCTGGCGGGTTTGTGTTTCCACGCTTGAACTATAGGTTTAAATCCCTTAGATTCACCTTGAATGTATTACTTGGTAGCTTTTGGGCTCCTTGGATATGCCCAATGTTAGATCCATTGATGTTTGATAGTTTATCATTTAACAGTCCATTGTAAGGTGAGTCGAGGAGAGTTGTTTTCACTTCTTGAGACCATCGATGCTCTGTGATTACCAATTTTCAAGGATAGTTATTAAGGGTTAGGTTTATAGCAGCTAAATGAAGATGCAGTTTGGGAAATGACTATAGGTCATCCTCCCCCGACGTGAGAAGGACCTTGGGAGCCCTCGGTTGCCTATGGTCAAACCTAGTGATCCCAACATGAGTTCTATTTTACATTTTAACTTGTTTTGTTCGGTTCGAACATTTCCACCCCCTTGTTTTACCAAACCTTAAAATCCAAATTAAATTCACCAATTAGAACTTAACTGCAAGTCATTTATGCGAAGAAAATCCATCCCTATGTTCGACCCTAGAGCCACTATACTGCAGTAGCTATGTTATGGCAGTAAGAGGTTTAGGTTTATAAATATTTTTATTCCGAGCACCAAATCTCTACCCTATGCATGCTATGATTTTAGCGAATCAGTTGCCTACGGCAAGCCCCCATTTCAAGGGTGTCGGCTTAGAACCTTACAACCATAACAAGCCCCTAACCCTTCACCCAATGGGGAATTGCTTTAGTTTGACCATTACCTACTACCCCAGCGCAAAAGAAGCTATTACTGGTAGCGACAGACTATTTCAGCAAATGGGTAGAAGCTGAAGCCTTCGCCTGATCAAAGACAAAGATGTCATCCAATTCGTGTGGAAGAACATCGTTTGCTGGTTCGGAATACCACAGTCGATAGTAATTGATAATGGGCCAAAATTTGATAGCAAGGTATACCGTAGTTTAAGTGGGAGCATTCGGATCATGCACATTGAATAAGCTAGACAGGACTCCTATACCCAGAATGTGGAATGGCACACATTTGAAGAGGTATTACTTGTAAAATTTCATTTAAAAATGTTACCATCAATAAATATCGTCTTTAAAATATTGTGAAAATTTGCAACTGACTCATCATAAAAGTCTAGATATGGCTGATATCTCTTTGGCGCTTTCTATGACGAGGCGTAGTCTTAGCTACGGCGCTATAAGAGTCCTAGATATGGTTGATATCCTGCGGCACTTTCAAAGACGGAGCGGCTCTTAGCACGCTAGCACTCATAAAAGTCAAATGGTGATATCCTGCGACACTTTCAAAGACAAGGCTGTGGCTTTTAGCCTCTTGGCACTATAAAAGGCGTATGGGCGATATCCTGTGACACTTTCAAAGAAGACCGGATTGTGGCTCTTAGCACAACGGCACCCATAAAAGTTTAGATATGGCTGGTATCCTGCTAGCACTTTCCAAAGACCTGATTACTACCCAAAAAGTGTTGTTTTATACTTTTAACACTCTATGTTTTGAGCACTTTTTGTGTAGTAATTGGCCTAACTAACCCAATTGGCATGATAAGGACCTAACAATGCTAGTAATCAAATTTTGTGGCAAGTTTGGTTGTTTTTAGGGACTTTATATCTTGAGGGCAGGGATTCAAGTCAAGGCATGAAGAATCGGTTAGGTTGGTAGCTTATAGAAAGAAATTGCGAAGTAGAACATGCAGTGCAAATCAAGGCATGAAGAATCCAGTTGCAGTTCATAGTTGAAAAGCATAGAAGAAGGCAAAATCAGAAGCAGAACATGCAGTGCAAGCCTTGTCAAATTCGCAAGGGTTGCGAATTTTCGCAGCCTTGTGAAATTTCGCAACCCCCTGCGAAATTTCCTGCAAACATTCCTGCTTTGACTTTTTGATTTTTGATTTTTTCCTACTTTCTCCTCATGTAATAGTGTTATGAGTTGTAGATTTTGGTAATTTATAAGGGGTTTGGTGTTATAAAATAACCCCGAAAAGACTTTGTAATTATTCAGTTGATATCCAGTAAAGCTTACATCATAAGCTTTCTTATTTTCTCTCATTTTCTCTCTTCTCTTTCTCGATAGCCAAACGACCTGCGAAGAAGGAGGAGCGTGGTCGTTTCCCAGCAGGGTAAGGAAAGGGGGTTCGAGTGAAGGTGGGGGTTTTCCATGTTTTAACGGAGGTATTTTCCACCATTAATGGTTTCTTTTCAAACATTGGTTTTAATCCCTTCGGGTTACCTTGAATGATTCATATTTGATAAGCTTTTGGGTTCATTGGATGCTTATTGCTAGATCCATTTATATTCGTTAGTTATCATCTATGGGTTATTGGAAGGCGATTCAAGGATGTTTTTATTTCCTTCAAATTCTAGGTTCGATCCTTGATTCACCTTGAATGGTTAGTATTTAGTAAGCTCTCGGGGCTGCTCATTAGATGCTATCGCGCTAGATCCGAGTGATGTTTAATGGGTTATCATTTATAGACCCGATGGAAGGTGAGTGAGGAGATGTTCTTCAGCATCGAAAACCACTAATGGGATGCAAATGCCAATTTTCAAAGATATTTATTTAGGGTAAGTTATTATAGCTAAACGAAGATCCGGTTTGGGAGATAACTATATGTTATCCTCCCTAATGCGAGGAAAAGACTCGGAAAACCCCTTCTTTGCCTAAAGACACGAAACCTAAGTGACTGACACTCAGGATTTGTTTCATGTTTTAGTAAATTTTTATTTTTTGTTTTAATCACTAAAATCCCTTTTTTTTTTTTTTTATCACAACCCAATTATCCAAAATGAACTCACCAGTATAAGTTTTATTGTCAGTCATTTCTATGAAGAAAACCTATCCCTGTGGACGATCCTAGAGTTGCTATACTATAGAAGCAATGCTACGGTAGTATGAGGTATTAGGTTATAAATTTTGTTGATTTAAGATACCCTACGGGTTGCACCGCGAATCAAGACCAGACTGTGACTCTTAGCTTGCTAGCACTCATAAAAGTCCAAATATGGCTGATATCCTATTGGCACTTTTCAAAGACTAGATTGTGGCTCTTAGCCTGCTGACACTTTCAAAAAACCAGATTGTGGCTCTTAGCCTGCTGGAACTCATAAAAGACCATATTAAGGCTCCATGCCTGCTGGCACTTTCGTAATACCAAGCATGATCCACAGCCTGCTAGCGCATGCCAAAGCACGGACCCCGGTAGGTTTATTAGGGCATGCCTAAGCACAGCGGCGACACTTGGCTTGCCTATTGAGGTTGGAGCCTAATGAGGGTACTTAGCTTGTTATGATTTAAACTTGGTGTCCTAGTAGGGGGGTCGTTTTCTCAAAGAATGACAATGAGTTATATCTCATAAATATGCCAATGGTGTAATTAGTTACATAGTGATATATGTCCAAACGGCCATGTTGGGCCTGTTATAAAAAATTACATCTCAAAAACACGCCATGGGTGTCATTAGTCATGCTAGGATATATGTCCAAGCGGCTATATTGCAGCAACAACGGAAAAAGAGGAAGAAGAAGAGCGGCCATATAGGGGCCACTACGGAAAAATGAGGAAAAAGAAGTGTGGCCACATGGTGGGTGTTCATTCAAATCCCCAAGAGGGACACCTCTACTAGACTTCTCCGCCGCCTCTCTATGATGCTCCCCTGCAGGTGCGTATTCAAAGGATTCCCTAGACAGGGGGGCACTAAAGGCCCGCAACGCACTATAGAGAAAGAAAATTCGGAGAGTTAGGCGTACAATCTAGAACCTTTAGCGGGTCTCCACAGGTATTGTGTTTGAACACACAGCACCCATAGCCATAGGTGAAAGCCAGCTCCAGAGACCTTTGACAGTCTTCCTCCATGGCTCCCTTATCCTTGCCATTTCACTAGAACAAAGAGGAAGAGAAATCGCAACAAGCGAGCTTTGTGGATAGGTACCATTAGAAATCAGACCCTTATATATAGGGGTGAAACGTCAACATATGCATTAAATGCCCCAACAGAAAATCATGCACCATAGGCAACGGTGGGATGCGCGTGTTACTGATTACTACCCAAATAGTGTTGTTTCATACTCTTAAAAGTCCGGGTTTTGAGCACTTTTTGCGTAGTAATCAATCAAATTGACCAAATTGGCACTTTAATGACCTGTAATGCCTCTAGTCATTTCATGATTTTAGTTTCATGAGCTATAAATGAAGATAGGGATCCAACTCGAGCATGAAGAAATCAATTAAAAACAGACTCTGAGACGGAAGGCGAACGAAGCGGCGGAAGAATATCAGCAAACCCACACCCATTTGCGGTGCATGAATTCGACCATTCTTGTTGACTTTTGTTGCTCTTTTTGATTTCTTCCCAAACAATCCCTATGTAATAGTTTTCTTGCTTGACGATTTAAACAATTGTGTTTGGTGGTATATAATCCCCAAAACAACACCTTGTAATGGATCTTAAAAAATAAATAAATTTCAGTATAATTTTTATTGAATTTTGGGAGGCTTGTCGAACAAGCTCCCATTTTTCTTTCAATTTTCTCTCATTTTCTCAGCTAGCGGAAACACCAGGATAGAAAACTTAAGAGGATGGCGGCTCGCTCACACAATTCCTGTAGTAGAAACACTTTAGAGCAAGGGAACCTATGATAAAGTAGGGGCCCTCATGTTTTCAACGTAGGTATTCTCTTTCATTGATGTTCCCTCCAACTTTAGGTTTCAATCCCTTCGATTCACCTTGAATGGTTAGTATATGGTAACCTTTTATGGCTCATTTGATGCTTATTGCTAGATCCAGTGATGTTGATTAGTTATCATTTATGAGCCATTGAAATGTGACTCAAAGGAATGGGTTTTAACGTGAACATTAAATGGACATTGAATGCCATTTGCAAAGGATAGTTATTGAGAAGTGAGTTTTATAGTTAAACGAAATCCGATTCGGGAGGTAACTATATATTCTTATCCCCGATACGAGAAAGAGCTTGAGCCCCTCATTTTACTAGGGACTGACTCGGTGACCTAACACTTCAAGGGAATTCTTCTCTATTTTTACTTCATTTGAATTACGATTTCGACTACCGACCCTCTTTTATCGATCCCAAATAGCCAAATTATAATCACCAGTGTAAACCTCATTATTAGTCATTCCACGAAGAAAACCCATCCATATGGACGATCCTAGAGCCGCTATACTATAGTAGCAATGCTACGGTAGTTTGAGGTATTAGGTTATAAATTTTGTTGATTTAAGATACCCTACGGGCCATGAATCAAATGGCGACGTTGCCGGGGAACAAACCCGGGTCACTTGCATGACAGGCGAGAATACTTGGTGGGAGTTGATTATGTGTCCAAATGGATCGAGGCGATTCCTTGTTAAACCAATGATCACAGGGTGGTGCTTAAATTCTAAAGGAGGATGTCTTCTCCAGATTTGGAGTGCCTAAAGCCATAATCAGTGATAGAGGTACTAATTTCTGTAACAAACCCTTTGAATCCAAGCCAAATATGGGGTGAAACACAAAGTGGCCACTCCTTAACATCCTCAAACCAACGGTCAAGTGGAATTAGCTAACAATGAGATTAAGACCATCTTGATGAAGGTGGTGAATTCAAATAGAAAAGATTGGTTGCTCAGGCTACTGAACTTGTAACACCCTGAAATACACCCTAGTCGTTTTTAAACATAATTAGGGTATATTATAAGTGCATTTTGAAATTTTTCGCAATTATTATTTTGCTAAGTGAGAAAATTTCAAAACCTGGAATTTGTATAAGATGCAAGGGTAAAAGTGGAATTTATCAAAATAGGATATAAAAGTCATATGATAAGAAGATTATAGGCTAAAGTGGAAATAGGAATAACTTAATTTGAAAATAGAGGAGAGTTTGAGGACCCCAGGTGTAATAAAAGGAAAATTAAAAAAAATCAAAAGGGGAGGAAACCAAGTTGGTCTCTCATTTTGGAGGGGGGGCTTCAACGAGAAGAAGAGGAGAGGAGAAGAGAAGAAGAAGAAGAAGAAGAAGAAGAAGAGAAGAAGAAGAGAAAGAAAGGTATGGAATGATATGGTTTTGTATGGAAACCATTTGTTTATGGATTGTTATGGGTTTGTATGGATGTTAGGTTGTTCCATTTCTAGGGTTTAGTTAGGAATTCATCATAACCCTAGATTTGTTGAAAGTTGGGTTGGTAAAACCCTAGTTTGTATAAGATAAGTATGGAATCCACCCTTTGAGTATGGATTCTTGGTTTTTGATGTATGAACACAAACCCTAACTTTCCTCTTTGAGATTTTGATCTTGGGGAAAAGCCCTAACTTGGGAAAAAAAGGTTTTTATTGATTCTAACCTATTATTAGAGTGGTTTGGGTAGGATTCCATTGTGGATTATGAGATATATGAATTTAGAGGAAGTTATTTGAGTTTTTGTGGGTGAAAAATGACAAAATTGCCATTTTTGGGCAGAACCCGAACATTGGTACCGGTACCGAAAGTGGGTATTGATGAGTGCCTAAAACACTTATGCCATACATGCGTCTGTCTTATGGTTTTAGCTTAATTTTACAGTTAAATACGCATTTCTATAGCCCGATATCTGATTCTTGCATTTTGTGTGAACAGCAGGTGGAACGGGCGGTTTTTGAGATCATTTTGGAGCAGAGAGCAGAAGTGCAGAAAGTTGGCAGGAATGTCGTGACGTCTCAACATCGCGACGTCCCAATGTCGTGACGTCCCAACGTCGCGACGTCGGGTCAATGAGAGAGGAAGTCAATAAGCGGCAAACGTCGCGATGTCACCGGCGTCAGCGGCGATCAGCGTGAATGCCCGCCCTCACCATCATTAAAAGCAAAGGGACCGAGCAGGGGATAGAAGAGCGTAGAGCGAAGGCCTGAGAAGCGAAGCGGCAACGTGGATTGTGACGGAGAAGACCTACTTTGTATTTTCTTCTTTTTCGATAAAGCTGGATGTTTTATAGATTGATTAAGTGTGTAGTCGTCCAGTATGTTCTAGATTTATATCTAGGGGTTTTATTAAACCCTGTCACGGTTCTAACGTGGATTAAAGATTTGGATTTTATATTCGATTATTTATGACTTGTTAGTATGCACTCTATCTGTGATTTACACACATGTGATGTCTGACAACATTGATATGTTTTTCTTTGGGTATCAGGATCGAGAGATAAGGGCGTGAGTTTGAATAGATGATTCGTGCCACGGTAAGGTGATCGAGGAATCAAAATTTGTTTCTATTTTCACTCATCTTTGCCGTAGTCAAGCTACTACAGTATAGCGGTCTAGGGTCGAACACGGGGATGGGTTTTCATCTTACAAATGATTTGTATCATGTTTCAAAATGGTGAGGCTTTCATTTGGATTTTCGGATTTGCATTAAAAAGCATGGGTGTTGTTGTCACTGGGCTAACTGAAACAGTTTAAAATAAGGTGTGGAATGGTGACCTTGGGGGGAGTCTTCAGGTCACTAGCTTGATAAATGAGGTTATAAAAGGTGTCCTCGGGTTATTTCCTCGCATTAGGGCAAAATGGCATATAGTCATAGCCATGGGATCTTTGTTGCTTTAAAAATCAACCCTTAAATCACTCCTATTTGAGCCAAAGCATTTCTTGAGCATTTAATATTCGTGATTTAAAAATACATCCCATTTAACTTAATTTAATTGTCTTAAATGACATCTAATGAATGTCAATATGTATCTACCGTAAGAATATAGACCTAAGCATTACCAAGTATTGACCAAAATACATTAAATGACATTAAACCCAGTTTGGAAAGTTTGAACACATAAATGCGGTTCTGCTTCATTTAAAAGCAGAGGAACACACAAACCACCATTAACCAACCCTAGCAACCCTTATCTTCAAAGGTTTTGAGGCAACCCGACATCCTTTGAGTTGTCATCCTCGAAGGGGTGTGTTTAGCGTAGAAAAATGAGAAGAAGAAAGAAGAGAAGAAAACTGGGACTAAAATGAAAAATTTACGTGGAAATGAAAGTTAAGGAAAAGTTAGGGTTACAATTTGTCCATAAGGTGGCTTATATACGCCTTACAAATGATGTGAAAATACCAAAAATGCCAAAATAATATGATTACATTAAGAGGCGAAATGGGAATTACACAAAGCGGTCGTTTGGATCACAAGAGGGGCATTTTCGCTATGCATAGTGAATTTAAGCTATCATAAGCGAAAATTACTGACATAAGTAATTTGAATTTTCGCTATGCCGCAATAACTTCGCAATGATAGAAAATATGGCATAAGTGAAATTTCGTGGAGCTATGAAATTTTCACTATCTTAGCGAAAATCAACATTCCACTTTCTTTGCTTCTGCACTTTGTCCAGTTTGTATTTCTTCACCTCATTTCGTTCTTCATCGACGATGGAAATCGTGAGAATTCATACGGGCTTCGACATAAAACATCCTGGTCTGATGTGAGCTTGATGATGGCGGAGGCTCACAAAACCTACAAAACTATCAAAAACAACCTCGAAACAAAATTAGTAGTACTAATCGGACTTGCACATGTCAATCGACACAATTAAACATGATTAGTAGGCAAAATCCACTCCGAAACCTATCTTAAATAGGACTGAAATAGCACTTTTTGGGTACTAATCACCCCAACCAGGCATTGCTAGTCCTTAGCAATGCTAAAATAATCATTGTAAGGCTATGCTTTTGTAAAGAGTATGCTATACAAAAGTGTGTACAAGTGAGGCTTACCTTTAGTATGAAAAACTTAGACTCACGCCTGCAAAAACCATCATGAGAGAATGAATGCCATATAGGAACAAGTTTCAGGGCAACATCAATTCCAGGGGAGACAACCTAAACTTCCACCTAAATCTAAGTGTTTTAAGGTAACCAGTTTGAACCAATAAGTTGCAAAGCTATTCCCCCAACCAAATTCTTGTCGGGACCTTAAGCGGTAATAACCTAAATAGATTCAATTACACTCTTATTTCATGCTTGAATGTCTTTAGCATAGGATGCAATGCGAAAACTCGACTTCACCAAGAATCCAGGTGTAGCAGAGTCCACCGATGACTCCTAGCCAATTAAGGTTTAGGGCATCAAGCCAAAGGGATCTGCGATACACAAACTCTACGAGGCTTCACCCCGGACTTGAATGACTTCGAGAATCGGCCACCTCTGACTGTTCGCTCTACCCCGTCCCTTTGGGTATGGTGAACCTGAAGTCGATGACTCCCAACCAGTGAAGGTTTAGGGCACCGGGCTTTAAAGGCTTTCGCCATATACCCCTCGGACCGTGTTTGGGTTTCAAGGCAAAGCGTCACAGCTTTCATTTCTCCTTTTCTTCTTTCTTTTTCTTTTTGCTTTTTCTTTTCTTTTTCATTTGGAAGACTTCATTGGTCTTCTTTTGTGGGTAACACAAACCTATTAAGGGTCGTCAACAGATCTAAGCCGGTTTTGCAAAGTGAAAAGAGGTATATAGCTTCACAACCTATTGGTAAAAACTGATGTGCATTGTGTGTGATTAGCTAAAGGTGGAAATAAGGTTAGATACTGGAACTGATCGACCAAACTTAATCATGCATGGAGGCTATTTATAACATTATGGTAGCATCTGGAGCTTCAATTCTTTAACTAAGGTAAACGAAACACAAAAATAGGCACAAAAAAATGATTTGCAAAAGTGTAGAAAAATGTAAATATTGCTATAAAGCTTTTGATATAACCAAAGTGGCTAATACAAAAACGCGTAGCTAAACCGACAAAGTATCCTTTACTACAAATAGGCTAATACATGCATCCTATACGATCCTATACAAAAAGTAAAATGGAGTTGATAAAGCTAGAAACAAGACAAAATATGATGAAGACACTCCCAACTCTAACTTTTCCCACATTAAAGTATAAACATGTCTCACTAGGTAGGGATCGAGGAAAGGTAGAGAAGGAGTCACGACGCCCTCCTTTCTCATGGTGGTGTGAATGCTAGGTGGATACGAAGTTCTTCCCGCGGCGGTTGCAAGCATATCCAAGGAGAAATTTACTTGGTGTTTGTGGTGATCTCGGAGTGGAACGTGTAGGTTACGTCACGCTAAGCGGTGGGAAGACAGGGTGGCTCATAATATGAAGAAGCATGGCATGATTCTGCGCGAGAGTGACCTCGACTCGAGCCATCCGCTGGTCTAACGACGCTTGTGTAGTAGCAAGTGCGCAGACAACATCCATAACGACTAGCTCCTAGGCGAGCATGGATATGCTCTCAGGCTCTTTGTAAGGTATAGGATGGGCCAATGATGTCGACAGGAAATTTAGGGCGGTGAGAGTGGCTGGAGGAGATGAATTTGGAACTGGGGTCCTCTCCACCTCCACCTCCACCTCTGGAACAGGATGCTCTCCCCTCGGTGGGTCCTCTGCCACATCATATGCTGCCTCCTGCTGCTGCTGGAGAATAATGGAGATCGGCATGTATAGAGATTGCTCTGTGGATAAGACCTGAGTACAACTAATCCGCCGCTCTATATGTGGCTCCTCAGGGAACCCCAGATGCTCTAGGACCTGACTCAGCAACCTCGGCATCAACAATGGAAAAGTCTCCGCGAGCAGTCCTTCACGGTGGACCTTCTCCTGTGAAATGTAGCAATGAGGTCATATGAAGAGCTTCAGAGGGGCTGAACCAGGAATCCTTGGGTATGTATGCAGAGCCTCACAGTATGGCTCCCCTGCAGCGCATAGTCTTTGAAGTGGAAATAAGTGGTCGGGAGCCGTGGTCAGAGGAGCATGTAGAGCTGCCAAGCGAATAGTATGACCAGTAGTGGTATCTCTAATTAAGAGGCAATGAACCATCTTTCTTTGTGATGGGTTTGAGGCCCTTTGCACATGTATGTGGAATTTTCGGAACTGTTAGGCGGGGCCTAATGCGAGGCTGTAATATCCAGCGACTCGAATTGCCTGAGCGGCGTAGATCTTGACCTTGGATCTCAATGGACTAGGCACTCCAGGGATGTCATGAGTGTGGTAGAACTCAAGCACAACCGGGGATAGAAGGCGCACTCGGTGTCATGAACGGGAGAAGTGATACCCTTCGGATCAAGCGCGCTCGAGTCTCTAAATCGATCCATGATCCGCATTTGGTATTATATTATGTCTGACTCCATATAAAATCCCGGGCCACGAAAGATCTCACGTTCCACAGGATCGGATCCGCGGTACCAGCCATCGGCGCTGATCCTGGGGCGGGTGATAACTGGGAGCTGCAGACCTGATCAGGCCAGAAGGAGATGACGGCTCGGGCCTAGACCTCGAAGACTCACCCGGGCCTGATGTACGGGCCCGCTTGAAAGGCGGGGCCCTCCGGTTTGGTCTCGGATGCACTGGGGAAGGGGCTGAGGTCCCTTTGGGTCGATATCAGCCGGGATGGGAGACTCGGAAGCCACGAGCCTCCTCGATATAGCGATGGGGGCGTCTGCGAGTGGGTGTCTGTGCGGCTGGTCGGGGAGTGAGCATCTGAAGCCTTGGATGGGCTGCGCGAGTCTCTCGAGTATTGAACCGAACCACGGGCACATGGCTATGGCCCCACGGTGCAGACCATGGTGATGAATCTGTACGAGGGGAAGAGCGGGGCGGCGGCGGTGGGAGGCGGTGCGGGGCTCGGGGCTCGGCAGGTGAGGGCGCGGGCGGTGGTGGCCACGGAGCACGCGGCCGACGGTGCAAGGGACTCGTGGCTCCCGGGTCTGGCGGGAGGCGCGGGCGAGCTCAAGGCAACGGAGGGCTTTCACGAGGGCGGCTCGGAAGGAGGAAATGTAATTATGAAATGAAAATGAGGGGGGTGTGGGGTGGTGGGGGGCGGGGGGTGGGGAAGTCCCTTTTAAAAACACATTAGGCGGTTGAAGGTCGGGAGTAAGCCCAGAAGAGCGCAGAGAATGAATTTACATGTAATGCGAAATTCATACTGCACGATTTCCAACACATAGGAAAAACACAAAAATTAATTAGATGGATTAAAATAAAAATAAAATAAAAATATATTTAAAAATAAAAATAATAATAATAATAATAATAATAATGATAAATAAAATAAATTACTAAAAATTAAAATTTTTATATTTATTAAATTAAGGTAAAGAAAATTACTAAAAATAAAAAATAAGCTGAAAATTGACCAAATTAAACTAAAAACAAAAATTTTTAATTTGCAATTTGGTCTCGGTGGAGACGAGCATTTCGATTACCTTTGGTTCCATTCATGGAGGATCCCGGGAGAAGGAGCTCCTTCCTATACGATTGATGTAATGCGCATATGCCTCCATGCTCACATTCTGTTTATTATTTGAGCTTCTTTTCACTTGATCTTTGGGTAGATCATTGGCTCGGCCAGTGGCGATGTAGTCCATTGTGCACCAATTAGCCGCTTTCAGCTATCAATTCCTCTTGGGTTTGTGAGCGTTTAGTTTCCTTGTGCTTGGACCCCGGTGTTAAGCGGAGACTTCATGATTTCTACCCCTCACCCTTTTACGGTTTGTGCTTGTTGCTTTCGGGTGAAAAATGTTGACTCAGTGTCATGTTGCCGTCTTGAAATTTGCATGACTCCGTCGTAATTGATTATACGTTGGAAGTGGCGAAAATGGTCTTCGGGATAATTGGCACATGATTAGGCCACTTGATCGGTTCGGTGCTCAGGCACTACAAAATCCATTGGGTAGTAGAATTTGTCTTACTTTTAATACATCCTCAACTATTCCCTTAGGAATTTCACCGTCGATCGGTAATGATGATGTTGGTAGGCTTTAGCTCCCCAAACCCTAACTGTATATCTTGAATAACAAGCGATGGGTTTCTGCTTAACCCCAGTCTATGATGCTTTGTCTATACAAGTCCCTCAATGTTGGCCCGATATTGGCTGGAGATCTGGATCCTTATATTTCCTTTGAGGGTCTTACTCTGAATAGTGTGCAAACCTTGACTTGTTACGTAGGAAGGCTTTCTTTTGTGCTTGACCCCTCTTTTGAAGTACCATGCCATAAGGGTCCTTGAAAAATTTTGCATATGTTGGGACACAACCCAATCAATGCTTGATGGGATGTTACCTTCACTTGCCTTAGCACCTCTAAATTCCAGTTTGGTTCGCGATTTTTTCTTGCCTCTAAGTGCTTGAGGAAATGGAGGCATGTTTTCTTTATTGAATCTTCTCGATTATTGTGCTCTCGGGCTCGACTTCCCTTTTCTTTTCTGTTTCTTCGGCGATCCAGACGCTGGTTGCTCAATTTCTTTCCACTCCATAAGTGATGATAGCTTTACTTCATCCATCAGCAGGTTCTTTGGAAGAACCTATTTCATGGACTCATTGGATTTGGCAGTGTTTGGGAAGGGAATCTTCCTTTCTCCTATACCTCCAGCAAATTGGTAATCTTGGTATTGAATAAATGATTCAATTTTACGATTAAGAAGCGCATGAGCCCATCTATTCTCTTGTTCAGGGTACTTTCCACAGTATCAATTCTTTGAGCCAATTGTGCATTGATTCCCTTTTGCTCTTCCATAAAATTGCCTACCACCTTGCTCAAATTTAAAATAGCTTGTTCAACAAGGGATGAGGATGGTGATGGCTGTGGTTGAGGTGTGGAACCAAACTATTGTTTGGCACCAAAGCACATATGCAGGGGGGTTAGGCTTCCAAGAGAGATTAAGGTGGTTCCTCCAATTGGAATTATATGTATTACCATATGGGGCATTGGGTTGTGGCTTATATTGGCCTACGACATTGGCATGCTCTGACATCAAATCTCTCGTGAGGAACAATTTGTGATGTTCTTGGGTGGCAGTGGATTGTGATTGATACATGGGTTGGCTGTGCGGGGTTTTCGATCAGCGCACGCACCTCATGTAGCCTTTTTCCTTCTAGCTCTTCCACCTTCCTAGCTAAAGTTGATATCTTTGCTTTCATCTCCACGTCCTTAGAAAGTGAAAAAATTCCTCCCCTTTGGTGGGCTGAAGGCCTCATTTTCCCCGCCCCTCCGCTTGGGGTTTTGGCTCATCCGTCATGGAAGTTTCGATACATAATTCAAAAGTCCATGGCTTCATCACGGGTGCTTACATAGGGAAGTCCTCCACATTGTTTCATTGCTTCATGGTGAGACATACCACCATAAGTGATTCTGACATCAAGTGTCAAAACCATGATGTGAATGACATGATGGTCTCCATGAACCTCTCCCGACGATAAAACCTTTCATTGTAAATGAGCAGCCAGAAGATTAATAGATTTGCCTCTTCAAATTATTGATGTTGTGAGCGAAGAATTTTTAAAAACTACTGCGACTCTGCTTGACTTCTAATGGTTCTTGGTCTCAGTGAATTAAGCCATATTTTGGCTTTGTCCTTGAGGGTTAATGGGAATGCCTTCAACTTCATCAAATCCATATCTGTTACACCCTCCTTAAAAGTTGTACAAACTTCCTCAAAATCCCGGATGTGGGTGTATGGATTTTCATTTTTCATACCATGAAATGTGGGAAGCGGGGGGCACCAGGACTAGGGTCTTAGCCACATCATCGAGGTGTATGATGCAGTGCACTCACCACTAGGAGGGTGTATGGCGACTCATTATTTTGTATCTTGTTGGATTCGCATGGAGGCACAACTGTTGACTTTCTTGTTCCTCGGGTAGGATCCATTTACCTTGCTCCCACTTGTGCACATGACTTCACAGCTGATCGGTTGGTGTGAGTCTTTGCGATCTACAAATGTCTCTCTATCCAGTGATGCATAAACACACATAACACAAAATGAGACAAAGCAAAGAACAACAGGCTTGCCAAAAGGATCGATGTTAGCCAAAATATAAAATGATTGTAATGAGTAAACTTGACTGGCCCATTCTTGATAAGCGAGATTCTAAACGATGAAAATCAAAAAGGTTTAAATGGTCACATTCTTGTAATAGGATTACAAGTACATATCAACTCATCATGCGTAGTTTGGCACCATCCGACAGCGGCGCCATTGATTCGTGCCCACGGTAGGGTGATCCGGAATCCGCAGCTCAAAATTTGTTTAATTTTCACCCTCTTTGTCGTGGTCAATCTTCTTGATATAGCGGTCTAGGGTCGAACACGGGGATGGGTTTTCATCTTACAAATGATTTGTATCATGTTTCAAAATGGTGAGACTTTCATTTGGATTTTCGGATTTGCATTAAAAAGCATGGGTGTTGTTGTCACTAGGCTAACTGAAACAGTTTAAAATAAGGTGTGGAATGGAGACCTTGAAGTCTTGGGTTACTAGCTTGATAAAATGAGGTTATAAAGGTGTCCTCGGGTTATTTCCTCGCATTAGGGCAAATGGCATATAGTCATAGCCAAAACCGGATCTTTGTTTAACTTTAAAAATCTACCCTTAAAATCCTTTCCTATTTGGCAAGCATTCACGAGCATTTAATGTTCCAGCAGTTTGGAAAATACATCATTTAACCTAATTTCAATGGCTCGTAAATGACATCTAATGAATGTCAGTGTATCTACCATTAGAATACAGCGACCTAAAGCAGCCAAGTATTGACCAAAGGAAATACATTAAATAACATTAAACCTAGTTTGGAAAGTTTGGAACACATAAATGCGTGCACAACCATTTAAAACAGAGGAACACACACCAAACCACCACTAACCAACCTAGCAACCCTCCTCTTCAAGGTATTGAGGAAGCAGCTAAACATCCTTTGAGTTTGTCATCCTCGAAAGGGAATTTATGTTTGTGGCAAGAAAATGAGAGAAAGAAAGAAGAGAGAGAAAGAGAGAAAAGCGGGACAAGGGAAAAATTGTAAATGAAAAGTTAGGGTTACAATTTGTCCATAAGGTGGCTTATATAGCCTTACAAAGATGTGAAGCCAAAAATACCAAAACAATATGATTACATTAAAGAGGCGAAATGGGAATTACACAAAGCGGGTCGTTTGGATCACAAAAGAGGCGACATTTTTCGTATGCGGTATATTTCGCTATCATAGCGAAAATTGCGAAACATATGAAAATTTCAGGCCCTACGTATGCACAGTAACTTTCGCTATGATAGCAAATTTTCACTATCATAGAAAAAATATGGCATAGCGAAATTTTAAGCTAGACCAATGAAATTTCGCTCTGCCATTTCTGTACTGCGATCATGCGAAATTTTGCCTATCTCCCTCTTGAAATCACTCTTCCCATACTGTTTGCTTCCACCGCACGATCCAGGTTGTATTTCTTCACCTCGATAGGCGGCATTTCTTAAATCCAGGAAGCGTGAAATCTTGAGAATTCATACGAACTTCGACCATAAAACATCACCAATTACGTACTGACTTGAAATGATGGTGGAGCTCACGAGAAACCTCAAACTATCAAAAGCGACCTGAAACAAAATTAGTAGTACTAATCGGACCTACACATGTCAATCGGCTTAATTAATATGATTAGTACGCAAAAAGCACTCAAAACCTATCTTAAATAGGACTCAAAATAGCACTTTTTGGGTACTAATCAATAGAGTGACCCTTGGTCAATTCGATAAATAAAGATATCTTGATTCCGAGGGTGGCGATTAAGGTTAGAACATTTAAAAGCGTTTGAGGAGAAGTGGGTTTGGGAGTAGAAATACACTCCAGCCACATTGAGATACAGTAGGATACCTCGAGAGAGATTTGTATCGTAGGCACGCGTTCACCCGTCATCATAAGTCGTGAATGGCCCGAATAGTAATTTCTCTAGGCGTAATCCGCCAGTGGCAGGGAGACCAATTTCGGTCTCACTTGCAGAATAGTAATTTCCTCGGATAAATAAGTAGTTCAATCTCACACATTAGATGAAGCATCGCCGAAGCTTCGTCGGATAATATTCAAAGGCTAAAATCGATGATCAACGCACTTATCACGTAGTTGATATAATTACTTAAGTACCTTTGTATTACTTGATATGGCGCGTGCACTTGCGCACATAGGCATATATATTTATTTTACATCACGTTTATTTATCACGTTTTTACATTTCGTGTGTGATTGCGGTAAAGGTTCTGATGAGTGCATGCGGCTGGTCGGGTGACCTACATCCAGTTTGATCTGAGTTGGAAAGAACCTTGCGATTACAGTAGAAATTGAGAGCGACCGCAGAGCAATCTACTTGATCATGCGCGAACAATGAAGAGCACGATCTTGGCCATGGCCAGCTTGAGCCCTGAGGGACCGCAATGGGAATAACGGTAGGAATCATGCACCTAGGCCGTTTATACAGCTGGATGATCCATTCATGTTGCTAGAGGTTGCCACCACCGCTACAGGTTGTTCGGGCAATTTCAGAGAACCACTATTCAGAGCGAACAACTTGAGTTAGTGATGGCGCTTCTGGATGCTTTGAGGAACATCACAATTCCCGCAGTTACTTGATGAGAATCTAGAATATGCATTTGATCAACTTCCTCGAAGTACGTGACACGATCAAGTACAATGAGGTCTTGAATAGGCACTCGGGTGAGATTGTTCCTCGCTGGGTGATAGAGCGAGCATTGGTTGTGAGTTAACCAGAATTCCGTTTACTTCATGGAACGACTTAGTGCAAAGTTCTGACCAGGATTCTTCCCGCTGCCAAAATTGACAATTAGTGCGAAATCGTACTTTTGGACAACTAGGAAGAGCTTGGTAGAAGCATAGGATAGATTTCCGCAGGTATTGAGGAAGTGCCAGCGTCCATAGTGACCAAATGGATGCGAGTCCGTACACTTTCTATAATGGTGCGGAATGCTCTTGCAGAATAGTGATTGATGCCTGGCGAGAGGCGCTAATGAAAGACCACGGACCAAACATAAGAAATCTTTGAGAGAATCTTTTGCTACTAATACTAATCGAGTAGCCTAGAGATAAAGACTACCGAGTGAAGGCTATGGCGCCTTACGGATAACGGGTTCTCGACAATCTGGTTACTCATGTTGCCTGGCACACTAAAAGCGGTGACTGGAAACGGCCAGTATTGCAGTACCATGCGAGACCCGATCCATGGGAGTTGTGTGGTGTGGAGGACAACCACGGCGACATAGAATGTCGGTCGGGACTGACAAACGAGTAGAGCATGCGCGATGTAGTAGTCGAGGTTTAATCGAGTGACCACAAGCCAGCCGGGTCCCGATATGGGTAACAACTAGTAGAACCAAAATCAAGGCGAGGGTGGCATAATAGTCAGGCCAGTCAGGCAGTCGGGGGTTATGGATGGAGGAACACTTAGAGCGACATGCCATCGGCCCAGGAGTAAGTGAGTAATACGCCTGAGAAAAGGTGGACTTGGAACAAGCCACTGTATGATGCTTACCTCTCATATTGCTTTTATAGATGAGACAGGCAAATATACGAACCGGGCCACGAGTTAGACATGTCGAGCGGCCTGAGTTGAGAAACTTAGAAGTCTGGAAATGGGTCGAATATGGCGGTCTGTTGGCAGCGAGAAAGGCAACATGGTTCATTCTGAGCAATTCAGTGAAAGCCAGAGGAGAAGGAAAGAATCTTTGCAAGGATGTCACTGGGAGTGAGAGAGAGTTGGAAATCCGGAGCCACTGACTAGCGATAAGAGAAGCTGGAAATTAAGGCGAGACGAGATCATCCCGGAGCCGGATGCAAGATGAGCAACCCCAGGAATCTGGCGATCGATGATAATAAAGTCGAGGAAAGAGGCGAAACAAAAAAAAACACATGAACTGCCATACGATTAGTATCTCATTGGTTGAAGAAAGGTAAGTTAGAGAAAGCGATTCACAAAGTTTCTTGACATCTTGAAACTGTATTAATATACCTTTTATGGAGGCATTGGAGAACATGCAGATTCACGTGAAATTCATGAAAAAAAATCTTGTAAGTAAGAAGAGTTGGAGAATATGGGACCATCATGTAAGCGAGGAATGCGGTGACATCTGAAAACTACCGAGAGCTTAGAGATCAAGTGGCTAACATCACAGTTCTTTATAGGGGCCAAGGGTGCCAGGAAAAGCCTTGTGTGACTTGGGGCAGCATCGACTTGATGCAGCTCACCGTGTTTAAAAGGCTGAGTTGGGAGAACGAAATAAATGAACATCGAGTTTACGGTGAGCGTGGAGTCCTACTGACATCCTCGGGGTATAATTGAAAATGTCCTGGCAGTCGGTAAATTTGTCATTCAGTGGAACCGTCATTCACGGACATGGAGAAGATGACTCAGTTCCATCATACTTGGTAGACCCTTACGGCCATAGGAAGCCTTGTCGATGTCTGAAGGTGAGCTTAAATTGAGAGTCGAGGCAGAGATCACTTTCCATGTATTCCGGCCCGGCTGAAGCATCAGGATGATGATCCAAATGAAGAGATATCTTAGAACTTAGCTACCGGAGGATCTTTGAGGTGATGTAGGAAAACACGGGATAAGCCTCGTCTTTGCCTGAGAAAGATACCAAAGGGAGTCGAGGGCATGGAAGGTGAAATATTCCATCCACCTTGAGGAAGTGTTTGTAGGAAACCTTTATAGGGAGATCGTCGGCGACTCCAGTTTCTTTTTAAAAATGGCACATTGAGATTCATGGTCGTCGAGCTAACGACATTAAACAAAGCGCTTCTTGGGAGGCAACCCAAGCTTTTCTAGAAATTTTTCCTTCCATAGTTTAGGTTTTATTGTGTGTTTTCATTTTGGTTTGGTTTTCTGTCTCCTTCGTGTCGGGATCTTCTTTATCTTAATACTTGTTTCAGGCGAGGCCAGAAAGTAATGTCGTCTGCTCGAGAAACTCACTTGGAAGTTAAAAGGTCCTCAAGCGCACTAGAGGGTTATATCATACCTTAGAATCTTATTGAAATTTTTGCATTTTAGCCTTCTCTGTAACGTCGCGACGTTGGATCTCAACGTCGCGACGTTGAAAGCCACCAACCGTCAGCGGCCGTTGCAAGCGTTAATGATGCCATAGCGTCGCGGCGTTGGCATTTTCCGCCAAGCCGGGAGCGTCAGCGGCTAGTTAGATCTCGGCGTCGCGGCGTCCCGATTGCCCTTCTCTGGAACGTCGCGACGTTGGATCCCAACGTTGCGACGTTGGATGTATACACTCTCTGTCACGTCATGACGTTGGATTGCAACACCGCGACGTTGGCTGCTCCACCTTCGAGAACTTCACGACGTTGAGCCTAAACGTCGTGACGTTGCCCCTGTTTATTGACCAGAAACCCTCCATATTTTTGTCCTATCCTCACACACCTCTGTCGGAATCCTCACACACCTTTGCTAGAATCCCCACACACCTGGGAACCCGTGTGTTTGCCTACCTCGAGCCACCCCAGCCTCCTCTACCACCACCGGTCTTCACCCTCCGCCTTGAGTCCTCAGCTATCTCGAGCATCCATCACCCCGCATTTGTGGTGCCCCAACTCCACCCTTGTGTGGCTCCGAGTGAGGCTTGGCATTTGGTGGCTCGGCCGTCCCCGAGTCCCCAGCTGATGATGCAGTTGGGCGGGGTGGGCACATTAGGTGCTCCCAGTGGTCGTGGCGATCTCCTGTCCCGGCATTCTAGCTGCGCTCAGTTGTGCGCCTCGGTGCTGACTGTGTCAGGTCGCTGGGTGTCTGGCCTCCTTTGCGCCATTCTACCCGGTGTACTCCTGGGAGCTTGGCGTCCCCAGACCCACCCCTGCGCACCTATGTCGGGTGAGTCGCGAAAGTGGCAGTAGCTAAAGCCGGGGGTCGGGCGGTGAGGACGACTCAATTTCGACCTCACCAAGTTTGTCAATGAGGAGTGTCGCTGATCGGTTTATATTTGTAAAAATGAATCTCATCAAAGAAAGGGCTTCACCGCGGAATGATTTCTTTACGCATAAGACTCCATTGTGACTAAGGGATGGCGGGCATTTGTGCTGACTCCCTCGTCTAGGCTGACGACGAGGTGTGGTCTGCGAGTCCGCCAACCCTGCGCCTCCATTGTAAATCGAGGTCAGGGTTGTGTGTGGTGTGTTAGTGAACTTCAGGCGCCACCGATCTATCGACCCGATTCTATAATCTTATTGGTCCCACGAGGCCTTTTGATCGGCTGCATGAGGCGGCTAAGACTACCCCAGAGGTCATCGGGTGCGACCCGGCAGGCGGGGTGAGTGGAGCTCAATAGTGAAGAGACACGGCCCAGGTATGAAATAGGCTATTTGTGGCGCTATATATTCCCAGTGTATCATCCTTCATCACGTCGCGTCTCATTAGGCGGCCGAATGTGTGTGAGTAATGTAACGTGCCACCTTCGCTTCGGCTGCGCCATCATCAGGGACATACCCTTTGTGTTGGGCGAGTTATCGAGGATGCCATCCTCCATAGCCGAGATGCAAAATGAACACAGGGCACCTTTCTCATATACGGTTTATCTGGCGGCCGAAGGGGTGCCCTTAGAGGACAATGAGGGGTGGATACACCCAATTAAAGCTATTATGGTAAAGTGTGATAAACTGGGTGTACCACGACCTGAGGGAGTGTACAACTCGGGCAATGAGCCCTCGGACGAGGAGCAACTGCGAGAGTATCAGACTCATTTTGACCTCCCGGTCGATCCAGGCGGCTTGGCCGTCGTCACTCACCCGCCCTTGCCCGCGGTAGACCTCGGCGGCGGCCTCATCTAGTCTGCCACGATCTCGAGGACCGGTCTCTCACTCAGCCGGCCGTTTGATGCTTTAGGGCGAGACCCGGGAGGCCGAGTCCTCATTACCCTGGGATATAGGCCCTCGCGCGACATGCGTCTGCAGTCTGGATAACCGGGCTGACTATTCTCCCGAGGCCGGTAGTCCCTGCAGGCCCGGCTTGCTGGCTTGCCCGACTTCTGCACTCCACTAGCCACGCCCAGCCATCGCCGCGATGACCTGACCCGATCCACCGGGTAGTTTCGTCACCCTCTCGTTAGTTTTATAGCGGTGGGGACCTTCGCACATCTTTGTTTTTGGGGGGTGTGGGTGGTGATCCGAGGTTTTGTTGGCTTATTATGGCGGGCCATTTTCTGTTTGTTGTTTCTAAGTCGTGGGGTCTGACTGTTAGGATGTCATTGAGGCGCTTGGGTAGTGTGTGGGCGTGATGCCGTGCTTGAGTCGAGATCAGCACAGTAGGAGTCTACTATCATCATGGACAAGCGAGTACAAATCCGAAAGGATAAAGTAGGGTGTTAGATGCTCTCGAAGAATTTAGGATTTAGAATAGGTAGGGAGCAAGTGAATCACCTCTAAAGGATATTCTGAAGCTATTTCCCGACAAACTATCACACTTTCCTTTGGGATGACCTCTAGGGTATGCTGATGCAGGACCCTGCTACTAAGGTTCAACAAACCACAGTCTCTAAACACCAAAGAGATCAGACACATAAATAAGAGGATTTGCCTTTTCAAGCCCCGAATGTAAAAAAAAAAAAAAAAAAACATAGGAGCAGGAGATAAGTGGGATCTTCTGTCGAATCAGGGCATGGTCAGGGGCCTTTGGCGCCGTGCTGATGACGGCGAAGTCATTAACCACTACGAATTCTGGGGACATAAGATGGAAGTTTCCCACGACCTTGGGGATACCGAGTTTCGTTGGTGTTGGAGGTGGCGTCGAGGGGAAGCGAATGCGGGGTGCCCTTAACCAGCCCGGTGGGAGTGCGACTGTCCCCATTACATGAACATAGCGCCAAACAGGGCCTTCAGTTTTTTTCTTTTATTAACGTGGAGTATGTTAATGATTACAAGCCGGGTGGAGTTCCTATCCTTTCGTAGTTAAGTTCTCTGACTAGGTGAGTTGAACTCAAGTTTAGGGCGTGAACGAGATATCGCTAGAGGTCATTTATTCCACTGCCACCTTAGGGTCCTTGGGAAAGGTGATTGAATACCTCGAGAGTTGAGTCGGCTTGTCCCATTGCCAGTTAAATGAATTCTTTAGAAGTCGAACACCCTTGTGGATCCCTTGAAATTCGAACAAAAAAGCAAGAGTGTGAGTCGATCCATTTTGATCCTTTATACATCGGCGTAATGCATCATAATCCTAGTGTTAGGGTTATAGTATGTAGGTTGTGTGTCTGGTTTTTAGAGTCGATTCTGGCAGGGATAAGCGAAACTAAGTTAGCGGTGTGATGAGTGCCTAAACATCAGCTACTTCATTACCCGTCACATCTTACGCCGGTTTTAAGCATTTACGGGTTCATCTACGCGCGTTTCTATGGCCAGATATCTGATTCTTGCATTTTTGTGTGAGCGACGGGTGGAGCGAGGCGGTTTTGGGATCAAATTTTGGGCGAAGGCGGAAGTGAGAGAAGTTGGCAAAGAGCGTCGCGACGTCGGCGTGGTCGATGAGAAGGAAGTCAGCAATGACAAGCGTCTCGACGTCTCAACATCGACATTCTGGCGTCGCTGACGTCGGTGTGAATTCTACCTCCTGCCATCATTAAAAGCGAAGGGACCGAGCAGGGGATGAGAGCGTCACTGAGGCAGAGGCACGACGGGCCAGTGGCGAGCACGGATTAAGCGGAGAAGGGCACATGCGCCCGAGAATATACTAGTAGTTTTCGACATGTTTAGGGTGTTTTTGTAAGCAAATTTAAATGTTTAGTCAGTTGAAAATGCGAACATGGAAACGAGGGCAGAAATTTACAAGATTTAAGGACAAAGGTGTAATTGGTCGGGGCTTAAATGTGTAATTTGAAAGACTATAGGGCAAATACAATTTTGAACTTGAAATACAAATAGTCAAACATGGAGAGGGACCTTTTTACAAATAAAGAAAATTAGCTTAAAAATGGAGTTTTAGTTAGAGCTTGAAACACTGGCCTTAATAAATGCATGATTTAGGCCAATTGGTCTCGAGGACCAAAAAAGAACAAGCGTGAAGGGGAAAGAAGAAGAAGAGGAAGAGGAAGAAGAGAGAAGAGTAGAAGAGGAGGGAGGGAGATCGAATGAAACGAAAATTAAAGGTATGGAAGCTACTTTGAATATGGATTTGTATATGGATCATAGGAATTTACAAGGCTTAGTATGGTTAATATCAACATCCTGCAAATCCTAGGGTTTGATAGATTGCATCATAACCTTAGATTTCTTGAAATTAAGGTTAGTAAAACCAAGGAACAAGATAAGTGTGAATCTCACTTTGTTTGGATTCATGTATGGATTCCAAATGGAAGGGAAGTTGAGTTAGGGTTTAGAATAAACCCTAACAAATGTCTCCAGTCTTAGTTTGTGTATGGGTCATAACCCTTGTTGGAATGATCTTTGGAAATTAGTGAAAATTTTGAAGAAGATGTATTGAAAGATATGAATTGAGACCAGAAAGAGATTGAGGTGAATTTGAAATATATAGTTTTTGATGTGTTTGAAGTGTAGAGTTGATTGGGTATCAAAATATGGAAAAATGGGTGAAAAGCACATTAAGGCAATTTCGGTGACATGTCACTAGGTACACCACCGAACTGTGCAGTACACTGGGTTAGTCATTTGGCGGTGTGTCTTAGTGATGACTGTCTTAGGTACGCCTGATACAGTTTTTCCTATTTGACCGCTTTTCATATTTTAGCCATGCCTTGCTGCATTTCTTGTCAGGTTGGAGTGATTCAAGTGGCTAATTAAAATGAACTTCAGCAGGAACCATATATATATAAATAAGTCATTAAGAGTTCTGACTATAAGTGGCTCAAGAAATTCACTCGAAGTGGGTAGTATGCGAGCCGATCCACATCGGATTTGAACATAGAGTAGTAGAAGTGGTTTCGGAGTGTCTTGAGTTCCGTACTCAGGTGGGTGATTCAGTTGGAATAGAACCCTTAGAACCTTAGATTTAAAGAGTCTGAAGATCCGAGTGTCAAATGCTCGAATGAGGCACAGGAAAATAAATATTTCTGCTTGTTCTCGGTAAAATCGGTAAGCAGGCTAGTTGGCATAGAAATGCCATAACTTGAGTTTGGATGATCCAATTGAGATGATTTTAATTTCTCACATTAAATAGATTCATAGAGGGACTATAGCCATGAATGATGTGTGAATACATAGGCATTATCTTTACATGCCAATTATATGAAATGCCATATGTAATAGTAACATGAAAAATATAGGAAATCTGAAAGTGCATAGTTGTGTTCATAGAGCTTATAAATATGATATGGGATATGAAAACAAAGCGAAACGTGACCATGAACATGAAATATAATAAGTCATGAACACCTGATAAGACTAGAGAATGTCCCACTATTATAAGATAGTAAATTCTTGAACTCATATAATTGTAAAAGCGCCTAAGACCGATTATTAAATGACCTGACACTCTGTGATTAGTACTTCGGTGACTCTGATTCTAGTGCTCGGCCTCGAGTTAATGCCGGTACTCTGATTAACCAGTCTTCCGCGGCACTCACATGTTAAGTGCTCACGACACTCTGTCACATTGAAATCTTCTGACCTTCCATCTTTGCGTATAGTATCTTACAGTGTTGTGTGTTGTGTCTACTCATTATATTCTTTAGTCTAGGAAGTGTGACTATGTGATAGAGACTACAGAATAAAGAATAAGAGTAAAGATCTGAATGTACCTCTGTATAGGATTGTGGCCACCTCTTTGAATCACTCCCTGTATGAATAAGTCCTGTCTTTGAATAGGATTACGCGTAGTACCTAGGGTGTCTTGTATCGAATAAGTTACGTAGTACTGGAGCCTCCTGTATCAGACAAATTTACATCCTGCGATTGAAGTTATGTCTACGAAGTTTAATATACTATCTACGGTTGGATACAGCCAGTACCTCACAGGTCACTCCTGTATCTTAATAAGTTATGTCTCACGATTAAAGTCACGTCTCTGAATAGGATTACGTAGTACCTACAGGTACTCCTGTATCGAATAAGTTAGTAGTACCTACGGGTGCTCTGTGTCGAGATAAGTTACGTCTCAGGTCAGTTGTCTCACGGTTTAACTCATGTAGTTTGGATTACGTGGTACCTCACGGGCCTCTGTATCTGAATAAGTTATGTCTGATTAAATTACATCTCACGAATAAGTTGCTGTAGTACTACGGTGCTCTGCGTCTGAATAAGTTATGTAGTATCTCTGGTACTCATGTCTGATTTAGTTAGTAGTACCTATGGAATTGCTCTATTATACGAGATAAGTTCGGCAGTCTCACGATTAAGTCTACGACTCTTGCTTAGGATTACGTGAGCCTAAAGAGGTACTCTTTGTCGATTAAGGTGCAGTAGTGTACCTACGGTGCTCGTATTTCATCAAATTCTGTGGTACTGGGGCCTCCTGTATCACGGTCTTCTGTAAGTACCTACGGGTACTCATTACCCGATAAAATAAGTATAAGTTCTGTAACTCCTACGGGAGTCCTGAATAAACATAAGTCTGTTAAGTATAAGTCATGAATGAGAATAAGCTCTGTAACTCCTACGGGAGTCCCGAATCAACATAAGGTTGTTATAAGTATAAGTCCTGAATGAGAATAAGCTCTGTAACTCCTACGGGAGTCCCGAATGAACATAAGCCTGTTATAAGTATAAGTCCTGTATAAAAACAAACTGCATGGCTCCTACGAGAGTCCCGAATGAACATACGTCTGCTATAAGTATAAGTTTGTATGAAGATGCTACTTGTAACTCCTACAGGGAGATCCAGAATAAGTATAGTCCCGAGTAGTACCTCACGGGCCTCACGTGTTAGTAAAACCAGTATAGGATACGTAATACATGTATGAATGTAGAAATACATGTATAAGTTACGTAATACACTATAAGATCCAAATAAGGATAAGTCTTCCATAAATTATAATTTACGAGTAAGTATAAGATCAGTCTTGATAAGTAAAAGTCACGGATAAGCATAAGTGCGTATAAGCCTAAGTAATTATGTAAAGTTTCATAATGTGAAGATGCACAGATATTACGATACATTACTTTGATATCTGTATTTATGTTTTACGTATAAGAAATGTTCCCAGCAGCGTAAAGCAGCACGGGTTCAATCGGAGTGTGGAGTACATGAGAAGATGTCGTGACATGCATCTGGTGAGCCCAGCCTTACTTATGAGTTTGGCTACATGTGGAGTTCAGGTATACGATTTGTAAATGTAAAGGAAATCTGATTTTGTAATTGTAAATGGGACTCGGTAAATGTATACTTGATATTTTGGTCTGTTATAAGATGTAGGCCATACCCCTGCAGTCTGAGGATTTGGTTTTAAAAATCGAGTAAAAGAGTCCGACCTTATGGTCGCGTCCGGAACTCGGTTCGGATCACTTGATGGGTTAGGCACGGAATCGGAAGTGACCAGACCTACTTGCATGGCTGCCCACGTGATGCGTGCGGATGTTTTATAGATTGATTACGATGTTATGGTATGTCGATTATGTTCACGGAATTTATATCTGAGGTTTCTTTGAACCATGTCGCGGTTGCATGGATTAAAGATTTGGATTTTATATTATTCGAGTTATTTTATGACTTGTTAGTATCACACGCTCTATATACATGATTACACATGTGATGTCGGCGACATTGGCATGTTTTTGCTTTGGGTAAAATCTAGATTAGAGATGAGGGCCTTGGGGATCTGAGATAGAGACCCTTGGTCAATTCGAGGTAAAATAGAGATATCGTTTAGGGGTGGCGATTAGGTTAGAACATTTAAGTGTTTTGGAACATTGGGTTGGGGTGAGATAAACCATTTTGTTGGCGAGATAAGTGGATGCCTCGAGAGAGGGTATCTCGTGAAACCGCCGATCACCCTAGTCGTGATAAGTCGTGAATAAGTTTGAATAGTAATTTCTCTAGGTAGTAATCCATCGAGAGAAGTGGTAGGGAGGCGGGCCACAGTCGCCACGGCATAGTAATTTCCTCGGATAAATAAGTAGTTGATAATAATTAGATGCTTTGTCACTTTCAAGCTTACGTCAGATAATATTGAGAATTCAAAATCAATAGTCAATGCACTTATCCTGCGTGGATCGATACTCCGCGTATAAATTTGCTATATTACTTGATATGGCCAGCGTGCACTTGCTTTTAGGTATATATATTTTACACATCATTTTTCATTTGTCGGTCACAGGATTGCCTATTGGAATGAGGCAAGTGGTATTGATACCAAAATTAGTGATGGGGTACCCATTCACGGAAGGGGGTTGAATGCAGGGTACCAATCAAAGTAGTGCGAATCTTAGATGTTTCATGATACGATTCTTATGCCCTTGCATTTATTAAGTCCCATATTTGTGCAGATAGTATAGGAACCACTAATAAATGACTAATGGGGGTTGAATAAGGCGAGTCTAAGTGAAGAACGCGCGTTGCCTCGTTGCCATAAAGCGAGGCTTGGCTTCACCTCTGTGATTTTGATGTTGTAGGCACAATGCCCATATGATAAGATAATAAGTTTCTGAACAAATATAATTATAGGACGCCTAGACCCGGATGTTGAATGACACGGCGCACACACCATTCGTGAAGCGATTGCGATAGTGCCGGTACTCTTTGATTAGTGCGCGGCGACACTCAGGCCAGGTGCCCGGCACGGTGCAGTATGATTACTCTACGATTGAATGCGACGACCTCTGTTAGTGCTTGGCCACTCTGTTGTGTGCTCACGGCACCTCGTCTTTATCTTGTCTGGAATTACCTTAGGTACTTATTATGATGTGTCCTACTCATTTCTTATTACTGGTCTAGGTAGTCAAACAGTTATATGATAAGAATCTGAATGACAAATAAGAGTAAAGTAATGTACATCGTTCTGCTCTGTAGTACCTATGGGTACCTCTGTACAAGTATGATAAGGTACCCTACACAGGTACCTCTGTACAAGTATAAGCTGTAGTACCCTCTGTTTACCTCGATCTGAAGTATAGGATTACGTAACTCCTATGGGAGATCTAAACAAGTATAAATTCTAGTATAAGTCACAGTATGTATATAAGTTTTGTTAAATGAATTCATGAAAAATTCGTATCTACTATTTGTATATATGTTATTGTTATATGCTTCTTGTAAATAGTATTAATTGGTGTGTATAAGTATAAGTCACATGTTCCGCTCAGCGTTAAGCAGCACGAGTTTTAATCAGGTGTAGTCTGAGGAGGAGGGAGGGCGATCCATGATCTTCTGCATTCTGCTGGGCCAGCACACTTGTAGGGTTCCATCACCTGTAGGTTTCGTGCTTTGATTATGTAAATGTAAATGTACAGTTTTTGTATATGTATATGTAAATGTTACTCAGGATTGTATGTATTGACACTGGAAACACCACTACGGTGGTAGTTTTATTTTGTATCTTTGTATATGATATTTTGATTCAGTTATAAGACTTGGAACCCCCAATGTTTGAAAAAGCAAGTAAAGAGTCCCAGTATAGTTTTGCGCCCCCTTCATCCGTGAAGGCGGGGGTGACTAGGGGTGTGATAGGACTCATTGTGGGCATATAGAACAACTTTCAAGACCATTCTTAGGATGTCTTAGTATCGGCTGGTTTATGGAAAAGCATGCCACCTCCCAGGTAGTGAATACAGCATGGTGAATACTAAAGAGCTCGACATGGATGCGGAAGAACTACCTAAAGAGATTTCTTGACCTGATGAGTTGGAGGTAAAAATGAGGGGGGGGGGGGAGGGGGGAAGTGCGTACCTTAACTCAAGATCACGGGAGCCAGTCTCAGAAATGGCATGATCAGATGGTGGCTCGGAAACATTTCCAAAAATGAGATAAAGTTCTGCTCTATGATTCCAAACTTCATATATTTTCGAGAAAACTAAAGTCCTTGTGGATTGGTCCCTTCACCATTCATCAAGTTTATCCAAACGGAGTAGTAAAACTTCTCAGCTTAGATGAGAGCCAAATCTTGAAAGTGAATGGCCACTGCCTCAAACTTTATGCAATTCCCTTTGGTCCAGATAGGGAGGAGCTCACCCTCCTTGAGCCTCAAAACACCTGAAGAATGGGGTTGGGTGGACCCAGTCTCCCTTGAGATTGTTGAGTTCACTTCTTTTTGTTTAATCTTTTATTTTATTTTATATTTATATTTATATTTTTTCCTTTTTTCTTTGATTTATTCAAAAATTTCCTTCAATTTATTTTTCAATTAATTTTCCTGCTTTTTATGGATTATCCTGAGTTGTTTTTGCAGGTTGTGCTAAAATCCACGAAGCGGGGAGATCGAGAGTCGTAGGCAATTTCACAGGGTTAAGTTTATAACCTCTGAAATTTCTAGTACTTTTAAGGGTTGTGAAAATTCATGACCATGCTTGATTTTCTCGTGCCTCGTCTCCCGGCCCGTAGTTCCTAAGTAGCAACTCTTCAGCGCCCTCCATCGCTCCGTTTTGATCCTCCGTCTCACCAACATGCTGCATTCCATCAAAACATTCTCACGCCCCGAACCATGCCTCCCTACCCTTTCTATATAAATACAAAGCCCTAGGGAATCCATGTCTCCTCCGGCTAAGTGTCTCCCTTCTGACACCCCTCCTGCGTGGCACCACCCCTCCCTCTTGAAGCCCTCGTCCATCTAAGGGTTTGTGGTAATGGCGAGACCCCGTGGAGGCCGTAGCTCGTCAACCTCAACATCGTGTGGGGCCTTCCACAGCCGGGGCATATGGGTGCCGCGATCTGCGTAGGCCTCTCAGTGACCCTACGGATCTCTTTGAACTCTCCCGGTTGTTGCTTGCACCTCTCCATGCCTTGAGGTATGACACGAGTTGGGCTTGTGCACAGTAGATCCTTTTCACCCACGGCCCGGTCTGGCAGGCGCTGACTCGGTAGCGGGACCTTTGGCTCGAGATTCTTTCGATCTTAGGCTGCGAGGTGCATACCCGATCTCCTCCACCTGCAGGCCAGCCTCGGCCCGGCCTCTGTGTCATGACTCCATTACATCTCTTTGTGATGAGGCCATTATTCCCTCATTAACTGATAAAGGAAACATTTGCCCGAGCGAGGGATTTATAACGAATACTTTTAGCAGTATTCCGGCTTTTGCCAGTCTCTGGGCTCGGGACTCGATAGGACTTGTTCAACGCTACTCTCTAGAGCTGTTTATGACTCCTCGGCGATTATTATCAGGAGTAGTGATCAGCTTCTACCGATCCATGGCGTCCGGTGAGTGCAATCCCGATGCTATCACTTCACCATTGGCGACCATGGGGGCATCCTTTGGGTAGATATAGTCGCCTTTTTTCACCTTCAGGTGATCTTGGTCGATTTAGCGGACTATAGGCGTGGCCACATCCTTACGCCCGGGAGATGGTCAGGATCCTCTCACGAGACATCAGTTAATACTATTTTGTTAGAAGACAACTTCACGGGGATGCTTTTAATGGACCATATATTGCGGTCCAATCTATTTCCTCTTTAGCATCTTGTTCAGAGGCGGGGCACCATCCTGGAGGCCCTATTCCACATTTCAAGGCGCTTTTGGTTTAGCCCCACAGAGCTTATTATGACATCCCTCTTCCACTTCAAGAAGATGCAAGGCTTTCTCGACGGATGAGACCATTCGATGTTGTTTAGCGGTTGCTCTGTCATGTGTATTGGAGCATTAAGGCTTTCTAGATTTGAGCAATCAGAGACTGTCGAGTTTGTGAGGCCACATTTGCGTAATCGAGAAGTGGCGGTTTGTGCTTGAGGCCCTCCTCTTTGATCCTTCAGCTAACTGCGCAAGCGCCATGGCGAGAGAATGGCTCACCAGATGCTGTCTGCTCGAATCTGACTATCCTTGCTCAAGTTCACCAACACCTAGGCTTGCCACCTATCCCTCTCACTCGTGATGCGACCATGGGATCACAAGTCACACCACTGCGGCTCAATGGTCATACACTGCGGCTCAACGGTTATACCACACCGTCTCTGCTTGGAGTCACACACACTGCCGGCTCTGCGATTATTCCAATTCCGCTGCGACTTTGGCGCTCCACACATTGCTCATCCTTATTCTCCGGCTCAAGCATTGGAGGAGGATGAGGTTTCACCCTCCACGACTACTTGAGGAGGTATCACTTCCTTCATTTAGTTTCCTCTCCATACCCCATTAAGGACAATGTCATATTCGGTTGGGGGGAGAGTTAATGAAGGAAATGCCATTTATGTTTTGAGCAAGTCCATTTGTTTTAGTTGAATGACTTGCTAGTAGTTTGTTTTCTTTACAGTACAAGTATATGTTTTTAGTTTTCAACACATGTTTTAGTTGTTGTTATTCATTTCTCACTTACAAATTTTTTTTTTGTAATGCTCAACTTCTATATGAGAAATTGGAGTCTTGTCTCAATGCTGTTGATGTTAGGATGGTGTTATGCCTATTTGAGTTGATGAACCGTTGAAATTTCTCATCTTCAACCTTATTGCTTCCACTTTGAACTAAACACACACTGTACACATTAAGTTTCAATTATAAGCTAAAAAACTGCCTTGCCTCCTAAGCTCTGCAAAAATATGGCCTCGTACTTTTGACCACGTTTAATAGGTTGGGACCCCTGAATAAAAGATCAATGAGTCTTTCAAAAAAAAAAAAAAATTGTTGTGATACTTGCACGAAACCACAGCGGTGCGGGGGTATATGGGCGAAGTCTTTAAAGCTCGATGCCTTAAACCAATTGGTTGGGAGTCATCGACTTTGTTGCTAGTTATCTGAGGTGGATGGGTGGAGTTTATGATTACAGGTCTTTGGAGTCTTGAGCTCATTAAAAGTCCGGGGTAAAACTTGAAGAGTTAGTGGTTGAGAGATCCTTATGACTTGATGCCCTAAACCTTAATTGGTTGGGAGTCATCGGTGGACCCCCGTTGCATGGACATTTGTGAGTTTGACTCCCTCAGCATTGCACCCCTACAACAGAAAAAGAGTTGTAAAATAAAGCCAGGGTCTTGATCTATTGAGGTTAGTTAATTTGCCGTAATACGAGAAAGAACTGGGTTGGGGAGAGTATAGTTTAGCGGTATGTTTGAAAACTAATCAAGTTAGCAACAGGTTTTGTGGAAGGTTTCAAGTTTGTTCTCTCTCTCTCTCTCTCTCTCTCTCTATATATATATATATATATATATATATATATATATATATATATATATCTATGTATGTATGTATGTATGTATATATATTTCTTCTTGCTGTTGATTGCTTTATTCTTCCTTCATTGCTAAGGGACTAGCAATGTGTTGGTTAGGGGAGTGATTACTACCCAAATAGTGTTGTTTCCTACTCTTAAAAGTTCGGGTTTTGAGCACTTTTTGCATAGTAATTAGCCAAATTGACCCAGTTGGTATGTTAATGACCTATCAATGCTTCTGATCAATTTTATAGCAGTTTTTGTAGTTTTCACAGGCTATAAGTATTGAAGATAGGGATCCAACTCGAGCATGAAGAAATCAATTAAAAACATAGAGCTATAGAACGAGAGAGGGCGGAATGAAATGACGGAGAAGAAGAAAGCTGGCTTGATTTCTATCAATTATGCATGTATTTGCGGTACTCACCTTTGTTCTTCGGTATGTTGTCAATCAAACACACCTCTTCTTAGTCTTCTTCCTCGGGGTGAACATGCTTTTTGCTGAGGTGAAAAATGTTGAGCTCCAGTGTCGTATTGCTAAAAGTGGGCTGCATAACCATATTTTGACAGTTGATGATTGCATTAAAGTAGCGAGAATGGCTTCAGTATAATGGGCCACGTAATTGGCTCGCGCAATTTCTTTGGATCAGTATCGAGAACAATAATGTCCATTGGGTAGTAGAGATTTGTCTACACGCGCAAGAAACATCTTCAACGGTGCCCTTGGAATTTTTTATTGACACATGCGCTTTAAAGGCAATTGATGATCGTGGGTTTCAATTCTCCACATTATTTGCTTATAAATGAGTAGAGATAACGGGTTGACATTGGCTGAATCTAGTGATGCCTTCTCTACACAAGTTCCTCAAATGTTCACTGAAATGGTAGGACACCTTGGATCTTTGTACTTCACTGAAGTCTTGCACTGTATGATGGCACTCACTTGCTCTATCAAAAAGGCTTTCTTACCCACATTCAGTCCCCTCTTTACAATGCACAAGTCTTTTAAAAACTTGGCATAGGTTGGAACTTGCTTAATCATGTCCAAAAGGAGAATGTTGACTTTCACCTGCCTCAAAACTTGAAGTCTCGATTGTAGTTCACCCTCTTTTTTGCCTCTTAATGCTTGAGAGATGGTGGGGCATATCTTCATCATATCTTCCTTGATCAGCTATCTAATTTAGACTCCTCGTCTTGACCTATTCTTTGGCTTCATCCGTGGTTTAGAGCCTTTGGTTTAACCATTTTACCACTTCTCAGTGATAAGCGCTTTACTTCATCTATTTGGGACGGTGTCACTCGGGTTAGCTATTTCATGAGCTCCCACAGGGTTTTGCTAAGTTTGTGATGGGAACTTCCCTTTTCTTACTTTTGATGTTGCTTAGTCGACTAGAGATGGAATCTTGCGGATTAACCAAATTTTGGGGCAATTTCGTTACGGAACCCATCTATTCTCTTATTCACGGTGCTGCAGTTTTGACTCTTGTTAGCTGCATTCACTCTTTATACTCTTCTCTGAAATTACACTACCTTGCTCAGTGCGAATAGCATTCAGAAGCTGGAGAAGTTGATTGTGTGGTTGTGATATTTGAAGTTGAACCGTACGTGGAGGAGCGGGAGGTGCATGCTGTGGAGGTGGCTTCAGGGAGAGATTTGGTGATTTCTCCAACTAGGGTTGTAAGTGTTGCCATATGGTGCATTGGTTGATGGTTTGAATTGACCAACAACATTTGCTTGCTCCACTAACATCTCCCTCATTGTCGGAAGAGTTGGACATTATTCTTCCATATGCTCAATCGACTGACAAATGAAGCATGGCTTGTTTGGCATAGGAATCTCAGTCATTGCTTGCTCATCATGCGAGTTTCTCATTTCCAGTTCTTCCAACCTTCTAGTTAAGGTGGAAACTTTGGATTTCATGTCCAAGTCCTCCGGAATAGAGTACATGCCACCTTATGCTGGATTGAGTCTCCTTCTTTCCATCTCCCTTGGGTTGACTCATCGACCTTTTGAAGCTTAATTTTACATAATTCGAAATCAAGCTTCCTTTGGTTGTGCTCGAAATCTCCTCACATATAGTCTCTAGCAATTTGCTTCATGGTAGGAGAAATTCCATCACTTAGAAGTAGTGACCGATGGCCATGTGTCTAACCACGTGGTGAGAACCGATCATTCGGTCTTCCATATACCTCTCCCAGCATGCATATAATTTTTCACTTTCAATGGTTGAGAATGTGGAAATTTGCCTTTTCAGACTGTTTGTTCTGTGAGTGGAGTATAATTTCTTTAAAAACTCAGTCTGCATCTCTGTCCAGTTTCGTATGCTCCTTGGCCTCAGGGAGTTGAGCCAGATTTTGGCTTTATCCTTCAGTATGAAAGGAAAAGCTTGAGCCTCATTAAATCCATTGTAGTCTCTCAGCCCAGAGGTGTTGCAGACCTCCATAAACTTCTCGTATGCGAGTAAGGGTTCTCACTCTCCATTCCATGAAAAGTGGGAAGAAGTGGCCTGAGGTAAAGGCCCAACAACCATTTGCTCGGTTAGGCACAATGCGGGGAGGTGCACTCGTCCCAAGTGGAGGATGTATGTGGTCACTTATGGACCTAAATGCATTGAGATTCCTGTCCACTCCCTGCTGACTCTGTTGTTCTTCAGGTGGAGGTTCCATTGGGTTAAAATTCAAGCCCAATTCAGAATTTGATTCCTGTGGGATACTGACTTTGACTAATTTTCCTTTTGAATTCCTAAACCATTGGAACATAAACTCCTACATGAAAAAAACAGGACAACACCAAAAAAAGAAACAAAAAAAAAAAAAAACAAGTCTAAGGGGTTAATGTTAGTTAAGGAAAAGTAAAAAGGTATAAACAATATATTGAAATTAAGTAACCTAGCAGTAAACTGCTAGAAAGAATGAAAAGAGAAAAGAAATTCATTAGAACTTGTTAGGAGGATCACAAGTGTTCAACACATTGTTATTTGTACTAAGGCACCATCCCCAGCAACGACGCCATTTGATTCGTGGCCCGTAGGGTATCTTAAATCAACAAAATTTATAACTTAATACCTCAAACTACTGTAGCATTGCTACTATAGTATAACGGCTCTAGAATCATCCACAAGGATGGGTTTTCTTTGTGGAATGACTAATATTGAGGTTTACATTGGTGATTATAATTTGGATATTGGGATTGGATAAAAAGAGTGGGTTTTGGTAGTCGAAATCGTAACTAAAATGAAGTAAAAAAATAGAAAGAATTCCCTTGAAGTGTTAGGTCACTAGGCTTGGGTCCCTAGGGCAAATGAGGGGTTCTCGGGGTCTTTTCCTTGCATTGGGGATAGTAACATATAGTTACCTCCTGAATCAGATTTTGGTTTAACAATAAAACTTGACCCTCAATAACTATCATTTGCAAATGGCATTGATATCCATTAATGTTCTCGGAGTTAATTCAAAACCTATCTCCTTGAGTCACATTCGATGGCTCATAAATGATAACTTAATCAAACATCCTTTGGATCTAGCAATAAGCATCAAATAGGCCATAAAAGTTTACATAAACTAACCATTCAAGGTGAATCGAAGGGGATTGAAACCTTTCTAAAGTTGGAGAGAACATCAATGAAAGAGAATACCTATGTTGAAAACATGGGGGCCAGAGCTTTGCCACGGGTTCCACTTGCCTAGTGCCTTCTTGAGGAAGGAGAAGGGATTTGTAGCTCATCCTCTGAGTTGTCATCCTCATGGGGTGTTTGGCTAGTGAGAAAATGAGAGAAAATGGAAAGAAAAACGGGAGCTTGTTTAACAAGCCTCCCAAAATTCAATAAAAATTATACTGAAATAATTTTTTTTTTTTTAAGATCCCTTACAAGGTGTTGTTTTGGGGATTATATACCACCAAAACCACACAAATTACCAAATTGTCAAAAGCAAGAAACTATTACATAGGGATAGTTTGGGAAGAAATAAAAAAGAGCAACAAAAGTCAACAAGAATGGTTGAAAAATTCGCAGGCTGTGAAAATTCGTTGCCTTGCGAAATTTCACTCATAGCCTTGCGAAATTTCGTGCGAAATTGGCAGGGGTTTGCTTCTTTCTTATGCAGCACCTTCGTTTTGCCTTACATACGCATACACCTTCTTGTTAAATGACTCTATGTTTTTTTAATTGATTTTCATGCTCAAGGCTGGATCCCTATCTTGATATTTATAGCTTGTGAAAACTCTATTTGCTTTAAAATTGATCAGAAGCATTGCTAGGTCATTAACGTGACAACTGGGTCAATTTGGCTTATTACTATGCAAAAAGTGCTCAAAACCCGGACTTTTAAGAGTATGAAACAACACTATTTGGGTAGTAATCAGTTACTTACACGCTTTATGACCAATCACCCTTCACCTTCGGGCACGCTTTACGTGTGCATAAATTTTCCAGCATTTCCAGATTTCCATACTCAAGGTTTGGAAGACGGTACGGTCTAAGTACCGCAGTTTTAAACCTTTGCTCCATTGACCCGAGGCGTCGGCTAAGCCTTTGATACGCACTATAATAAGCACGCTAGCACCTCCCGGTAGTATGGATATAACCTGCGGCAATTCCAAAAGCGAGCAAGACCTTCGCGCCCTGCTAGTACATAACCCGACCCACTACGATGGTCCTTGGCGGTGACTACTGCAAGGCTCGTGATGGTGCCTTATTTGCCCGACCCGAGCGAACCGCGAAGCTCTCAACAGCATTGGTGTCCTAGGCGACCATCATTTAAAATTGGAGAAGGGTCCTGATGAAAGAATCAATAGTCTAAGGAAACTAGAAATTATAGGAGCGCCAACCGCGTTGGGAGAGAAGTAAAAGTAAGCAATAGTTGAGGTAGACAAAAAAGGGTGTATTTCATTAAAGGCTTAGATGGTGTCAAGTACACAAATGATAATTGGCCGACCAGGCCTTTGCAATTTTTAATTAAGTAAAAGGGTAAGAGGAATTTAAGTACGCGTGGTCCTTGTGACAACAATCTCCATGGGCTCCTTGGTTGCCTCACTCAGAAGAACTTCAATCATAGTGGCCTCGAAAATTTTTGGATAAAGGGGCACAGGGGTTGCGGAAACTCGGCCCGTGGGTTGGCGAGTCGGGCATCCCTTTAAGACCTCTAGATTGATCTCCGCATATGTTGGTTTAGCGCCAACACACATGCCCATAGGCAAAAATCACCTCTAGAGCCTTCTGGTATTCTTCCTCCATGACCTTCTTGTCCTTACTGGCTTGAGGTGGGAAGACACTTTGTCATGACATCCTGACTCTAACAGGCGTGTCGACCTCTAATCAGGGCACCTCGGACTCGACACATACCTGCTTCCTCATACGCTACCACCTGGCTTCCTCCTGTTTGCTAGAGCATCTTTACCAAGTCACCTCCCATTTTCCTGAAGCCGTGCACCTTTCGACGGTTGCTAGGCTAAGGCGACTGAGGCTTCCTCTTTTACTTGTATCTCTATTTTTCGCACAACGTCTTCTCGAGCTTCCTTCCCATAGCCTTAATTTCCTAATATATGGATCGAGACTTGCCTAAGGACTCTTTAAAGTGCCGAGTGCTTTCGAGAATGGTATTTAATTAGTCGTAACTTCGGCATCTTAGGCGCATAGTGAAGCTCCTTATGCTAGCGCCCCATGTTCTTGATGGTCATCGCCGCCTGCAAAGAGAGAACATTAGAAGGCAATCATAACATCAGAGCAAATAGTCAAATGTCAGAAGTTCGGCCATACCAGTTCGGCAGTCTCATCGAAGTGATGGTTGTGCATATACATCCCCATCTACGCCCATGCTGTTGGTAGGACTTCTTATCGACCGCGAGGAAGGGATGTAGTATTCCTCGGCGAGCCGCAGGCTCGGTATGTAAATGTAATTGTCAAGAATCGCCCGTACCTGACGGAAGGATTCCATCTTGTTGAAGAATTTTAGTAGTTAATGGCGCACAGGCGAGTTTCTTGATCGGCAGTATATCCTGTAGCTAGCCCGCTCCATTGGTTCGTATGAGTTGAGTACTGCCCGACTGTCAGGGGCCTTCGGGCACCGTGAGCAAAAGAGGCGGCCCGTCTAGCTCACGGTGGCGGTGCACTTGTTGTTTCGGCAAGTGAAGCCTTAATAGATGCTTAGTCAACACAGTGAAGTTCCCCGTGGAGGCCCATCATCGACCGCACTCAAGCCTTTCGGGGAGGCGTCTTGGCGTATCTGCCAGTCATGGGCGGGGCCTCGGGTCGTCCGTGGTGCATGATGTATCGGATCGGCAGAGCCTCCTCATCCAAGTCCCGAGACCCGGCCTGGGCGTTTACGGAACTTTGAGGGTGGGTGTGGTCTCCTAAGTGTTGGTAGCGCTTGCTTTCGTTCGCCTGGCGAATCGACTATGAGACGGACATTTCAACCTCTCTCTGCCATTAGGTTAAGCTAACCATTTGGATTAAGTCCAGGTTCCTGAGCCTCCGATCCCTTATCGACTGACCTTCCTGCCGGACTTCACTTCTTCTTCACGCAGGGGGTAAGCAGGTCTACATGGCGAAGGTAGATAATTTGGTCGGACAAGGGGCTCTGCAACGGCCTTTGCCTAGGAAGATCCTCTGGGTAGCGACTTTAGGAGGTCTGCAAGGATAAAATGCATACCCTTGACGACCTCGCTAGGCGAGACGAGGTGAACAATGTATGTAGGGAAAAGGCGCACCTAAATCACGGAGGCAAGATAAAAATGTAATGCACGTAACTTTAGGAAGTAGAAGATATACTAAAACGGGAATGGAACAAACCAGAAACGTAGGGTGATTGGATTAAAGGAAGCCTTGGAGAGCCCGAGTCTGTACATGGGCCATAATCGGGACCAGCCCTTTCACACCTCCATCTTAGGGAGTTGAGGCTCGATTTGGTGAAATTTAGGGATTTGTGGCGGAAACATGGATAGAGGCTTTAGTCCTAATCTTCAAAGTATAAATGAAGCATAACTCCACCAATGAAATGTCGCTAGTGAAAAGAATTCCCGACGCAGTGCGACCCATGAAAATCAAATAGTTCGGATGTCACGAGGCATAGGTGGTGCAGGGGGTAAAATGAAAGAATTGCTTTCTGCGATGAGAGGAAAGGCAAGCTTGCGCAAAATACTCAGAGTATAAAATATACGACATTATCTACCTCCCCAGTTGAGGTGGCACGCCTTAAGTAGCGTCTCTAGACTAATTTTAGTGAATTTGGATTTGAATAACCTCGATTCGTCTATGAACATACCGTGTGACTAGATTGCTTGCAGTGGGGTGTTTACAGGGAGGTACTCTGCATACTGTCTAACTATTCGAAACCTCTTCGTGACCTCTTACCATTCTACAAGTAGATAAAAAAAATGGGAGAAGAAGAAGGGGTCAACTTGAAGTCCGTAAACCGAAAAAAAAAAAAAAAGAACCCTCGAAAGGAAAAAGAAATCTCCCCTAAAGATTTGACAAACTACTTGAGGATAAAATAAGATAGTAAACTAAAGCCTTTGAAACTAGTATTAGAGACCTCCATTGAGAACACTCAAGCATTGATGTAGCAAAGTTTGAGTTGCAAACACTCTTGTAAAAATAAAAAGTTGCCGAAATACCAAGGGTCTTCGATGGCTCCTTTGGAAGGGAAATCTGCAGAGGAGCGGAGATGGATGAAGTGCAAGAGTAAAAAAAAAAAAAATCTCTTTTAAGAAGACGTAAAAGAAACACCTCTTAAGACCACTATCCTTATTTATAGGGGTAAGGGGTCATTAGACGCATTAAATGCGCCGTCAGAATGATATACGTAGGATGCACATCAGGAGGCATGCGTCTCCTATGCGCCTTAAAACACGTGAGAATCGCCTCCGAGCGTATTTAATGAGCTAATCATTTCTCACAAGCCTTTCAACTCTCAATGTTCAACATTTGAAACCACAATATTTCCCCATGACTAAAGTAGCATAAAAACACCAACTGGAGGAAAATGGGGGCATTGGCCAAATTACCATGATCTTTGGGATCAAAATTACAAAATGGGCGACCATGAACTATTGTGGCTTGACTCCAGTTCACTCACTGGCAGAGCGGAGACATGAGGAGAGAGCCTCACGGAGGCCACTGGGTGAAAGCAAGACAAACTCTCCATGGCTTGCTCAGGGCGTCAGTGGGGACTAGTTTATGGCTGGCCTCTTACCTCATATGAGATTCTATCATGTAGGAAGTTTGTTATGAATAAGCACGTGGAAGCGAAAAATCCGCAAAGGCGATATTAGTAGCGAATTTTCCAACTTTCGAATCCTTGACTCCTCGGAGAGATAATCATGAAAAATGGAAGAATATTCCTTGATAAGGAAGAACTAGTTTTTGATAAGGAAAAAAAGATTTCCTCTCTTAAACTAGGAGGAGATAAAATCCTACCTAAGGAAGGAATGGATTTTCGTGAACCTAACCCTATAAGTCGGAAAGATCCCCCACAGGGGAAGGTAAGCAATTTCAACTACGTCAATTCTTTTCTCCCTCTCCATACATTTTCTGACTTAACCATCGAAGAGGCGGTGACCCAATAACACAGACTCCCCTTTATGGGTTTTGCTGCCTTGTGATACAGGAGTCGGATAATCGGTTCATTGCGGCTGCTGTGCTCGAGGAATCGACAATCGAGGCTGATAACTTGATGTTTAGGGGATTCGACGATCAAGGTCCCAACAACCTTGAAAGGAATTTTAAGCCTTCTTCAAGATCTTGAATGCTTGATTCAAGTTTTGCTACCTCATTATGTACATGATCACTATGCACTACATTAATTGATTTGTTCTTGTGGCCAAGGAGGGTGTGACATGCAGCATCCACCTTCTCAAATTCACTAAGATCGACTTCTGCTTCCTCGCATGCCACACGCTTGTGTTGCATCAATTTTGAGACTAAAGATGAGCTGCTTCGCTTTGATTGTGCTATTACCCTAGCTATTGAGGACAATAGAGCTTCAAGCATTGTGAGACTGGCTGTTTCAACCTCTCTTAGCATGCTGACTGTGGAGAGAGTTTTAGGATCTCTGTTCAAGGCAGATAAGCTTCACTTTTTCTCCATGCTCTTCAAATTTCTTAAGGCCTTGTGAATGGCCTTCTTTACCTTCTTCCTAGAGGTTAGATATTTCTCAATCTCACTTGAAATTGAAATCTCATTTTCACTTCCCTACTTTCTGCACATGGTTGATTGAAGTTCATGTGCACCTTCCCTTGTCTGCAGCAAGGCATCCTTATTGGTGTCACATAAGTCTAAAAGCCTAAGAGATCCATCCAACAGCTCATCAACCCATTGCTCATGGCAACATTGAGCTAAGGATTGTTGAGTGAATGGCAGTAGAAGCAAATTATCAACACGATCATGTAGATCTCTAAGGCCACTAAGTATGTGGCTTATTGATGATGAAGAGATGGCTTCAGAAGCTCTTAATCTACACAAATGCTCATCAACTTCAGGAATGAGAGGGTATGGTCTAGAGGGCAAGCTGATAGAGTGAGCATGATAATAGGATTTTGAGTTTAAAGGAGAGACAACCATTTTTCTTCCTAGGGTGGAAAGAAGGCCTGGAAGTTGAATGTACAATTTATCCTTGCTCTGTCATCTTCTCAATATATATAGTGAATGGAGGAGACAAGAGAAATCTCTTATTCAACAAAAATCAATGAATGGTAATGTGATTTTGATTTGAACGCAAACGATATCTCAACGATGTTTATGCATTGTCTCCCTCCAACCAATTCCCTAACGCATTGTTTGGTGTGAATTATATAAGCATTTTGAGCGAGTTTTTCATGCATTTATATAAGTCGAATGCTAAATTCACACCCTATTCATCAATATAACACTAATCCCCCATTATGCAATGTTTTTCATAATATGAAGAAAAATCAAGCAAAGTGATGGAAGAAATCAAGTGAAGAGGAAGCTTTCCTAACATGAAGGTAGAACCAAAGCTGAAAAGCAACGCCTAGAAGAAGAAGTAACTCGCCTAGACGGACCAGCATTGCATGCTAGGAATCACTCTAGGGTTCACCTAGGCGAACCTAACCCTCACCTAGGCAAAGGGGTTCACCTAGGAGAAAATTTTCTTCGCCTAGGTGAAGGGCCACTACATCAACAGAAGACACGTGTCTTCGCCTAGGCGAAGCTCAGTTTGCCTAGGAGAAGAACGATGAGTTGGATCAGCAAACTTTGAGTTTTGAGCCCATCATTAGCCCATTTTCCAAAGCCTACAAATATATGTATTTTAGACTTGATTAGGGTTCGGTTGTTGAGGGAGAACAACCTCCTTAGGGTTTCTCCTCTCTTCTTCTTAAGCCACTTACTATCTTCTTTCGATTTTTCTTTTAGTTTTACTTTGTTTTTATAGTCAGATGAAGAACTAGCGCACAGAGAGTAGTTTGTAAAATGTAGGAAGCAAAAAGCTTGAGACGTAATTTCATCTCTTTTTTGTATCTCTAAACTTTACTCTTTATTTAATCTTTCATTACTATGTTTATGTTAAACATGGCTCAGGATTCCCTTGGTTGGGGAATGAGGCCAGAAACCTCCTCTAGGTCGATGCTTGATTTGTATGATTCTTTAGAATGGTTTTGTGAATTTATTCTTGTGTTGATGTTAGTTGGTGTAGTTATTGACACATGTTCTTGCCTAATTGATTTATGTTGGGGAGTGAGTTTAAGACCTAGTGCATAAAGGGTTTCCATAGTGACAGTTGGAAAAATACCCATAAGCCTTGATCTTTACTCCTAAATGTATCTTAATTGAAAAAATCAACCTAACCTAGTCAAAGAAGTCTAGGGAATTAGGAATACTAGGTACTAAATTTATTCTTATTAGAATTAAGAACTATCCTCCAAAGATTATGTGAGATCTAATGGACTCAGAGCGACTGATCCAAGCATAGTTCAGGTAGTCCTATTGTATGGATCGAGGTAACCAAGAGGATTCCCATGAAAGCACTTTCAAAGGTGAGAAACAGGGAGACAATTAAGGACTAAAGGAGAATAGGGAGGGTGTGAGAAATTGAGGAGACACTGGTATGTAAACTCATACGGTTTCCTTGACAAACACAAATATATTTTCATTAAAAAGGCACTTCGTTTAATATAAATCATAATTACCAATGGATATAACTCAGCCTACAGTATCCTTCCTATAGAATTTCTTTAAAATCAACCCATTTACTGTGAATTTTATAAAATCACTTTTAGGATTTGTTTTTGTTTTAGTTTAGCTGAAAATCTAATTTTCACCTAAGTCATTTGAAGTCGCTTCAAATAGTGAATCCACTTCACCAGTCGGAACTCAATCTCGTTAAAAACCACACCTTCCCTGTGGGGTCAATATTTGGACTTGTTAATCCACTGGATTACTTGTGCGACTCGTGTGCTTGCGGGTTTTGGTTGATTTTTTCCAAACTTTTATATAATACAAAAATCACCGAACAAGTTTTTGGCGCCGTTGCTGGGGAAGGTACGGTTTGGTGTTTGGATTGATATTTTGGCAAAAGAGAAGTTTGTTAATTTAAGCAAAAAATTTATTTTCTTATTTTCTTTTGTTTCTTATTTATATTTTGTATACTTCATTTTTTTTCTTTTTTTTTGTACTTTTCTTTTAGGTGCTAAGCATAATGTCAATGGTATATTAAATGAGTTTTTCTACACCCTTCAAAATCATTTTGCTTCTCACACATCCCAAAGAGAACCAACATGGGAGGAAATCACCGCAAGGCAAGCACAAGCCTCCATGAGCGAACAAGTTTATAATTTTGGAGGGGTGAATCTTTCAACAATGGGGGTTATTTCTCTCAACCCCACAGTTATATGCCAAGCTACAATCATTCGGGTTTGGGGACACATGACAATCTCTCCTATGGCCATCCAATTATGCAAAGTCAAGGAAGTTTAAGTTCCAATTATCAAGAGCAATTCTGGCAACCATCCGATGAAGAGCTATTCCTTGCATTGAAGGAAGAAACACAGGACAAACAGTGTCTTAGAAATGCAATTGCAACAGGAATCAAGGTGGATGCTAACATGATAGACAACATTGGCACTAATTTGAAAAATCTCAATATGAAATGCATGCTACCAGGAAAGAACGACAAGACGAGCTTAATTGGAAAATCTTAAAGGAAATAATCTCACATAACTCCGAGCGTCATAAAGAATGATTCCATATGGGAAAGTAAAAATGTAACCTTAAGCCTTGAAGATTAGCCTTAAAGATGAATCTTCGAGCCTGATATTGGATGAAGACAAGGACATGATAGAATGTGATAAGATGACTTTGGTCTTTGAGGAAGAATTGAAAAACCCGACATTTGTTGAGAAGAATGAGCTTACTATTGAAGAAGAGCCATTATTGAAAGCGAAGCAAGTTGAAAAACAACATCCCGAACTTGTAATGGAAAATGTTTTGGTTGGGGTTGAAGACTTCAATTTCCCCATAAAGTCTTTGATTCTTGCATGAGAGGACCACAAGTATCATTTATAAAACCTTCCGTTGCCACAAGTCAAATGTTGATTGATGCTGAAAATGGGAAATGATACTCCTTGTTTGTAAGGAGAAAATGAAGTTTGACCTCAACCAAAGCACACCATTAACGAATAAAGAAAGGAGGGCATGCATGAAGTTAGAGAGCTTATTTTTGCCCATTGAGGATCTAGCACCTACGTTCCTTCAAGAGGACACTCTTGAAGGACATAAATTTGAACCCAAATCTTTCCCCACCAAAGAGTTAGCATTTGAGCTTATATCGCCTATTCTAGAGGTGGAGGAGTTCATCCTCATGAGTGATGAGGATGAAGAGGGAGTATTGTCCACAATGGATGAAGGGCCAAAGAGAAGATTTCGGACTTCCCCAATGAGTCTAGCTGGACTCTAAAAACGGAGCAACTATTGGGAGGCACCCCAAGCAAAAATAAGGATTTTTATCCATTTAATATTTTAGTATTTTTAGTATGCGTTGCATGTTGATTTTATTTTAAGTGTTTATTTGTTTTTCTTTTCTTCTTTTCAAGACATTGAAGCTGATTCTCAGTAAGGGAGTTTCATCAAGACCCGCCATGCTCGAGCCTAATGATCACTCTTGATCATAAAGGGGAGTCCTATGTCCCTACTCTTTCATTTTTAATACATTGAGGACAATGCATATTTTAAGTTTTGGGGTATTGAAGGAACTTCCCTTTGTTTTTAAAATTTTCTAGCAGCTTCAATTATCCTATCTTTAGTGTTTTCTTTTTGTTGCTTGTGTGTTTTAGTTAGTTTTACATGTTTTTAGTTTTTAGGTTAATTTTTTCATTTTTAGGTTGTTTTTGTTTTGGTTGAGCTTGTTTTGAGATAATTGTAATGCCTATGATGAATAATGATTGAACTTTCTTTCACATGAAAAAAATGAGAGATAGTTGAATATAAAGCATAATGGGTTGACCACATAGTTGTAGACCTAACCCCTTGTTCTTAATATCTTGAGCATAAGCCATTTACCCTTGATGGTCAATTTTTCTTGGTTTAGAGAAGAATTATGCGAACATAATTTTTCTGATTCTAAATAACTCAGAATTTGTTTGATTATCGCTGGAGGTGAAATCCTAGACACCACAACATTTAGGAGATGATTTAAAGCCATCCTTTCGTGGTTCGCCAGCATTTCTAGCCAACCTTTATATGAACATATCTATAGTCACCCTTTTTGGAGCCTAAAGAAGCCTCTTTGTTTGTGAACCAAGTATGCTCCTTACCCATTTATGTATTCCTTCAATTGAAAACCTTATTTACCCATGGCATGTGTGATTGTTAATGCATTATGTTGAAGCTATGTGGATTTGGTGATTGATTGAGGTTGATATAAAATAAAAATAAAAAAGAATAAAAGGTTGAGTAAGTTTGGTTTCGTTGCCTTCCTACCTTAAGTAAGTAAGTTCTTAGGGGTGTTTTACACCTAGTTACCTAAGGACAATTGGTCTAGGAGCTACTGAGCTCGTTAAACGGGGTAGTTAGAAAGCTTAAGGGAATCGAACATTGCACTACTCTTACACCTTATTTGTTGTTATATGAATAAAAAGGAGGTTTGGGGAGCAAAGTGAAGTATGAAAAGCAATAGGTTTAGGGGTGATGTAGTGTTGGTGAAAGCCTAATGTGTTTGAGGAGATGGACCAAAGTGAAAAAGAAATGTGTGTCTTTGGATAAATTTGAGCCAAAAAATTGACTTGCATCATGCCTTTGACCCAAGCCTTACATTACAAGCCTATTTAAGACCTTTTGATCCTAGTGTTGTGGGTAGTCTACATTAGTGAAGAGCGATATGAAAAACAAGCATATGGAATCTTTCATTTATTAAGAGATCCTTCATACACTTTTTCTTACATAATTCCATCCGATTTGCACTGACTCCTAGAGTAAGACTACACACACACTCGAGAACTTTGGTTTAGGCTGCTTAACCCATGGTCAATCTATTGTTTTGAAAAGGCTATCTCAAAGTTTTCAGGTTTGTGATGAAGGTCTTATCTTTAAGGCGCTTTATCATATACCGTCCCAGAACTTCACGCCTAACATTTTGCTACTTAATAAGGAAAATGAAGCTGCTTTACTCGAGGGACAAGCAAAATGTTAAGTTTAGGGGTGTTGTTTGATGTGAATTATATATGCATTTTGAGTGAGTTTTTCATGCATTTATATAACTCGAATGCTAAATTTACACCCTATTCATCAATATTACACTAATCCCCCATTATGCAATGTTTTGCATAATATGAAGGAAAATCAAGAAAAGTGATGGAAGAAATCAAATGAAGAGGAAGCTTCACTAACATGAAGGCAGAAATAGAGCTAAAAAGCAGAAGACCTCTTGGGTTCGCCTAGGAGTAGGCCAACCTTTGCCTAGGCGAAGAGGTTTGCCTAGGAGGAGAAGCAGCTCACCTAAGCAGACCAGCACTGCATGCCAGGAATCACTCTTGGGTTCGCCTAGGCAAACCTAACCCTCGCCAAGGCTGACAGGCCGAAAACGTGGTGTGTAAAATGTACGCCTATGTGCGCAAGTGCACGCACGCCTACAATACAAAGTTGTACCAATGGTACCTGATATCGATCCACGGGATAGGTGTGTGGTGACTAAGGTGAGATTTACTTTCAACATTATCCGATGTGCCGCACTGCGGTAAAAGGGAAATTAATGTCCCAGCAAAATAATCAAACTGGATCTCGAATGAAATTACTATGTAATGGAGACTAAATATATGTCTCCCCCGCCACTTCTCTGAAGTGGATTATTTCTTAAAGATGATATTATTCAGTCTACTTATGATTTATTAATGGCATGCATCTCAGCTTTACGAGATACCCTCCCTCTCGAGGTGTATTCGCCTATCTCGCTTGGGAGAGGAGTCGAGTGTATCTCTACCCCAACTCGTAATTCGAAATGCTTAAATGTTCTAACCTTAATTGCCACCTTCTTCGATCTGAATATTCTATTTATCGACCAACTAAAGGTCGCTTCATCATATCCCTGTGTATCCTCATCTCTCGAATCTCTGGACTTAAGAGAGATGATCATGCTAATGTCGCCAAACATCACCATAAAATTGATCCATGCATGTAAAAGCGTATGATAATGAATCATAAATCAATGAATAATATAAATTAATAAACTTTAATCCATTCAAACGTGATTGTGAGCCCAACAAGCACCCTGTGTATAGATCTAGGAACATCATGAATAAGAAAATACCAATATGTGATATGCACCGGGCCCCATTATCCAAAACAAAGAAAAATACAAATCACGGCCCTTCTTCAAGATCGATGTCACCGTCGCCTCCGATTTCCGCTACCGGGTTCAGACGATTCCCGACCCCGATCCCCCGACCTAAATTCCCTCCCCAGCCAATGATTGAGAGTAACAATCCTCATACTGACGTCAGCGACGCTGCAACATCGCGACGCCAAGGCCGCGACGCTGCCGCTGCCACTTCTCTTTATATGTCACCTAACGTCAAGGACGCCGGCATCACGACGCTGAGATCGCCGCGACGCCGACGCCAGCGGCCTGACGCCGCTACCGCCCTCGCCATCTTTGGCGCATTGCTTCTCTCGTACTCGTCGCTGCAAAATTGCCCTTTCGCCGCACACAAACCAATCACCAAACCGGGAGTATCAGCTAAAACTACGATTAAATATAAAATACGAAAAATGTAAGACTGATGTCGTATAACCCGAGTGTTTTACACTCATCAAAAAGGTTCGCCTTGTGCGTAAGGCCACTACATCAGAGAAGACATGTTTCACTTAGGCGAAGCCTACCGCCTAGGTGAAGAATCGTCGATCAACAAATTTTTGAGTTTTGAGCCCATCATCGTTCCATTTTTTCAAAGCCAGTAAATATATGTATTTAGACTTTGGCCAGTGGTCTTGTTTCTGTGCATAACACCCTCCTTAGGGTTTCTCCTTCTCTTCTTCTCGAGCCACTTGGGGTGTTTGGATTTTCTTTTAGTTTTATTTTAAGTTTTTGTGAAATATTTTGAAGAACTAGCTACTGTGAGGAGCCTTTGCAATCAGAGTATAAATGAGAGGAATTTCTATCTCTATTTGTTTCAGATTCTTAAACTTTACTCTCTTATTTAATCTTTCATTATTATGTTATAAGTAAATATGGTTTTATTGATTTCTTTATTGTAATGAGTGGCTAAACTCTCCTCTAGGGGCTACTATCGAGTCGATGCTTGATTTATATATCTTTTAGAATGGTTTTGTGAATTTATTCTCAAGGTTGATGTTGGGCCGTGTCGTTGTTGGATTACTATGGTTTTGCCTAATTGATTTATGTTGGGGATGAGTTTAAGACCTAGTGCACAAAGGGTTTCCATAGTGACAGTTGGAAAAATACCTTTAGGCCTTGATTTTTACTGCTAAATGTATCTCAATTGACAAAATCAACCTAACCTAGTCAAAGAAGTCTAAGGAATTACGAATGCCTAGTACTTGATGGATTTAATTAGGAATAGCACCGTCTCAGCATTATGTGAGGATCGTATGGACCGAGAGGTGATCGATCCAAGCGTAGTTTAGTACCCTATCAGATGGATCGAGAGCGACAGGATTCCCAAGGAAAGCAATCGCCTTATAAAAGTATTTCATACTAATGAATCTAGAAGGACTTAAAGAAGAATAGGAGGTGAGAACAGGAGACACGAAAGTGTAAACCTCATACCGGTTTCCCTTGACAAACACAAATATATTTTCATTAAAAAGGCACTTCATGAATATAAATCATAATTGCATCAATGGATATAATCAGCCCTAGTATCCTTCCTCATAGCATTTCTTTAAAATCAACCCATTTACTTGTGAATCTTATAAAATCAATTTTAGTTTTGTTTTTAGTTTAGTTGAGGGAACTCATCTTTCACCCAAGTCATCGAGTCACTCAAATAGTGAATGACTTCACTACCCGGGGTACTCAATCCTTGCTAAATCCACACCTTCCTTGTGGGATCGATATCTGGACTTGTTATTCCATTGTATTACTTGTGCAACCCGTGCGCTTGTGGGTTTTAGTTGATTTTTACCAAACTTTTATATAATACAAAAATCACTGAACACTCAGCACCCAATTAATTTAATCTGTAAAATCACCAGCTTGGATATGTATAATGTGATCTTAGAAAATAATTCACAGAATATGCATTCCACGTGTAGTGCTCATAATCTCCTTTGATATAAGTAATCTTTCATCTGCTATATATATGCACAACCAAACATGAGGACTAATTAACTTTCTATATGTCCCACCATTGGAAAAATTGAAATAGAGTATGTTGTTACTTGGATCGTCTGACCTTCGGGGCATTAGTGGTGCAATATAAACCTGCAAAGAAAGGGGGGTCCGACGGTGGTGTGTCGACTGCCTCTTCGTTAATTAAGTCAGCAAAAGGGTGGAGAAGAAAAAGAAGGGAGTTAGCGCAATTAGAGTTGCATGGGGGGGTCTTTATTTTATACTCGAATTTCTCCTTGATTTTAGGAAAGAGAATCTCATAATTTTGGTCATAAGATGTCCCTTTCCTTATCAAGGACTAGTTCTCCCTTATCGAGGATTAATTCTTTTGAGACGTATGAGATTTGGACACTAGGAGATCTGTGGATAAATATTCTACTAATGATTTCTTCCTTAATATAGTCATCCATAGAACCCTTTCCATATGCGGTAGGATGGCCGGCTGGGGGACTCCGGATCCCAGACGAATTCTAGGACTGTGCCGTCTGGTTGGTTCCCATGTGGTTTTAATATAGCGGGCTGTCTTCGGCCGCTTCATGAGGTGGGCTAGGCGGTGGGCCTAGGAGGGTGCTAGGCCTATTGAGTTATAGGTTTGGTCCTAAAGGCCACAGTACTCACAATGCCCCCATTTTTCTTCAACTGGAGGATTATGCTCTTATAGTCGGGGAAAAATACTATGTTTCGAGACCCCGAGTATGGAGAATTGTAGATTATTAATGCACATATGTTCCAATGCATCTATGACATGTGATGTCTCGATGGTGCATTCAATGCGCCTTTTGAAGTTCCACCTCTGTATATATGGGGATGAACCTTCGAAGTCTATGAAGTTGCCAATGGATTCCTTTTTTGTTACACAAAGCTTCTTTCCCTTATTGTGATTTCCTTCCCACCCGCCACCCATAGTCGCGTATGTGGAGAAGTTATGGGGTAGCTTTCAAAAGTCTCTGCCAACCATTTGCTTCAATGGATATCAGGCTGAAGACGACGTCTATGCTAACCTATCAAGTGTCCTAGATGGGAAGCCTAACTATGCCAATGTCCCATTTTTAGAGCTCTTTTACTAGCCTCGTTAGACATGAGGTCGGATGAAAATTGACATAATGCCTCTTCTTTCGTAGTTCTATACTGCAAGTAAGATCTCTTCATTGACACCTGAGTTGTAAAGTAATAAGTTGTATGGCTGAGAGTAAGGAGTATTCTTCGCTGTGCTTTTCGCTTTCATTTCTTCTTTTTCTTCTCGAATTTTTTTGCCACTAGTCCGTATGGTTACTGACGATTTGTAATGGGGTGTATCGCGGTTGATCGGGCATTTTTTGTAGTGTGTTCCATTGATGCCTATTACATTTTAATAAGATTTGGTTTATGGTACACTCTGCGGCACCTGATTTTCTATCTTTCATTCTTTTGTGTATGCATTAGGGGAGTAATTATACTCAAGTATACTCGAGAAGCCTTTAATTGATTATGATGTGTTTTCTGATTTGAAGATTGGGAATTTTTAGGTTTCACACTGCACCTGCCCGGCCGCCCGATTGTGCTACACTAAGGCCCAACAAACAGTGACCTAGCCCAAAGAATTGCGGTTTGTTAATTCAGCCCCTGTGTGGTCAGCGCTTTATAATCGTTGAGCCCATGCTTGGTTTAAATGCCCCGTAATATAAACGCCGTTAAACACAAAGCATGTGGTGAGAGGCATGCTCTGATACTAGGCTTCAGATGCGTCGGAGCATTTAATGTGCTGCCTATGCCTTTACCCTATATAGGGTAGGGATCCAAAAGTTGGGTCACCACTAGAGGCCTCCTCACTCCAAAAATCTTATGAGCATCCGTACCACTCTCAAGGTTTCGCCAAGTAGTCAGCTGGCTGCTCACCATTTTTTACTTCCTAGTGGGTTTTTCCTCTGCTTAGCTTCTGATGTTGCTTGCACGGATTGTTTTGTTTGTGTTGGTTTTTGTTTCGTCTCGCTCTTGAACTCTCGTGCTTTTAGTCAGCTTCATAGGTTTCGACTACTCTGAACCCGCACCTACTGGGGATGTACCTTACCCCGGGTCATGGCCCCCATAGTTTTCGGAAAACTCCTCAGGCTAGGGTTTTGGTCATGCTATCGTTTTTCTAGGAGATCCTTGAGTTGATCCCCTTCCTTTGTTTGCCTGTAGAATGACGAGGGGTCAAGAAGACTCACCCGCCAGTTAAAGCCCGTGAAGGTTGAGAAGAATGCTTAAACATGAGAATCATCACAAGGTGGATTATATCGTGGAGAACTGAGGTCCCGCTGAACCCGGCACCATTGGTTTACACTTCACAGCTCGGCGGTGAGATGCATATCGTCGCTGATCGCTATATGAGATGCATCGATCGGATCTGTCTGTCATTGCTTAGTGGTATCACACATCTTAATCTTATTCCTGTATCCAATGTTCGCATTTTAAACGGGTTGTAAATGTAGCTTTAACTTTCTCTACTAATGGATATTTCTGTGAGAGATACAAGTTTTGGTCTATACGTCATTGGGACCGAGGGCCTAGCCATCTATGCAAAGCCCACAACTCCCTACTAAAATTTGTAACTAGGGTTCGATTCCCAAGACGGAGTTTAAGGGTTGTCCCGTAGGCATGTGGTACGAGACGCCCGACTCTAGGGCTTCCTTTTGATGTGAATCAATCTCTTTCATTCCCAAGTTGGTCTTAGTTCAGTTGCAAATCATGTTCTGCTAGGTGATTCTTGTTATGACACACATCGGTTTTCCTGATGCTATCCAGGTAAGCATAAGCTTGAGCCTACTTAAATAACCTGGATAGAGAAGGTCAGGGCCTGAGAATCATCAGATGACTATTGCAGATACAGAGGCAGCGCAACTACGAGCTTCCTCGTCGACCCGCCAGAACTCAAGGGAGCCGGCCTACCGCGGCCTTTCCTTACATCATCCTAATCGTTCCCCGCTTGTTTCCCACAGAGCTTATTGAGGGAGAGCACTTCGTTCTCACCAACCTCTATAAGTCCAACCTCGAGTAAATCTGTGTAATTACACCCAGAAGACTGGCCGGAGGGGTCACTACAAAACGCTTTAGTGAGGTCCTCGTTTGGTCACCTACCCCAAAGTCCAACCTACTCCCCCGAATTAAAAAGGCGAAGGAGATAGCAGCTAAGGCCCGACAAACTAAAGTAGTCAAGGCCGTTAGAAGGCCACGGATCGGACGAGCACCGCGTGGAGCCCGCCGAGGAGGAGGAAATAATCTATGTCTACCGGGTTTGCCACAGACGCATAAAGGGTCGTGGACTCGTAGGCGAAATCTACCCCCATATCCACGAAGCGTCCGGCCGGCCTCGCCATAAAGAGGCCTAGAAGGACTAGGTAATAATCTCAATGGATTCCCCTGATCACCGTTTCTTTGGAAGGCGCTCCTGGGCTGAGGTTTGCCAAGACCTCCGATGGTGGATCCTAGCCGGGGGCCTTCCCAATGTTAATGAATATGTAGGGTCCCCTCTCATGGTAGTTGTCGCTCCAAGTATCCCGCCTCAGCCTACTGATACCATATTTAGTAGGAGAAGGTCGTCGACCTGCAGTGTCAGAGCACACACGTCCTCCACATGAGAGGATCCAATTCCCGCCACACAAGAAATTTCGACGAGGGTACTCTGAGGACTCATCCACCACAGCCCTTTTAACTGCTTATCCTCTGTCAGTGGCATATGTACGACCTCTATCCTAATTACTTTTGAGTACCGATGGTGGCTCGCACAGAGCAGTATTCCACCTCGTTCCCCGTCTATATGAATAAGGAGGCTTTCTAGTAGGTGGCCGAGGACAGGATGTTCATTCGTAACCATGACTTTCACCGATCTATTAAGCTAGTACGTGCTACTATACTTGGTTACTAGTTCTATGTAGTAATTTCATTATAACTTTCTTTATAAATGTAACGACCATCCTAATATGGCTTCTTGCCAAAGATAGGGAATTTCCCAATTTCTACTTAGATAACGCGAGAAACTACGGATTTTCCCAATCGGCTTCCATGCATCGTGGTTTAGAAGCTTCTTCGCCAAGGCGAATCCAAATTATAAATATCAATGTCGAACGAGTTAAAAGAAAGGGACAAGGCCAAGCATGAGGCTAAGGTGGCTTGTATGGCAGTCGTAGTAGCAAGTGAGGCCAAGGTAAGGGCAGAGGATGACTTGACTAAGGCCCAAGATGCCTCAAGGCCCACGAGGGAAGACGCACTATGGGTTAGTTGACGAGGCCACCGTCTAGCGATCGAGAACGTCGCCTTATCAGGAAACAGGCATCCAAATATGAGGTGTTTGCTCTTCATTCCTAGGAGGGCAAGGACAAGGAAGCCATGGTGGAAGACTACCCGGCAAGCCCCGAGTAGGATTTTCGCTGCGCTACGATGTCAGGCGCTCAAACATAGCATCCGCTGGGCTGACCGCCATGGATTCTGGAGCGGGCATGTCCATCGCCTCGACCCACTCTCTGAGTTTTTCAGGATCCGGGTACCCCTGCCCTAATGTACCCGCTCGAAGATAAGGCTATGGAGGTACATCTGGTCGAGGCGGCGAAGGATCCAATGGAGGGCGTCGTCACAGAGGAGCAAGGTTGACTTATTCCCCTATATTAGTTCTTATCATCTTGGGAGATTTTTCCAAGGGGTGCTATTTTGCCACCAGTATGCGTATTAATCCGTGTAACCCTTGGCGCTTTTCAAAGAATTTTAATGAAATAACAAGATATTTATCAGGACACGTGTTATAAGCCTCGATAAAATGGCGTGATTCACAACCATGTTCGACTTTTTACTTTAAAAATGTCACCGGATAAAACCATATTCGCTTTTGCATGCCATTGGGGATATCAATCATGTTCGGACTTTACTTTTAAAAGTGTCACCCGACAACAACCATATTCATTTTTAGATGCCAAAGAAGACATCAACCATGTCCTGGATTCTTTTTTACTTTTTAAAAGTGCTAATGGTGACAAACAACTATATCTAAAGCCTTTCTTTTTAGATGCCAACAAAGACATCAACCATGTCCTGACTTTTTACTCGTGCTGTTAGCTGCATAACAACCATATCTGGGCTTTTTTAGTTGCCAATATGACATCAACCATGTCTGGACATTTTCCTTTTAAAATGCTGCTAGCCGCACAACAAACTATATCCGGGTTTTTAAGTGAGGAGCAACTATCATTTCGTATGGTATTCCAGATAATCTTTATCATGATAATCCTCAATGAAAAACATTATTGATAATACTTTAAGGTGCATAGCATTCCACATCCCGAGCACAAAGAATCCTGGCCTGGCCTCGCTTTAACACATAGATCCGACTTCCCTACTCGAACTACCGCTTATGGTCCTTCCCAATAATGGGAACTTCCATTCAATGATTCAGCCATGTTTTCAAAGACTCATCTTACTTCCTGCCTACGCTTTACTCGTTGGAATGCACGCGACGATTTCCTTTGGCATAAATTTGCTAGCCTCCGTCAGATGACGTTATGCGCACAAATTGCCAAGCTCGGAGTCTCGTCAATGTGGTCTAGTGGCATTTCAGCCATGGCTTCGTATCATTTCTCAAGAATCTTCGCTCTTCTCGTGATAAGGGCATCTCGATTAGGGGATGATGGCTTCCATCCCATAATAATGAGGGCAAATGGGATGAAGATATGCCATTTAAGCCACCGTTGTTTTTATGTGCTCATTAAACTCGGGAAGTCTTCACCCATTTCGCTGGAAAGTGTTACTTTTAGAAATGATAGAGAGTCTTATTTGACGCTTCTGCCTGGACGTTGCTCTGTGGGTACCGTGGGGTCGAGTGTAGGTCTTTTATTTTCAAGTCGCTATAGAAGTTCTTGTATACCCAACTATCAAATTGTGGGCCATTGGTTTTAATCGATCGGTATTCTAACCCGCATTACCGATGTTCTTCCATACGAACCTAACAACCCTTTATCTTTACGGAAGAAGGTCTGGGCTTCTATCCATTTAATTAAATATTTGTGGCAACCAAAAGAGGTAGCTTCTTCTATGCCCAGCGTAGGTAGTGACCCTATGATGTAATGACTCAAATTATACCCTAACAAACTTTATAACATGTTTGGGGTATAATAAACGCCAAGGCATATTTATTCGAATAAAATAAAGATAAAACAAAAGTAGGAATATGCATAAGTTAAATTGTATAAATAATAAAAGAAGATTTGAGGCTATTGTAAAAATATTATAAAATGATTTAAAATATTATAAGAGTTGAGGACCAAAGTAAAATAAAAAGGGATAAGATCAATAGCGATAAGACCAAAAGAAATATCTTATTTTGGTCTCGAGAAAGGGATACCACTTCTGATAAAGAGAGTAAGAGAGAAGAAAGGAAGAAGAAGAAGATCAAGGTGTACTATACATGCCCTGCTGTATGGAACTAAGGAGTATGTCGTGTAAGTTACGGTGTAAGGAAATCTAGTTTTGGTCTAGAACGTTTAGATACATGGCTCAGAACCCTTTGTTTCGTGTATGGTTTGGGTTTGGAACCCCAAACTCATTTCGTGGTCGAGCCGAGAGAGCTCTAAGGCTCCTAGATATGTGTTTTGAGAAGGGTCTAGTTGTAAGTTGAAACTTAAAATTCCCTATTTTTGATCGATAAAGAGCTGGACTCTTAGCATGGGTTTTCAAATAGTCAGAAATACAGGGAATTCAGAAGTGAGTCCTTCTAGTAAATTGTAGCCACATCAATGAAATTGATGTTAGGCTGGAATTCTCACTCCGACTCCTGTATCTGCTATGGTCCTTTACCGAGGGCCATCCATTTAGATCTGGCTCGCCGGGCTCGCCAATTCGGTCAACTAAAATTTTAATCTTAGAACGAGTTTCTTGAATCCAAATAAAGAGAATTTCGTAGTAATTCCTTCTCGTGAAATCGTATCCACATCAACGAACTTGATGCCAGTTTTCACCCCCTCATTTCTAATTCTATAGACTAAGTTATGGTCATTTTTTACTCGACCACGGTGGGAGAGTGGTCATTCAACAGTTGGTCGCCCAACAGTTGATCGCTGGTCGCCCAACAAAGGGTCGCCCAATGCTGGTCGCCAATAGTGTCGCCCAACAGCGTCGCTACCAAGTGGTCGCCCAAATGCTGGTCGCCCAATATCATCAAACGCTATCGCCCATCAAAGGGTCGCCCAACTGCGGGTCGCCCAACAGCGCTAGAGCCGCCAATAAAGTGTCACCAAATGCGGGTCGCCCAATAGTGATCGCTAAAATGCTGGTCATTCCAATGCTGGTCAGCCCAACAAAGGGTCGCTGAAACAAGGCTCGCCACAAGATACCAGTCGCCTTCAAGATCGATCGCTAAGATGACCTCCAAACTTCTAAGGTCATATCTCCTCTCGCTCAACTCGGGATTTATAAAGTGTTCTCGACTCTATGGAGTTTCCATCGAGTCAAGAACTATCCATATGCCCGAGGAATATATTAGATGTCGCATCAGCAGGTGTCAAAACTGAGCTCGCCACTTCAGGAAATGCCGGGCCAGTCTACCGGCCAAGATCGACCACGCATGACCTCCAACTCGAAGATCATATCTCCTTCCGTTTCAACTCCTCGACTGAGTGTTCTCGACTCTATGGAAAGCCCATTGAGTCAAGAACTAACCCATATGCCTGAGGAAGATATTAGATGTCAGGACTGAGGTGTCAAACCGGAGCTCATCAAAGGCAATCTCATCGGGCCAGTCACCGTTAAGATCGACCGCAAGCATTTAATCTTCAACTCTAAGGTCATATCTCCTTCGCTCGAACTCCGATTTGGGTGTCTCGACTATGGAAAGCCCATTGAGTTAAGAATACATCTTATATGCCTGAGGAGATTTATTAGATGCCCGATCGAGGTGATAGATGAGCTCGCCACTTCAGTCAACTCCGCCAATCCAGTCATTTCGTCGATTTGCCTACGATGACCTCCAACTCTAAGCGTCATATCTCCTTCGTCCGAACTCCGGGACTGGGGTGTGTTCTCGACTCTATGGAAATCCCATTGAGTCAAGAACTAATAATGTACAGCTTGATAAGATGGAACTCATTGGCTCCAAAACACGAAAAACAGTAGGCAATCTATAAGTACCATGGTTATTCATTTTATAAATGCCTGTTATGAATTCATAAATAGCTCAGGGCATACATGGTAAGTATATTTAATTATGCATGCAATGAGATATGAAAATGCAAAGATATGAATAAATGATTGTATATATATATCACATACAGATTACCGAATGATAATAATTATTCTGAATATGAGATATATACTCGTGAGATAAAACATACATTGATCATTCGCTGTAACCTCGGGTAGGATAGGATGGGTACGCCTATTAGGGAAAAATAAGTTCCAGATCATACAAGTTTCTATATCGAGGCCCCGCTGTCAATGACATATCCCGTTTCGATCACTAAGTGGCCCCGAAAGTGGTCACCACACTCCGCCCTCATGGACAGGGTCAATGTCTGCATGCTGATGATACCTCGCATAATATAATATCGCCTTCGGCCCTCATGGACCACTGCTTCATATAGTAACATAGCACCTCCTGGGTCTCTCATGGACCACACCGCTTCGCATGCTGAGTATATAGCGCCTCGGCCCTCATGGTTTCAGATTCACTTCTAAGGCTTATGCGCATACGAAACATAAAAGAAATGATGTATATGCAAAGTGAAATGTAGAGAATATATGAGATGAGAAGCATAGCAATCGCTATGTGATGATAGTATACAAGCAGCAAGAACAAGTAAAATAAGGCACTTATATGGAAAAGTATACTACGATGACAAGAAATGGAATCGGTTATGATGGGCATATAGGGCGAGAAATGATAAGAACTGTGAATCGTTATAATAAAAAAAAAAAAAAAAAAAAAAAAGGTTATATGCATTCAGGAGTAGAAGTGTGGGTGACCTTAGTGTAGTCATCCATGTGTATTAATTCTACTAAGCATAAAGCCAGCACGTGTTCAATCCGTAGGTACGTAAGAGGCCGAGGACTCCGGACAATCCATCAAAGCAGACATGCCAGCTGCCACATCAAATAGTGCCTACCGGAAGACCTTTAGGCTCCATTTTGTATATGAAATTTTGTAAACTAATGTAAATATTGTAAATGTTGAACATTTCATATATGGAGTCAGATATATATTTGTAATCCATCACATGTAATGTAATACAAGCAATTGTTTAACATTATATGAATGAACCAAATTAAAGTATATACTTGAAAAAAAAAAAAAAAAAAAGAGTGACTCCTCACTACACCATGCCGAGTCAGCGCCAGCTTTAGTGGTATCGTAGCCTGTGCCTAGGGCGTTGAAAAGCCTAGGTTTAGGGCTAGCTCCGCAATAGAGTATATATGATAGAAAAGCCTCGTGTGTGTAAATGTGTGGGTCCGACGGATGTCCCTTGTTTCTCAGATAGACGGATCGTCCCGAAGAAGCCGAGAGTGTCAACCCAAGAGAACAAGCGGCTAGCCGCCTTCCGAACCCTTCCGAAAGTACGTACCTAATGAGCTCCACATAAGCCTCACAAGAATATCGCAAGACACGGCTCTAAGCCTTAGATAGATCGACCGCCTCCTAAAGCCCAATGTAATACAAGAAGAAGACACGGAGCGCAGGAATTCCAATGGTCGAGTATGGAAAAGTCGTAGAGTTTCGACCTTATTAGAAAAGCTAAAGGGTATTAGAAGAGGTTAGATGTCCTCCCGATCAGAAAGTATCATGTGCAATCTCACTATTACAAAGTGAGGCATATGATTGGTGGAAACTAGTGCTCAAAAGTCCAAGGATTCCAAATCCCATGAATTGGGAGTTCTTTGTCCAAGAGTTCAGGACAAAGTATGTTACTGAGATGTATAGGGATTCCAAGCTTTAAATAGCTCCTAAATTAAGCAAAGGAGCTTATCTATATCGAATATGAAAAAGAATTTAGCCATCTTAGTAAGTATGCACGAATCGGTCCTCACCGAGGCATTTCTAGTGCAATTTGAGTGACGGACTGCATGATTCCATCAAGAGGTATTTCGCACTCCATGACTTCTCTCCAAACAAAGGATTTCATCACTGTCCAAGCCGCAATGAAAGTAGAGAAACTAGGAAACGAAAGCAAAGAAAGAAAGATTTCGTAAGTAAAGAAGTTTTCTAGGAGGAGCTTCGCCCCGTTTTCGGAAAAGAGTCAGAGAATTTCCAAATTAATCGAATATAGTTCCGCTTCGAGTGGGCGCGGTCCAATGTAAATAATGAGTACGTGCAGGTGCTTCAAAGGGGACAGTGGAGAAATTTCATCGCCCTCATTGCCATAAAAGGTAATTGGGAGTTTGCAAGATATTGATGTGAGGGTGTTTTCTGCGTGGAAGCCTCGATACCTGAAGCTGGCGTGTCCCCGAGAGCGAGGATAATGTGGCTTCAACAAGTAAGTAGCGTAGGAAGATCTCGCGCACCACTTCCGACCTAAGGATCGTGGTAGGGGGTCAGAGTGCCCATCTCAAAGATAGATTCAGGGAGGCATAAAGTGTCGAAATGGGGTGATCGCCCTATGCCTACAAAGACCAACACGAGCATATGCTATGAAGGCTCGCAGGAGGACTTAATGCTCCGGGTTATAGGTATATTTTCTTTATATGATATAGAGATGCATGCATTATCGATCCCGGATCTACTCATTCATATGTGCATGAGCATGTATTTGACAAAGTACTGAAGAATGGAGAAATTAGTATATGACATGCATGTAACTAGTCCTCATTGGGCACAACGTTAGTGTGAATAACATATATAGAAATCGTCCCATCAAGTTATAATAAACAAGAGAGTTTCACGATTTGATAACCTTTACCCTTCCGAGTTTGACTTGATTCTAGGAATGGATCGTTGTCTAAGCACCGAGCCATCGTTTTGATCGCGGACAAAAGATAGTAGTGTTGAGATGCTCCGACCGGGACCGAGGTAATAAGACAAGGCATCGATCAAGGAATGTCTAATGTCATCTCCACTATGCAAGCTTGTGAGAATTAAGTGAGGAAAGGGATGTGAGACATTCTTGGCCTTGGTACTTGAATCTAAGAGAGGCCAAGTTGATGCAGAAAAAGATCCCAGAGGGCGGGAATTTCCTGGAGTATTCCCGAAGAGTTACTGTGCATTCCACATGAGAGAGAGGTGGACTTAGCCATAGAAATTGTACCAGGAACAGTCCCTATGTTAAGGGCACCGTACGGGATGGCTCCAACGGAACTAAAAGAGCTAAAGAATCAATTGCAAGAACTTTTGGATAAAGGATTTATCCGACCAAAGAACCCTCGTGCACTGCTTTATTTGTGAAAAGAAAGATGGCACTCTACTTCTGACAGACTCCATTATCGGCGCATCAATAAGGTGACAAAGTGAAAAACAAGTACCCATTGCCGAGAATTGGAAGATCTTTTGATCAATTGAAAGGAGCTGTGTCTTTTTCAAGATAGACCCGCGATCGTGGCATGGCCAATGAGGGTAAGGAAGGAGATGCCGAAGATCGCATTTAGAACCCGAGCATGGTCATTATGAGTTTTTGGTCATGCCATTCGTCGACTAATGCACCGGCAGTATCTGGATTTGATGAATAGGGTTCTCCCGACCCATGCGTGGATCAATTTGGTTGTGGTTTTTACTGGCGACATCCTCGTGTGTATTCGGCTGGCAGCGTGGAGCATGAACAACACCCGAGAAGAGTCTCGAGACGCAGCATAGCTATATGCTAAGCTCCGCTAAGTGTGATTTTTTGCCAAAGGAAGTCTTATCTAGCCATATTGTGTCCTTAAGGGTATAAGAGCTTGATCCCGCTAAGATTGAAGCAGCTTGTGAATCGAAATCACCTCAAAATGTAACCGAAAGTAGAAGTTTCGGGTTTAGCAAAAGGCTATAGAAGATTCATGGAGAGAGTTTTCGTCATAGCTTCTCCGCCACCAAGTTACTCAGAAGGAATAAAGTTCGAGGGATGTGATAAATGTCGAATAGTTTTGAATTAGCTGAAAGGGATGCCGGGTCAAGCACCAAGATTGGACGCAGCCTTACTCCGGAAGAGTATACCTCAGATAAGGATGCTCACGATCGTTTAGGGATGCAGCACGGTAAGATGGGAAAGTAGTGGCTTATGCGCCCGCATGTACTGAAGCTACATGAACAAAAATTATCCCACTCATGACCTAGAAGAAGCCGCAAGAGTGCTCTGTTTTAAAAATATGGCGACACTACTTATACTGGGAAAAGGTAGAATCTCCTTACACCGATCATAAGAGTCTCAAGTACTCATAACGCAGAAAGAGCACTAGACAATGAGGTGGTTAGTTATTAAAGGATTTATGATCAGACTATGATTACTATCCCTGAAAGCAATATAAGAGTCGTGACGCTTAAATGAAAGATACAGAGCAATGTCACTACGTAATGTTGATCGAGACTAATAGAGATGATGGAGCTTCATGTTAGCTCAACTAGAAAGTCAAGAACCTGCTTTAAAGCAAATGATTATAGATGCGTTAAAATGATGAAGAGTTACATAAAAATTTACAGATGGTTAGAGATGGTGACAAGACCGAGTTTTTAGAGAAAGAAGCTGGAAGTTTGTATTTCCAGAATAGATTATGTGTGCCAGATGATAAAGAGCTAAAGAAAAAGTTGCTATTTGAGGCTCATAATACTAAGATTTTTACCATGCATCCCGGAGGGAATAAGATGTACCAGGACTTGAAATGCTTTATCGTAGAAAGGAATGAAAGACGTGATCAGTATGTGTCTAAGTGGTTCGACGGTCAAGAAGTCAAAGCCGAACACCAAGTGCCAACAGTTTGTTAAACCCTTCCACCTCAATGGAAGTGGGATAACATTACTATGCATTTTGGGCATTTCAAGCCACTTCTCACCAACAAAAACATGACTGGTCCCGTGATTATAGATATCACAAAGTCACTTCATCACTAGCCGATCGAATATTCTAAGTGGACTCCACTAAATAGTTATAGATGAGATCGCGGCGAATACGGTGTGTCGTTATCTATCAGGCTCTGATAGAGATCCGAGATTTACATCAAGGTTCCGAAGGGAATTACAAATACTTTTAGGCAATTAAGCTAAATTTTAAGATTTATTCCATCCGCAAACAGATGGATACCAGAGAGATTGATCTGTGTGCTCAAGATATGCTTCGAGGTTGTGTCAGAATTTCTGAAGTCGATGCCAGGCATATTCCATTAATGGAATCCAGCTCATAACAATAGTTTTCACTACATCGTGTACGGCACCATACGGTTTCACAGATGGCCTGAATGAACCCCGTGTGTCGGGATGTGATTAAATGAACATAAACTGATAGGTCCGCATATTAGTAAAAGATACAAGAGAAAGTACAAGTTATTCTACAGAGGTTGGGGGTTGGGCGTAATTAAAGGATACAAAAACTATGCCAACCAGGGAGAGATATTGAATATAAAATGGGAGACAAGGTCTCTTAAATGTATCACCATGGAGGAAAATTCTTAGGGTTCGGGTCGAAAGCGCAAGTCGGGAACCCAAGGTTCATATGTGGCCATATGAGATTTTGGAACGTATCGTCTACAGGTTTATCGGGATTGGCACTCACTGAGTCACAAATTACACGATGTGCTCTGTATGTCGATGCTTCGAGATACCGTCCGACGTAGCCGCATACTACTAGCCGCAAGAGATACAAGATGCTAAGATTCATTATATGATGAGGAGCCAAAGACCATTCCTCGCCTTCGAGGTGAAACAAATCATGAATAAACAAGTACCATTAGTAAAAGTTCTCCTCAAGCAACACTACGCGAGAAGAAGCTACTGGGAGCCAAGCAACTATGAGAGCACAGATTCGCAACTCTTCGGGTCGTATGAATTTCGAGGACGAAATTCCTTTTAAGGTGTGAGAGTCAGACATTTCCCAAATTATACCCTAACAGCTTATAACATGTTTCGGGGTGGCTAATAAACGTAAAGGTATATTTATTTTAATAAAATAAAGATAAAACAAAAGTAGGAATATGCATAAGTTAAATTACAAATAATAAAGAAGATTCGAGGCTATTATAAAAATATTATAAATTGATTTGGTAAATATTATAAGAGTTGGAGGACCAAAGTAAATAAAAAGGATAAGATCAATAAGGATAAGACCAAAGGAAATATCTTATTTTGGTCTCTGGAGAAAGGGAGAGCAAATACCTGATGCTAAGAAAGAGAGGAAGAAGGTGCCAGGCCAGGCTGGGCCACCGCTGTGTACGGACATGTCTCTTGGGGGCCAGCGGAACTAAGGAGTATGTCGTGTGTTACGTGTATGGAAATCTAGTTTCGGTCTGAACGCTTAGATACATGGTTCGGGAACCCTCGTTTTTTGCGGTATGGCTCTGGGTTTGGAAACCCCAAACTCCAGCTTCCTGCGGTGTGGTCGAGTCGAGGAGAGCTCTCAAGGCTCCTGATATGTGTTTCGAGAAGGGTCTAGTTGTAAGCTGGAAACTTAAAATTCCCTATTTTTGATCGTGATGCAAGAAATTTCTACCTTAAAGACGTGGTTTCCGGGTCAGAAATACAAGGAATTCAGAAGGAGTCCTTCTAGTAAATTGTAGCCACATCACCGAACTTGATGTTAGGCTTTCGAATTTCTCAATTGACCTCTCAGAGACTAAGTTATGGTCCTTTATCGAGGTCGCCCATTTAGATTCGGGCTGGCCTGCCGGGCCTCGCTAATCTCAACTAAATGACCTTAGAACGAGTTTTGAATCAGAAATAAAGAGAATTTGGCAGTAAGTCCTTTTCTCGTGAAATTGTAGCTATACTAATGAACTTGATGTTAGGCTTTGAATTTCCTACTTCTAACTCCTATAGATCAAGTTATGGTCTTTTTTTACTCCGAATAAATAAACGGGAGAGTGGTCGCCCAATGCTGGTCGCCCAACAGTTGATCGCCCAATGCTGGTCGCCCAACAGCGTCATCAATTATGTCGCCCAATGCTGGTTTTCTACCAGCGGGCTTCGCCCGTCGCTGGTCGCCAAACAGCTGGTCGCCCAACAAGGTCGCCCAACTGCGGTCACACAGCGGGTCGCCCAACAAAGGGTCGCTCAATGCTGATCGCCAAACAGTTGGTCGCCCAACAAAGGTTGTCCAAATGCGCTGGTTGTCCAATGCTGGTCGCCAAATAAAGGCTCGCCAAATGAAGGCTTCGCACTTCAAGATAGCTCAGCCGCCTCGTCAAGATCGATCACAAGATGACCTCCAACTTTAAGGTCATCTCCTTCGCTTCAACTCATTTGAGTGTTCTCGACTCCTATGGAAAGCCCATTGAGTCAAGAATCCATCCATATGCCTGAGAAAGATATTAGATGTCAGACTTCAAGGTGTCAAATCGTAGCTCACTTCAGTGCACCGTCACCAGTCACTCGTCAAGATCGATCGCGCATGACCTCCAACCTAAGGTCGTCTCCTTCGCTTCAACTCCGATTGAGTGTTCTGACTCTATGGAAATCCCATTGAGTCAAGAATAAGCATCCATATGCCTGAGGAAGATATTAGATGTCAGACTGTGCCAAACCGAGCCTGGCCACTTCCAAAGGTAGCTCGCCGCTCAGTCGCCGTCAAGACCGGATCAAGGCATGACCTCAAACTCTCGTAAGGTCATATCTCCTTCGCTTGAACTCGATTCAGTGTCTCTGACTCTATGGAAAGCCCATGAGTCAAAGAATCCATCCATATGCCTTAGGAAGATATTAGATGTCGACCGAGGTGTCAAACCGAGCCTCGTCACTCACAGCTCGTCGCCTGTGCCGCCTCGTCAAGACTGACCGCGCATGACCTCCAACTTCGAAGGTCATATCTCCTTCGTTTCAACTCCGATTTGAAAGTGTTCTCGACTTATGGAAAGCCCATTGAGTCAATAATCCATCCATATGCCTGAAGAAGATATTAGGATCGACCAAGCAGTCAAACTTCGAGCTCGTCACTTCGTAGCCTCACCAGTCACTCGTCAAGATCGATCACGCAGGGACTTCCAACTGGTTGGGTCATATCTCCTTCTGCCTCGAACTCCGATTTGCGTGTTCTTGACTCTATGGAAAGCCCATTGAGTCAAGAATATATCTACATATGCCTGAGGAGATTATTAGATGCCTGACCGAGGTGATAGATGAGCTCGTCACTTCAGGGTCAACTCGTCAATCCAAGTCACCGTCGATTTATGCCTACGTATGACCTAACCGTAAGCGTCATATCTCCCTTCGTCCGAACTCTAATTCGGTGTTCCTCGACTTATGGAAATCCCATTGAGTCAAGAATCCATTAATAGACATTTGATAAGATGGAACTCATTAGTCTTAAAACACGAAAAACAAGAGTACCTATAAGTACATGGTTATTCATTTTATAAATGCCTATGAATTCATAAATAGCCTAAGCATACATGGTAAGCATATTTAATTATGCATGTAATGAGATATGAAAATGCAAAGATATGAATAAATGATTGTATATATATCATATGATTACCGAATGACAATAATTATCTCGAATACGAGATATACACAGAAAGCACATAAAATACACATCGATTGGTCTCGCTTAGAACCCCAGAGGATACGGGCAATAATAGGAAAAATAAGTCTACAAAGATGTTCCGATATCGAGGCCCCGTCTCGGTCGATGAGACATAGATCCCGTTGATCACTTCGTGGGTCTCCGAAAGGGTCACCACGCTCCGCCCTCATGGAATATGTGGTCAACGCCTCAGCATGCTGATGATACCTTCGTATAATATATTACAAACGCTCTCGCCCTCATGGACCATCGTTTATAGTGAATATAGCGCCTCCGGCCCTCATGGACCACTGCTTCGCATGTTGAATATATAACGCCGCCCTCATGGTTTCCTCGGCCAGATCCACTTCTAAAGTTTATACATGAAACATAAAAAGAAATGATGTATATGCAAAGGAAATGTAGAGAATATATGAAGAGAATATGAGAAGCATAAAGATCAAGTATGTGGATGATAGTATACAAGCAAGAATACAAAGTAAAATACAAGATGACATGAAAAGTATATGGATGATGATAAGAAATGGAACTCAAGCTATGAGAAGTATATATATGAGAAAAATGATAAGAATCAGAATCGTTATATGTGTTATATGCATTTTAGATAGGCGTGGTGACCTTAGTAGGTCATCCATTGTATTAATTCCCACTAAGTCAGAAAGCTTAGCACGTGTTCAATCCGTGTAGGTACGTAAGAGGAAGCCGAGGACTGGACAATCCATTATCAAGAAACAACAGTGCCACACATCAATAGTGCCCATTGGAAGACCTTTAGGTCTATTTTGTATATGAAATTTGTAAACTAATGTAAATATCAGAATGTTGAACATTTTATATATGGAGCTTGTATATATATTTTGTAATCCGGCCGCTGCATCGTAATACAAGTTAATCATTGTTTAACATTATATGAATGAACTAGCTAAAGTATATACGTGAAAAAAAAAAAAAAAGAGTGATTCCTCACTACACTTATGCCGAAGTCAGGGGCGTCATACATATGATGTCCATCCTCCATCGAGGAAGGGTCAGGGCCCATTATGATCATTAGAACTTAAGCCGACACCTTCACAAGCAGCCTAGTCACGGGTAACGGCCGCTTACCCCCGATATAGGCCTCGTGCGCATGGTTGGGCAGCCATTAGCCCTGGCTCGGGCTCGCCAACGCCTTATCAGCCGGATGATTTCCAAACACCCCATCGTGGAGCTCTATAAAAACATACTGCCCCTACTGGTGAGTGAGGCACTTAAGGTAGGGCTCGTCCAGAGACTGTTTGTATAGCTGACCGTTCATGAGTGAGAACTAAGCCGCCAGGACTTGGGTCTTATGGGCCTTGGCCCTATCATCCAAGCAGCTTCACCAAGCCTGGGCCACGAACTATCAGCCATCTAAGAAGGGCACGCTTCGCCTATTTCATTTACTCATTGTAGTAATCAACGAAATTTGGGCCGGGTAGTATAATGCGTAGGAGCACTGCTTTCTTTATTGGTAGTGGACGCCACGCCGCCAAAGCCGTCTCGCCTTTGTTCAATCTCTCGAGACGGCTCTAGCCGCTTGCCACAAAGTTTCCCTACCGTAGGTGACCGTGACTTAGCACATACTTGGTCATGCGTTAGTCCCTCATTTCATATTCTCTATTTACTTGCCCTACCACCAATTGAGAGTCGCTTCTTGTGATTATTTTTTCTGAGGATACGGAGATTGCGAGGTCAATCCCGACTATGATCGCTTCCTATCTCGAATCTCGTCATTGAAGCTGGAACTAAACGATGGCCCGCTCTATAATTTCTACACTGGGCTTCGTCGTAGTCCTAGTCCAGCTTTTGTTTATCATGAAGCGCCATCCACATTCAGAGTCCACCAACCAGAGTTGTCTGGTTCCATTTCTTATTGAGGAATTTCTGCTAAAAAGTCAACCAAGATTTCGCCTCTTTTATCACAAAGTAGGTTTATATTAAACACCGAACTCACTCATTTGATCATTCCACTGCCATTCATTCCGGCTGTGCTCGCTTATGTATCTAAGCTTCTCATAAATGGATGTTAGTGAGTACAGTTGATAGGATGTCGTAAAGCCGGATCTAAGTTTTTTGAAGAATCTTATCTTTGAGAGCTGGGCCGTCGCGGCGCGGTGATATCGTTTCGCCTGATTGGAATTTTCTTACAAAGAATATAGGCCTCTGCTTCCGATATTCACCTTCTTTGAGTAAAGTTGCACTTAGTGAAACATCATAAACAACTATGTAAAGATAGATTGGCCTCACCCGCCTGGCTTGCTAGAATTAGCTGGCTCTGAGATATCGCTTTGATTGCCAAGGAAGGCTTGGTCGCATTCTATATTCCAGTCTGTCTGTTTGGCCCCATTTAGAGTGGTAAATAATGGCTTCAATTGGTCTGTAAAACGAAATGAATCCTTGCAGGGCCTTGGCCGGCTAGATCAATTCTTTGCATCATTACGGGGTGGGAGTCTATGAGTCCATAATGGCCCTAAGTTGAATAAGATTGGCCTCAATCCCCCTCTATGTCACCATAAAGCCCAGGAACTTACCTGAACTGACTTCGAACTCACACTTTAGGGGATTGAGCTTCATACCGTTTGTGCTCAGTAGCTCAAAAGTTTCTTGTAGGTGCTTTGCATGATCGAGGCATTCTTTGGATTTGACGATCATATCGTCAATATAGACTTCCATGGTCTTGCCCATTAGTGGTCGAAATATCTTTGTCCACGATCCTACGGTAGTTTCACTTGGCGTTCTTCAAACCAAAGGCATCACATTGCTTGCGATGTGTGTGGTGTAATGAAGGTCGTTTTCTCCGCATCAGGCATATGCATAGGAATATGGTGGTAACCGGAGAAAGTTTCTAGAAATGACAGCATCCCATGCCTGGCTAAGGCATCAACGATCTAATTTATTCACGGTAGGGGGAAGCTATCTTTTGGGCATGCTTCATTGAGGTCCATGTAGTCTACACATACTCTTTATTTATCGGCCTTCTTTAGGACGACAACCACGTTGGGAAGCCACTCAGGATATTTTACCTCTTTAATAAAACCTACTCTTAGGAGATTGTCTACCTCTGTTTGAATAATCTGATGGCGATCGGGGTGGAAACGCCTAATCTTCTATCTAACAAGTTTCGTCGAGGCGATAATGTTTAGTTTGTGAGAGGCCCGGGTAGTCGATTCTAACCATGTAAAGTGACTCCAATTGAATCGTACGCATTTGCGACCCATCTCACATTATGCATTAATTTGCTCTTTCCTCTTTCTTTGGATAACGAGTGTGACATATGAATTTCTCGGGCTGTCCATTTGTCTCGAGGAGGATCCACGATTAATGGATCCTTTTCTTCATGACACAGGGTACGCAAACTATGGTTGCTATGCGGGAATGTGATCTTCGAGGGGAAGACTATTTGAGCCCTTTTCCTTTTCCTGTTCCCGTATGGATAATTGGTAGTACTATCATGTAGCTAATTTGGCTAGTAAAAGATCAACTTTGCCCTTGTCAGTCAAATAATTGACCATCATTGATGATATGTTGAAGGGCTGACCTTCATCGGTGCGTAGAGCCCGACACTATGCAATTATAAGGCCTGAGTCTTGACATTGAGAACAAAACTTGTTGGGTGACTAGCCTACTTGTATAGAATTAATGATGTCTCGATTAATAGAGTGGTTATTGCGCCTTTAAAGAACTATAGAGGACTTTTCCATTGAGTTCAGCATTCATGAGGAAAACACGTAAGACTGAAATTCAATTTAAAATAAAGACAAAATCGTAATTTCGATTACAAAATTGTAATTTCGGTTAAAATACATAATTTATTCTCTAGATCTCGGATGATGAAGCGGATTATCTTAGATTGGAATCGTCTCAAAATCTAAAATTTAGCACGTAAAATTTAGTAATATTCGAGGGCCGGTCGAATTAAGCGCGTTTTGAGGCATCGCGTTTCGAGTCTTAGTAAAATGAATTCGATGTGATGAAAGTCACATATAAGCGCGTACTCATGTACCATAAATTGGTATGGTGAAATGATGAAGATGGAGGCGAGGATAGTGCAGAGTATCAATTAAGTAAGAGGGACATAAAAGTCATTTGGAATTTGATTTTAAGTCCGCAGATGACAAAATAGCAAACGGTGCCAAATCTTCTTCATTAAGCGAGAGCAAAGCGGGAGATCACGAATTTTGGTTGATAGCCATTTTGGGAGGATTTTAGAGAGAGAGAACTTCTCTGCAGAAATGCAAGTGGATCCAGCCTGATCGGCGGTCTTCGGGGACGAAGGAGGCGATCGCGGAGAGGGCTTGGCGTGGAGTGCAGTTATGGAGTTTCTCAGAGCTCCAGGATGTAGGGGTTTCTCCTAGCCAGGTTTATTCCCATTTGATGCACTGTGTTTGGTCGATTGGGCCGTTAGGGCCGTTTGATCGATCCAGGCAGGACCCGAATTAATATAAAATTTTGATACAAAAATGGAGGCAGCCGTGGCTGCTCCGCAGCTGATATTAGTGTGAAATTGTGTTTTTGGTGGTAATCATGTATTGATTGGATAAATTTGGAAATGGCCGTGAGGCAGGTTCACTAAGTGAACACGATGATTTAATGATTTTCGGGAATAGTAAGCGAGGTTTCTTATTCAGAAATAGTGTTCACAAAATATATTTTGTATGAAAATATGTGTTGAGTGATTTAAAAAAAAAAATTAAATTGCCGTGTTTGATCATTAGCCCAAAGTGAGTAATTTTGATGTTTGAAATAATAATTACATGACATGATTATGTGATTGGATATTATGAATATGTGCATGTTTACATGTTGCATGTGATTAAATTTGTATTGGAAATTACTTACATTGCATTCATATGCCTTGGAACATCTAGGACTATGAGGTTAGTTCATGAGGCAGGAGTCTAGAAAATGGATTGGAGGGTTGTCTAAAATATTAATTATGGGAAGGTAGTCCAAATGAAAATATCAATGCGTCGGAGCGTGATTGATATTCATGGAGGATGATCCTGAGCAAATAATATATCAATCGTCGGAATGGCCCGATTGATATATATACACATCGGAGGTTGTCACAAACAAACAAAATAATAACTTTCATACGAGGGCTTAGGCGAGTGTGAGCTGGAAATCAGTGAGGACTGGGATGTTGAGTTAGTCATGTAGACATTCAAGTAGGATCATGCATTTGCTTGAATGTGTTTAAAATTGGAACATTGCATGTGTTTAAATTGGAGACATTGCACTGCACTTAGGTGGTGTTAGCCCACTTAGGGTGATTCTCCTCTTTTGGTATTAGAGCTCACTTGCGTCATAGGACCCCCTTTTCACGAGTACGAGGAGGCGTGGGGGGGGGGGGGCGGCTCGTCCTAGAATTTGAGTTTAGAAGAAAAAAGCCGGATTGTGGCTTTGGATTTGTAGATGTATACATGTATTAGAATGTTAGAATTTTTAATATGTGTTGTATAAGATAATTGATTACCTCTCTTGTAACTATTTTGGATATAGTTGGATTCATGATTAGTATGTATATTGAGTGCGTATGGGCCCCAGTAGTGCGTATTGGATATATATTGCATATATTGGGTGTTTGGGACGAATTAAATGCGGGTTTATCTAGTATTGTATTTGGGTAGAGCTCCTAGTACAAAGGGAGACTGTACTTGATTTTCCCTAAAGTAGTCAGGTAACAGGCCTCCGCTATGTTCTGTCAGGTTGTGGGTGGTGATCAGCGGACCCCGGGTTTAGGCGTCACGGCTTGGTATCGAACCCAGGTATGCGAATACCTAGGAATTTCGGGTTGGGTATCATCACCCATAGGTGGTTTGATGTAGATATGGGTATGTAGAGCCTATGGAGTTGAGGTTGGGCTTGGGCCATGGTTGAGTGGGGCATCACCACTGGGGTGGAGTCGTGCTAGGCATAGGTATGAGATTACCTAGGAAAATCACGGGACAAAACTAGGACACTACGTGCACGTGTGTTGATGTGTTTTGTGCGATTTGGTGAATGTTGTGTGAATATTTGATGATTGGTGTGTATACCATGTCATGTTGTGTGTTTGGATGGGTGCTTAGGTAAAATGGCATAGGAAAGTTGTAGAAATTACGGAGTAGATTAAAAATTTGGAAAGGAAAGAGATGTAGAGAAAATAAATTTTGATGAGTTTAATTGGATTAGAATTGAAAAAAAAAAAAAAATTTTCTAAGGTTTTACAAGTTGTAAAATTGAAGAAAATGGAAGAAAATAAATTTTGAAATTTGTGGAGTGGAGAAAAATTTTTCGGTGAAAAATTTGGAAAAAGGAAAATAGAATTTTAATAAATTTATTTAGTTTAGAAGAGAGTGAAGAAATTTAATTTTAAGGTTTCGTGTAAAGAAATGAGAGAATAAATAAAATAAATTTTACTAAATTTATTTAGGTTATTTGAAAATGAGAAGAGATTTTAAAGCAAAGAAAATAAATTTGTTAATTTATTTGGATTATGAGAGGAAAATAATTTTCTAGGATTTGAGTGAAATTGAAGAAAGTAGAAGAAAATAGAATTTTATAAATTTATTTGAGTGTTAAAGAGAATGGAAAAAAAAAATATGATTTTAGTGATTTTTAGTGATTTTTTCAATTGCTGAAAATAAATGAAAATATATATATATATATATATATTTATAATGAAAAAAAAAGGTAATGCGAAAATTGAATTGAATCTTTGCAGTTGTATTAATGAGGGAAGTTTGTGTGCAATATTGAAATTATGACGAGAAACGAGAAGAGAAGGCTAGGGGATTGTATTACAAGAGGGAATTGAATTTGGCTTCAAAATTATATTAAATCTGAATTGTATTGCAAGGAATGTTAAGGGGATGGAGAATTTATATCGCAATCACAGTCCTATTGTATTAATGACCGGCCGGGGCTCTTTGGGTAGAATCACGATACAAAATTTGTATCGTGTGGTAATTTTGAAGAATTGGTTGGGCGTGCGGGGCCTTTGGCGCCTTTGCCGTGGGCGACCCAGGCGGAGCCACTGGGCACGTGTTTGGGCGTGCGAGAGAGATCTTGGCCAGCGGAGCTCGTAGCGGGGTGGGTGGGGCGCGGGAGGCGCGGCGTGTGGGGCGTGTATGAGCCTGCAGTGTGACGGACGGAGCAAGCCCGACGTAGGCGGCCGGCGGCGTAGCGAGCCACGGCATGGGCAGGCGTGAGCGAGGGCGCGCAGGGCGCGGCTAAGGCGGCTGTGCAGCGTCTAGTGTGCTCAGGTTGGGCAGGTTAGGTGTTTATATGCTTTGACTCGATTTTGGACCGATTCGGCTCGATTACTATTTACGAGTCACTAAATGAACTTGCTATTCATAAAAAAATTAAAATTAAATTAAATTTAATTAAAAGGCAAAATAAATCAAATCAAATTTGATAAAATTTTAGAAAAATAAAATTTTCAAAAAATAAAATTTTTGAAAATAAAATTTGTTAACGATATTTTAAATGCAAATTGATTGCCATTATCTTACAAATGCAAGGACAATGTGTACTCTGTGATTATGTGTGTTGAGTGTCTGAATTTGTCTTATGCACTTAGAATCTTTGTGTGGATTTAACTACCATTTGAGATCGTGATTGCGCAGTAGTTGCGTAGGAAACTATATGCATGGTGTAATATGTATAGGAAAAATGGTGAATGCTAAGGTTAGGAATTACGACCTTAGGGATTTGGATACTGAAATGAACAAGAGAGCATAGAACCTTCTTGAAATAAATGAATTGAGTGGTTGGAAATTTAGCACCATAGAAATGAGCAAGATCGATTCTTAGTTGTCAAGTCTATTAGTAATTATGCATTACTAGTTAAAGGGCAGAGTAATTAATGGATTGGCATGTTGGTGGCCTTGGGCGGCTGTGGGACGAGGACATAGGGGCGTCCACGGGGCCTTGGTCGGGCTGCAAAATGATTGACCGGACGACATTTGATCAGCGGGCCTTTGTAGAGGCCTTAGGTGTTGCAGAGGCTGCTATTGCACAGGCTAGCATAGCAAGTAGACAAGAAGATATTAGTAACCTCCAGAGGTTTAGGGCGCATCATCCTTCGACTTTCACAGGGGGAGGAGATCCGATGGTGACAAACCATTAGCTCCGTACGGTCGAGGAAAGTGTTAGGTATGGAGTTACCTCTTGTGCGACCGAGTTAGACTATTTGCATTCTAGCTAGAGGATGGGGCCTAATATATGGTAGAAATGGGCAGGACACTCCTAGGACCTTAGAAGAACCTTTGTATGTGGAGTTCTCCCAGGATTAGAGTGAGAATAGGGATGATAATATCGAGGTTGTTTGGAATCTCAGGGGACTCTACTCCTTGATGGACGAGAGTTATGGACATATCAGAGTTCGAGGTCATCCTGAGGGATGGACTGGCTGATAGCTTACAAGGGGTCGTTATCGATTGTGAGCGTATGAGGATTCTTGCCCTACACGGGGCCCAGTGCTCTGCTAGTATTTCGGGGGGACAAGCGGCGATTTGCCCCGGATAGTATATCAGGTCAAGAGTCGAGGACAATTAAGCGGGTTATTTCGCTGAGCCTTACCCTGAAGGACGAGGAGGAGGCGGAGACTTTGGATCTACACTCGAGTAATTCTACGATTATGTGGATGTTTTCCAGATGGGCTTCTGGTACCCTCCCACAGGTAGTAGACTTGGTGTCGGAGGTTACACCTGGTAGCTACGCATCTTTATGACTCGCATGGATGCTGTGGTTGGGTTACGAGACTGAGTCAGTTACGCTGAGCTGTGGACAAGGGGTTTATCGGGTAGGCACTTCACCATGGGGCGCTCCGGTTCCATGTGCGAAGGAGAAGGACAAGACCAGCCAATTTGTGCATTGATTCTAAACCAGTTGAGCCCAGGTTACAATCACGAATGGGGTACCCATTACACGAGTTGACGTTGTTTGATGGTTTGAGGAAGGCGTGAGTCTACTCCAAGATGAACCTTGTGCTGGTTACCATCAGGTGAGAATTAGGGATCTGAATATCTGGATAGCGTTAGGGCCCAATTATAGGCACTTGAGTTTGTGGTGATGCCCTTCGGATTGTGAATCATGACTGACATTCATGGATCTCATCATGAGGATATTCTAACTACCATTTAGATCAGTTTGTGCCGTGGTTTTAAATGGATGACATCTTGATCTACTCCCGATCCAGTGGGAGCATGAGTATGCTTGAAGATGAATTTTGATTGTTGGAGACATCGACTTACTCCAGGCCGGTAAATTGAGTTACGAAACTGCGAGGTAGGATTTTTGGGACACGTGGTGTCAGCATCGTGATGTCGGTGGGACCCCGGGAGAAAGGTGGGCGGTGATGGGTTAGGGCGAAGTCGGTCTTCGAGATCGTAGTTTTCTTGGGATTGGTGGGTATTCACGGGGGTTGAGATGGGGGTGAAGTTGTCGGTCGGGCGGGATATGGGATTCGCCTCACGGGACATGGACTCCATGGTTGGGGCTGCCCTGACCATAAGAGAGAGAGGATTGAGGATCTTGGAACCTCGGGATACGGATTGTTGGTAGCAAGAGGAGGACCGGCCTGTCGATTCGGGAAGGCGGAGAGACCTGCTTCACACTAGTTACCCGGGACTAGGGCCGAGTTGAGCATAGTGTGGGATTGCCCGAGAGACGGGGGGATCCCGAGACTTTGGGACAATGCAGTCCTAGTTAGCCGTAGGACAGAGAGTATCACAGGTTCATTTCCTCCACCACTGAATGCAGGTCGGGAGGAACCGGGTTTCGGTTTGAGGTGCTATACAAAGCACTCCTAGCGGCCGCAGATGGCGGAGGGCGGAGTGTGGGTCGGGAGTCAGGACGGATCGAGTTGTACAGCAGAGCGTGGTGGACCTTAGGTTGGTAGACCTATTGGTTGTTAATGTCGGAACGGCATGGATGGGATTAATATTCATCAGTTCATCGATGGTGGGACCTTATTTGGGTTGTCATACCGAGCCACGGCCTTAGTTTGGGCTTAGAGGTTAAGGCCTTTAGAGCCCGGTATAAGATGTTCTTCCTAGGATGTAGGGTGATGGATTGACCTGATAGGTCGAGATTATGAGTGAGTGATCTCTAAGATTCTGCTTTCGCTGGTGGACCAAGGTTAGGTGTCCGCAGTGCGGCATTGTGCGTTCGTGTGCACGGTAACGTGCGTCGGTCGGGTGTGGGTGCCGCGATGCGATTCATTCACCACTTTTGGTGAGTGTGGGTTGAGTTTGTCTTTAGGACTACATCCAATGAAGACTCATAGTTGAATCAGGAAATGTAAGAGGCTCTAAGTGTAAGCCGAAGAGTTATGTAATCGAGATGAAAACACACGGTCAGGTTATCACGCATGTAGACTTAAAATTGGACAGTAGAAGTCAAAACTGACTCGAGATTTGGATTTTACATTGGAAATCGCGCGTTAGGTGTTGTAGGCCTGACAAAGGGCTCGGTAAATGGATGTCATTCATGACATGGACTAGATTGACGATCCATTGGATTGTCAGTGATTGTGACCTTGGATAGGTTAGCGTTCACACACCAAGTAAGGGTTGTGTAGGGTTATACGTTGTGCGGATTATATACATGTGTTAGAGGACAGGCTGTGAGCATGTGTCCTGGGTCATAAGGGTAGGGCATTTTGCCTAGTGGAATTCGCCTACAACAATGGTTATTAGGCAGGTATGGAATGGCACCATATATGAGGCATTGTATGGGGCCATGTAGATCACCGTTATGTGAGGTGGGGAGAGAGCCCACTCACCGGTTCGACCGATTAGAGACACCTCGAGAGTGAGCTTTGACACGATAAATGCCTTTCTCACGCCGAGCCAAGCAGTAAGAGCCATGCTAATGTGCCACGCCGACTCTAGAGTTCGAGGTTATGACGCTCGTCTTTTCTGAAAGTAAGGCCTAAGAGATATGATCGTGCTTGTGACGCAAGACCGTGAGGCTAGTGAGGGTGCTATGGCGGCACTATGGAGTGGAGGAGTCAACGTAAGAGTGCGAGGACACAATGTGGGCCACCTATCCCTTCTTGTTTAGGGATGAAGGTACGTGGTTTAGTTGTTTGAAATTTAAATGGCTAGTTACATGCATGATAGAGTGCGCGTTGCATATGCATGTGAGTGATAGTGAGCCATTCCAATTTTTGGGGAGACGGCAAATTCCTTTAAGGAGGGGAGAATGTAAGACCCGAGAAATTCCAATTTTTAATAAGGCAAAATCGTACTCGGACACAAAATTGTAATTTCGGTTACAAAATTGTAATTTCGGTTAAAAATCTGTAATTTATTCTCTAGATCTTAGATGACGAAACGGATTATACCGTTGGAATCATCTCAAAAAATCTAGTTAGCACGTAAAATTTCGTAATATTCCGAGATACTTAGCCCAAGACGCTGAGGCATCTTTAGTTTCAGAGTGCCGTGAAAATGAAGCCCTCGGCGATGAAAGTCACATATAGCACGAACTCATGTACCATAAGTGGTATGAGTAGAAAAATGATGAAAGTGGAGGGCCGAGATAGTGCCAAGTATCAATTCTGGTAAAAGAGGGACATAAGGGTTATTTTGGAATTTGATTTTAAGTCACAAGATGACAAAATAGCAAACTGTGTCAATCTTCTTCATTAAGCCAAGAGCAAAATGGGAGATGCAGAATTTTTCGGACAGTAGCCATTTTTGGGAGGATTTTAGAGAGAGAGAGAACTTCTCTCTAGAAATACAAGCGATCCAACCGTCGGCGGTCTTTGGGATAAAAAGGAGAACTGATCTACGCAGAGAGGGCTTCGCGTGGGTACCAGATTTATGGAGTTTCCTCAAACTCCAAGATGTAGGGGTTTCTCCCTACTTGAGTTTTATTCCCATTTTCAGTACTTTTCGAATGTTTGAGTCGATTGAGGCCGTTAGGGGCCGTTTGATCGATCCCAAACCTTGGGACCGAATTAATATAAAATTTTGATACAAAACGGGCTGCTCCACGGCTGATGTTGGTGTGAAATTGTGTGTTTTTGGTGTTAATCATGTATTGATTGGATAGAGGCCGGAAATGGCCGTGAAACCCGGGTTGACTAAGTGAACCGATGATTTGTGATTTTTCGAGAATAGTAAACGAGGGTTTCACTATTCCCGAAATAGTGTTCACAAAATATATTTTTGTGAAAATATGTGTTTGGCCGAGTGATTTAAATTAAATTGCTCGTGTTTGATCATTAGCCCAAGTGAGCTAATTTTGATGTTTGAAATAATAATTACATGACATGATTGTGTGATTGGATATTATGTGAATATGTGCATGTTTACATATTTTCATGTGATTAGACTGTATTGGAAATGGCATACATGCATTCCATATGCAATCGAAACATCCTAAGACCATAGGAGCACGCATGAGACGAGCTCCAGAAAAAATGGTTCGAGGTTGTCTAAAAATATTAATTATCCGAGGTGAGTCTAAAATGAAAAATATCAATCATCTGGAGCGGCTCTCAATTGATATTCACCAAGGGTAGTCCACAACAAATTAAATATATCAACTGGGCCGGAGCGCCCACCCGATATTCATCGGAGGGTAGTCCACAAACAAATAATATATCAATCGTCAAAGCAGCCCAATTGATATATATACACATCGAAGGGTTGTTCACAAACAAACAAAATAATAACTTTCATACGAGGCTTAAAGGAAAAAGATGGAGTCGGTGAGGACTGATCTGGAGTTATCATGTAGACATTCAAGTAGGATCATGCATTGCTTGAATGTGTTTAAATTGGAACATCAGACCGCACTTAGTGGTCAAGAGTCTACCTAGGTGATTCTCCTAATGAGCATTAGCTCACCCCACATGGACCCCCTTTACGTGTGTACAGGAGCGTATGCAGGAGACGACTGGCCCTGGGAGGCTGATTAGAAGAAAAGCCGGATTGTGGCTTTGATTTGTGGTGTATACATGTATTAGAATGTTATAATTTTAATATGTGTTGTATAAAGGAGAATTGATTACCTCTTGTAACTATTGGATATATAGTCGACTCACATCGTATGTATATTGAGTAATCGCTTATGGGCCCAAGTGGTCGTATTGATATATCGTGATATACTGACTGTTTGGGACAGGTAAATGCAGGTTTTATACAAGCATTGTATTTGGGCAGAGCCCCCGCACAAAGGAGACTCGCTCGATTTTTTATAAAGTGGCGTCAGTAACCCAACCTCCACTCAGATTCGCGGGTTGACGTATCAACCCGACCCCCCGAAGCTCGAGGCCACAGCCTTCATATGGCCGAAGGCGGTAGTTGCAACAAGCTCTTGCCGTGACCGCATGATCTATCAACACCTCGCGGCATATCAAAACCACTAATACAAAGGGTGAGTACAAGTGCATCGTAATGGGGCACAATGACCCTATTTAGGTTTATTGGGAGAAAGGATATAGGGCCATCTATTGGCTTGATCTCTTCCTGGCTACCCCCTTGTGTGGACAGTATTTACCCAAGCCTTAACCGTGGTTACTCTCAGAAGCTTCTTTTGTTGGAGCTTCGATTGGTACTGGTCATCAAACGGTCCCTGTTTGGTGATTTTTGTATTATATAAAAGTTTGGTAAAAATCAACCAAAACCCCACAAGCGCACGAGTCGCACAAGTAATAAAGTGGACTAACAAGTCCAGATATCGATCCCACATGGAAGGTGTGGTTTTAGTGAGGATTAAGTACCCCGGCTAGTGAAGTCGTTCACTATTTGAGAAACTCAATGACTTGGCTGAAAGATGAGTTACCTAAACTAAACTAAAAACAAAACAAATCTAAAATTGATTTTATAACATTCACAAGTAAATGGGTTGATTTTAGAGAAAAGTTGTGGGGAAGGATACTAGGGCTGATTATATCCATTTATGCAATTATGATTTATGTTCATGAAGTGCTAGTTTAATGAAAATATATTTGTGTTTGTGCATGGAAACCGGTATGAGGTTTACACTTTCGTGTCTCCCCTCAATTTCTCACACCCACTCCATATTCTCCTTTCGGTCCTTCTAGGTCATTAAGTATACTTTTATAAGGCAGTGCTTTCCTTAGAATCCTGGTCACCTCTGGTCATTCTATTAGGACTACCTAGACTATGCTACGATCAGTCACCTCTCTGGTCCATCCTCACATAATGCTGAGATGGTGCTACTCTTAATGAAATCCATCTAGTACTAGGCATTCCTAATTCCCTAGACTTCTTTGACTAGGTTAAGTTGATTTTGTCAATTGAGATACATTTAGGAGTCAAGATCAAGGCCTAAGGGTATTTTTCCCATTTGTCCTTTGAAACCACTTGTGCACTAGGTCATAAACTCCTCTAACATAAATCAATTAAATATAAAAATAGTCATAACCTTCAGTAACTAACATCAACACAGAATAAATTCACACAGAAACCATTATAAAAGAAATACAATCAAGCATCAACCTTATGTAATCTGTGGCTTGTAGAGAGGTTTAGCCACTCATTACAACAAGAGGAATCCAGCAAAACCACGTTTGTATATAAACATAATAATGAAAGATTAAATAAGAGTAGGTTTAGGAATCACCAAGAATAATTAAGAGGATGAGGAGATTCTGAAAATCTCAGAAAATATGGAATTTCACAAGGAGGCTCCTCACAGAGTGACCTGGGTTCCTCTTGCCAGATGGCTCCCAAAACAAGTAAAACTAAGGAAAAATCAACCTGGTGACTCCCTAAAGAAGAGAGAGGAGAAAAGCCCTAGGAGGTGTTCTCCTCAAAAACTAGACCTAATCAGAGTCTAAAATACATATATTTATAGGGATTGGAAAATGGGCTCAAAATGGGCCAAAAATGTTATATTCTGCTCCCAGAAATGACATTCTTCACCTAGAGCGAAGGACCGCCGCTAGCCACCTAATATTTATTTATTTTGCATGGCTCCTAGTTTGCCCGAGTGAATGCAACCATAGCTTGTGTCTATACTCATCCAAGCAACTAGATACAATGATTTTGGTCTCTACAGAAAACAGAGATTCAAAGATCCTCTATCATGAAGTATCAAAACCGAGTCAAGTTTCGGAGGCCAGTAGGTATCTTTGAAAACTGCAGTTAAGGATGTTGCGTATTGGTGTTTGGAAAAATCTCCACTTGACCCACCGGGGGTTGCATATCTTGTTCCTTGACTCCGATTGGAATGATCTTGAACTCATTGGAAAGATTGAAGTATGAAGATCAACCATATCAATCTTGAAGCCATGGGAGGTCATCGTACAACCCATAAATTCATCTTTTTGGTCCTCTTTATGCTCTCTTTGCTTCAAAATGTACCTAGGCGAAGGATGGCCTATGCCTAGTGAACTCGACTTGAGTCTTTTGCTTTCATCTACCTCGCCTGCAGTTCTGCCTTCATGTCAATTGGCTCTTCTTTTCTTTGATTTTCAATCATATTAAGAAACTTCATTGGAATGGAGGATTAGTGTAATATGGATGGATAAGGATGTGAATTAAGCATTTGAGTTATAAAAATACATGAAAACACACTCAAAATGCATATATAATTCACACTGAACAGTCCCCCAGTATGTAGTTTATGGTAGGTCTGGATTCAGACAATGCAGCCGCGTCGACTATGATTTTGTCTACTAGAGGTGTAGACTCCTCTCTACGCGTCAACCTCCTTGATATATCTTCTAGGGTCCCCAGCTTTTGATTGAGTCTTTCACGGAATTTTAGCTTGACATCTGTTGGTCTCATGTCAGTGATCTGCAGTGATAATCGTTGTGCGTGTGGGTTTTTCTCTGAAGGTTCGATACGGATTCGCCACGCGGGAGCTCGCCACACCCTAGAGGAGAATCAGACCGAGTCAAACCGGGCAGAAGAGATGTGACCTCCTCATAAGTGATATTCCGTGGGAGTGGGAGTCTGAGGAGCTCCTTCTTTTTATGTGATTGATCTCGGGATCGCCGGTTTACCACGACCTTCCTTGGGGCTAAGCGGCTATTCACTATCGACTCTTGCTTCCAACCGGCAGTGATCATGACAGTTTGAATTGTTGCACGGATGTTATCTTCACGCGTTGAATATCTATTTTGCATTGCAATTCTTCCATTGTGCAGATGCGAACAAGTGGAAGGGTAGATAGTGTAGCTTCTCCTGAGAAGTTACGAATTTGTGTCCCATCTTGTAAACTTCTACACTGTTGGACGGCTTGCACGAGACCTCACAGTGAAGTCATATGGTTTCCTCCTCTTTTAATAGTTTGCAAGAGAAACTAATATTCTCTTATAACTTGCATTGAACAAGATACTAAGAGATGAATCTGGTCACAAGCTCGTTTGAGCAATTTATTGAATTACACGAGGAGCTTATAGGTCAGGCTAACGTAGGCCCTTGGAGGTTAGTCAGGGAGAAGACTTTATAACCAAATAAATTCGCCTCGCAAGTGTTCTGATCATTATGATTCATCAAATGGATCATATTATCGGGTGCGTAAGGTATAATGAGAGAGGATCGTTGCTGTAAGGAGAAGAAGGCAGGCATCGTCGGGTCAGGGACCTTCAAAGTGCGCTGTACGAGCGATATGTAAGCGCCAAGCCACGTCCCGAAATCTTGCGCGAGTACCATGGAGACGCAGGCGACTACACGCCCTCCGATAAATCAGGTCGCGTTCCACCGGAAGACATTACGGCGAGTTCTGTCACTCGGCTTCTTTCTCCGGCTGCCCGCCCGTCCCGGGCTACCGCCACTGCTCGGCGTTGGTGAATCTTGCAGGCGTCGACACCTCTGGCGTGACTTAGCCTGCTGCTGCTGTTAGGAAGAGTGCGCGACTGCCTGAGACCGCCGTGATCCCCTCCCCAGGTATCTCTAGTTGTCAGGGGACAATGGGCTCCTTTCCCTTATTACGGGCCGTTAGGTGCCTTGCTTGGCTACTATCCTGCACGTATTTTTCGCCAAGATCGTGCCTTTTTTCTCCCTGGGCCCGCAAACAATCGTTTCATGCTCGCAGGATGTTGGTAGATCATGATTCCCTCCCATCTGTCTTACTTGTCCCTCTATTCTTATCCCATGTCTTGACACGATGAAGAAATTGATCTTGAACTCTTGGATCACTTAGGGTTGTTGATCATTTGCACTTGTGTCGGGCAGAATCGGATGTGGGAGAGGAATCATGAGGCTCTGCGGTGGCGGGAGGCCTCTTTGGATAACGGTGGAGGCAGGCTGCCCATGTGATTGTTAAGTTTTGTTTGATTCCCTGACGGTTCCAATTATTGTTCTGGATCATGACCTTGGGGCATGGTGGCACGATACAAACCTGTAAATAAAAGGGGGTTCTTCGATAATTAAGTCAACAAAAGGGTGGAGAAGAGAAAGAAGGGAGTTAGCACAATTAGAGTTGCATACCTTTCCTAGGGGAAGTCTTTATTTATACTCAATTTCTCATGATTTTGGAAGATAATCACAAGTGATTTTGGTGATAAGATCTCCTTTCACACTTATCAGGACTATTTCTTCCTGTATCAAGGATTAATGCTTTTGAGGCGTGTGAGATTTGAACGGCGGAGATGCGTGGGTAAATATCACCATAAATGATTTCTTGCCTAATATGGTCATCCATACTTGCCTTTTCCATATGGTAGGATGGTCGGTTGGGGACTTGAGGATCCCTATCTTTGGTTCTGGGCCCATGTCGTCTGGTTGGTTCTTATGTGGTTTTAATATAGTTGGTCGTATTGGGCCGCTTCATAAGGTGGTTTAGGCGTGAAGCTACACACCAATATTCAGGAGCTTTACATGCACAGAGCCTATTAATTAATTAGTGCAGGCCTAAAGGCATAGTGCTCACGGAAAAAGGCAAGGTCTACATGCGCCTCAAAATACATAGATTTTTAATAATTTTATTATATTCAGTCTCAATTAAAGTAACAGGTATTTAAAGGGGTGTTAAATGAATGTTGATTAAATTATTATATTTACTGAAATCAAAATGTAAATATTAAATCTTCCAAATAGAAATTAATTGAACTTAAATACTTAAGTGAAAAGAGAGCGAAAAATTGGAAATTGTGAAATAGGACCACAAGGGTCATAAGTTAGAAGAAGAAATGTCTAAGATGTGATTAATGAGAATTTAAGTAAAAATTGAAGGACAAATAATTGGGCAATCTAGCAATTACAGGAACTTAAGCCAAAATGGATTTTTAAAAGGCCCAAACAAAGGCCTTATGTGACATGGGATATTTAAGACCAGGGGAGTGGGGTGCATTAGAAGCTCGATTTATGAACAAAACGGTTTGAGAGAGGAAGGGAGGCTAGGGCTTGTAAAATTAGGAGGTTGTGATTCTTGCTCCGTATCAAGCAAGAGTTTAAGATATCAAGTTGAAGAAGAAAAAACTTGGCATTGAAGATTGAAGGAGGTTTAGATAAGAAAAACCAAACCTTAACCCCTTTTTACTTGTGTTTAGGTTTGTAAAACCCCCAAATATGTGGTATAAAGTGTTCTTGGATGATTTTAGTTCAGTTTGAGATTGTTTTGCATTGTTTAGATTGGTTTGGATTGGTTTTGAAAGTGTTTGTAAAAAAGGAAAGAGTATTGGGTTTTAAGAAAGGAAATGTTGTCGAAAACTTTATCAAAACCCTGTTCTTGTTTTGTCTAACATTCTATGTTATAAAATAATCACAAATAAAGTGATTCTAATTCATAAAAACCATAAAATATGTCTACAAATGTATAGAAGGACAGAGCAAATTGTAGCTCTAAGGCTCCAAATATGGGCTTAAAAGGTGAGCTTGGGTGGCTCCATATAGGTTGTATCTAGTTTAGGTATTGTTATAGTGTTTGTATAGTTGAGGTTTCCCACTCCTTGAAATTAAAGTAGTTCAAATTCCTGGGTAAAATATACTTCTAGGAAGATAACAATTGGAAGTGTAATACAGAGTGTAACCTCAAAGTGCCCAGAAATTTTCCAAAGTGGAGATGTGTAAAACGGTTGGTCCTGGCACGCAGAGTGAGTAGTACGGATGTAAAATCACAATGGCAGGTTTTGGTGATTTAAATTGGGATGATTCAGTTGGAGAAAAACCCAACTAGAACCATAGCTTCAAATGTGTAGAAAGACAAAATTTACCGATTTGTGGGTTAAGACCCTGAGGTGGGAATATGATAGGTAATTAGGGGTTGGGCATCTTGACCGGTTTGACATTAAAGATGCATTGGCAGGTTTGAGTAGTCAAAATGAGATGATTCCAATTCTTAATAAAAATAGACTCATAGTCTAAAATTTGTGACAATGATGCTAGTAACCATCAATGTCTAAAAATTTTTTTTTTTTTCAAGTGAAGGGGGTATCGGGTAGACATAAGCCACGACCAAAAACTCATAGAATAACTATACTAATATGTGATTGTCATTATCTTCAATAAAGAAATTTGTAGAGGAGAAAGCCACGCATTTAAATCCGGGGTCAAGAAGAATCAGATCAAAAACAACGATTTTGGTTTGTTCTATCTTACCATATTCGTTGAGAATTTGAACTATTTGTTCTAAATGCATGAAAAGTATATTGAATTGTTTAATTGATTTGAAGAATTGATTGAAATGTTTGTAAATGAAAATTGCATGAGTAGTGAAAATGAACCGTTTATACAAGTGTACATATTGTACTGTATGTTGCTATAAAGGTGAAAGACGTATGGTGATTGGTAACCACATTTAGTTCATTATGAAGGATAGATTGGTATACTTGATAGGGGATCAAATAAGCGTGTGTGGTGATTGTATTGATGTGTCTCCACTCGATCATTAGTCAGTGAATGAAGTATCAGTGAGTGTTCACTAATTGATTTTTTTAATAACCCGGTCGGCGGCCAGTGGAGACAGAGTACTATGTGCCAAACCCTTTTTTTATCTTGCAGCTGCTTGATCCAGTAGGGCCGTGGGTGATTAGATATCCACATTATGTGAAAACATAGGTTAAATTGGTAAGAATGACAAATTGTATTGATTTGAGATTGTGACAAATTGGAATTGAAAAGCATGATTGTGAATTGAAATGAAAAGAGTATTGTGAAATGCATGATTTGATTATCAATGACTTATTGCATATGGAAGTGTATATTTAGTTTGATCGATGAATCATAAATGATTGTATGTGAAATAAGTATATGTATTGTATTGACGTTGATCATCGAAAAATCGAAAGTTTGTTTAGTAAGCGCATGATTTGATTTAAAGCGAGAACAGGAATGATTGTATAGAACCACTAATCCCATGAAAATGCTTGTGGGTGGTAGTTTTATCTATCTTAGAGTACGGATTGAACAAGAATGACAAGATGAGGAAACGTTGAGTCATAAGAAAGAATTTAGTATGTGGGCTATACATTCACCCCCATATCTCTTTTGAACAACAAATATTTGTATCAATTTCAACTCTAAATATCTATTTTGTAAATCTTTAAGAAAAACGATATCTTTTATAAACAGTGTACTTTTGCATGAATGAAATGAGGGTGAAACACCCTTTAAAAGCGCTTCGCATATTTGAAAATATTTTATGCCAGGCGAAGTGTAACGCCTCTGATATTTTGATAGTAGTTTTGATGGTGATTGGTGAGCATTAGAGCAGCCGGGACTCGGTTCGAACTGCGCTTCAAAAAAAAAGCGATTGAACCTGAGAAAGAGTGCTATATTTTATTTTAGTATTAGAGCATATAGGTTTAGAAGCGTTTTTACGAGAAAAGGAATACTAAACAATTTTGTAAGGTGACATACATTGCATTTGCATATAAAGGACATTGACTCAGCTGGTCTGCTAGTCTTAATAGGATAAGCATGGATAGTTGAGCTCCCCTTAGGGTCGAGGATGACCAAAGGGAATATGCATGATCCACCGCTAGTGTGGAGGTGGACAAGCATCTCATGCTCCACCGATGAAATGAGCCAGGAACAATTAGCAGTGGAGGTGTATTGATATCCTCCGGCGGTTAGCTCAGCGTTACAGTAGCACAACCAAGATCTGCGGTTGCCCCTCAGCGAGAATCAAACCATTAGAAGAGAGGATGGCAAGGAAGTCTCAGACGGTAGATTTTAGGACCCAGAGAGAAAGAGGATAAGAGCCCTTTATGGAAGAGGAATTGTGGCTCAGAAAGGTGAAGATGCTGGTGCATGCATTGTACATCAGATGAGTTTGGAATGTGCAATAGCCTACTCTGAGGATGAGGCTTATCGGTGGTGGGTTTTACGTGACCCCGGGACATACCACGGAGGTATTACATGGAAGTTCTTCTTGGATGAATTCAAGAAGCATTATATTAAGATTCACATCTATTTGGCTAACATGAGAGAGAGTTTCATAATCGAGACAAAGACGGATGGGTCCACGAATATCAAAAGAGAATTCACGGTTGAGCAGTATGCTCGAGATAGTGAGTGAGGAAGAAAGAAGTGGTAGGTTTGAAGGCGGCCTTAATATATTAGAGCAATGTCACGGATTTTCCATGATGATTTCCAAAATTGTGACATGTGCATGTAGATGAAGTAAAAAAGGAAAAGAAGAAAAAGATAAAAGACGGGAAAGAAAAATCGATCGGTCAATTCCACGGCAACAGCAAAGGAAGGGTCGAGGGGACTACGGGTTTTCCCAGTCGACTATAGCTCAGGCTGGTAGGAATACTACTACCCGACACCATGGGTTGCGGAGGTGCACGGGGAGGTACAGGGACTCATACCGCTCCTCATTACTCCCATTGTAGGAAAAAAATCATGGGAGAATGTTGGAGACTTACGGGTGCTGTTTGATTTGTGTATCTAAAGAGCATCGCGAGATTATTCGAAGCTCGTTCATTTATAACACCAGGCTGGGTGACTTAGTGGCACGGCAACAAGAGTGTTGCATCAGGAGTGTTAAAGGACAAGGACAGATGCCAGAGTGAGCAAGATGGTCGTGCTCGGCTAGAGCATATCTGACAGAAAGCGATGGGGAATCGTAGCCTTCGGATGTGATAGTTGGTAATTTCCAAATCTTTGATACTACTAACCATGCATTGATTATTGGGTCCAACCACTCCATATATTTGTGTGACATACCTAGTAGAAAATCTATCGGGGTGGGCAAGTATGACGCTCTTTAGTGGCGAACCAGCTCGGGCATAGTGTTATTGTGAATAGAGTGTATGAGATTGCCCATCCAGAATCACGAGTATGAGTTTCTGAGATTTGATCAGATTATCCTTTAAGGAGTTTGATGTGATTTTGGGGATGGTTGGATCCCAACACCAGTGATGGTGGATTGTAGAATGAAAAAGTGACAGCGAGGCCGCGAGATGAGGATGAGTAACTTTCATGGTGAGAAGTCAGAACCCACCTCTCCTGTGCTGATATCATGACCTTGCTAGAAAAATGGTGCGAAAAGGATGCAAGCCTGCTTGGCTTATGTGATTGAAATCTGTTAGCAGTAAGGCCTAGTGTGTTCGATATCCTAGATAGTGACTTTGGACATGTTTCGGAAGAGTTGTCGAGTTGCCTGAGAGGAGATTAGGTTGCTATCGACGTTGTGCTAGGTGCCTGCAGGCATCATTACACAGTGCAAATGGCTCGGCGAGTTAAAGTGAAGCTTCAGTGCACGAACTACTAGAAAAAGGGTTTATTCGGCCACATGTATCTGCAGTGGGAGGCTTAAGATTCTTTTGTTAAAAGAAAGATGGTAACCGGTTATGTTGTTATAATAATGTTCAGTTCCTGATGAGTAGTATCCACATTTACCAGGATTGATGATTTGTTGGAAGCCAAGCCAGAAAGGTGCAGTATCTTTCGAAGATAGATTTGCGATCTAGGTATCGTAGGTTGAAAATTAAAGGTGTGGATGTGCATGAGCTGACGTTTAGAGGCGATATGGACATTATGAGTTCCTTATAATGCCGTTTTGACAATTCTCCGGCTGACTTTCATGGACCTAGTGTGTCGTGTTTGGAGCCGTGTGTGGATCAATTTGTCGTAGTGTTCATAGGCGACGTACTTGTGTGACGGGATCGAGAAAATCACGACACACCGGTAGATATTAGAGACTTGGAGAAAAAAGCGATTATATCTGAGAAATTAAGCAAGTGTGAGTTTTGGTTGAATGAAGTGTCCTTTCTTGGGCACATTGTATCGAATGGAAAGGAATCAAGTGGATCGAAAATAAAGTGGTAGTTGAATCGATACGAGGAAATGTTACGAGGGTGCATGGTTTCTAGAATTTGGTGGTTACTACGAAGATTCGTTAAGGGGTTTTCATATTTGCGGTAGATGTGAGATTACTCAGAAAATGTAAAGTATGAATGGAGTGAAAAGTGCCAAAGAAGTTTTGATAAGTTAGAAAGCATTCTTAGCAGAGGCTCAGATTCTTTCTTCTTAAGGGCTCAGAGTTCTACCTCAGTAGGCTGCGGTGAGATAATCTGATCTTTAGTGATGAAATCACTTCTAAATGGACTTGGGTGTGTAGCAAGAGGGTAAAATGGTAGCCTATGCTTCAAGACAATTAGAGTCGCATGAAAGACTGCCCCACATGATTTTGGAATTGGCCATGGTGTATTTGCTAAAAATTTGGGACATTACTTGTATGGAAAAATGTTTCATTACACCCGTCGTAAGAGTCATAGAAAGTATTTGCCCTCACAGCGAGAGCTTAATTTGAGACAACATAGATGGATGGAGTTGATAAAAGATTGCTAATTTGTATGATTGACTATCATCGGAAAATCAACGTAGTGTGATTAACTGGTAGAAAGCCGATGCAAACTCTTGGCGTTGAATGCCCACATTTATTAAATATCGAACTGATGAATGCCAGTAGTGAAGTGATAAGCGAGAAGCTAGAGATGTTGAACCAAGTGCTAGAGCTACAAAAAGAATGATGAGAAAATTCCTGCTATAGTGAAGCAGTTGGAGATGATAAAGAGACCGAGTTTACGGTGAATGAAAATGGAGTTTGTATTATAGGATCAGGTTTGTGTACTTATTGATAATGATTTGAGAAGTCATGCTTGAAGGGCACATAGTGGATCTTTTTCTATTCATCGGTGGCACAAGATGCTATCAAGACATCGTGCAGTGGTCGGAATGAAAAGAATGTCGAAATTTAACAACGAGTGTTTGGTTTGTCAAGAAGTGAAGAATTAAGCATCAAGTTTAAAAGCCAGGATTAAATTCCAGCGAGCCTATTAAAATCTGAGATTGGAATGGACCAAAATCCTGCATGGATTTTGTGGTTGGGTTGCCGTTGACCAGGAGGAAAGCATGACGCTCGGTTTAGTGCATTAGTAGACCGATTATTAAGTCGGCTCCTTCCTCAGTGAAGCGAAACTGACAAGCGATAAGCTAGCATAGCTATACTGCTCGAAATAGTTGATTGCATGAGATTCAATATCCATTATTTCAGACCAAGATCAGGTTTACTAAGATTTTGGGAAAATTTACCCAAAGGCTTTGACCTCATTTGAACCCGACATAGCATTCCACCACAGACGGATGAATGATCGAAAGAGTGATTGGATTACGAAGATATGTTAAGGTTGTGTGATATTATAAGTGGTTGGATAAACATTCCTTTAGTTGAATTTGTATATGATTTCCAATCAAAGTATTGGAATGAATTTGCCTTACCGAGGCTTTATATGGAAGAAAATGCGGAACAGATTTGTGTTGGGCCGAATTAGTGAAAAGAAATTGATTGGCCCAGGCTTGTGCAGAGAAATTTGAAGAAAGAAGTGAAAATGATTTAGAAAATTGAGGTGTTTTGATAAACGAAGAAATCATATACAAATATGAAAGAAGATGATAGATGTGAGATGCAGCGAAAAAAGTGTTTTGAAAATATGTATAGAAGGTGATGGGTGGGGAAAGAGCAGTTAAAACCCTAAGATTTATTGGCCCCTATGAAGTGATTGAAGAGTGGCTCGTTGGCCTCTGATTAGCATTACCTCTGGACTTGGAAAGATCCATAATGTTTTTCCATGTCTCAATCTTGAGAAAGTATAAGTCGGACCGAGTCACATGTAGTCTCTTCGGAACCAATTGAGAGTCTGAACTGTGTGAATTTGATATGAGGAAGACGAGTGGAAGTCTTGGCTGAGTGAAAGGGTAGGAACAAGAAGATTACTGTTGATGAAAGTGCTTTATGGAGGAAACCCTGAAACCGAGAAGAAGCCACTTGGGAAGTGAAGAAGCGATCACGACGAGTAATCATATTTGTTTGACTGAACAAATTAAGGCAAGGCCCTCTTAAATCAAGAGAGGTGTAGCCCAAATACCCTAAATTTTTTTACTATAATTTTGTTATGTATTCGTTATCAAATTAGACTGACTTAGGTATTTTCAGGGAATTAATTAAATGAATGTTGATCAGAGATTGTTGTATGGCTAAAGCCCATTACCAGTATTATTGATGAATGAAATTAATTAGGCAGAAAATGAAGCCCAAGTGAAAAGAACAAAAAATTGGAAATTGTGAAATAAGGACCTAAAAGGTCATAAGTTGAAAATGTCTAAGTGTGATTGTGAAATTTAAATACAAATAAGAGACAAATAGTGGGCAAAAGCTATAGTGCTGAGACAAACCCAAAAATGGATTTTTAAAGAAGGCCAAACAAGGCCTTATGTGACATGGGATATTTAAGACCAAAGTGGTCTTGAGCTCATTTGAGCAAAACGGTTTGAGAGAGGAAGAAACTGGGCTTGCAAAGTAGGAAGTTGAATTCTTATATTAAAGCAAGATTTTAAAGATCAAGTTGAAGAAACTTGGCATTGAAGCTTGAAGAGATTTAAGGTAGAAAAACTAAACCCTAACTCCTTTTCTCTATAATGTTTGGGTTTAATAAAACCTCTGAAGTAAGTATAAGTGAAATTCTTTGATATGGTTTGGTCAGTTTGAGATGGTTTCATTGTTTAGATTGGTTTGGATTGGTTTTTGAGGTATTTGTAAAAAGAAAAATGTTGGGTTTTCAAAATCTTTGTCAAAATTTTGTCCAAAGCCCCACCTATTATTGTTTGGCTATGGGGTGAAGTTGTAATCCTTACAAGTAGAGTGATTCCAATTGGTAAGAACCCTACTAGAGATAGGTCTACCAAATTTATAGAGGACCAGGAGCAAATTGTTCCTCTAAGGCTCCCAAATCTACGAAACCTTAGGTGAGCTGGGTAGCTCAGGTTGTCTGTTTAAGTAATGTTATAGTGTTTTGGCCATAAGTTGAGTTTCATTCATCCAAATTGCTTGATTCAAAATTATGGGTAAAATAGACTTCTATGGGAATAATTTAATTTAAGGAAGTGTAAGCAAATTGTAACCCCAAAGTTCCTAGAAATTTTTCAAAGTGGAGTTATGTGTAAGAACAGTCTAATTCTACTTTGCAAATTGGAGTAGTCTGGATGTAAAATGAAATAACTTGAGTTTTGTTATTCCAAATTGGATTATTTCAGTTGAAGAAGAAACCTTAGAACCATAGCTTCAAATTTGTAGAAGGAACCATTACCAATTTATGGAGTTAAGGCCCTAAGTGGAATATGGTAGGTAACCAGTAAAATTTGACATCTTGACCAGGTTGGCATTAAATGCCGTAACTTGAGTTTGAGTAATCCAAATGAGATGATTCCAATTCCTACTAAAATAAGACTCATGAGACTAAGAAATTACTCTTGAAGGAAGCATGAACAAATTACAATATATGTCCCAAATTTTTAAGTGAAGAGATTATCGGTGAGCCCTTAAACTAACAAAAACTCATAGAATAACATACTAATATGTGATTGTCATTGTATTTGAATAGGGGTTGACGAGGAGGAAAGTCTGCATTGAAGTCAAGATTCCGAAGATCGAAATCAGAGCGACGATTTTGGTTTGTTCTATCTTCTCCTATTCTCGTTTCAGATTTATTCTTGTTTCTAAATGTAAGAAAGTATATTGAATTGTTTTAATTGATTTAGAAATTGATTGTGAAATGTTTGCAGAAATATAAAATTTACTCGTATTTGAAAATGAACCGTTTATACAAATGTACATATTCTTCTTATATGTTTGCTAAAATATTTGAACACCCTTAATTGAATGTGGGTTTAGTTCGTATGAAGGATGAGATTGGTATGCAATAAATTATCCCGAAATGGCGATCACTATGAGCGATTGTATTGATGTGTCACTCGATGTGTTGGCCAGGGACATCATTATTAAATATTCTCGTGATTTTTTTTTAACCAATGTGACCCAACGGGACCGTCTTGCGTGTTATCAAAATCGTTTATCGACTGCAGCGACGGGACCGTCTTTAGTGATTCAATATCGATACATCGAAAACATAGTTAAAATTTATTCAAAGGCGAAAGAATCAGAAATTAGGAATTGATTTGAGATTGTGACAAATTGAAGTGAAAAAGCATGATTTAATTGAAATGAAAAGTATTGTGAATGCATGAGTTTGATTATCAATGACTTGTGCATATGGAGGTGTATATTTAGTTTAGTCAATAGACCATAAATGATTATAAATAGAAGTATATATATTATTGACCATTGTCATTTCAAAGATCTGAAAGTTTGTTAATATAGCCCACTGGTTGATTAATATTAAACTAAAATCGAGGGGAATTAGTTGCTTTGTGAACCACTAAGCATGAAGATGTTTAGTGTAGTTTTATCTATGTGTGAGTCTGGATTAGACAAATGAAAAAGCAGGGTCGGGCGTCGAGTCATAGAAAGAATTTGGATATGTTTAGACATATGCATTCACCCCATATCTCTTTTTGAACATTATTTTGTAAAAACAATTTAAATCTGAATATCTATTTTAGTAAATCATTTGAAAATACTTGATATGCCTTTATAAGTATTATACCATGAATGAAATAAATAGGTTTGCCCCCTTTAAACGCTTCCCGCGCCATTTGAAAAATGAATTTTCGTCTTATTAGGAAGTAATAAAAGTAGAATCTTAGCGATCGTTTTTTAGATAAAAATGTTTTGATCGAAATTAATAACCCTTCAGAATAAACACAGGAACTCAATTAGACCCACCAAATAAGTCGGTAGGGAAAGAAGTGCTATAGTGCATCATCACTCGTGCATGCATATTCTTTGTAGAATAAAGGGCTCCTATATTGTTTGAATATTGCGAATATTATGATGAAAATTTTGACCAAAGAACCTTTGGTTGATTCTCTCTCTCATATATATATATATATATATATATATATATATATATATATATATATATATAGTAGTGGTATTGAATTTCCTGCAGCATGAGTAGGAAATGTTACTTATAAGAGAATGAAAAAGTTTGATGATTATGATCATGATACTGGATTGCTTTCTTCTTGAAGTCTGGATATCCAAGATTAGGAGCTCAGGTCAGTTCTAAATTTGATGAGAATTTTTCTCTCTGTTCTAGGTTTTCACTGTGCATGCTATTACAAACCAGAACAGGGTTATCATACAATTGGTTTGGAATTACATTCACAAATCTTGCATTTGAATCATCTGTTTGCAAATCTGATTATTAGAATAAAATGGAATGGAAGGTGGTATTTGTTTTTCTCTTAATCTCTTGAATGGAACTTTTGGGCTTAATCTTTGAAAAGTATTTAATAGCATTAGTATTAAAGTTGTTTGTTTTTGACATTGGTGAGTAGAGATAGTAGGGACGGATTATTGGAATTGTCACTTACTCAATAGAGATAGGTTTAGTTTAATTGTAATCGGGTTTTTTACTTTGAGTTTAGTTTTATTTTCTCAAATGCAAAAATGGGTTGAACGGATTTGATATTATTACTCCGCCCATGAATTATATTTAAAAATATTTTTTATTATTTTTATACTTTAATACTATATAATTATTATTGTAATGTTTCTGTAAATAATTTTAAATTCATAATATTTTATTTTTTATGAAATATATTAATTTTAACTAATAAAATAAAAAACAAATATAAAAAATAAAAAATAAAAACAAAAATCAGATATAAATGGAATAAGTTTAAGAAATTTTCTCATCCCATCTCATATCCAGTTAATTTTAAATGAGGCAGTTTGGGAATTGAAAAATAGCAAGCCAAAGGTCGAATGGCGCCACCTAAATCTAGCCTCCGTTGTCATCCTGGTAATTGTGTATTACTGTGGCTTACCGTGGGTGATGAAGTTTTCTCTTGTTTGTGAAATACTTTTGAATAGAAAAGCCAAATATTTTAGCACACCCAAATTTAATGGTAATAAGTCATTATAAAATTTTGAAAACAAACGAACAATCTCTTTGAAAATTTGAATAGCTGTTAAATTAACTCATGTCTGCCTGGCAAATGGTAGAAACTTAAATCCAAAAGCACTTTGTTTTTTGTGAAGTATCAAAATGCAGATGTTTCTCCTTGCTACTGGTTGTGGACATCAGTGAGGGCCACTCTGCTTTTCCAACAGATCCTCAAGCATTCGTTCAACAGTGCCTTCTGTAAATTCTATGAACAACCTTAGTTCACCTTCTACAAGACCAATCATGTTTTGATCTCTCTCTTCATAGATATGTTAACTGGTTTTCTTTTGCTACCAATGAGAGTATTCAAGACAGCATCCACCTTCTCAAATTCAGAAATATCTGCTGCTGCTGCTTCTTCACATACTATACACTTTTGGTGCATCAGTTTTGGAACCAAGAACCAGGTACTTGGCTTTGATGCAACATTTGATCCAGATATTGAGGATAACAAAGATTCAAGCACCATCAGAGTTAACATTTCCACTTTTCTTATTTCTGTTCATGAAAGAATCTGAATGTTTGCTCCAGGGAGAGAGATTTAATTATTCTACATACCATTCAGATTTCCTTGAAACCTTTTTATCGTCTTGAGGTACTCTTCCTAGAGCTTAAATACTCAATATTTTCAGTTGAGATCTTATATTCTCCTCCTCGCCTTGCACAGAGTTGATTGAAGTTCATTATCATGTTCCCTACTCTTCAACAAAGCATCCTTAGCAGTGCCACAAGCATCCAACAACTTGGGAGATCCATCCAACAGATTGAGAGATCCATCCAACAGCTCATCAACTGATTTTCTACATAGTGTTAGGATGAATCTATTGAGTAGTAGCAACAAAACCAAAATTATCTGATCATAAAGATCTGTAAAGGCTCTGCCAGAAATTTGGCTTACTGATGATGATGATGGGGTGTCCTCAAGAAGCATGTCTGCTGCTGGTGTTCATCAAATTCAGGAACAAGTGGAATTTACAGCCTTAGAAGACAAGCTGATGACGACATGATATAGCAGGCTTCAGTTCAAGGAGAGACAGCCATTTTTTCTTTCCTATGGAGAGAAAAAGCTTTACAATTTAGCCTTGCAATTTTTAGATGCCTTGCCTTTCCTTGTCATATGCTTAATATAATATATATAATGGGGGTGTGAGGGTGGGGTGAGAAAACAAGAAGAATCTACTGCCCCAACAACAATGAGCAGTAACATGATTTTGATATGGATCCAGACGCTATCTCAGCTATGTTTATGCATTGTCTCCCTCCAACAAATTCCCCAGCTCACCACCCAATTTATATAACTTGGAAAATCATAGGATTATCTTCAACATAATGTAATAATACAAAAATAAATGCAGGCCATGAATGGCATTCATAATGTATTTTACCAAAAGCAAAATATGATATTAAAAAAACAAGATTAGTATGGCATATGGGCAAGCATCTCCTGAACACAGGAAGTCTGCATCTCATGTTGTCTTTTGCATAAACAAGCCCACATGAACAGGAGAAAGATTACTTCTACCTGAAAAGATTATGAGCACCACTCGTGAGCTGTATATTTTATGAATTATTTTATGATAAATATTTCTAGGATCATGTTACACTGCAATTTTCCAAGTTAGTTTAACTGGGTGGTGAGTTGGGGAGATGGCTGGAGGGAGACAATGCATAAACATTGCTGAAAAAAATTTAGATCAAATCAAATAGCATTAAGGGGAAGAGATTCTTCTTGTCCCCTCACCTCATGATATATATTGAGCATATGCCAAAGCATAGGCAAATTTCAAGACTGATTACTTGTGTAATCTACTTCTAGGCCTTCTCCTTAACTAGGAAGGAGATAAAAAAATGGTTGTCTCGTCTTCAAACACAAAAGCCTGTTATCATGCTCGCTCTATCAGCTTGCCTTCTAGACCACACCCTCTCATTCCTGAATTTGAAGAGCATATGCGCAGATTAGGAGCTTCTGAAGCAACCTCTTCATCATCATCAATAAGCCACAAACTTAGTGGCCTTAGAGATCTACATGATTGTGTTGATGATTTGCTTCTGCTGCCATTCACTCAACAAGTCTTAGCTCCATACCACCATGAACAATGGGTTGATGAGCTGTTGGATGGATCTCTCAGGCTTCTAGATATATGTGGCACTGCTAAGGATGCCTTGTTGCAGACAAGGGAAGGTGCATGCATACTTCAATGGAGTATGCGCAGAAGGCAAGGAAATGAAAATGGGATTTCAAATGAGATTGCAAAATATTTAACCTCTAGGAAGAAGGTAAAGAAGGCAATCAAAAAGGCCCTAAGGAATCTGAGAAGAACATGAAAATGAGCACATTCTGCAGCAGACAAGATTCTGAGACTTCTCACGGTCGGCATGTTAAGAGAGAAGTGGAAAAGTCTCTCACACTGATGAGAAACTCTAAACCATAAACCAATAGCCAGGACTGGCACCTCAAGGCGAAGTGGCTGGTCTTTAGTCTCAAAACTGATGCAACACAAGCGCGTGGCATGTGAAGAAGTAGAGGCCGATCATAGCGAATTTGAGAAGGTGGATGATGCATTGTGCACTATCCTTGGCAACAAAAATAAATCAGTCAATCTTGTGCAGGCCAATGATGTGCAGAATGAGTTGGGAAAACTGGAATTGAGCATTCATGATCTTGAAGAAGAGATAGAATTACTATCAAGACGATTAATCAAAACCAGGGTATCTCTCCTCAACATCCTCAGCCACTAGCTGAAAGATAAAAAAAAAAGTTGAAAAAAAAAGCAGATTAGTCATTGGCAAGGTCTGCCTTATTGATTTTTGCCTACTTGTAAATGAATGAGAAATACAATACAACTTTCAGTTTTTTATTCCAAATCAGTTCTCTTATAGACTAATCAATTGCAATCTTTTGCTTTTGTTCCTTCTATGCTATGGTATATGAGCTATGGTCTCAGGTAGGTGAGGAATCCACTTAGAAGACATCATGTTTAATCTATAGGACTTTCACCATGAAAGATGTAAACTTATCAAGGAAAATAATGAACGAGAGTTATGTTACCATACAATAGGCCAAATGTTTGTCTCATTGAAATTTTACAGAGAAGGCAAAGATAGAAAATTTACTCCATTGGATCTCAATCCACTCTGGAAAGCTGATTTTTAACGACTTACATGCCAAGTTGCTGTGTTTGTTCCAGTTTAAAATGTTCAATACGAAAATAAGGCTACTGGTATATACGAAAATAATCATATGATGAATCACCTTCTAACCTAATCCAGGCTACACAAAAACCAAACTAAAGCCTATTTTCCTTCAACTAAACAGATGCGAATCTGCTAATATAATCAAGGCCACATGGAAACAATGTATTCTAAATTGATCTAAACCCTGTTGAGATGCCTTTGTTGGAGTAAAATCGAAAATATGGGTTATATATTAAATAAATGTGAATTATAGGCTATCAAGTAAAGTTAGGCTAATTAAAGTGATTAATTTAAGTTTTGGGGCCTTAATTAATATATTATAGGGAGTGTGGGCATCGGTAGCGAGACAAATGTAATTTTATTTTTATGATGGGTTAAAATAGAAATTACGAACAATCGTGTTGTTCATATCTGAGACCTTGATAGTTTATAAATTGGGAATTCATGGTGCTAGATCTGTAAGGTTTTCTTTGATACGATTCCATTGTCGAGAGAGAAATATTAGTGAAAGAAGCTAGTGTAGATGCGGAGAGATCATAAAACCTTAGATTGAATTTAGATGCGAAGATCATAAAGTCTCATATTGGATTTAGATGCGGAAGATCATAAAGTTGAGACTCATATTCAAAATATCTTAATATTTTGTTATATGGATTCGAGTGCAGCTTCCATAGATCACAGTATTTTGATTCTTGATGATTCAATATGAATGTTCTGTTTGTGTGTGATAGTTTCCCCTGCATTCATTTTTAATCTCTCAGCCTTTTTGTCTCAATAGAGTGATAAGTCACATGGATTACTATTATTTTTGTATGGTTGACCTCTGTGGTGCCTCGTGTCAGTGTGCATTATATAAGCTACTTAAGCGGTCCACACTTTGTATGAATTATATGTCAGTTTCATACTGTCTTTCAAAATGAGTTGCAATTACAAGCCAGCACAAGTTGGACTGCAATCTTGTCTCCCATATCAGCACACCCCCATCTATAATGTATCAAGATTCTATGTGATGATAGTATCTTTTTACAAAACCCGAAGTAAGTGTAAGATGGAGGCTTGAAAAATATATGAGAAATATGATAGAAGCTGAAACATGTATGAAAAATAGATATGAAATGGATTAGTAATATGAAGTGTTATATTTAATAAGTAAGTATGTGCATGTATTAATGCAAGAATGAGATGTGAGTCATGATGAAGATTAGTCACGATTATTATTCATTAGTATAAACGACGAGGATGTTTAGTCGGGTGTAGGTGAGAAGAGGAAACCCGAAGGACGGATAATCCATCAGAGTCGAAGTCGACCACGTGCTGAAATTTTCTTGGAAGACCATTTGGTCCTAATGTATATGTATTTTGTTCTTTTTACATAAATAAATGTAAATGTGTAAATGTTGAACACTTACATATATGGATATATCTATTTTTGTAATCCATTTGCTAGAATGAGTACAAGTTAAATGTTTAACATTATATGAATGAATAAGCTTAAAGTTTATAAGTTTATAGTAAACAGGAAAAAAAAATTATGACACCCTCATTTGACACAGGGTGCCGAGTTGGGGGCGTCACACAAAATGTATTGGCAGAACTCCATGATGGGGTATGCAGAAATCATCTAGGTAGTAGGACATTTTCCCATCAAGCCCATACCCAGAGGCTCTTGTGCTTGACCATGCCTTAAAATGCGGTCGTCACAAGTGAGTGTGACCGTTTTAATGATAGGCCCCATTTCAAGAGTGTCGGCGTAGACTTGCGACCATAACGATCTCAACCCCGCTACCGATGGGAATGGGCATCGTAAGACCAACGCTGCCCGACTCGAGAAAAACTATTGTTTGGATTTATAGACCTATTTCAACAAATGGATGAAATGCAAACGCCCACAGTCCATCAAAATCAGCATTGTTGGTTGTATGGGAAGAGCATTGTGTGCAAGTTTGGAATACCCTAATCGATTATGACAACAATGGGCGTAATTCGATAACCAGTATCTGAAATTTTACATGAATTGAAAATAAAAGCACATACTCGGCCCACGTACCGCAGGCAAGCCGGTGAAGCCTCTAATAGGAACTCTCCTATCGGCTGCGACTTATTCATCCAGAAGAAGAAATTGGGGTGAAGAAAAACTATCAGGTTTCTCATTTATCAGAACAGCAATGAAAGTGACAACTAGAGGGTATCCTTGTTAAGCCCTCACGTATGGGATGGGAGCTTCATCATCCCATGAAATCGGGATGCCATCGTGCAGAACAAAATTCTTGAGAAAACAAATTCGAAGTCATAGCCAAGGAACCTGCACACAGTAAGCGAACTCCAAGGAGCTGATCATTGTGCGTATAGTCATCTGCGAGGCCCGACAAACTTACTGTGATGCTATAAGGCACGTACATTCTAGTTGGAGGAAATTAGTCTTACAGAAGGGTCTTTGAAAACACGACCAACCCATTAGACGGGAGGATCCAGCAGTGGGAGGCCCATTGCGGTGGTTCAAGTAAGACTGACGGTCTTATTAGTTAAGCGGTAGACAGGATTGTTGTGCCTTGGATGTGAGCATACATGCACTAAAGTATTATGGTAGTGTTTTCTTTGAGGATCTAGTATCAATAAAGATTATCTTTAGACACATTTTCCTCAAGCCTAAAATTGCTTCTCTTCAAAAGCCCATATATGGTTGTTGTCTAAAGCGTGCACACCACGAAAATCCAGGCAATAGATTTCTTAATCTGTCAACATTTTTCTGATTCGAGACATGGTTGTTGTCCTATTGGCATTTTTACAAGTGCAGACATGGTTGTTGTCCTGATGGCATTTTTAAAAGTCTAGACATGGTTGTTTTCCTACTGGCATTTTTAAAAAGCCTAGAGATGGTTGTTGTCCTACTGGCTTTTTTAAAATAAAAAGTCAGTTTATGGTTATTTATCTCTTTAGGTACATCAAACATAATCCTTCTCCTATTAGCATCTTCATATTTCTTTATAATGCACTAAAAGCAGCTAAAGTTACAAAAATAACAAGCATATTAATTGTGTAGTGCCCTTCAAAAATATCCGAATGTTGAAACTAACATGAAAAGAAATTGACCATGTTCCTCGCCTGCAACAACTGCCCCTCCGACCAGGTCAACCAGCCAGCCTAAATCTATCTTTGGCGGCCTTGACCTCGACGGTTGTTTAGGGCGAGGGCACCTTGGAGTTCCGCAAAAACTTTGGAGAAAGTCGTCGCATAAATTGAAACTCCTCCTTGAAAACCTGCGGCTGGTCTCCGCAGATGATGTGTTTGAATGCATAGAATCCGTAGCCATGAGCAAAAATCATCTCCCGGGGCTTTACGTGGTCTTCTCCTCCATGGCCTTGTCCTTCTTCCCAGGGTGGAAGGGGACACCTCATCTTTGGTGCCTCGGCTCTGGTAAAGCGACGTTCGCTCGACCACCCGAGCCAGTAATCTCGACCTGCAACCTGCGCACATTTTCCCGCCCGCGACTACGAGGCATCTGGGAGCCTAGCTGGGTCATCCTTTACCTGCCTTAGCATACCTGCGATGTGATCGCTAGACGAGCCATCTTACCGCCTCTGTACACCTCCTCTATATTTATTTTCCATCCACCATTTAATCTTTTAGCACGGAGGCTTTGGCCTCTTGCTCCTAATTATTGACTGAACGATTTGTTCCCATGTGGCGAAGCATCAGACCTGAAGGCTTGGGCTTAGAGTTCGGATTCGGGCATCAAGAAGCATCAAGTTCTGGGCATCATCTAGAGATTGAATCCCTATCTTTGAGCCATATTTGAGATCGTCGATCCATAGGCCCTCAGTCAGTCCTGAGCCCATTCCTCTCCATCGAGGGATCGAAATTTACCCCACTCTTTTGTTACCAAGGGACTATTATCTAATCCCTAGTAAAGGTATCAAAAACTTGTTGACCAAAATTAGAACATGTATGTTCACAATAAAAATGATTTGTAATTGAATTTATTAAAGATTTAGTTTGGTCAAAATGTTGCAAGTGAACAAGTCGTACAAGTAATAAAAGTGGACCTATAAGTCCGAATATCATTCCTACAGAGATAAAAAAAAAAGAATTCAGTTCTTAAGCACTCGGGGTTTCACCTTTCATTTGAACTTCCATTCATCAAATTTAGTCACCTAACTAGAAATCTCTTGATTCAAGATTTCTACAACTATAACAAAGAAAATTTAAAATCTTGAAGCTATAAGTGAACTGATTATTGGAAGTAGACAGGATTTCAGCACATTTGTGAAATAATTAATTCCTGCAACATAATCTATTCTATATTCTTTCATGGATTGGAATACTGAAAATGTCAAAAATTGCAAGATAGTATGGATTTGGATTTCTCCCTTAACCATACCACTTTCATTGGTGAAAAGTCATGTTCAATTTTCCTGAAACAATAATATCCCCAACAATTACACATGATCAGATTTTCTCTGTAAGATCTGGGTATTTTTCTTTTTCAATACTTCATACCCATTTCTCTTATATTTGAATTTGTTTCCCAGATAGAGACTATTTTCTGAATCCTCTCCTTTCAAAAATGCTCAGAATGATATATCTCAATCTACTGCAGGAATCCTTAGGGGTTCATACTTTTCCTTGGATTGGAATCTGGCTTGACCCTGGGGATAAAGTCTGTTTCCTCAGACCAAGGAAATCTCTAATTGATTAAATTGATAAATCGCCCCAAACAGTTATCAAAACCATGGTGAATTGATGATTTATCAAATAATCTTTTAAAACTCATTAGTTCTTCAATAATGTCTAACATGCCACTAGTAATGCATCAATGCTCCTCGGGAATGTCACGGCTGAGACCCCTGGCAGATCGAGCCGAAGGCGAAGTCAGAACGAAACCCGAGGGACGCCGGTTTATTTATTTTAGTTATCGTTTTGATAAATTTTTATTTTCAAAGTGTGCGACCGAATCAGCGACGAGGAATGGCGGATCGAGCCGGAGCAGTTTACTGCGACGTTTCATTTATCTTATCAAAACATTTTTATTAATTCATTTGATTACGGAAGCGGTTTTAGGTTTGGAACAAGCCCATAATCATTTACAAATATAAAAGCAATTGATGACCCATAAGCATTAACCATAAAATACATTTACAAAGAAAAGCATTCTATGCTCTTTTCAAGATGATACCTGAAAATCAAGTTTGAGGGTTTGCCCTTTTGTTTTAAAACACCACTTGTTCCAAAAGATGATATGCAAAAAGTGGATATACACTTATGCGCCTGATATACCTCCTCTATGACACTCTATTGCGCGATATTGACTCTTCTCTTGCTTACTCGATACCTGCATGATTAAAAAACTACGCTAGCATTTTAAATGCTGGTAGTTATCTAGGATTATTCCATATTATTCAATTTAACTCGGCAAGCATTTATCATTAAACTATACCTAATATATCAACATATACTCTATTACTTTCAATGTACAAATCATTTTACGTATCATATCCTTATCATGCATTTTCAATGCAGCAATTCATTCATGTTAATATCTCGTTACACCGTCAATGTTGGCTATTTCACCTTGACTATTCGATTCACAATTTCACAGCGGATTCCGTTTGATGAATCCGCCGCTTATTATCGATGATGTGTGTATCTATTACAATTTCTATCTCCCGTCATAGCGGATGCCGTTTGGTGCATCCGTGTGGTATCACTTATTCGGTCCGTCATGCGGATGCCGTTTGATGCATCGAGCCACGACAGGTATGTTCGTGTCATGCGCCATCACCTTGGCGGATGCGATTCGATTGCTAAATCCGCCAGTGGGGACCGTTACCTACCAGTCACCGTCGTCATCCCAATGACGGATCGCGAATTCGATCCGTCTGCCAGGGCCGGACCACATTGCCGGGTAAATTCAGGGTCCGCCCTTGCACCATTGACGGATCATGATTGGGTGCATCCTACGTCGGCGATTCATTTGGTATATTATTCACTTCGTAATTGACCAGTTCCGTTTGGGTGAATCCGATCTTTATCATCATTCACTTTTCATTCGGTTGTCGTTATCACATTCAATCTCATATTCACTTTCGTATTATCTTTCAGACGCGTACCGATCTGCATAATCATATACATTGTCATTCATGATCTCGATTCATGTTCTCATTCATAGTTAATTGGTAAACTACCAAAATACTTGAATTAAGGATGAGTCAGGAGAACAAACCAATTATCGATTCGTTCTTTCTCGATGTCAATCACAGGCCGGTTTTTCGTCTTCACCCGCACCTAGTCAAATACAATTTATTCGCGCAGTGATTAGTAAATAATCGTACTAAGCGAATATCGTTGAGGCAAATAAAAGCTTCTTGCAAGGCGATGAGTATCGATCGTTTTTTTACTTATGACTCCTTCTTATTCCTATGAGTCTGCTTTACTTAGGGTGGAATCATTCCCGAAGTAGGATTATCCCAACTAAAGTTATGGCATTTTCATATAACCCTATCCGTCTTAGATTACAACTGGGGACAGTTTGTATTACTAATTTTCGGGTTCTAACTAATTTTGACACTATCTATTTGTATCAGTGCTTCAATCAGGTGCTAAGGGTTCTATTCAGTGGAATCACCCAGTGAACACCGAAACTCAAGTTAAGTCGAGGCTCAACCCGGACTACTCTATGTTTCAAAACTGGAACCAGAGTTTGAAGCACTTGCATGGCCCCACTTTGAGTGAGAATTTTTAGGCCTCTTAGGATCTGAATGGCGATGCCTATTCTTTAGAAAGTTTTGTTCTCCTTGAAGTCTATTTGCATAGCCATGAATCACTCAAATCGGATCAAAAATGAGCAAGTTATAGCCAAAATCAAAAACTGTTGAAACTGAAACAGGCCGGCCCAGTGTACTTAGCACACTAAAGTGTACTCATGCACTGGCCAAAAATGACAGAAGCAAAGTGTACCTGTACACTTTCAAAGTGTCTCAGTCTTCAGGAGTCACCCAATCACACCAAGATAAACAATAATTTCCTCCAATTTTTTTGTCACCACCCTGATCCCACAGTCCAGGACTATAAAGCTGAAACCACATCAAAACCATTCCAGAATTCACCTTGGAGATCTGTGCTGCCATAAATTCCTCTCTTTCAATTACATATGTTTCTTTAAGATTCTTTTTCCATAGACCTTCAGAATCATTCACTTATGGGTTATGACCCATCCTCAAATAACCATGATAGATTGATTAGGGTTGTTCTAATACAACTCAAAATCTCAATTAACCATGGATCCATCCCTAAAAGAGAGGATTCCTATGATTATCTTGTACCGTGGGGTTTGCCATAACACCTCAACAAGTTAAGGGTTTGTGTGATCTCTTCCACAAAACCCTAGACAAAGGAGGACCATTCTCAAAGCAAAGCCTTAGGAAATCCAAAACACACTTGATCCTAAGATGAATATACCTTGAGTTTGATCTTCTCTCTCTTCTCCTTCTTCTTCCTCTTTGCTTCCTCTTGTGTTCTCTCCCTTCTTCTTCCTCTCCCTTGGCGGTTTTGCTGGGGTAAAGTGGAGACCAAATAATTTTGCTTTTGTTTTCCATTTTTATATTTTCAACTTTTCATAAATTGCAGCTAACCCCCTCATATCCTTTAATTTTTAATTCAACTTGTTTATTCTGCTATGGCATCCTCTCCCTCCCCTTTTTATTTTTATACCCCTTATAAATCTCAATCCTTGTTCTCGTGCCAAATTCCGAAGTTAACGAATTTATCATTTACAACTTGTTAATTTATCAATTTTCCGAAACCCAAGTTTGCCTCCACCATACCAGTAATATATGTAAAAAAATTCTAGGGTATTTTTAAAGCATATCCAACTCTGTCACCGAGGGCTCTCTAAATCTGAAGCCAGACAACAAATTCTTAATCGGGTATGCTTATTGAATGTCGGGGAACACCTTCATGAACAACATCATTCAAATAAATCTAAAATTCATTAACTAATAGATCTTCTCACTATGGTGAAAGACCATAACTAACATCGATTTTCCCAATGAAGTCATTTCAAAATTGAATCGGCAAAGAACACCGAAATACCGACTGTGAGGGAGCCTCCCAATGCAATCGAAATTAACTTAAAGAAATAAATTCACACTTCTCCTCGACTTCATTAAACCAAACAAAGAATAGAACGGATTTTCAACAAAATAGCTCAACTTCAACTTAAACACCCATAACTACTATTTCAAGTCCAGTAAACAAATTGTAATCCTATGCTAATTCTAATCGATGAAAAGAAAAATAAAAAAAGTAAATAAAGAAAAATATAATACAAAAAGAGTCTCAGCCCCAATGCTCGTTTTCCGCCGACCAATCGCCTCTCGCTTCTCAAATGTTTCCATTTATGTATCCCAAAAGCCTGGGCTCCTAAATTCGAGGCCGCATTATGGATCCCAAAATCTAATGATATCAGATTCTTGGTCGCGACCTAAAAGTGTTGTCACGACATAATGTTGATTCTTTGTTGCTGTTCTTTGCTTGCAAAGACGCAAAGATCCTGTCGACAATATTTTGTTTCTCAACATGTTTACCAGATCGCGACAACGCTTCCCTATCACGAGAGATCTTTTCTTCGCTCTTCACACCTCATTCCGCAATCGTCGTTTCGTTCATCTCATGCCCACACATTCCTACGTGTGTTTGATCGAACAATTATGTTGCTATCGCGAATCTGTATTGGCGATGATTGTTTCGCCTCGCTTCTCAAAATTCTGGCAGGCTGCCTAATTTAATTCCAGTTTCACGGCTCGATGACAAATGATTTCGATGGTTCATGTTTTGAGCCGGCAAACAATGTTTCTTTCGGTGATGTTGCCAAAGATTCCCGTAGCAACTAGAAAGCTTGGTCGCGATGCACTTGTCCCACTTAACCCGATTCGTTGCAACTTCATTTTTGATATCATACATAGTTCATCGGTATTATATATGTTTTCATCACTAATCTTTCGCCTGTTGTGACTCAGTGACTCGGTCTTCAAATCAACTCTTTCTGGCTTTATGGACCTTGCCCTTGATTACGGCTCATTGACATGACTTCCTTCCCTTGAGTTGGGAATCCTGTCAAACGGAAAATTCACACACCTTGTTGGTTCAGTTCAGCTTATTTCTGTTCACGGCTTACGATTCCCTTCCTCTGTCAGCGACATAAAAACCTGAAGTATGTTGCAACCGTGATCGCCTAAAATCAGTGTCCGTTGACTACCCGTCAACTCCGAAAATCTTTATACTCACTTCTCATGACATGGCGACCTTGATACTTTGAAAGTAAAACTGGCCCCTTCCTGGGGCCTTGCAAACCACCATCATCAAATATACACCTAACTATATTCATAATAGTTCAAGAGTTATAACATTTCTAATACAAATACATATTAAAATCCAGCAATATAAATTCTAATACATATTATCCAAAAACATCAGCTACAACCCGACTTCTTCAAAATCCAGCCTTGAAATGAGCTGCCTTCGAACGCTCCCAGATTCGAAAAAAATATTCCTGACACAGTAGAGCTATCGCCTTAAGTGAATCACCCTGTGGGCATTCCCCACCTAAGTGCATATGCAATGATCCAATATAAACACACACCCAAGCAAACACGCATCCTACTTCAATGTCTATGTCATCCCTTGCGTCTCGAAACTCATCGACTTCACACTTGCTTAAGCCATGTATGAGAAAATAATCATTTCAAAACAAAACTTGCTGTCTCAAAATAAACCACCAAAATGCTCCAGAAAATACGACTATTTCCTCCGAAAGTTTAATGTGTTGAGAACTTCCTAAAACAAATATGGTCCTCTATCCAAATGATCCGCTGACCGCCTCCCAACCCCATTCTCCAAAAATCATCTTTAGAAATTCCTCGCAAACCACATGTTCAAGCCGTAAACTCAAGGGTCATGCACTCACACCTAATTTCTAGGTTATCTGCATATGAAATGCATTATGCTATTTCAAATCCATTTTATACCAATATATATCAATTATGCATATATATATTTCAAATCTATACCATCACATGTAATTCAATAACATCAAATCATCACCCCAAATTAGCCTCACTGAGCAATTGCATCTCATCTCCACGGTTTAGCACACACAATTATATTCCTATAATTAGACATCATGTTAACACCTCAAGCATTAACCTATTAATTTCTTTGATCAACCAACTCCACAAAGTAGTCACTGAGCAATTGCAATATCATTCCAATGGCCTACAAAACAAAATTATATTTTATATACTATGTCTTTGTTAAATACACATTGTGAATCACGTATTAACCATCTAATTCCACACAACTCAACTATTACACTAAAATTAATACATGTATTAATTAATAAGGACATAAATTGAATTTAATTACCATCTAAGCATTTTCTCACAAAAATATTTCGTGAACACTATTCACGTGAAGTAATAGAAACCTTCAGTTATCAAGCTCATAAATAACATTTAACATCGTGAAGTCCACTTTAGAACCTCAAATCCATGGCCCAAACCCGGCCTTCAGCACACCAAAACATGAATTAATGCATAAACCATACCAGATGACCAAACACCGTGATCTGCTCAAACCGCCTCCAAAATTCCAACACTGGCTCCGTCCCAAGTTTTGAAACCGACTCAAACTAGCTTGCTCAAGGCCTCAAACCAATCAATACGTTAACAAAACACTTAAATAAAGTGGTAACTCAAGTAGGATAAAACTCCTACCTCACGGATTTGTCGGTACCCAAGAAACTCGGCAGGTCCACGCGCTGTCCTCTCCATCAGAGAACAACTTTCCTTTCATTCACAAAATCCAACCTGTCTGATCACCTGAGATCTGTGAGAGTAGCTCCTCTCTAAAAATCAAAGAAACCTAAATATCCAGCTTCATCAGATTCTTTTCTCCATCACGCGAGACTTGAAGGAAGAAAAGATGACTACCATTGCCATTCGTTTTTTCCTCATTAAGAATTCAAAAATGCCATCCATGTCCTTCTCGATTACAGACTCTCTCTCAAATGGGTCCATTTCCATCATCTCTCTACTCATGAAACATAAAGGTCACAAGAGTACATATTATAGGTGACTTTTTCACATCACATGTCGCGTGCATTTGACCACCGATACCTTGCTCGGAAAAACGCAAGAAATTCGAATCGCTCGAAATTACGAAATTCAACGCAGTTAGATTTCGCGAGATCATTCCAAAGGTGAACTGCTTTCATCATCTGAGATCTAGAAAATTTGGATTTTCTTTACCAAATGACCGCTTTTTACCTTTCCGGAAAATTGGAATTTTCTCGTCTTACATTCTCCTCTCTAAAAGGAATCTCATTCCAAATTGACACAACAATGAATCACATGCATATGCTACGCACTCACCATGTATAAACTAGTCATTTAATTATTAACTAATAAACCACGCACCTTCATCCTAAACAAAAGTGATAGGTGGCCCGTATCGTGGTCCTCACGCCCCATCAACTCCTCCACCTATAGTGCCGCTCATAGCACCTCACTAGCCTCACTGCCTATGTCGTAAAACCCGATCACGGCCATCCAAAAATGCACACCGGTCCCTCCATCCGCAAAGTGTATTAGTGTCCAACCTCAATCTTCCCAATCCACCACCTGGCGGATGCAGGTGTACCTTCAGAGCATAGAGACGTGAAATACCTCGTGGACACCTGACATGCTAGGCGGTAAAGCCAACCGGTACGCTACTGTGCCTACCCTTTCGAGTATCTCGAAGAGCCCAATAAACTTCGGCGATAACTTCCCTTAAACACCGGGGCCACTCCTCTCTTAGGCATCACCTTGAGAAGGCGTGATCTCAGCCTCGAACTCTAAGCGTCGACGTCGTACATCAGCCTAACTCTCACCTTGACTACGGGCGGGTGAGAGAAGACGATGTCGTATCAAGCTCCCCTTTTCAAAGGTGTCTCTAATCAGATCAGGACCGGTGATGGAGCTCTCTCCCACCTCGGTCCGACATATCGGTGTCTGCATGGCCTCCACATCAAAGCCTCATATGGTGCCATCGTATACTCGCGATAACTGTTGTTGTAGGCGAATTCCATAGAACCGTGTCTTCCCAGCTACCCTTGTGATCAGACGCATGCTTTCATGACATGTCCTCCTAACACTGTATATAATCATGCAACATGTAACCCTACACAACCTGCAGTGTTTAAACGCTGGCAGCCTTCCCAAAGTCACAATCACTGACAATGTGGACCAAGTCAAACTACAAAATCCATGTCATGAATGACATCATATACGATCCTTGCCGGCTCTTGACACCCGATTCAATCTCGAATGGGTATCCCAAATTTACGTGTGGGTGTAAGGGCAGGGAAGTATCGAATTGCGTGTTGGTGTAAGAGACCGGGAGCTATCTGAATTTGCAGTAGTGGGTGTAGAGAGACCCGTGGGTTATCAAATTTATATTGTGGGTGTAGAGACCAGTTGAGATATCAGAAATTTACGTGAATGATGAGGCTCTCATGATGTGAGCCGAAAAGTTATATTGCGGAAACTTCTTGTCATGTTATCCTGAAGACTTAGAGATTTAGTGAGAATTAGGAGTAACTCGAGATGAAAACACACAGTCAAGTTATCACGTAGACTTAAAGTTGAGTGATAACATTGAACTCTTTTGTTGCAATCAAGTCAATTCACTAAGTCAGCATCATTTGTCGCGACTTTGTCTCTCTGTCAGGACGAGAAACCTTGTCTTTTAATGTCGCGACATTCATTACCTTGTCGCAACATACTTCTTCATAAAATCTCTCAAGAGGATTTCCAAGTTGTAATAATCAGTGTCGCGACAGGAGCTTTTATGTCGTGACAGGTTCCTCGTGGTTTTGACATCCAGCATAAGAAACCTTGTCGCAACATTATTTCTCTTTGTCTGTTGACATTTGATTTACCTCATGTTCTTTCGCCAGTCTTTTGTGCAACATAGCTCTTCTATATTCAGCCTTTGTGTTGCGACGGAAGAAAGATTGTCATAATGATTTCCTTAATATTTGCTTTAACGTTTGTTCTGAAGTGCAGACTGTTCGCGACGTAAAGCATCGCGATTGCTTTCCTCTTCTTTCTTGCTTAAATTTTCTCCTTTTTAAATCAAAACCTGCAAAACACAAAGTTGGCGAATAATCCATAATTTGGCATTAAAACATATCTGAATATACTAAAAATAAACAAGAAAAATGGATTAAAAATGAGTTTAAGACTCATCAAATTCCCCCAAACTTAAAGTTTTACTTATTATAAACAATTCCTTTTATTTTGAGGACATTTTTACATTTTCTCTGCCAATCTTTTAATGCGCCTTGAATTGAAACTAGCTAGTTGAAGCTTGGTTTCAAATGAAGTTGTCAATTCAGACTTAGGAAACTTTTTCAATTATTATCACAAAACAAGACTAATGACTCCTGAAATGCAAACAATTCAGTCAATTCATCCTGATCTATGAGTGTGTGATGGTCTTCTTTCCCTTTCTCCTTAGCTAAATTAGCTAGTCTTCTAGGTCTGACACAGTTATTGTATATTTTATTAAGTCTCATATGCTTGTTTTTCATATTAGTCTCCACTAATGTAGGCAAATACAACCTTCAAGATCAATTAGGTATTTTAGGCTTGTAAAGTTTGGCTTGGGTTGTTAGGTGGATAACTGGAGAATTTAGGCTAAAAATTACCCAGATTCCAACCTTCTCTTTTTGCATCTTTGTCTCTATCCTTCCTCAATTTCTTATCTACTAATGTCAGAAAATAAATTTTTCCCCTAAACTTGATCTTGATACCTCATATTGCATACTCTCATCTTGGTAATTTTATTTTCCACTATCATTCTAATCAAGTCAGTTCCCTTAGATAGAAGCCCTTTTTGCTTTTCTTTTCACTTGCCAAATTTTTTTAGGAATAGTGCAATGTTTTGTCTATTTAGCTTTCTACCACTCTTAGAGAAATTTGGGTTCATGACTCCCCATACCGGTTGGTATTGGGTGTAGGTGTTGAAACAACCCTATGAACTTAATTGTTCAAGAGAGGAAGGCCACAAGACAAAACTTGTTCCAATTTGACAATTTACAATCTTTGACTTCATCTTTGCATTTCATTCCTTTCCTTCATTTGTTCTTTTCTTTTTTCCATCCTTCATTCTTGTTTTTCCCTTCAATTCCAAATAATATTCCCCCAATCTTGTCCTTTTCTACATTTTGAATTTTTTTTCCTGAAATCTAGGCAATAAAGGGTTCTTTATTATAGGATTATAATAGAGGAAGGATGTGAGGTTTCTAATTGCTGGTTCAATGAAGAAATTAGGAAATTTGGTTCAATTCTGGAACTAGAGTGTATGCTTGTGCATATTCTTAGGGCAGGCTTGAAAGGCTCAAACTTCCAAAGATGGCCTATATCACTTCCTGTTACTGGTATTGCCTAGGATTTCGCCTTGACTAATAATCTAACAAGTTCTAGGACCTTGTACTAATTGACTGTGAATGACCCTAGAAGATGTCCCTAATTTTTTGCAATTTGTGAAGGACTCATTTTGACCATGTGCATTGTTTTTCAGGATTTTACTAACCTTACTGTTTACAAAAAGGTCTCAAAAGTCTTATTTGTGTTTCCTATTGAGTAAATCTTCTTAAATCGGATCATTCAACTTCATTCTGGCTAAATTACAACTTCCTTTTTGAATTGGGGATGAGCCTACCACAATGCATCTATCAGTTGTTGTTTGGATTTGAAATTTTTGTTGTTGTGTTATTTTAATCAAGCAAAGAAGCTCATTTTGATTATGCATTTAGCTCACAACAATACAAAACAACCACAATTGTTCTCAAGTCATTTCACCCATATATGCTGCAGCAAATAGACAATATTATCCAAGCGGTTGATTTCTTCTTTATTCAACCAAGCATATGATAAACATGAAGCAAAATAAACTAATTAAAAACACACCAATCAAACAAAAACACAAGTGAACACAAAATTTTTGCTAAAAATTTTAATTTTATTCAGAGGAATGGGCTTTGAATACAAAGAGGATGAGGAATGATTATAGATTTAGTTTGGAGAGAAAACAAAACACAAGGGTTTATCTCCTTCTTTTGTAGGATTTTGAAGTTTTTAGGTTTGGAGGTTCAAGGTTGAAGGTAGCTAGAGATGGAGGGAACTTTGGAATGGAGATGTCGCTTTCTTTCTTTGGAGTTCTTCTCTTTGAAAGAGGCAGTATTCATTTGTATACGCCACCAGGGTGACCAATTGATCCTACCTTTGAGCCAAATTGTTCACAGATCCTTCAAGTTCAATGAGCACACTGTGTATGTTCACTAAATTTGAATTCACCTGATCCAAGCTATCAGTCCATAATTTCTGTTTGTAGTTGTTATCCATCTCTAACTCCTTATCTCTCTTCTCCAACTAGTTCCTCAGCACTTCTTCTATTTCTTTCCTCTACTGCTCCCACTTCATGTGGAGTGTGCATTCTTCTTTCACTGTTTCCCAGTTTGTTCATCACTGCATCCAGCTTTGCTTCTATGGTTGTCATTCTATCAAACCCAATAAGACCATTTCCTTTCATCCTACTGCTGCTCCCTGAAGCTTCAGATGGAGCCTTGTAGCTGCATTTGGCTAGGTCTTCAATCATTTCCCTTGCCTCCTCTGCACTTCTTCTTTTAAAAGCTCCACAACATGATGCATCAATTATACCCTTAAGAGGCATAATTCATGGCATGATAGAAAATGTCCATCTGAGTTGTCAGATCTATTCCATGCATAGGGCATCTTTTTAGCAATGTTTTGAACCTCTCCCATGCAGTGTAGAGACTCTCATCTTCCCCTTACTTGAAGACAATTATTTCTCCTCTTCTCTCAGCAATGAAAGCTAGAGGGAAAAATCTACTCATGTATGCCTCCACGATTCTTCCCGTGTTCCTTGATCCCGCGCGTGAATCAGGCCAAGTTCTTGCCATGTCTCTCAGTAAATGGGAATAGTTGAGCTTGATTACATGCAGGTCTCTCCCATTTAGCTTGACTGTATTTGCCATCCTCATGAATCTCCCCAGGTGCTCATTGGGATCTTCAGAAGGGTGGCCTGTGAACTGATGCTCTTGCACCATAGTAATCAAGCGGCCCGGCTCAGTGTTTGCTTGATGGAAGGTTATCTCATAGCTGAGTACTCCTCTTGGATAATAGGCCTCCAAAATTCTTCCATAGTATTAGGCCTTTGAGGTCTCTTTACTTCTTCTTCTTCTTCTGGAATAGCCGGCCATCTTTCTCTCTGATTTTCCATATTTATGAATTCTGCACCGTTGATTCTTCTCAGATTCTGTCGGGTTCTCTCAATTTTAGTGTCCAGAGGCAGTAGATCTATTTCTGGTCTTCTATGCATTTAAATTCTTCCTGAAAGTAGAAACACACTGAGATCAAATGGATTCAGTGATATCAAAAATTATATATTTTCTTAGGCTTCAAAAAAAATATCAATGGCTTAATTTAGCCACTGCTATTAAAACTGTTTTTGTTGTTTTCTTGAAATTTTTTTAAAACAAAGAAAAATGTCCAAATTAGCATTTCTCTCTTTTATCATAATATTGATTTTTAAATTCCTTAGATCCCTGGCAACGGCGCCAAAAACTTGTTGACCATTTTCTTTATAGGGATCAAATTTCTACTACTGTTACCAAAGGACTATTATCACAATCACTTATTAAAGGTATCAAAAGCTTTGGTGACAAAAGGAATTAGAGCATGTATGTTATGATAAAAATGATTTGTAATTGAATTCATTGAATTTAGTTTGGTCAAAATGCTGCAAGTGCACAGGTGGTACAAATGTAAAGTGGACTGTAAGTCAGATATCATTCCCATAGAAATAAAAAAAAATTAAAGTTCAACTACCCTAACTACTCAAGTTCCACACTATTTGAACTTTCATTTCATAGAATTTTCAATAACCTAACTAGAAATCTATTGTTTAAATTTCTACAACTATAACAAAAGAAAATTTAAAATCTTAGAGCTAACTAGACTGAGCCAGATTATTGTTGGAAGTAGACACTAGGATTTCACTGCTGTGAAATAATTAATTCCTGCAACATAATCTAATTCTATTTTTTCATGGATTGGAATCTGAAAATGTCAAGAGGTAAGATAGTATAGTTTGGATTTCTTCCTTAACCATACATTTCATTAATTAGAAAGTCATTTTCATTTATGAAACATGTATCTAACCAATTACTTGTAATCAGATTTTCTCTATAAGATCTGGGTATTTTTCTTTTTCAATACTTCATACCCATTTCTTATATTTGCTGATTTCTTGTTGTTTCCCAAAGACGGGGCCATTGCGGATCTCTACAAGATGAATGATGTCTCATCCTTGAGATCTTAAAAGTTCTCTCTTTCTTGATTAGATCTAAGCTAACAGGATAAAGATCATTTCTCAGACCAGGAGAAATCTCTAATTGATTAAATTGATAAATCCTTCCAACTAATTCTCAAACCATGAGTAAATTAGTTATTTATCTAAGTAATCTTTAGAAGCTCATTAGTTCTTCAATAATAATTAACATACTCCTAAGTAATGCATCCTGCTCTCGGGAATCTCCTACTTTGTGTCTCAGAGGGGCCTCCTAGATATCGAGCAGACAGCAGTCCTTAGTAGGTAGGTTACTAATGTTGGGAACAATTCCTTTCATGAACAACATCATTCAAATAAATTTGAAATTCATAATCCAAGAGATCTTCTCCTAATTATGCAATAAAGACCATAACTAACATCAGATCTTTCCCAGCATAAGTTGGGTTTCTAGAAAACTGAATCGCAGTAAACACTGAAATATTGATCAAGAAATTTTCAATGCAACTGAAATTAACTGAAATAAATAAATTCCAGCTTTTCTCTGGACTTCATTAAATTCAAATAGTAATCGGAATTGATTTTCAACAAAATAGCTCAACTTCGAAACTTCTAAACAATTCAATGTTTCAAGTTTAGTAAACAAATTGTAATCCTACGCTAATTCTAATCGATGAAAAGAAAAATTAAAAAAAAAGTAAATAAAGAAAAATTAAAGAAAAATATAATACAAAAAAGAGTCCTCAGCTCCCCAAATGCTCTGGTTTTCCGCCGATTGACTACCTTGCTTTCCTCAAATGTTTCTATTTATAGAGCCCCAAAATTTTGGGCCCTAAATTCGAGGCTACATTATGGATCCCCAAAATTATGGCCCAGATTGCATTCTAGGTCGTGACCTGAAAGTGTTGTCACAACAGAGTGTTGATTCTTTGTTGTTGTTCTTTGTTGCAGCATGCTCTTGTCACGACAATATTTGTTTCTTCAGCATGTTTACTCTGTCGCGACAGAGGAGACAAAGTTTTCTCTATCGCGACAGATCTTTCTTTAGCTCTTTCACACTTTGTCCTACAAGGTATGTCACTCTATCCATTCTATATCGCGACATTCTCATGTGTGTTTACTGGAACAATTATGTTGCAACATTAACAATTATGTTGCGACATTGTTTCTGTGCAGCTTCCTCAAAATTGTATCGCGACCCAGTTTCTATGTAGAGACATCATTTACATTTGTTTCTTATTTACCATGACTGTTTCTTGTATTACCCGGCGATTCTGTCGCTGACGGGAAAGCACAGTCATGAACTCTTATCTCCTTAACCTAATTTCTTGTTCGCGGCTTCATTTTTATGTTGCTGACGAGAGTCTATTAGTGTTGTATATGTTTTGTCGACCTAGTTTTCAATGTTGCGACTAGACTTTTGCCTTCGTGATCTTTATTGCCGGCGACCCGGTTACGTATGTCGTGACAAGACTTCTCTTCCTTGAGTTAGAATCTTTGTCGTGAGATGGAAAGTGCATCGCAACCTTAAACATACGTGTTATTTATTTTTGTGTCGTAACCTTCATATCTCTGTCCTTTGACATAAGCTTCTCTCTTCATCTTGAAGTATGTTGTAACATTGAACTCTTTTGTTGAAATCAAGTCAGTTCACTAAGTCAACATCACTTGTCACGACTTTGTCTGTAACACCCCGTCCCAAGAGGGTGTACGGTATGTGTAACCGTATGTGCACCAAGGGCTTCTTTAATTATTTTAGTGCCATAATAGAATTTTTAAAAGTTGTTTTAAAAGAATTGTGGCACTTTTACCAATTAAGGAAAGTGGGGTGGAATTCCAATTATGGAATTTTATGAAAATTTAAAAGGATAATAATAATAAATTACCACAATAGTTCGGGAAACTAGAAAATTCTCTAAATCTCGGATGTGGCTTGATTTGTGCCGTTAAGTTCGTCTCGCGGAAATCCTAGTAACCCGGGAAGAAAGTTTCGTTTAAATTCGGCAGTCGAATATTTTATGAATTTCTAGGCGACGGGTTAGAGTGAAACACAGCGGGATTTTAGAAAAATCTCGAAAAATGACAAATATTTAAAGAATATTCAATTATGATAAATAAAATTTTCCGGGATAGAAATAGACTCGAATGGGGCAATATAAATTATTTATCTAAAAAAATAAGAATAATAATTAAAGAAAAAGAATATTAAAATAAAAAAAAATGAAATCAAAAAGAATAAAAGTCAAATGGGAAAGTGTGAGCCGGGAGGCGCGAGAGAGAGGGGCGTGAGCGTTTTTATTTTCTTCTCCTTGTTTCTTTCTCATATTTACGGAAATCGGATCGTAGGCTTTCATCGGAGCAGAAGGCAAAATTGGACTACGCGAAGAGAGCTACGCATAGGTACCAATATCTTAGCCTTTTGTCAAACTTTAAAAGGTAGAAAATTTGCCTACTTGTGTTATTTCAAGCCTAAAGGTCATGTAATGGCTTGAAATTTTCTTAGAGACCGTAAAAGGTCGTAATCTTCAGTTCCAAAATTTTTAGACTGAGTTTAGAAATTTTTAGGAATATTTGGGACTGTGTTCGGACAGTCAGGGCTGAATTTTGGGTACATTTATGGGCCAGTTTGATTGATATTCCCGGGATTGTAGTCGAGACAAGTCGGTGAGAGGAATTTTCAGAAATGTTTCGGGTATTTTTAAACTCTATGGAAACTCCCTGGAGTCAAAAGTTTGCTAAAACAAATAGTTTTTATGGGGCATTTAATGTGTATGGACATTTTGGTCAATTTCACATCATATTATCGATGTCCATATCGAATAGGACTAACACGTAAAGTTTGTTAGAATCGGATTCGTTCGATATAGTTCTTTGAAAGCCACAGTATGTTTTATGGTTAAAGCACGTTAAACTGGGGAGCATTTTCATGTTGAATGAATTGTGTGAGCGATTTGAGCATCAGATGAAAATCTAGAGTGTAGCTTAAGATTTGAAAGAAATTAGCAGAGAAAAAGTGAGTACTCAAAATCATTTTCCTAAAATGAAAGTGTTTAAATTACAAGTTTGTAAAGTGCTTTGAAAATATAGATTTATAAAGCATTTTTATTACCTCCAATTGTTATACTCGGTAGAAAAGAGTTTGATTCAGTATTTAAAGAAAGCAGTTTGCTTTGATTTAGTAAAGCCCCTAGATAGCGCATTTCAGTTTAAAGTCGGATGTATTTCGGATTGTGCATGGCAAGGTTATGGGATATTATGACTAACTATATTGCACAGTGGCAATTTGGGGTTAGATCTAGCATATATTTATATGGTAATTAAGCCCTACGCATTCGAGGTATATAGTTAGCGCCACGACTTAGTACATAGCGATGAGGTGTTGGTTCAAGGGTTCCATCAGAGGCATTTTGGTTCAGGAGTTCCCATTATGCTATATAGATCCTTCGTGTTCCTTTGAATTATCTTAATGGAGTAGTGTTCGAGGTTATTCTGATCTGTAGAGTTTAGAGGTTCGAGGCATCACTTCTAGGGTATTTAAATGGTACGATTAGTTTGGTACTTGATTCTGATATAGCACTTCGGATATTAACCACCCACTTTGAAAGCAGTTTTCGTGGCGAGAAATAGTTTCGAAGCAGTTTTATTGTGAGAAAGCAGTTTAACCCAATGAATCGTTTGAAATGGTTTTATAGCAAAAACTCGGTTTTCTCATAAACGGTTTACAACAATTTACGTGCAGTTTTCATATTGGGAGAATCTGAGCAATGACCAATGGCATTTAGAACTTATAGTACTCCTTTGAGCCGTTTGGCTCGTAGTTTTGTTTTTTAAAATAATTTTTCGGTCTGCGGTGCTGGCCGAAAAGACCTTTCGAGTTCTCGATCCTAGGCGTGTTGTGATTATATATAAGATCGGAGTGTAAATTAAAAATAGTAAAAGTTAAAATGTGGCATTTGTATATATGGCTATCTTTTGTAAAATATGCATGCATGGTTTTGAGAAAACGAGGTTGCGATAAGAGTATGTTGGATTTATCCTTATCTTATATTTAGGACCAGTCATTTATTGTTAATAGTTGGACATTTGGAAAACATTGGGAGTGTATTTTGTTTTATACGGGTGATTTTTGTATTTGGAAGCTGACCAGTGCGATCGTTATCTTCAGGATTTTCGATTAAATCTAAAGGTGTGATTTTGATAGAAAAATGAAAATTTATAACCCACGTTTTCCCGAATCTGATTTCAGCGATTTTTTGCGGCAACTTCATGGTAACTTGTCAGTCAAGCGAGCTTGGCTGGGAGGTGCCCAATGGAGTGCCGGCATTTCTGTCACTAGGAAGAAGTGCATCAACTTGGTATCGAGCGGAGTTTTAGGCGATAGTTACTTTGTTTTATACGTTTTCCGCAGTATTTCCTATAGAATTGTTTTTTTTATAATGATTTTCCTATTACAACCTACATTGTTTTGTTAATCCTTGCATGCATCAAATATTGAAAAGTGTCACTATTTTAACCTTGAAATTCACAGCATTAATACGGGCCGAGGTGCAAGTAAAGGTCAATCTAGGACTTCCTTTGAAGCACCACGAAGAGAGATATGTCGAAGCACGCATAGATTGAAAGATGTGATGAATCGGCCTCAGTGAGAACCATCGAGAGACCTGGACTTAGGTGGTGGTACCTTGTGATGGATCAAGTTATCTGATTATTCTGATGGTTGCAGAGTCGGGCACGGGCCTCCCGAGACGGAGGGCATGATGGAGCAGTGCTCCCAAATTAAGTACAAAACATGATGTGATGGGCGACCCGGAGGCGGGGTATGGTTAGATAGGGTTAGTGTTCTAGTTATTATATGGTGATGTAGACATGAGGTCTTTCCACCATAATTACCGAGAAAAAAGGTGATGTGGACACGAGGTTCTTCAGCACGGTAGAACCTTTGGTTTCCCGTGTTTACTAAAGATCTGACAAAAATAAGCAATGACAATTTTATGAAAAGTTTGTTCTTTGCACTAAAGTAGAAAGGGCGGTTTCAATTCTAACTCGGGCGACGGGACGAGTAAGAGAGGTGTTCTGGCATTAGTCGACGGGCCTGATCAATCTAGTAGAAAGAAAGGAAAGAAGTGGACCGGCAGTAGAGGATCGATGCGAGTGTCCCAGCCGGATCCCGGATTCGATCTGGCGACCGAGGAGGTGGTAGATCTTTAGGATCATCTTTTCCATTATGCCACATGTCGGAGGAAGCATCTCGAGATGCGGGATAGATATGTGGGATGTTTCCATTGCGGGCGGGAAGGTCCTTTGTCAGGCGTCCCACGGTTAGTAGGCTGAGACCTCACGGGGTGGAGTGCAGTGGCATCACCCGGGCACGGCGGTCCCGGTCGAGTGGTAGGGGTGGTTTAGGAAGAGGTGTGATGCATCACAGTGGGGTCGTGGTAAGGGTGCGGAGGCGAGGAGTACCAGATTGGCGGTCGAGTGGTACTCGTGCTCGGAGGCTCGGTATTTAGTCACCTGACACGGGGAGCGGATGCATCACGGACGTGATTCTTGGTATGATTCGGTTCTGATCATGATGCATATGCATTGGTGGACCCGGGAGCCACTCATTCATTTATTTGATACCATTCTTGAGAGGCACGAGATAGAGTCTGACCTATGGAGTAATTCGTATGAGGTGATTCATTACACAATGGGGATACTATGATATCCCAGAAAGGATAGTTCAATTGCTTGATTGATGATCCAGAATAAGGATTTTCCAACATACTTGATAGTGTTAAGTATCCATGATTTCGATATAGTCTTGGGTATGAATTGGTTATCCAAGCATAGAGCCACCTTAGATTGCTATAAGAAAGAAGTAAGATTGGTTAGGCCCGGAGGAACCGGGCGTGATATTTCGAGGAATCGGAAGAGAGATCGCCTAGTCTCATTAATGCAGCTGGCAGTGCTTCGGAAGGTTGCCGGGTTGTTGGCATTTGTAGTGGATAGGAGCAGAAGGGACACGGCTGGAAGACATCCCCATAGTCAAGAGTTCCCATATGTCTTTCAGGATGATATTTCAGGTTTACCGGGATAGAAATTGAGTTCGTTTATTGAACTAGTTAGGGATGAACCGATATCCATTCCTCCATACAGAATGGCGCGTGAGTTAGAAAGAATTGAAGAGCTGGTGGAGGAATTGCTAAGCAAGAGCTTCATCAGGCCTAATTACCTCACCGTGGAAACTCACGAGTTCTCTTAAATGAAGAAGATGGAAGCTTACGGTTGTGTATAGACTATAGGCAATTTGAATCGGCGTGATAAACAACTGATTATCACTTCTCGTATAAGATAGGCTATTTGACCAATTGCATGGATCTCGGGTATATTCTAAGATTGACCTAAGGTCGAGGCTACCATCAGTTGGTCAGAGAGAATGATGTTTCTAAGGCGCCTTCGGGGCGAATCACGGTCCTCCCGAGTTCCTAGTGATGCCGTCGGATTGACTAATGCCCGGCCCGGCGTTCATGGATTTGATGAGCGGGATATTGATCATTATTTAGATAGGATTTGTGATCATTATTCATTGATGACGTTCTAGTGTACTCGGGCGGTTCGGAGAACATCTGAGCATCTCGGACGATGTGCGGATTCTTAGAAGCGCCGATTATGCGCTAAGTTTAGTAAGTGCCGAGTTTTGGTTGGATAAAGTAGCTTTCTTGAGTCGTATCATTTCGTGAAGGTATTAGTGTGGATCCTCGGAAGATTGAAGCTATAGTGGGCCCAGGAAGCCACCCACAAATGTTTAAGTTCGCGGTTTCCTTGGATTGGCGGGTTATTCACAGGAATTTGTTGATGGATTTTGAAAGATACTTAACTTACCGTTGACGTCCCCAGTGAAAAGGATCAGAAATTGAGTGGTCGGATACCTTGCATAGTTTTGAGGAGGCACGAGGCAGTTGACGACGGCTCGGTATTAGCACCCCACAGGTCGGGAAAGGACGGTTATGTGGTTGATAGTGATGCCTCGAGACAAGGGTTAGGGTGTGTTTTGATGCAGGATGGTAGAGTGATAGCTTATGCTTCCCGTCAGTTAAAGAAGCTGTGGCGAGCTACCCGACCCGTGATGATTTAGAACTAGCGCGAGTGGTTTTTCGCTCTAAAGATGGAGACATTATCTATCACGGTGTTCAGCAATCGGATATTCACGATCATAAGAGCACGCAATATATCTTTACTCGAGAAGAGCTTAGCAAGGCAGGCGCGGTGGTTGGAGTTGATTAAGGATTATGATTGCACGATAGAAGTACCATCCGGGGAAGAGGCCCGATGTAGTGGCCGATGCCTTAAGCCGAGGAAAGCTAGGAGGTTCTTATGCTTATCTGCCCGAACAGTATATCTCCATTGTTGATAGAGTTATCTTTGGGTTCAGGTTCTTGGAGTAGGCGATCTGAGGAACCTTGTTGGCATCATTTATGTTCGTCCTCTTCGTGGATCGGTCGAGGAAGGTCAGCGGGTTTCGGAGGTAGTTAAGTTGAGGGCGGGTGAAAGGTGTGGTAGGAAACCGGAGTTCGGATCGGAGGCGATAGGCGTAATAGTTAGAGGGAGTCAAATGTATTACAAAATAGGTGAACTAAAAGGAAATCTTAGGCTCACTCTTCGGCATATGCCATGCACCACAGTAGCACGAGATGTATCATACTTTGGGGGCATTATTGGTGGAAGGGCATGAAAAAGGAAGTGCGATTTAGAGTATCGGATGCCTAACCTGTCCAGCAAGTAAAGGCGAGAACACCGAAGCCCTTGAGGAAAGATCACACAGTATCGAGTTCACGTATGGAGGTGGGATAAAGATTACTATGGATTTTGTTCAGGGCTTGAGAACTTCGGGTAACACGATGCCATATGGGTGATAGTGGATAGGTAGCAGAAATGGGGGCATTTTCTCCCGATTAGCAATGATGACCCATTGGACAGAAGTTGGCTTGATTATATGTGGAGGAGATAGTTAGATTACATGGTTTCTCTATGTCGATAGTCTCGATGAGACCAGGATTCACGTCAGATTTTGGTCCAGTTTACAGGATGCCATGGGGACTCGATTGCACTTTAGCACAGCTTTCCATCCTCAGACTGATGGTCAGTCAGAGAGAACTATTCAGACACTAGAGGATATGCTTAGAGCATGCGTAATAGAGTTTAGGGAAGTTTGGGATATGCATTTATCTACGATGGAGTTCGCTGCAATGCAAATTATCAATCGGTATAGGCATGGCTCCATTTGAGGCACTGTATGGCTGGAAGTGTCGTACTCCCGTATGCTGGGATGAAGTAGGAGAGGAGACTGGTAGCCGAGTTAGTCTGATTACCTTAGATAAGATCCGAGTTGTCGAGAGCAGGACTCAAGATAGCCCGAGGGCGACGAGAAAAGTTATGCGGACAAACGCCGTAGGGATCTACAATTTAAGGTGGGCGATAGGGTCTTCCTCAAAGTTTCCCCTTGGAAAGATGAATTCCAGTTTGGGAGAGCGAGCTGAGGCCCAGATACATAGGGCCATATGAGATTATTGCCAGAGTGGGACCAGTAGCATATAGATTAGACCTTCCTCTAGAGTTGTCTAAGGTTCATAATGTGTTTCATGTATCCATGCTCCGCAAGTACATTCCAGATCCCTCCCATGTACTCAGAGATCAGCCAATGGAACTAAAGGATAATTTGACCTATAAAGAGCAGCCAATGCAGATAGTAGATCGCAGAGAGCAGATTTTGCGGAATAAAGGTCATTAGTTAGTAGAAAGTTTTATGGAATCATGGGATTAAGAGGCTGCGTGGGAGTCGAGGCTCGGATCATGGTCCAGTATCCTCGATTGTTTTCGGATTAAAGGTATCCTCTTTATAATAGTTTTGTTCATTTGAGGGCTGAAATGTTCTTAGGAGAGGGAGAAAGTTTGTAACACCCCGTCCCGAGAGGGTGTACGGTATTAATAACCGTATGTGTACCCAGGGCTTCTTTAATTATTTTAGTGCCATAATAGAATTTTCCAAAGTTGTTTTAAAGAATTGGCACTTTTTGCAATTAAGGAAAGTACACAGGTGGAATTCCAATTATGGAATTTTATGAAGGGGATAATAATAATAATAAATTGCGAATGGTTCGAGGCTTTAAATTCTGCAAATCTCGGATGTGGCTTAATTTGTCTTAGTTAAGTTCAGTCTTGAGAATCTAGTAACCCGGGAAAGTTTCGTTAAATTCAGGAACGGTCGGAATATTTTGCGGTTTCTTGGCGACGAGTTTAAGTGAAACACGAGCGGGATTTTAGAAAAATCTCGAAAAATGACAAATATTTAAAGAATATTCAATTATGATAAATAAAATTTTCCGGGATAGAAATGAGACGAATGGGGCAATATAAATTATTTATCTAAAAAATAAGAATAATAAAATTAAAAGAAGAATAATAAAATTAAAAAAAAAACGAAATCCAAAAGAATAAAAAAGTCAAATGGGAAAGTACGGACGGGAGGCGAGAGGCGTGAGAGGCGATTTTTATTTTCTTCTCCTTGTTTCTTACCAGTTCACGGAAATCAGACCGTGAAACCATCGGACGAGAGGCAAAAGTGGACATTTACGAAGAGCTACGCATGGTACCAATATCTTAGTCTTTTGTCAAACTTCCCCAAAGGTAGAAAAATTTGCCTACTTGTATTTATTTCAAGCACAGGTCTGTAATGGCTTGGGGGTACTAACAGGCAGTAAAGGTCGTAATCTTCGATTCCAAAATTTTGGGCGAGTTTAGAAATTTTTAGGAATATTGGGAGGCGTGTTCGGACAGTCAGGGCTGAATTTGGGACTGTTTATGGACAATTTTGATTGATATTTCGAGTTGGTCGAGGAGCAGTCGGACGAGAATTTTAGAAATGTTTGGTATTTTTAGACTACATGGAAAGTCCACACAGGTCAAAAGTTTGCTAAAACAAATAGTTTTGAGGGCATTTAATGTGTATGGACATTTTGGTCAATTTCACATCATATTATTGATGTCCATATCGAATAGGACTAGCACGTAAAGTTTTGTTAGAATCGAAGTTAAGTTCGATATAGTTACTTGAAAGCCTGTGTATGTTTTATGGACAAGCGTTAAGTGAGGGCATTTTTCGTAATTTGAATGAATTGTGTGGCGATTTGAGCATCAGCGAATCTAGAGTGCTTGGCAAGATTTGAAAGAAATTAGCGAAAAAAGTGAGTACTTTCAAATCATTTTCCTAAAAAATGAAAGTGTTTAAATTACAAGTTTGTAAAGTGCTTTGAAAATATAGATTTATAAAGCATTTTATTACCTCCCAATTATTTATACCTCAATGAAAAGTTTGATTTCAGTATTTAAGAAACAGTTTGGCCTGGTTTAGCAAAACCCCTAGATGGCACAGCTCAGTTTCCGGTCAGATGTATTTCGGATTGTGCATGGCAAGGTTATGGGATATTATGACTAACTATATTGCCTGGTCGGCAATTTGGGGTTAGATCTAGTATATATTTATATAGTGAGTCGCCCTCTGCACATTCGAGGTATATAGTTAGCGCGCTGACTTAGTACATAGCGATGAGGTGTTGGTTCGAGGTTCCATCACACGAGCATTTTGGTTAAGAGTTCCGCTATGCTATAAGATCCGCGTGTTCCTTGGACCATCTTAGCGGGTAGTGTTCGAGGTTCACTACCGATACGGATCAGAGTTCGGAGAGGCATCACTTCTAGGGTATTTTGAGAGAATGGGCCACGGTGGTTGGTACTTGATTCTGATATAGCACTTTCAGATAATAGCCACCCTTTGAAGCAGTTTCAAGCGTGAAATAGTTTGAGCAGTTTCCAGCGGCAGAATTAGTTTCGAACGGTTTAATGCGAAGCAGTTTCAACAACGAGAAATAGTTTTGACAGTTTCGAAATGGTTTTATAGCAAAAACTCGATTTTCTCATAAGCAGTTTTACAACAATTTTAAATACGATTTTCATATTGGGAGAATATGGCTTGACAGCGGCATTTAGAACTTATAGCCTCAGGCAGTTTGGCTCATAGTTTTAATTTTTTTAAAATAATTTTTGGTCTTAGTCTTGGAAGCGAAAGACCTTTTCGGATTCTCGATCCTAGGCATTTGTGTTGTGATTATATATAAGATCAGTGTAAATTAAAATAGTAAAAGTTAAAATGTGGCATTTGTATATGTAACTATCTTTTTGTAAAATATGCATGCATGGTTTTGAGAAAAACGGAGTTAAAGATAAAATTATGTTGGATTTATCCTTATCTTATATTTTGACGAGGACCAGAGGTCATTTATTGTTGTAGTTGGACATTTGGAAAACATTGGGAGTGTATTTTTGTTTTATACAGGTGATTTTGTATTTTGGGCTTGACCACCGTGCAGTCGTTATGCTGCCGGATTTTCGTTAATCTAAGGTGTGATTTGATAGAAAAATGAAAAATTTATAACCCACGTTTTCCAAATACGAGTTTCGGTTTTACGACAGCTTCATGAGTAACTTGTCGGTCAGCGAGCTTGGTACGGGAGGATTCTTTGTGGAGTGCCGGCAGATTCTGTCCTTTAGGAAGGAGTCTGTCATTGTCTCTGTCGGGACGAGGAAGCGTTGTCTTTGGTTCCCATGACATTCATTTCCTTGTCGCGAAATACTTGTTCATATAATGTCTCAACAAGATTTCCAAGTTGAAATAATCAGTGTCGCGACAGGAGCTTTTATGTCGCGACAAGTTCCTCCTAGTTTTGACATCCAGCATAAGAAACCTTATCGCAACATTATTTCTTTTTGTCTCAGCTGACATGTTACATTCTTCTCATGTTTTGTAGCGACACGCTGTCTTTTGTCGCGACATAACTCTTCTATATTCAACCCTTTGTGTTGCGACAGAAGAAAGATTGTCATGACATATTTCCTTAGCCATTTGCTTGAACGTTTGTTGTGACACACTGAACTCTATCGCGACATAGACTACCGCAATTGCTCTTTTTCTCTTCTTTCTTACTTAAATTTTCTCCTTTTTAAATCAAAACCTGCAAAACACAAAGTTAGTGAATAATCCATAATTTGGCATTAAAACATATACTAAAAATAAGTTAGAAAAATGGATTAAAAATATATGAGTTTAAGACTCATCACCTGTAAAAGAGAAGTTAGAAGAAAATTATTATGCAAAACTAGTAATCAAGTACTAAAAATCAGCACATACCAACTCAGCCAATCGGTTAAAGTCATGGTTATGGATGAGCATTCTGTCTTCGACCATTGACTGGAAGGCTTCCTTATCCATGTAGACGGGGAAGAATGGTATCTTTGCTCTACGAGCATGGGCTTTCGAGGAATAATTGGGATAGGAGTCAGCGTGAGCAACGGAGACTCCGCTTGGTTGAAAGGGCTCCAACAGTGGATGATTTTTAGAGCACCCTCTGGATCAGAGGCCACCATGCTTGTTGGGGGATGGATCTTCTCCTACGACGGAACATACGTGCTCAGCAACAGTCGATCAAGTAGCCTTTTCCTGCTAGGCTCGATATCTGGCCTAGGCGGGAGCATCGGAGCAGTGGCTACCCCTGATGGGGCATCCTCGCCAATTTCGTCAACATGTTTAGAGGCCCCTCAACTAGGATCCCCTCCTTTAGAGATGCACCGGCCTCATTAGGAGAACCTTCCAAGGTCGGCTGATCATTAGGGGCTCGATCACGGGAGTCATTGAAGTATTGTCAGTCCTTCTAAAAGCCTCTTTGTTGGAAGACATTTGTTTGTTTCCTGAATATGGGGGGTGGTCTCACCCTTCGAGCCCGCAGCCCGATTAAGCATCTGTATGGAAAACCCGGCGGCAAGGCTAGTCTTTTCCTCCTCCTCAGCGGGCTCACTAGCAATTATGCCCGTCCAGTCCACGAAGTCTTCCAACCCGGCGTCGACTGCCTTTGTTTATCAAGCCCTCATCTTATTTTCTTTCTTCTTCTTCTGGAGCCGGGGTAGGCGCGGACTTTGAAATTTGGGTGGCTAGAAGCGGGGTCTACTAGGTCCTTTAGCGGCCTCCACTTGATCTTCTTGAGAAGAAACCACCTGAGAAGAGCTACCCGGGTTCAACTTAAAAAGGTCGGCAAGAACGAAGTGTTCTCCCTTAATAAGCTTTGAAAGGAACGATGGGGATAATGTAAGGGAATTGGTTGGCGCCCAACTCTCGCAAGTTCTTCGTTGTTAGCAAAAGCTCATGATTGTGCTCTACCTCCGTTATCTCCAGCAATCGTCTAATGTTCTCCAGGCTAGCCTTCTCAATCTAGTTGACTACTTGGCCTCGCCTGCGCTCATAAGGAAAATGAAGGTATGTCCATACCTGATCCACTGGCAGGAACATAAGGTGCAACCAAACTAAGGATAACTAAGGAGGGAACACAAGGGACTAATTCACATCAAAAGGAAGCCCTAGAGAGCTGAGCTTCTGGTACCACGGGCCCCTAACCAAGACAACCCCCTTCGCCTCCGTCTTGGGAGAATTAGGGAGCCCGGTTACAAATTGTAACCGTAGACTATGGGCCGACATAGATAGCCGGCTTCTAGTCCCTAACTTCAATGTATAGATGAAACAAATCTCTACCAGCGAAATATCCAGCTTATAGAGAAATTTAAGCCTGCTATGACCCATTAAATCCAGCGTTCGGATGAATAATGCAATAGAGGTGCCCATGACATGTAATTGCTTCACCAATGATGGCTTGGGAAGTGAAGTCAGCTACTTGTTGCTCGGGTGAAGTAGATGGTGTTATCCTCTTCTCTTATAGTTGAGAAAGCCAATCCATCCAACAATTCTAAGCTAATGCCTTGGGACTGGTGAAGGACTACCAATATACGGACATAGAAGCAATAAAATTTCTTGCAGTGGGCCCTCCTTCCTTGGCAGCGGTGCGTCTCCTCTTGACCTCTCGCCATTCTACATGCAAACAAAGAAAGGGGATCAACTCGAGGATCTCTAAGCAAAACGATAGCAAGACCAAAACCCTAGACTAAGGAGCTTTTCAAAACCTATTGGGACGCCCCTAAGCTTAAGTACATCCTAAAACCTGTGATTCCGTCGTCGAACTACACATGTGATTGAAACCTTTGTTTGGCTGAGGCAAGCGAAACAACCACAAACAAAACAATCCATACAAGCAAGATCGGAAGCGAAGCAAAGGAAAAACCCACCAGGAGATCGAAAATGGTCAAAAATCTTCAACAGCTCCTTTGCCAAAATGTTCAAGAGCGTTGCAAATGCTCAAAGAATTTTTGGGTGAAAGGTTTTTTAGTAACGATAAAGAAATTAACATCTAGATCCCTATCCCTATATAAGGCAAGGCATGGACATGCACATTAAATGAGCTAACATATCAGCCACAGTATCAGGAGACGTGCTCCTCTCCCCCCAAGCTTGGTATTCATAATACGTTTCATCTTCCAAGGCATCTAAAACACGTGTGAGCTCACTAATTGTAAGCACCCAACTCTTTGGGATCTATGACCAGAGCCCCTGTGGATTACATGGGCTAGGTCCGCTTAGATCTTTGGGACCCTCAATTTTCCTTTTGAAATGGCCAAGACCCATTAGCCGTGCAGAACCCAGAGAGCAATCCCAATCAGGAAATCTGAAAACCCATCCACAAAACCAATAGAGGCTTCTCAGAAGCTGACTTAGGATGCTCCTGGCTTGACATGCGCGAAAAGTGAAAGATAGAAAGTTTGGTGCACAAGTATGCTAGACACCAAATATCATTAAAATGAGCCAATAAGCATCAGTGGTTACACAAAACATAAACAAATACATCCAAGAAACCATGATAGACCCATTACAAATGCATCCAAGCAACCATACCAGACGGATTGCCAAAATAAAAAGAAGAGTCTGAAATATTCTGTTTGAAGACTCCTCCTCATTATACACCTTGACACGCTCAGTGTTAGGATGAGGGCACCTAGCCTAAGAGAACTCTAGAATAAAGGGAATTAGCATAGCCGGGCTTCCCATCCGGGACCTACAGTCGATCTCATAGACGCGAAGAACTCAAAATAGGGGCATTGGCTGGCAAACTACATTGACTCTCTCTTTCTCTTACTATGTAAGTGTGAGTGATGGATCAAAACATCAACACAAATTTATAGCGTTATTACCCAAGGACTATTATTTAATCCCTAGCAATAATGCCATGAAACTTGTTTGTTATATTTCTTTGCAATTACACTGATTAAAAACGGTTTCCTTAAGAGTACATAAATTTCTTTCTGGTTTTGATCCACTTGATTACGCAAGTGTCTGGTCGAACAAACAATAAAGTGGATTTAAGAGTCAGTCTCAGAATTCTAAATCAACTACCACGACTACTCCAAGTTACATACTATTTGGACTATGATTTGCAATTGATATATTCCTATGCAAACTTTAAAATATTAAAAGAATAAAGATATGTAAGCTAAGAACAAAATGAAATAATGCTTAAACTAAAATAAAAAAAATTAAAGAAATAGACTGATCAGTTAGTTTTTAAAGGGAGCATTGAAAATACAACTGTTGTGAAACATCAATTCCTACAGACAACTCTGTAGCTTTACTTCATGAACCTCAAATTTAGAATCCGTCCAAGGAAGAAGGTAATGCCATGTGGATCTCTTCTTAATGACACATTTCATCATCTAATCTTCCCTGTTTCTTTCGAAGACAGAAAGTTAGTAACTACTTTTAATGCGAGTTGCCTTGTTAAGGTATTTTTCTTTCTGTGCTTCATACCCCAGACATGGATATAAACCTTAGCTCTAAAGACATATGCTAAGCATGGGTTTACACTATCTTGGTTTCTCGTCACTCAAAATTGGAGCAGGTTCATTCTTTCCTAGATTAGATCCTTGCTAACACGGGTTGAACTTCTTTGTTCGAATCGGCGAACTCTGCTCATTTTAATTGATAAGTCATTTTAACTCATTCTCGTTTCAAGTGAGGAAAGAGATTTATCGATTAGAATTCTGAAACCCATTCAGATCCACACGATATTAGGTTATGCCCTTGAGAGATTGTTCAAAACTCTGAGGTGCCTTCTTTGTGTCACTCAGGGCCTCAAAATCGAGTATGAAGCAATCTATTAATTATGAGACACTAATATTTGGATCGAACTCTAACAATAAACAAAACCCAGCTGGCTTGTATTCGAGGTAAAGTTCGTGGGCTACGATAAATTTGCGAGAAAGATAAATTCTAACAACGAGTAAGTCACTTGAAGCTAGGTTTCTAGAATTACTTCCATTGCACTAACGGTGGCTCACGATCAAAGAACTCTTGTAAATCCAATGAGTTTGAATTCCAAAATTTGTTTAGACTGGCTTAGACATTGTATTGAAGAAAATAACATTACGCATTCAGCTTCCCTTCAACAACTAACATCGGATCCATAAATTAAAATGAAATAACAATCTCTCTAATCTAATCTAAAAATAACAGCAAAACAAAGAAAAGAAAAAGAAAATTAAAAATACACAGCCTTGACTACCCCGGACTGGATTACGTAGCGAAATTTGCTTTCATGCAATAGCATTTGCTTATTTATAGGGTTGGTTAGGCCTAACTTCGATGCACTTCCTTGTGGGTTTCAAAATAACTTGCCCATTTGTTTGTTCATGTCGCGACTCCATTTGTACGTCGCGACCTCTCTTTCACGTCGCGACTTCACTGTTCTGCTTATGAGCTGTTTTGATGTCGCGACTTCAATCATACGTCGTGACTTCGTTTTTCTGTTCGTCTGTAGTAGAAACTTTTATCTGGTCGCGACTTGCCTTTATCACCCATTGGATCTAATGTCGCGACCGCTAAATGACGTCGCGACCCTCTCTCCTTGTAATTGATGTCGTGACCACTGAATGATGTCGCGACCATGATACCTTGCAGCTGATGTCGCGACCACTGAAGGACGTCGCGACCTTCTTTCCTTATGGCGATGTAGCGACCCGAATGGCTATTCGCGACATCTTTTGATCGATGTTTGATATCTCTATTTGTTCTAGCGTCGCGACCTCTATGTTCAATTTCTTTGAAAATCTTTTTCGCCAACTTCTATTGATGTCCGCGACCTCCATGTCTCTTTGTTAAGCTTTAAGTCTGCATCGCGACCTCGAAGTAGTGTCGTGACATCATATCGCTACTTCGTAATTCTTAGTCGTCGGTTTGGGTTGTTGCGACCTTGGTGTTATTCTTCATAAGCTTGTCCAGGAGTCGCGACATCGAGTCCTTTCTTTGAAGTGGATTGCGACTTCTTTTACTTGAAGGCATTTCTTGTGGCTATAGACATCTCCTTGTCGCTGACCTCATGGTGGTATCACAACATCATTTATCTCCTTTTGGTGTCGCGACATCGCAATGATGTCGCGACATAGCTCTTCATTTGTGCTTCTCTTAATCTCTGACCAAGTCATTTTTTTGTCTCGACTTCCTTCTTAGTCACGACTTAAACATTCCTCTTCAGTTTCTTCTTGAGAGCCAAGAATTTGTTGTCTCGTGACTTGGAATTTGCTGGAAGCGCACTTCTCATCGCGACTTAAGATTCGATTTTGACTTCAATTCTGGCTGCGGTGATTTCTTATGATTTTGCTAAAAATTTGATTTTATTTGTATTTTCTGCAAATTGGAATTTGATTCAATTGTCCCGGTTTTCTCTGACAAATTCATCATTATTCTCGTATAAACTCAAAAAAATGGATTAAAAATCTCATGAGTTTTGGATCATCAAATTCCCCCAAACTTAAAATTTTGCTTGTCCCCCCGAGCAAGAAAAAAGAATAAATTGTTTGTCCACTCGAACAAATAAATTTGAAAATTTTAAGGACATTTTTACGATTTATTCCACATTCTTTCTCATTCCACCCTTCGATGCGGAATTAAGAGATATCTTATTATTTCAAATTTCGATTTGATGCAAGAACAAGGCATGGTGTACTTCTATTACAAAATTTCTTAATAAAAGCTAATGTATTTAAGCAGTTTATTTAACAAGTCTTGTTACGTATTATTATGCTGAGTCATCAATCCTTTTCAACTTCATGTTGAATTTAGTTAATCTTTTGGGAGTTTTCTTAGACTGTTTATCAAAGTCCCATATGCTTGTTTTTCATATTGATCTCCACTAATGTAGGTAAATTCAACCTTCAAAATCAATGAGGTCTTTCAGGCTTGTAATGTTGGGCTTAGGTAATTGGGTAGATAATGGAGAAATTTAGGTTGTAAATTGCGGTTTCCATCTTGTCTCTACATTGTTGCCTCCAACTTTCTTCCTTTTTCTTCTTTGTTCCTTTACAGTTCTCTCAATCTTAGCGATTCTCTTTTGAATTCTTTTTATGGAATTTCAACTTCCATATATACTTGATTCAAAGACGGTCCTTTGTTCTTTGCTCCTTTGCTTTTATTTCTTTAAGATTTGGAATAGTGCAATGTTTTGTCTTCTTGGCTTTCTATTACTCTTAGATAACTTTGGGCTAGCAACTCCCCATACCCGATTAGCATTAGGGTGCTAGGTGTTAAAACACCCCTCTGAGCTTAATTGTTCAGGGAGATAGGCCACGAAGACAAAACTTATTCCTTATTTCATATTACCTTCTTTACTTCTTCAACCCCTTTGCTTGTCAAAATTTGGAAATATTATTCCCCCGAACTTGTTTCTTCCTTTATACTAAACTTTTGAACTAGAGAGGCGGCCCCGGATAATTTGGGTTCTTTCTTTGCGGAGTTTATTGCAAGGGATGGAATTTAAGTTTTCAGTTGCTGTTCATTGAAGAAATAAGGCTTATTTGGCTTTCAATCGGGAACTAAGTATGTTTAAGCATATTTTGAGGTAGAGCTTAAAGGCTCAAGATTGCCAAGGATGGCCTCTATCATTTCTGTTGGTTGTTTCACCTAGGATTTCGCCTCATCGATAATCAAGCGAGTTCTAAATTTGTGGACTACAAATCTGAATTCCCCGGAAGATGTTCTAATTCTGTCAAAAGTTTCATAGGTTTTGTTGACCTATGTGCATTATTTCTTCCAAGACTTATACTTATTCCTTTAATACATACATTATTTTAGCAAGTATTTTGTTCCATCGGCAATAACCAATTTTCCAATTTTTGCGACTAATGAATTTAAATGAGCGATAAATACTCTAATTGATTTCTTTATTCATACCTGATTTGCAATTATTTGTGTTCAGGAAGTTTATCTCTAGTCAAACTACTTCAACTAGTTCAGATTATGATATTTCAGCATTTTCATTCTTGAACTAAATCCTAATGTTATTTTCCTAACAAGTCAAGTAAAAAAAATTAACAATAAAATCTAACTGCAAGCAAGCAAACATTTCCTTTTTCACAAATTTTCTTGTTTTATTCATGATGTGATGCAACAGTTGAGAACAACAATCAGGTTGAGGGGAAATGAAGGATAAATCAATGGGAGGATCATCTTTTTCTTTTTGGGGGAGGAGCAAAAATGTTGGGAGGATCCAGATCAAAAGTAGCCAAATTAGGGGAGAATTTGTGGAATTTCATTTCCACTCTCTTCTTCTTCTTGTCATTTTCCTCTCTATACATTCTTGAGGATCCAATTCATTTGTGAGATCAACCTTTTTATTGAGATCATGCTGTCTCGTGCCCGGTGTGTTCATTGTGCGTTCCATTTCAGTCATGACTTCTAAAAATTTGGAAAGATTGTTGTTGATCAAATCCAAATTTTCAAGCAGACTTTTCTTGAAGGCATCTTTATCCTTGAAGCTCTTGATCATCCTTCATCCTTTTCTCGAAATCCTTGAACATTGACATGTATAGGACTTGAATCATGATTTGTCCTTAGTCTTGGCTTCTTGATGCGAATCCCTTTCCTTTATGAGTTTTAGGAGTTGAGAATCCGCGATCATACTGGATTGTTGTAGAATGATTCATGGCTTAGCTTCTTCTTGAGTAGATCTTGAACTCTTTCCTCCATTCCTTCTTAAATTTTCCTCTTATTTGCTCCGGGATCTTATTCATCTGCTCTTCCTTCTACTCATCTCTTCTTCCCATTGTTGATCTCTTCTTTTCATCTCAACTTCATATACTTCTTCTCTTCTGTTCATCTCTTCTTCCCATTGTTGATCCCTTCTCTTCAATTCTTTTTCATAAACCTCTTCTCTGAACTTTTGCTAGAGGTTCCATTGCTCCTCCCTTTCTTCCACTTTCTTTTGGATGGAATTGAGCATTTCCATTATTTGATTATTCTCACAGGCTCCCTAGAGCTTTCACGGAGTTCTGCGAAATCCTTGTTCTTATAAAGGGGAGAGCTGGCCAGTGGGGTTGAGAAATCTATTGGGCTTCTATCTTCTTGTTCTCTATCCTCTGGAAACATAAAAGTATTCCCTTCTTGATGTGCTTCTAGATTTTCTTCTTCTTACTCTGCCACCAGAAGGGTGTCTTCTTCCTGTATTGCATTTTCATTTTTCATCCCTTGAGATCTGTTTTCTCACTATGACCCCTTTTTCTTTTGATTCTTTGGCCTTGCTTACTCGGAGTCGAGTGGTGAAGTGAAATCTTTGGGCACTTTTCTTCTTCTTCCCAAGTTCCCTTCACACCAGCCCTAATACATAGCCTTGTGATGGTTGCTGGGTGAGGGATCAAACCCCTTTTATTACCTTCATGATACCTCATTATAGAATTTTCAATAACTGTTCCGAGCATCGATCTTGTACCCCTTGACATAGCATGAGAAAGTTGCTTCTTGTTCTCTTACGTGTGACGTGCTTGGTAGGGACCATAACGAATCTTTGGAAGTAAAAAATCACACTGGCCTCATACATCCGTCTCCCTTGCTTTCGGGGTCTTTTTGCTCTCCTTTCCTTTCTTCCCTTTGCCCTTTCTGATCTGGTAATTTTCTTCGCGATCTTCTCACGGTTAGGGTTGTTCATCAGCTTCTTGAATTTTGATCCATTCTTCTACCCTTCCATTCCATACATCTCATTAATAGTCTTCGCTCCATAAGGCACCCAAACTCCTCTGACATAAACAGAGTTCTCCTTACTCCCAACCAGATTGGAGTAAAATTCTCGGGCATTCTTTGCATAACCCGGACTTTTGTTTGTAGAATTCCCCACCCTCTTTGCTGTCAATTCATGAAAGGTGAGATGAGTTGGCTGAAGCCTCTTTCTCCTAAAATCCGCTTTCCCGACATAGTGCTTTCAGACAGGAGAAAGCTTATTCTAAAACGAACTACGTCTTCTCTTCTTCTTCTTTGTCTTTCTTTTCCTTTTCCTCTGTTGCTTTATGGCCCCGGTTGAACCAGTTCCGACGGCCTTTATTTCTCCTTTCGAGGTTCGGATGAACTTCCCCTTTGGTTTGAGTATACTCCTCCATGATTTCGCTCAGATTTAGGATGAGGGTTGAAGATTCGGCCATTAGAGAAATCGGAAGGTTTTTAGGAAGAAGTTTGGATTTAGGGTTTGCAAGAATTGAGAACCAGAGAATATGCGAAGATGAAAGGTTGTATTTGCTTCAAGGAAGGAGATGGTAGTGGAGGGAGTTTCTCAACAGTTGCAATTCAATTATTATGTTGGGCTCTTTATTACTTCATTTATTTGTGTTTGTCGCGACTTTAATTTCAGGCTGCGATTGTGTGCTGTCATTAAATTTAGGGCAAAATTAAAACGCTGCCCAGCATACTTGTCTCTTATGTCGCGACTTATTCTTGTTTGTCGCGACATAAGTAAACTGTGGGAGGACAAGTTATCATCAGGCTGCGACATCAGGTATTTGATGACATAGTTGAGTTGTCGCGACCCTCACCACTCTTTTGAAGGAATGGTTCTTGTCGCGACCTCGAAGTTCTGTCGTGACCTCAATTTATGTCGCGACCTCAATTTATGTCGCGACATAACTTTTGGTCGCTACACATTACCTTGTTCTTCAGCCCCATCTGGCTAAGTTGCGACCTCGACCTGTCGCGACATAAAATCTGAATGTGACTTGATGCGCACATGCTAAATTTGATGATCAGACGGCTTTTCACTCATATTAATTTGCACATTCGTAGCATCCATTTAATCATTCCTGACAATTGAAAATTGTATTCTGTTGATTTTCACAGAATTTATGTAGGGAGAAAAAGTACTCCCTTTTCGAGTTGCTACCTCTGTGAAGTCGCTGGAGTAGTCTGGGTTTATTCACTTCTACTTTGAGCCATTTGATTCTTCATCGCATATTGTAACAATTTAGGATTAAATTAATCTAGTACTAACCTAGCAATTTCTAACAAATCATGACTATAACTAAAAAATTTTCAAAAACGCGTAATAAAAAAATTCGAAGTCTATATAAAGAAACTAAAAAATCTATATGGGTTGCCTCCCATGAGCTGCTCCGTTTTGAGTCTTTAGCTGGACTAAATTTGTTTTAAGCTTTCTCTCCAATTCACCGGTGGAGTTCTTCCTTTTCTTTCTCACACTATTTGAGATGAGTATTTAGTCTTTGCCCATTAACTGAATTCTTCCCACGGCATCAGTCTGAGTGTTCTTTTGCTCAAAAAGATAGTATTTGACACCCTTTGTATATGGTCCGCTCCATTTTGATTTCGACTTCCTGGAAATAATCTTAATCTGGAGTTAAACACGCAGACCTTATCCCCCCTTTCTGAACTCTTTCTCAGATCCTTTGATCATGCCATTTCTTTTGTCTTGTCCTTGTATGTTCTAGCATTGTCTGAAGCCGTTTCTGATTCTGGGTTCATTTAGTTGGAGAAGTCTCTCTTCCTTTGCAATCTTGAAATCGAAGTTCAGCTGTTTGATGGCCCACATGGCTTTGTATTCCAGTTCAAGAGGGAGGTGACATGGTTTTCCAAAGACAAGTCTGTATGGGGACATTCCAATGGGAGTTTTAAAAGCAGTCCTGTATGCCCATAATGCATCATCAAGCTTCAAAGACCAATCTTTCCTGCTATAACTCACAATATTTTCCATAATTTTCTTTATTTCTCTGTTGGAAATTTCAGCTTGCCCATTTGTTTGAGGATGATAAGCCAAGCTCATAATGTGTTTGATACCATATCTGCTCATGAGTTTGTCAAACACCCTATTTGCAAAATGGCTATCCGTCATAATTATAGTTACGGGTGTCCCGAATCTTCTTTAGGAATATTTCTTTGTAAAAACACAAGCGTATTGGCATCATTCTTAGGACAATTCTTTGCTTCTACCCATTTGATACATAATCCACATCTATGGTATGTATATATTTCCAAATAAAAATTGGAAAAGGCCCTTAAAATCCATTCCTCATACAGTTCATCAAAACAATTGCACCACCAGGATACCTTGCAGGGGCATCTCATGCCTTTTGCTAATATTTCCCATTCTTTGGCATTGATCACACAACTTTACCCATTCAAAACAGTCCTTAAAAATTGTAGGCCAGTAAAATCCTGACTGGAGAATTTTGTGGGCTGTTTTATCTCCTGCAAAGTGTCCTCCATAAGGTGATGCATGACATTCTTGTAAAATCTTGCTTTGCTCACCTTCTGGTACACATCTCCTTATAATCAGATCAGCTCCTCTTTTAAACAAATGGATCATCCCCGGATGTAGTACTGAACTGTCAGCCTTAACTTTTCTCTATTTGTTGGCTGAATTCTGAGTGGCATAATTCACAATAAGAAATTCACAATATCGGCATACGGGGTGATTGGGTAAGCCCGAGAGTGATAACTACTCATGCGAAAAATTTTAACTATTTCTCTTCCTTTTCTTGTACAGTGGGTTCCTTTACTCTTGACAAGTGATCAGCTATCACATTGTCACTGTCCTTCTTGTCTTTAATTTCTAAATCAAATTCTGCAACAATAATACCACACGATCAATCTTGGCTTTGCTTCCTTCTTTGCCATTAAATATTTAATTATTTGCATGATCGATGTGTATAACAACATGGGACCCCAAAATATATGGCTGAATTTTTCACATGAAAACACTATTACTTGACATCTCCTTTTCCAGTAGTAGAGAGTAATTTTCTTGTGCCATTAAGGTTTGCTAGCATAGTAGATGGCCTTGACGCTTTTTTCATCTTTACGTGTCGGCTCCCATTGCAAAATCAGCCACATGATCTCAAATTCTGTTCCCGAATTTGGTTTTGCCATGATGGGAGCTTCCACTATCTGGATTTGTTTCTTCAAATGCTTTCTGGCAGGATGATCAAAATAAAACTTACTATCTTTCTCCCGGCAATGCGCATAGTGGTGCAGCAATTTTGAGAAATCTACGATAAATCTTCTATAAATCGGCATGTCCTAAAAACTTCTGATTCCCTTGGCGTAGTGGGTGGCATTAGGTCTCTTATAGTGAAACTTTTGCTTGGTCTACTTCAAGCCTGCTGCATAAACCATGTGCCCCAGACGATCCCATACTTGTAACCGTAAAATGAATTTTCCCGATTGAGCTAGATTTTGTCTTTTCACCTTTGGAGAAATCTGTCCCCAAGTTATGCGGGCATTGTTCAAAGCCCAGTCCATACAACTGTAAAATCATCCATGAAGATCTCCATAGCAACACGCTTCGTCGGAAAATATAGACATCATCAAATCTTTGGAAGGTACTATGAGCATTACGATCCAAATGGCATTAACTTCGCGAAAGTACCAAATGGGCATGTAAAGTGGTTTCTCGATCTTAGTGCAATAGCTATTTGGTTATATCGAGTATCCATCGAAAACAAAAGTAAGGGTGTCACGCGACATCCGGCGTTTGATCGATGAAGGTAGGGGAAAATGAGTCGCTACGGACTGCGGTATTCAATTACCTACGTAGTGATGCAAACCCTCCATCTGTCGGTTCTTATCTGAATAAGTTCATTCTTTTCATTCGATTATAGTGAATCCACCTTTCTTGAAGAACCACATGTCTTGGGCTTACCCGAAGTATCGATCATCAATATATCAGAGCTTTTGCGTTTAAACCATTGGACTTCTTTTTGTTAACTTCTTTCTTGGTATTCGGCCTCCTTTGATGCTTTCAGCAAAGTTTTGCATTATCTTTGTAATGCTTTATGCGCTTCAAATAGAGGGCCCGATACCCTTGGATCTTCAATTGACCAAGCAATCCTTCTTGTATTCTCTCAAAATTATAACAACTTACGTTCTTCGGCAGTCAATCATATTTGATATGATACTTGGTTTTTCGCTACGGCTCTAAAAAGCTCATATTTGAATGGTAGGTGACTCCTTGATAATGTGCTTATACGCACTAGTTTCTGCCCATGAGTTTCTTTGTGTCACATTGCACTCACTTCATCTTGGCCCATTTCATTTATACTTGAAATTTGTTTCATTTATTAAACAAATTTGATGAAACTTCACAATCAAAGCTCTCAGTGCGAAAATTCATCTGATTTCATTGATAGAGTTTTGAATGATACAATGGAAATTCACTTCATCATTGAAGGCTGACCCTTCTTCTGACCCTTCCTTGTCTTCCTCTACATTAGGATGTTCCGGACTCTGTTAATATTAAAATGCCTTGCTTCATTCCCGACCACAGTGTCGAGTTCACCTTTACGTATTATAAGTATTCAAGGCGGCTCTTGTTGCTAGAAAGGTCTTCCAGTAATGAAGGACTTGAGGATCTTCCTCCATCGATGTCAACAAAATCTCTTGGAAAATGAATTTCCCAACCTTGGCAGGATTACATCTTCGAGCCTCTGGTTGTGCGGGTGATCTATCGACATCACAGCAAAGTAATTCTTTGTTGGGGTTAGTTCCCCTAAACTCAGTCTTTGCACCAATGATAGAGGCATCAAATTTATACTTGCTCGAGTCATAAAGCTTTCTTGAACTCACACATTTTCCTATGGGAATAGAGAATAGTGAAGCTATAGGGTCTTTCATCTTTGTTGGGAGCTTCTGCTGGATAATGGCACTGCATGAAGCAGTCAAGTTAACTATACCCTCCTCAGCTATCTTTCTTTTCTTGCTCATTGCTCAGCCAAAAAATTTTTTGCATAAAGAGGCAGCATTTGAATGATCACCTCTGCTGGATAGGATGTTATTTCTATTTTCTTGAAAAATATCCGAAATTTAAGCGATTCTTCTACTTTTTTGACTTCTAAAGTCTACGTGGGAATGTACTTCATGAGCATAAGGCAGTACTCCTTTCTTTTACGGTCATTTCTTCGGCTTTCATGCGAATTGATCGGGTTGTTCTTCTCTTCTTTCTTTTCGACTTCTTCTTTCTGCCTCGGTCTCTTTGTTTCTATCTTGTCTTTACATTCTTTGTAAATCCTTTACTTCTCAATTGGTGCCATGCGTCTTTAGGGTTCTTAAGGTGTCAGGAATGTTCCCTTGTTCGATTTAGCATATTCGGGGCGATTCACCATACTTGTGTCTACAGATTTTAGTGAAGCAGCATTCTTGAAACATTTGGGTATCGGACAGAAAGTTTCCAAAGTCGGATAGTTTGATCATAAATTGTAATAACCTCTTGTTATCCCCAGTGAAGCTGCGGCATTTGTTCCTCGAATGGTTGGGTTCTCCTCATTTGATATTCATTTCTGCCCTCACCTCCTTGCTGCTTCTGCTGGAACTTTGGTGGTTGCTGATATCCTTATTGGGATCTTGTGGCAGCGGCGGCGTCTGCCTTGGGCCATGTAATGCCCCTCCACCATATGAGAAATTCTCATGGTTCTGATCTTTGGATTGTAGTATGGCGGAGTTAGGATTGGCTTGAAATGATAACCTCTTTGCTCGTTCACGTACTTAACCTCCTCGGCTGCAGAATCTTCTTACGTTGGCATCAAGCATGCTTCTCATCAATTCTCTTTCTTTGCCTTACACATTTCACTGACGGTGTGCATACCTCTCTCTTGTTTTTTGTCCATCATGCATTATAGCATCAACTTAGCCTCCATGCTTGTCATCTTTCAAACTCTATGACCCACGTTTTCCTTTGCTACTACCTCTTGAAAACTCGGATGGAGCTTTCATATTTCATTTGCGAGTCCTCTATCGAATCCTCTTGCCTCTTGACACTTTTTCGCTTGAATGCTCCACGGCGTGGAAGCGATATCTCTACTTGGATGCTTATCATTGGGGCGTGACACTATATCCATCACAGGTCTTCAAGTCTATTCCATGCATTGGGCACCTCTTCGTAATCTTTTGAATCTTTCCCCGAGCGACATACGGGCTCTCATCTTCCCTTGTTGGAATACAATTATCTCTCTTCGTCTCTGCGAGTGAGAGATGGGGAAGAATCTGCTGAAGTAGCTACGGCCTCTTCCCAAGTATCAAACGGAACCATGTATGGTAATCGAGTTCATACCATGTAGGTGCTATATCTCTCAAAGAAAATGGGAAGAGATGTAGTTTCTCACCTCTGGTCTCCTGCAGATTTCGCTTCCCTTTGTATTAGCCATCTGAGAAAATCTTCCCGGAGTGTTCATTTGGGTCTTAGATTAGGATGACCAATTATTTGATATTCTTGAACCATTGTATTAAAGTAGCTTCAGTTCAAAAAAATTGTTTTACATCTTTTTGTAATTTGTCGATTGCAGAATACTCTTCAACTGAATAATAGGCTCAAATCCTCCATTGTATCGATGGGGGTCTTACAGCTCACTATCCTCACATTCTTCTGTTTGGTCATGTAACTCTTCTTGCCATAGCTGCGTTTCTGCTCTTTTGTCTTTCTTAAGCTCTGACGATTCTCTCAATTCGATTATCTGTTTGGAATCGGTCGGATCCTGTTTTCTATCATTAAAGGTTCTCTGAAATAAGCATACTCATATTAATAGGATTAGTCAAACCTAACAAATATTTTCAACATGGCTTGTTAAAATTGGTGACTAATGTAGTCAGCAGCAGCTATTTTGTTCTTTTCTTAAAAATGTCCAAATTAGTATTTCCTTCTTTCGTCAGAATATTGATCTAATTAATTCTTTCGATCCCCGACAACGGCGCCAAAAACTTGTTGACTCTCTCTTTCTCTTACTATGTAAGTGTGAGTGATGGATCAAAACATCAACACAAATTTATAGCGTTGTGCCTGAGGACTATTGTTTAATCCCGGCAATATGCCATGAAACTGTTTGTTATATTTCTTTGCAATTACAACGATTAACGGTTTCCTTAGGTAAGATAAATTTCTTTCTAGTTTTGATCCTTGATTACTCGCAAGTATCTGGTCGAACAAGTAATAAAGTGGATTTAAGAATAGGATATATAGTCCAGTCTAAAGAATTCTAAATCAACTTCTACGACTACTCAAGTTCTATACACTATTTGGACTATGATTTACAATTGATATATTCTATATGAACTTTAAAATATTAAAGAATAAAGATATGTAAGCTAAAGAACAAATGAAATAATGCTTAAACTAAAATAAAAAAATTAAAGAAATAGACGTCGGTTAGTTTTTAAAGGGAGCATTTAAGAAAATACAGCTGTTGTGAAACATCAATTCTGAGACAACTCTGTAGCTTTACTTCGCAGACCTCAGTTTAGAATCCGTCCAAGGAAGAAGGTAATGCCATGTGGATCTCTCCTTAATGACACATTTTATCATCTAATCTTCCCTGTTTCTTTCAAAGACAGAGGATTAGATAACTACTTTTAATCTGAGTTGCCTTTTCAATACTTCATACCCAGAACATGGACTGTAAACCTTAGCTCCTAAGACATGCGGCTAGCATAGGTTTGCTATACTGGTTTCTCATCCTCAAAATTGGAGCAGTTCATTCTTTCTAGATTAGATCCTTCTTGGCACAGGGTTCAGACTTCATTCGGAATCGGCGAACTCTCTACTCATTTTAATTGATAAGTCATTCCAACTCATTCTCGACTGCCCAAGTGAGAAGAAGGTTATCGATTAGGAATTCCACAAAGCCAGTCCCAATGTGGGTTCGCATACCCTGAGGGTGTTCAAAACTCTCAGGAATGCCTTCTCTGTGTCACTCAAAGGGCCTCCTGGAAATCAGAGTATGAAACAATCCTATTACATGTATAGGACACTAATATTTGGATCAGATACAACAATAAACAAAACCAGCAAGCATATTCGAGACTGAAGTTCAGTAGACTCTGATAAATTTCTGCATAAAAGATAAATTCTAACAACAGAGTAAATTCAACGGAAGCTGGGTTTCTAAGTACTTCACATTACACTAGCAGTGGCTCCACGATCAAAAGAACTCTTGTAAATCCGAAGCTGGAAGTTTGAATTCCAAAATTTGTTTGGACTCAAGCGGGCAGGCGATAATTTGAAGAAAATAACATTTTGTATTGACTAACTTCAACAACTAACATCGGATCCATAAATTAAAATGAAATAACAATCTACTCTAATCCTAATCTAAAAATACTTGACAAAACAAAGAAAAAAAGAAAATTAAAATACCTGACAGCCCATTTCACCGGACTTCGTTCACGAGCCGCGAAATTGCTTTCCTTACGTAACAGTAGCGCTGTTATAGGGTCCCGATTTATTTGCTTGATGCACTTCCTTGTGGATTTCAAAATAGCGCCCATTTGTTTGTTCATCTTGCGACTCCATTTTATGCGTCGCGACCTTGAAACTGATCCGCGACCTCTCTTTCACGTCGCGACTTCACTGTTCTGCTTATGAGCTGTTTTGATGTCGCGACTTCAATCATACGTCGTGACTTCGTTTTTCTGTTCGTCTGTAGCAGAAACTTTTATCTGGTCGCGACTTGCCTTTATCACCCATTGGATCGATGTCGACCGCCGTGTGAACCTCATCCCTTTGTAATTGATGTAGCCGTGACCCTTTGAGATGATGTCGCGACCATGATACCTTGCAGCTGATGTCGCGACCACTGAAGGACGTCGCGACCTTCTTTCCTTGTAACTGATGTCGCGACCAGCTGAATGGCCGTCCGACATCTTGATCGGTCTTGATATCTCTAATTTGTTCTAAGCGTCGCGACCTCTATGTTCAATTTTCTTTGAAAATCTTTTGTGCCCAACTTCTGTCCGGTGTCACGACCTCATGTCCTCTTTGCTAAGCTTTAAGTGCATCGCGACCTCGAAGTGGTGTCTCGACATCATATACGCTACTTCATTAATTCTTGGTCGTCCCGATTTGGGTTTGACTGCGACCTTGGTATTATTCTTCATAAACTGTCGTAATTGCGACATCAGAGTCCTTTCTTTCAAAATTAGTTGGAGCTTCTTTTTTTTTTTTTTTACTTGAGAAAGAATTTGTTCTTGTGGCTTTGTAGACATCTCCTTGTCGCGACCTCATGGTGGTATCACAACATCATTTATCTCCTTTTGGTGTCGCGACATCGCAATGATGTCGCGACATGAACTTCTTCATTTGACTGCTTCTCTTAATCTCGACCAAGTCATTTTTTTGTCTCAACTTCCTTCTTCAGGTCACGACTTCGCTTGTTCACTCTTCAGTTTCTTCTTCAAGGCCAAATTTGTTGATGTCGTGACTTGGAATTTCTTCAGACGCACTTCATCGACTTAAATTCAGTTTGACTTCAACGAGATTATAGCTGCGGTGATTTCTTATGATTTTGCTAAAATTTGATTTCTCTTGTATTTTCCTACAAATTTAGATTTGATTCCAATTATCGATTTTGTAGACAATTCATCATTATTCTCATTATAAACTCAGAAAAATGGATTAAAAATCTCATGAGTTTTTGGACTCATCAGCTTCCCATCCAAGACATCTGGTACATCCACACAGATGTCGTGTTCAAACACACAATATCCATAGGCGACAAACAGCTGCAGGGACTTCTGAAAGCCTCCCTCCATAACTTCTCCACCTTAGCCGACCTACAGACGCGGGGTGAAGGAAGAAATCACAATAGGGGAAAAAAGCTTTGTGTAACGGAAAATGAATCCATTGGAAACTTCATAGACTTCGGATATTCACCCCCATATATATAGGGGTGGAACTTCAAAAGGCGCATTGAATGCATCATCGGAATGTCATGCACCACAAACACATTAGGACATATGCGCATTAATAATCTCCAATTCTCCATACTTAGGGTCCTGAAACACAGTATTTTTTCCCGACTAGAATGACATAATCTTCCAGTTGAAGAAAAATGGGGGCATTGTGAGTACCATGACCTTTAGGCCTAGACCCACTACTCAATAGTCCCAATGTCCATGTGGGCCCACCGTTTGGCCCGTATCATGAAGCGGCCTAAGACGGCCTACCGTATTAAAACCATATGGGAACTAACCAGACTGTAGAGTCCTAAACCTCGTCTGGGATCTCGATTCCCCGTCGGCCATCCTACCCATATAGACACATCCAGCGGTAAGACCACCATTTATGCAATGGCTCGGCACAGCATAATTTGGCGCCTGGCCCTAATAAGTCTTGCTTGGCCGGTGACACGGCCCCAGGCAGCCGTCTTTGGGGCGAGGTGTCGGCGAGTGCCATGCGGTGCCGCGTCTGCCCTGCAGTGCCCATTAAATGCCAAACCGGTGTCGGCCCAGCGATGCCAGGCCAGTGCGGGCCAAGTGTCGGCCCACAATCTTAGGCCCAGGTGTCGACCCAGTCTTGACCAGCGTCTTGACCCACCCACTATACCAATTCTCATTTTTCATATGAAATTATCAATAATGCCTCTCAACAACTATATAACTGACTAGTTTGAGGGGTATAAAAGATCTTTCATATGAAATGTTTATAATAGCCCTCTAACAACTATATATGACTAGTTTGAAGGATAAATAAGTAAATACTCACTATTACTACTTTTCATGTCTAATACCTATAATACCCATTTCAACAACTATATAACGGCTACTTTTAAGGGTAAATAAGTAAATGACTTACAAATGATTTTCTATAAATACCTCCACATTTTTAATCTTCACATCCTTTACAATTTTAAATGTTACATCCATATTGTGACTTGCTAGTATAGTAAATAAAAAAATATAGAGGAGGGTAAAGATCTAATTAAGAATGTAAATATTGTAAAAAAAAAGCATATAGTTGCAAAAGCTAGTCTTGTGAGTCACCTAAAAAAGACATAATCGAACAATGTACCAAACATGGTGCATTAGATCCTACACAATCCCAATTAAATCCAAGTGAGATAGGATCTAATTCGTCTCAATTGACCACTTTTATATATGATCAAAAAGGTGAGAAATGGGTTTGCTAATATGGTAGCTAGTATGAACCTACCAATGACATTTGCAGAGGATCCTAAATTTGTAAATTTCATCCAAAAGTTTGTCCAATCAGCCTTTCAAAGAATTCCTAGGACTACTATGCGTAATGATATAATTAACAATTATAAAACTAATAAACAATTAATAATCCAAGAACTTAATGAGCATAATGGTATTATATCGACCTCGGATATATGGACTAATCAGTAATGATCCTTTCACATGTGACATCACATTATCACAGTTTCAAATTGGAAATTAAAAAAGAAAGTATTAGGTTTTAAGTATAATATATCCATCCGCATGATGGGCCTTCCATATATGAATCTATGTGAAGTGTGTTTAGAGAGTATAACGTACAAAACAAAATTTTTAGTATTACTTTTGATAATGCTTCAAACAATACAAGTGCCATAGATTTATTTACAAGAACAGTTAGAGGAGGCCCACTAAATGAAATATTCCATGTGAGATGTGTTTGTCATATAATAAATTTAATAGTACAAGATGGTTTAACATTAATAAATCCCTCGATAAGAGAATATTCGGTACATGCTTTACAATTTATTATGCAATCTAGTAGATTACAAAGAATTTTATACTTATTATGCATCGTTTGGTTTAAAAGAAAAGAAAATTCCATCGTGATGCGTCTCGTTGGAATTCCTAGCTATCTAATGTTAAAATCTTATTGGCCAAAGGGTAGCGATAACCTATTATCGAGGATTATGTCAATGGTAAGCTAAGAATTGAAATTAAAAATAACTTCATATGATTGAGAGAAAGGTTTACTTTTAATTTCTTAAAAGTTTTATGATTCTACTAACTTATATTCTGTTTGTATATGTGTACCTACATCTTGTATAGCACTTAAGAGTGTATTTTAATAAGTCTTGTGTTTAAACAATATAGGAATGAAGACCATTTTTTGTTGAAATATGTGAAAATGAAATAAAATTTTGAAATCTTGGAAAATATTCACCACTTTTGTTTATTTATGTATGGATCCAAGGGTTAAAGTTGAAGGTGTGAAAACATTTTAAATTTTATATTGTGCCTTGAACCAACCACCCTAAACCGAAGGCTTAGTATATGAACAATTAAGCACCATATATAAATATTATGAGTCTAAATATGGTGATGCCTCTTCAAGTACTCTGACTTCATTTACATTTGGAAATGATCCATTCTTCATGCAATTAGCTAAAGGAAAGCAGCAAGTTGGTTCTTCAAGTATGGGCGATCTTTTAATTATTTAGATGCGATTACTTGTCTTACTTATCGCATGATGAAATAAAAAAATTTTGATATTATGAAGTGGTGGAAATCTCAGCAGATCCACATTTTCTGTGCTATCTAAATGGCAGCGTGATCTACTAACCCGCGGGGTGTCTCTCTGTAGCATCGGAATACACTTTTCTATTGCAGCAAATATGATTGGAGATAGGAGGACAAGCCTCACAGCAGAAATGCTTGAAGCCTTGACGTGTTTGAAGGATTGGGAAGAAGGACACATGGGACTCCAAAGTTGGGTAGATGATTATAGACATGAACTCAGACGTTGGATATCAGTCAGATAGATATTGAAGTTAATGAAGAATAAAGAATATATGAAGTGAAGAACTATATGTTGTTTTTATTTAAATGTATTAAATGTGACTCATTTTTAAAGGTTGAGTAATGCATATGATTGATAATAGTTGGGTGGGTGCCCGACCTAGTTAGGATGTCTTTCGAGCTATAGTGATGCAATTCTCAGCTTTTTTTCTTATGGTTGTTAATTTTGGATAAAGGATAGTATTTTTATATTTTCTTTTCTTTTATCTTCTAATATTTCAAATTTTATTATTTTTTGAAAAACAAATATATATATATATATATATATATATATATATATATATATATATATCTATATATATATAATATATTTTTCTTGGTTTTAAAAATAAAATTAGCATTTCCCACAAAAATTATATATAACTTTTTTAAAAAATTTGATTTAATTACAAAACAAAAAATTTAATATGGGCAACTGCATACGGCAGTTAACGTCGCCCGTACGTGACCATCGACCAGCCCCTTGACACGGCGGCCCGCCGACCGCGGTGACCCGTCGGCGCATTAGCCCTTCGGGGGCTTATGCGGTGTCTGCAAGACCCAATGGGTTGGCGATCCTGGGCAGGCGGCTCGGCCGTCTTTTAAGTGGTGAAACACGGTCCGGCTACGTTGACAGTTAAACACGTAAAATTAGGCGACGACCTGTACGACTTGTTAGGCGAGGTCTAACCCGCCTCAAAGTTTGTTATGGATAAATTTATTAAGGAGGAAATTACGCCTAGGATATTTATCCACGGATCTCCCAGTATCCAAATCTCATATGTCTCAAAAACATAAATCCTTAATAAGGGAGAATTAGTTCTTGATAAGGAAATAAAGATTTTATCATCAAAATCACGAGATTATCTTTCCTATAATCAAGGAGAAATTCGAGTATAAAACAGAAAGACTCCCCATGAAATGTGCGGGTCATTCTTGAGCTCTCTTCTTCCTGCTTCTCCATCCTTTTGATAGCTTAATCATCGGAGCGTGACATCTGTCACGGACCCCCTTTTTCTGAGGTTTATCCTTCGTGATGCATATTTCTTGTATTGTTCATTTATGTGAAGATATTTTGTAATTTTTCTTCTTGTTTTAGAAGAAACAGTTTAGCTTTCTCATATATACATGTTGAATCATGGCTTACAAGTTGTTTCAAAATCATGTTCTTGCCATGGGAAAAATGAATATATATATATATATATATATATATATATATATATATATATATATATATATATATATATATATATATATGGAAAAAGTACTAATTAAAAAAAAATCAATAAGATAGATAGGTATTAACACATTAAGGTATGGTCAAGATGTATTGGACTCATGTTAACTTAAAAAGGGAAAAATAAGACATTTTTAACATTTTTAATTATGAGATAACCCTTCGTAAAGGCATAAAAGTTCCTCTACCTATCTAAACTCACGTTTATAATTAACCATTTCCTACTACTCCTTTTTTAGCCATCTAACCTCGACGTACTTCTCATCAACTTTCATTTCCCTTCTCCTATCTTTTTTTTTTTTCTTTTTTCTCTTTTCTCTTTCCTTCTCCATTTCTTTGTTGTAATTCTTATTTCTTTCTCTTCCAACATTTTTTTTTCTTCAGTTTAAAGTGCAGAAGAAACGTGTTTATTCAATGTCAATGTACCCCGAAATGAGCCACTTGAAAGCATAATGGTCCAATATTTGAACATGAACAATAACCTATGGTTAGTGGAATTGTGATGACTATACTAAATACTAATGATGAAAGGGTGGGTTGAGAAATAAAGAAGAAAGAAGGGAAGTTTTTATTTTATTTTTGGATTAAGAACCTTTTGCTAATACACTAAAAGGAGAAGAACTAAGTCATAGGGCATGGCCCTTATTTCAATTTATTTGAAAATTTATGAACAAAAGACCTTAAAAACCAAGCCTATGCCTCTTCATTTAAAAAAATATTTGATAAAGAATTAAAACTATAAAAAATTGATAAAGAGTTGCACCATATATGAGTACTATCTTAATGAACTTTGGATACTACCTAAAAAAACTGAATACTATAGTACCCAATGGGACTTGATAAATCTCCCAATATATCCTCTTCACCCAAAGAATAACTCTCCCTCAAATGTTGGAAGACAAAAATCCCAAGACCTGATAAATCTGATGGTGGTGTTCATGATTTGTGTCCCCTGTAACAAAGATATGAAGCTTGCTTCTGATTTCAATCCAACTGCAACCGGGAACTCTCTTCATCCTCTTCTCCCGCATCTCTTTCCTTATCATCGACACAGTCCGCCACCTACCAGCGCTGCAGAATGTGCATTCGACAGCATCATGATAATGACACATCTTAGGGGTCCAAGCCAGTATCTTCCTGGCTGCAGGCTCACAATTCCATATTGAATAGATCGGCAGCCGCCAAGCAAGGCCTTCCAGAACCCAATTCCTGGGACAAACGGCAGTTCTTGCAGAAACCTCTCTGCTTCCTCGAAACGCCCTGCACGTGACAGTAAATCAACCATACAGGCATAATGCTCAGGCGTTAGCAGGCCAGGGTGGTGCTCCTCCTCCTCCCTTGCTTTATTGAAATATGTATAACCCTTGTCAACAAGACCGGAATGAGTACAAGCCAATAATAGGCTGAGAAGGGTAACACTGTTCGGCCTTACATCTGTGTCCTGCATTCTTTCGAAGAAATCTACAGCTTCAATACCTCTTCCATGATTGGCGTAGCCCCATATCAAAGCATTCCAAGAAACTATATTCTTTCTGGGAAGTGTATTGAAGAGCAACAGACTGTCTTCCATGCTTCCACATTTTGCGTAGAAGCTAACTAGAGAGTTCCCAACAAACACATCAAACTTACCCAAGAACTTAACTGCGCAACCATGAAAGCTTCTGCCCATGCCAAGAGCTGCTATATTGGCAACTGCCCTAATGGCACAAGGAAAAGTAGAGTCATTAGGCAGCGTGCCTTCTCTCAGCATCTCAACAAAAAGATTCACAGCCTCACAAAGTTGTACCCATTTGGCTGTACCCACTAATCATTGAATTCCATGAAACTACATTTCTCTCAGGCATTTCCCGGAAAAGTGCTAGAGCATCGTCAAACATCTCTTTCTTCATGTACCCACGAATTAAAGTTGTGTGAGAAACGACATTTGGCTCATGGGTATCCTCAAAAGCTCTCTGGGCCTCCTTTATACCGGTCCGTTTGGCATAAAAATCCACAACAGCGCTACCTACAAACACATTCGACTCAAGGCCGATCTTGATTGCACAAGCATGGAGTTGCCTTCCTGAATTGAAGTCTTGCAGAGCCGTGGACGACGGAATTACAGTACCAAATGTGAACTGGTTGGGTTTGATATTCAACGCTATCATCCTTGAGAAGAAATGGATAGCCTCTTCGTGATGATTACACCGAGCAAAGCAGCCAATTATGGCTGTAGCCGAAGCCACATCCCAGTTAGGCACTTCATCGAACAGTTTACAAGCATTCCACAACGACTTCGATCCAAAGTAAGAGTAAACAATGTCTGGTTCGAGGACAGTGGTTCCTAATTTGAGGGCACGGGCGTGAGCTCTCTGGGTTTCTTTGAGCTGGATGTAAGCTAAAGTATGGGTTTCTCTTTTTGGCTTGAATTTGGCTAGAGACTGCAAAGTCTTGTAAGCTATGGAGTTCATGATGGTTACAACTTATAAGTTATAAGAAGTCCAAGAAAAACATGGAGATTTCATGGAAAATTAATACAGTAGACCAGATCCTAAACCTGGACGTGGTGGGATGGCCTTGCCTTGTTGAAACTCAAAATACAAGAGTCATTTTATATTGGACTCAGCAAATTAAATAGGCCTTTCTCCCTCTCTCAGAAATCAAATCAAGAAAAAAAAGAAAACAAAATTATCCGAGAAATGGCAGCCCAGGAGGATGTGGCCATATGGAAAAAAAGCCCTACTCACATATTTAGAGATAAAAGGACAGGAGGAGAAAATAAGAATACAGAGTTAATAACTGAATAAAGATTTTTGACATGGTGCATTCTTAGAATGCTGTGAGGGTTTTGCTTTGTAACATTAATCATACTCGTTTGCATAACAAGGAAACCAACCAGCAATGGATCATATACAAAAATTAAAAAGATATTTCAATCAGGACCTAACTATTCCCAATTACACAAGTTATTACACCATCATCAATTGATACCCATATTATAAACAGGGAGAAACACCAGAAGTTAGCACCATCCTTTAGAGTCTTCTTCGTTTCATACTTGGGATATGATATTTCATGAAATAAATATCAGTACTATCAGACGATGGGCATCCTCTGTTCAGGAATGAGCCTGAACCATTTGCAGAAGAGGACATTGGTGAAGAAGAGTTCTGAAAGAATCCATGAGATATCTCAAGGTATGAAGTATTGGATGCACTTTTCAAATTGACGGTAGATTTCTGGTCAACTAAAGAAGCGGCACCTTCTTTAATGGGAATGGGAAAGACTGGAATTTGCCAATTTTGCATTGGGGGAGGATTTTTGCCATCTAGGAAGAGGTCCAGCCAGAAGTAGAGTCTGAAGCAATGGACCTGCTTCCGTTACAGCCTTTAGGAACCCTCCCTTCTGAGGCAGTGGCTTTCTTTTAAGCAGCTTGACCATCACCATGGAAGCTCCATCAATCGTGCCCACTTCAGGGGAGACAATTCCCACTGGTAGAAGCCTTGGACGCGGATCACGATGGAGATGCGACACGGCGGGATACGGGACGACCATTCAAAAGCAGGGATACGAGATACGGCGAGGACACGACGTAATAAGATAAATAAAAATAATTGTGCTAAATATTGTCCTTAAAAAAGCAATTTAGATAAATAAAAAACAAATTATAAACAAACATTGTTTTTACAAATATTCAAGAAAACAAAACATAAGTAATACTAAAACTAAAGATTAGCATTTATCTGAATCAAATAAAATGAGAAAAACTGAGTTCGGGTTCGTCAAGAAATATCCACTTAATCTCAAAAATTCGCGTCTCTATGTCATTGGTGGCTCATCTTTCCGTGTTTTGGCATTTTGGGTCGCTTTCATTATAGTTTGAAGTCTTCTTGTGAGAAGTCGAAGGTGTTATGGACATAAACCCAGTCGCCGAGGGCTCTTTGGGGTGTCAAATTGTTTTATAATAGAGTGAATGAAATTATATGTGCTCAATTTCTTTAGCCCGACATGAGGATGAGCAAAGGTTGTCTGCTTGATTTCAATGTTATAGATTGAAGCATTGGTGCAGAAGTTCCATGAACAATCCACCATTTAATAAGACTCATGTACCACCAGTCATTGATGGAATCACTACTAGAAAAATCTTCCAAGCATACAGAAAAAGTAGCATACTCCTCGGTACTTGACTCCTTTCAACCACTTGAAAATATCTCTCAAAAACATTTTTCTTTCTCTTACTACTTCCATATCTCGATGTGGTGGGAACAAGATCATGAGATTCATCAGCCATTGTTGACTATAATACCTACAAGTTGAGTTATGACATACTTTATAAAAGTTAAATCATAGAGAATATCATTTATATTTAAATTATCAAAGCCTACAATTTAAACTCTTAAGATTACGGATTTAAAGGAATGAGCTAAGGAATGTAAAGGTGTATGGCTTTTAGTAGTCTTTCCACCAAGATTAATTCAATATCAAAAAACCTAAAAGTATAATTAAAAAATGATTCATATAAGTTCAAATATAATTAAAACTTTCAATCAAAACTCAAATATTTAACTAATAAATCTTAATTATACCTTGAATTTTAATAAACTTTATGTTCTTTCTTATAAATGAAAGCCCCTTCACTTTTCGATCATCGAATCCCACCACTCATAAATATTATGAAGGCAAGGTTTGTCAGTGTCAGCTAATCGAAGCATTTCATACATGGGAGCTATAAAGCTGAGGATATAATCCACATCCATCCAAAAGCCTTCATTTAGAATTTTATCCTTTACTTCTTTAGCTTTCACTACATCATCTTCTGTATGCATCTCCCATTCTTCACTTATAACTAATTTCTCCTCTTTTTATTGTCTTAAATCGTTTAAGCATAACAATAGTTGAAGCAAAACGTATATTGACCACTTAAAGTAACTTCAACTTGCAATGATTATTAAACATTGACAATGCGATTGCATGATTCATAATGATTCTTGATGAAAGAGGCATCACTTGAAACCGAAGAATCCAAACCACATTATTCATCTACATCAATATCTCATAGGTGTGACACTTGAGAATGAGTGGCATATGTTGCAGCCAGATTGAGTATGAACCCTACGGGGTCCAAAAAGATATCATAAAACTTTGCTTCCATAATGTAATCCTATTGCTTTGCGTTGCGGCATTATCAGTTATAACTTGAACTACTTTTTGAGGACCAATCTCTTGTATAGTGTCAATCATTCATCGGCTATAAAGTGTTTGTCCTTAGTCTCCCCCTTCAAAAAGTTTATTGCTTTCAGCTTATTGGCCCCTTTACGAAATGTGTGATGTTAATAAGTGATGATCTTCTTTGAGCATCGACCATCTATCAACTGCAAATGCTCACTCCTTTCTCATTCCAAGTCTTCTTGATTGGTTCAAATAAATTCTCAATATTACTCTTCTCCTTACCATGATAATGTAGTTCTTGTCTGTTATAGCACGGTGGGATATAACCTAGAAGTTGACTTGCACTTTTAAAGGCACGAGCCTAATAAGGATTTCTAGCAAAGTGAAAAGACAACCCCCCCAGTGTAAAACATCCTAGCTATCTCACTGTCGACTATTTCACGTGCACCCATATTGAATGTCTTCTCAATTGATCCAATAGACACATTTCTTCTTTTTGGATCAATAGCACTAGCACTAGCACTCGAAGAAGAATTCTCAAAATTAGATGTTGCAGCGCTTGATGTGGGTAAAGGAACTTGCTTAAGATTATATTGTTTTACCCTTTGTTCAGCTTCTCTCACCCATCGCATCTCAAACTAAATTTTCATTCGTTACTTTAGTACAAGATGCAACCCCGGCCCCTTTAATTTTCAACAAGTGAGCCTTGACTCTAATATGACCCTTTGTATATTTGTCTACAAAAATTGCATTGAAAAGCAACATTTCTTCCCCCTTTACCCAATTTCACTTCTCTCGTGATGTACCTCCATAATGGAGCATTGTCATCTTGATTAATAGTTGATCGCTTGAAGGCTCAGATTTACTACTCATTGTATAATTCTGCATCATAAAAACAATAATAAAAATCATGCATTTAAATTAATTTAAATTATTTCAAAGCCTAATCAATCTAATTTTTTATCCATCCATAAACCCTAATTGAATTAGGCTAATTCCATAAAATTTGCATGTTTGCATTCATTGAAATTCAAAATAAATTACAAAACAATCTAATCTAATTGTTCTCCACTTCTCCTTAATAAACTATAAAAAGAAGTAAGCATAAAAGACAATTAGGCAAAGCTGAAGAATAAATAAAATAAATAAATTGCATTGGCAATAAATTCAACTTCAACTTCATTCATTTTATCAACTGCTTCCTATTTTGTTGAAATCTCAAAATGTAGCAAAAATTTTCAAATTTTTTCTGTTTTTCCTTTGTTGTTTCTAAGAATTTAATGACTAGAAACTTTAAGGAAACCAAAAGCATTTAAAACTATTCTCTAGAGAAGGCAATTTGGGCCTTTTGTAGGATTGTTGGACAATAAAGTATAGTGAAAAATTTGAAGTGGCATATTGTAAAATTAAAGGGGTAAAGGGGGTAAAGGCCAAAGGGGACAAGCCGTCCAAAATTATAGTGGGCAATTTGGGCCTTTTATTTAAAGTGGGGTAAAGGAAGAATCAAGAAACATAAGTGAAAAATTGAAAATGAATGGACAAGCCGTTCGAGCTTGCCGCTTGGAGTTCCGAGGAGACGGCGTCTCAGTCGCCGACTCGCCGGCTCCGTGCTAAAGGAGCTCCTCCCAGTTCCTACAACCCTCAGTCCCTCACCTCGCTTTCCCTTTCCAAATTCCATAATCTAGAATCCTTAGCAGCTAGCCAGCCTTTATCTTTGTCTCTCCAGTCGAAACCCTCCTGTATTACCTAAGTATCTTTAATTACCACAGATATGGCATGACCGTGACACACCACCTTATTAGAAGTGCATGATTCCCTCTCCACGCCTAAGGTCCTTAGCCTCGGCTTCCCCTTTCTCATTTATTCCCTTCTTCCCTCTCTTCTTTTTTCTTTCTTCTTTAATCTTGATAGCCCTAATTTCAGTAATTTGAATTTCTTTTTTCCATTTTTTTGGGTGATGAGATGAGATGATTCCCTTTGGGTGATGACTAATGAGTTCGCAAAGATTTCTTTTTGTGTTTTCATGAATCATGAGAAAAAAATGCAATACGTGAAAAAAATTCAACCTAGGGTTGAGGTGATCCCGATCCTTATCGAAAAAAAAAAAAAAAAAGAACTTAGCACACCTTTTCTCCGGTGTCGTTGGCGTTGTGGGAGTGTCGATCTTCGGCGTCGATCTCTGGCGTCGTCAGTTGTCATTCACTCTCACTTCCCAATCGGCCAATCCAATTTCTTTCGTGTGGTTTTTGTGTATTTTAGGAAAAGGAACAATCGCGTTTTTTACTCATTGAGGAAGAAGAGGAAAAGACAAATTAGAGTTTTTTTAAGCCCAAAAAAGAAAAAAGCCCATAAAATATGTCTGTCGTGTCCAGTAGTGTCTCCATCGTGTCCGACCCATATCCAAATCCTTTAACCTACCCCTATTTGGTCTTGTCACATACGTGAAGTATCACGGACACTTATCGGCAGTGTCTGGTGTGTGTCCGTGTGTCCTTAATAAAACCTGAGACAGCGCTCCACAAAATTAGCCGATATCAGGTGTAAGCCCACTTGCATATTCCCAATAATCAAAATGCGCAGGAAAAAGAAAATAAAGAGGAAAAGGGAAAGAAAGAAAATTTGAAGGAAAATAAAAAATAGGTTTGTGATTTTGGTTCCAATTAGCAAGAGTAGTATGTGCATAGAATATAATTCAGAATTTGGAGCAGAGGATTCTCATCAGAAATCTAGTTTTTAATGATAAGCACAGTTATGAGCCTCAAAATCTTTGATGTTCTGAATCATTGAAGTGAGCCATCCTTTCCATGATCATAATCATGAAACCTTTTCATTCTCTTTGAATCCTTCCTTACTCATATGTTGTTGTAGGGACATGCAATACAACACAATTTAAAAACAAAAATGAAGATTTTACCAAAGAAACTAGAATTTGAAAGAATTTTTGTTTTTGTCATAATTTTCACAACATCATAATACTGAATTGGCACTTTACCCTTAAAAGAAATAGAAAATCTTACTCTGATGTAGACTTATTGTCTTCTAAATATCAAATTTTGCAGCAGTGGAAACTATAGAAACGGAAGTTGTTGTTACTTGGATCGTCTTACCTTCGGGGCATCAACGACGCGATGTGAACCTACAAAACAAAAAAAATGGGTTCGATGGCTGTGTGCTAGCCGCCTCTCCGATGATTAAGTCAACAAAAGGGGTGGAGAAGAGAAGGAAGGGAGTCAGCGCAGTTGGAGTTGCATACCTTTCCCTCAAGGGGGAGTCTCTGTTTTATATTCGAACTTCTCCTTGATTTTAGGAAAGATAATCTTGTGATTTTGGTGATAAGATCTCTCTTTTCTTATCAAGGACTAGTTCTTCCTTATCAAGGATTAATGTTTTTGAGACGTATGAGATTTGGACACTAGGAGATCCGTGGATAAATATCATGCGAGTGATTTCCTCCTTAATATAGTTATCCATATATAATACCCTTTCCATATGCGGTAGGATGGCCGGCTGGGGGACTTGGGATCCTATACGGGTTCTAGGATTCTACCATCTGGTTGATTCCCGTGTGGTTTTGATATAGTGGGCCGTCATGGGCCGCTTCATGAGCTGGCCGGATAGTGGGCTGCCCACGGGCACTAGGCTGATGAGTGAGTGAATTACGGGCCTGATACGGTATCATAATGCCACACTTTTTTCCTCGGCTTGGAAAGTTATGCTCTTCTAGTCAGAGAAAAATATTGTGTTTCGAGACCCTATGTATGGAAAATTGTAGATTATTAATGATCATATGTTCTAATGCGTCTGTTACATGTGATGTCCCAATGGTGCATTCAATGCACCTTTTGAAGTTCCACCTCTATATATATGGGGATGAACCTCCGGAGTCTATGGAGTTGTCAGTAAAGTTTCTCTTACGTACACGGCTTAACCACACTACTATGATTTCTTCCCCCTCCGGCGTCATAAGTCGCCAAGATTGGAAAGTTATGGAGGAAGGCTTTGAAGTCTCTGACTATTTATTGGCTAATGGATATTGTGTGTTTAAGACGGCGTTTGTGACCTATCAAGTGTCCTAGATGGGAAGCTAATTATACTTAACGTCCACCTTTTGAGCTCTTTGGTGGGCCTTGCGTAGGTCACTTGAGGTCATGGTCGAGGTGCGATTGTGCGGTGCATGCTGAGTTATGTGCTGAGGCTAGGTGCCCCCTGTGCAGGCGCCCTGCGGGTCGTAGTAGTTAAGGTGTATGGGCGAGGGCTGAGCCTTCAATAAGCATTCCAGGACTCTTCTTTTTCTTTGACCCTTTTTTTTTTTTTTGTCAATCAGTTTAGTATGGTTGTCTGGACATATTTGTGATGGGTCTATCATGGTTGTTTGGGCGTTTTTGGTTTGTGTAACCACCGATGCCTATTGGCACATTTTAATAAGATTTGGTTTATGGCATACTTGTTCACCGAACTTTCTATCTTTCATTCTTTTTGTGGCCCAGCCTTGACTAGGGAGCAATGAGCTTGAAGATGGCTGCAGGAATCAACTAATGGTTGTGAATGTGTTGAATTTTTGACTTGCAAAATTTTGGATTACACTTGCACGGCTAATGGGCTCGGATTATCAAATACTCATTTAAGGGCGTGACACGAACTTAGGCCATAGTATGTGTCGGTGATTGATTTCCTTGGTGGGTTCTTCTGATGATGAGCTCGTAGTGGTTTAGAATTTTATAGATAAAGCATGCAATGAATACAAAGCGTGGGGTGAGGCGTGTTCTCGTGTAGTCCGATCTACTGCGCATTTAATGCTGTTGTACCTTACCTATAGGGATGAGATCTAGAAGTTCTTGATCACTTTAAAGCCTCTGCCTTTCTGAAAATCCTGTGAAACCTCTGTGATACTCTTGAAGGTTTTGGCCAAGTAGTCATTGAAGGTTCCCGACCATTTTCGACCTCTTTGTGGGTTTTTCCTCTGCTTAGCTTCCAATTTTGGTTGCACGGATTGTTTTGTTTGTACGAATTTTTTTGTTTGTGTTGGTTTTTCTCTAGTCTTGCCTTGAATATGCGCTTTTCAGTCGCCGGTAGGGTTCTAGCGATGGAATCTTATGCAACGTTTTAGGATGTACTCATTCCTAGATGCACCCCAATAGTTTTGGGAAAGCTCCTCATACTAGGGTTTTGGTCCAACTATTATTTCGCTAAGAGATCCTCGAGTTGATCCCCTTTCTTTGTTTGTTTTGTTGAATGATGGGGAGGTCAGTGGGCTTCCACGATCGGGTTGGAACATGAAGGGGGTCGGTGAGTCGCCTCTTGCAAGCGACCTTGTGGCTTCTATGTCCATGAAGGAGCCAGATTCCTTCTATCAGTCACGGCTGACGTGGCTTAGAATTTTCGGACTGGTCAGCTTTCTCCATTATAAGACATGCAGATAACGCTATCTACTTCACCAGGGAGCAGTTCGCAACTAGACTTCACTTCCCCGTTTCGTCATTGGTGAAGCAATTCCTACACATCACCCGGGCTCCTCCTGCGCTTATTCATCTTAATGTTTTTCGGATTTTGATGGGTTGTAGTGTTCTTAACTTTCTCTAACAGTTGGTAATTTCGCTGGTAGAGATATGTTTCATCTATAAGCTAAAACTGGGGACCGAGGGCCAGCTGTCTATGTCGGCCCACAGCCCCCCGTCTACAATTTGTGACCAGGCTCCCTGATTTCCCCAAGACTAAGGCGAAGGGGGCTATTCTGGTTAGGGCCCGTGGTACGAGACGCCCGCCTCTCTAGGGCTTCATTTTAATGTGAATCAATCTCTATTGTTCCCAGGTTGGTCTTAGTTTGGTTGCAAATCATGTTCTGCTAAATGATCTGTGTTTTGACTTTCATAGTTTCGGATGCTATCGAGGTGGCGCAAGCGTCGGCTAGTCAATTGGATTGAAGGGTGCTGGAGAACATTAGACGATTCTTGGAATAACGGTAGAGCCGATCCTTGAGCTTTGCGGCGGCGGATTTATGAGTTGGCCTCTACGCATTTCACCATCATCCACGTTGTTCCCCGCTCGTTGCCCACTAAGCTCATTGAGGGAGAGTTTTTTGTTCTCACCGACCTCTATAAGTCAAGCCCGGGTAGCTCTTCTCAGGTAGTTGCTACTCAAGAAGATCAAGCAGAGGCCACTATAGGGACCTTAGTGAAAAGGGTTATCCCAGGACACCCTGGCACTTGAAGTGGGGCTACCCCTCGACCGAAAGAGAAGAAGAAAAATAGGACAAGAGACTCTCCGACAGCGAAGGTAGTGAAGCCCAGCCAGGAGTTAGGAACTTCGTGGTTGAGGTGCGTAATTTCGAGGAAGAGAAATGTCAGGAACGCCGCGGGTTTACGCACGGATGCATAGCGGCTGCGGTGAAGATGAGTCCACCCACATGTCGATGGGAAGTGTTCAAGCGGGTCTTCACGAGGTGAAAGAGGCTCAAAGGAGCTAGCAATCATTTCAATGGACTCCCGATCCGGCCCAGCCATGATAAGCCCGAGTCTTGAAGGCGCTCGGTGGTCGGTACACCCTTGGAAGAGGGATCGATTGGGGGCCTTCGATGTCATGAATTAGAGAAGGGATCGTCAAGGGTGGCTCAGCGACAGAATCTCCCGCCCAAGCATCACCGAGGGACACAGTCACATTAGGAAAAGGCTGTGACCAGTGCTGTGAGCACATACGTTCCTCACATGAGAGGGATCCATCGCCCGTGGTGCATGGTTACCACGATTTGGAGGGTGCTCGAGATCATCCATCACGCTGGAGCCTTTAACCGGTGGAGCCTCGATTCTTATACCTGACCTCTATCCTAATTACTTCCGAGTACTAGTGGCAGCTCGCGCAGAGCAGTATTCCATCCTATTCCCCGTCTACATGGATAAGGAGGCTTTCCAACCAGTGGTCGAGGATGGGATGCTTATCTGTAACCACGACTTTCACTGATCGGCTGAGCTGGTACGTGTTGGTTTTTAGTACTAGATTACTAGTTATGCGTAGTAATTTTCTTCTGAATTTTTCTTTCACAAGTCATGACGGAAATCAAGAATATGGCTCACCAGCATAGGGAGTTTCAATACCGGCTAGATGATCTTGAGAAACTACGAAGAAACTTGTGCAGCCCGGCCGTTTCGAGCATCGAGGCCTTGGATCTTTGCTTTGGCTGAGTAAAATCAAGTCAAAACATTGGGCGAGGCCATTTGGGTGCGAAAAAAGATTGAATGGGCGGAAAAAGAAAAGAACGAGGCTAAGGCAGAGGCTAGGTGGCTCGTCGGCGAGTGCGATGCAGGTGATGCTGGGTAGAGCGAATATTGGCTTTGACTCGGCAGAGATTCATGGCGCCTGCGGAGGAAGACGGGCGCAGGTTAGAGGTTAAGGTTACCCGCCTAGCGGTTGGACGAACATCGCTTTTTCTAGAGCTTCAGGCATCCAAAGATGAGGTGTCTTTTCTTCATTTCCAGGCGAGTAAGGACAAGGAAGCCATAGATGAAGACTACCATAAAGCCCAGGAGAATATTTTCTCTTATGGCTACGGATGTTGCACGTTCAAACACAATATCTGTGGTGACCAGCCAGGGATTTCGGATGGCATGCCTGACTCTTTCGACCCGGCTTCCTCCCGAAGTATTTTTGCCAATCTGAGGTGCTTTAGTAGTAATAGTTAGGCCAAAGGCGCAAGGTCTAACATCCTGGATGTTGGCAATAAGTAGCCTTGGGTATGGGCTCTATGGGCGGCGTCCTCTAGCTTTGATGATTTCAGCGCGCCCGTCATGGGCTCTTAAAACATACGCCTGCTAGTGAGTGAGGCGCTTAAGGTATGGCCCGTCTAAGGACCGTTTATATAGTTGTCCGTTCATGAGTGAAACCAAGGTACTGGACATTTTGGGACTTGTGGGCCCTCGGGCCTTATGTCAAACTGTGACTCTCAGAGGCTGAATATAGCGGACTATTTGAGTCATCCAAGAGGGACATGCTTCGTCTATTTCGTTTACCCAGCTAGCAATAATCAGCGACTCTAGTTGGTAGTAGTCAGGCAGGAGCATTATTTCTTTTATTGGTAGGGACGCGGACACGACTGCTAATGTCTCTGCCCTTTCATTTGAATCTCTCGAGATGTGCTCTAGCTTCCAAGCCACAAAGTTTCCTAGTCATAGGGTGACCAGACTTACATACTTGGTCATGCGCTCGTCTCTTGTTTCTATATTACCATTCTGTATCTGCTCACCAATTAGATACTATAATTAACCCACAAGTCTTCAATATGCAGATAATGTCTTATGAGTATATATGCTAAATCTGTTTAAGTCAAATAACTTAATTGCCTCTCTTTCTCAGATCAAGATTGGGAAATCTAAATGTATCCGTCTGTATAGCACCGTCCATTCAAGTCCACCGACGAGAGTTGTCTAGTTTCATTTCTTGTTGAGGAATTTCCACTAAAAAGTCAGCCAGTACCTGCCCCTTTAACGCTAAGTGAGGTTTATATTGAATACCGAACTCACTCAGTTCAATTTCCCACCGAGCCATTCGTCTTGACAGGTCAAGCTTATGTATACTGCTTCTCGGAGAGGTTGGTGAAATCTGATGGGGTGCGCTTTGGAGTAAGGGCCAGTTTTTACTTAACTACCTTGAGCTAATGTCGCGACTCAAGGCGGTGTCTCCAGTTTCTACCGGACGGGACTTTCTTACAAAGAATATAGGCCTCTGCTTCCGATATTCATCTTCTTTGAATAAAGTTGCACTTACTGAAACATCATAAACAGCTAGGTAAAGATAAAGCATCTCACCTGTCGGGGTTAGCCAGAATTGGAGGTTCGGTGAGATACTGCTTGATTGCCATGAAGGCCTGGTCGCATTCCATATTCCAACCGATCAGTTTTGCCCCTTTTAAAGTGGTAAAGAACGACTTCAATTAGGCTATAAAACAAGAGATGAATCGCCCCAGAGCCACCCGGCTTCTTGGTCAGTTCTTCTTGGCTCACTTTTACGGAGGTAAGAGTATGAGATTCCATAATGGCCCTGAGTTGAATAGGATTGGCCTTAATCCCCCTCTGTATTACCATAAAGCCTACAGGAACTTGCCTGAACTAACTCCGAACGCACACTTTAGGGGATTTAGTTTCATATCGTTCGTGCGCAGCAGCTCAAAAGTTTCTTGTAGGTCCTTTATATGATCGGGGCATTCTTTGGATTTGACAAGCATATCGTCAATATAGACTTCCATGGTCTTGCCCATTAGCAGTCAAAATATCTTTGTCACCAATCTCTGATAGGTTGCTCCGGCATTCTTCAAACCAAAAGGCATCACATTGTAGCAGTATAGCCCATGTGGTGAAATGAAGGTCGTTTTCTCTACATCATGAGGATGCATAGAGATCTTGTGGTAACGGTGTCCGAAATGGCCGATCATGCCCGGCCCGAGACATCAATTATCCCGATCTATTCCGTGAGAGGAAGTTACCTTTGGGCACGCTTCATTGAGGTCCGTATAGTCTACACATACTCTCTATTCTGACCCTTCTTTGGGGGCGACCACCCACGTTAGCAAGCCGTTGAGATATTTGCCTCTCGATAAACCTACTCTCGGAAGATTGTCTACTATGCAGATATCTTATGACACTCTGGAATAAACGCCTTATCTTTTGTCTAATAGTTTCGATGAGGTGATAATGTTCAGTTTGTGAGAGACCAGAATCGGGTCGATTTCGGCCATGTCTAAGTGACTCCAGGTGAATACGTCTGCGTTTCTCAACAATACACGTTATAGCTGCTCTTTTTCTTTGCTAGATAACAAAGTGCTGACATATGTGAACTTCTCCCACCCATCCAACGCTGTTGTCTCCAGAGGATCCATGGCTCATGGATCCTTTTCTTCCGCCCTGACCTAGGTGGCGAACTATGGTTGCTATGTGGGAATGTAAGCCTCGAGGGGAAGACTATCTGAGCTCTTTTCCCCTATTTGTTCCTGTATGGATAATTGGTAACACTATCGTGCGGCCAGCTAATTGATTAGAAAGTCCTTTTGCCTCATTGGTCAAAATAATACTATCGAATTGATATGTTGAAGGAATTTGGCCTTCATTGAGTGCAGCGGTCACGGCTTACTATGCGGTGTAAGGCCACTAAGTCTTGGGCCCATTAAACAAGCTTTGTTGGGTGATTGTTCCTGCTTGTACAGAAAGTGTGATGTCTTCTAGTGTCATGGTTGTTGCGCAGTTGAAACCAGAGAGGACTCGTCCGGATGAGTTCAACATTCATGAGGAAAGCTTCATCTGGTTGAAAGCGGGTAGTTGCAACAAGTCTGTCGCACTACCAAGATCTACCAGTACCTTATGCACATCAAAACCACTAATACAAAGGGTGAGTACAAGTGCATCATGATGGGGCATAATGACCCTGTTTGGGTTTACTGGGGGAAAGGATATAGGGCCATCTATTGGCTTGGTCTCCTCCCTGCTACCCCCTGTATGGACAGTGTTTACCCGAGCCTTAATCGTGGCTACTCTCAAATGCTTCTTCTATTGGCGCTTCGATTGGTATTGGTCATGAAAAGCCAGTCCCCACAGTATCTGACTTATGCGGTGGTTGGGCAGTGCGACCACATCATTGTGATTTTATGCATTATAGGTGTAGATTCCTCGGTGCTTCCTAATTTATCTTAAATTGCCCCTCTTTAATTAGTCTTTCCACTAGGAATTTTAGGCTCCGAAACCTATTGGTCTCATGCTCGTGATCTTTGTGATAATCGCATCATACAAATGGGTTTCTCTGAGAGGGGTATGTCTAGATTGGCGCGGGCCATTTGAAATCTAGCAAGTCATGAATGAGGGGTAGCAACCTCTCATAGGTGATGTTGGGGGAGTGGTGCAGGCTCCTCTTTTACATGGCGTTCTCGGGATCGCTTCGATTTTGCCTTGACCTTCTTGAGAACCGGGGAGGCTTCTTCCTCGACTTTCTACTTCGAACCCGGCTTGCTTGTGATCATGATTGTTTGAGTTGCTGCACGGATGTTATCATCTAACGTTGAATATCTATCTGCCCGTCTGCATAATTCTTCCATTGTAGTCGGCAGGTCTAAAGACAGTGAGTGGAAGAAAGGGGTAGATGGCTTGAAGCTTCTTCTGAAGTTCTGAAAAACTGCGTCCATGTTGTAAATCTTTACCTTCTTGACAGCTTGCCTAAACCTCCTTGTGAAGTCCCATATGGTTTCGTCCTCTTGCTTTATAATAGTTTGCAAAGAACTAACATTCCTCTTCTGACGTACTAAACAAAGGTTTTGAGAGACAAATACGGTCAAAAGCTCATTGAACGAATTTATATAATTACGCGGGAGTTTATGAAACCAGGCTAGTGCAGGCCCTTAGAGGCTGGCCAAGAAGACTTTGCATAATAGATGGTCATTGACGGCGTTCAAAGTCATTACCTGGTTGTAATGGAGCATGTGATCATAAGGGTCGCTAGAACCATCGAACATAGCAAAGGTTGGCATGACGAACCCTTGGGGTGGCTTGTAATTGAGGATGTGTTGCCTTACACAGGGAAGAGTATTTGGAATCCGACCAATAAGAAGCGGCGATAAAAAATTCTTATTTGAGGCTGCATCGAGGATCCAAGCAATTTAATGAAACTAAACAATGAAACAAGGAAATCCAGATCTTACCTCATGTAGACCGAATCCTTTTCGACTAGTGCAGATTTGCTTAATCACACACACGCTGAAACACAAGCGGGGGCTCCTTACGGAAGCGATCCGGCGACGCGAGCTAAGGCGATGCAATATGCAAATGCCCTCTAAGGTATCCTACGAGCGGCTAATGGATGGGATGGATGTGCTGGCACCTTATGATAGGTCTTTGTCCCATGGAATCAAGACACCTTAGTGTCTTCCCAAAACTCTAAAAATTCTCTCAAAAAACCGCCCACTTCAAAAGAACCACCTCCTTTTAGATGATAAACCCCATATTTATATCAAGCCTCTCAAACCCTATTATTAAAACGAATTTAAACCAAATTCCATTAACTATTAATGGGCTTAGGCTTGGGCTTAATCATGGGCTAGAGAGAGAGCCTTTCTAACATCCCATTATAACTCATTCTTATGTGTGACCTTATAGGTTCACTCAATGTTGGCAGCGGGCCCAAATCATATTCTAAGCCCACAATTTATAATTGGTCTCTAGCAAGACATTATAACTACCCAAATCAAGTAAATTCGATGACTCGAAAAACCTTACCATAGTATGATATTAGTCCTTGTCACACGATGTCTCGATTAAGCACAAAGCATGGATGAAGTCATCTTTATACAACTTAACAAGCTGATTCTCGGGGCAGACCGACTAAACAAATGATATTACTGATAACTCCTATCAATCTCATTCGAGCACCCGCCACGCATTTCTCGCCCCACTTATCAAGAGGCTAATAGACATCCTACTCAATTAAGAGCTGACAAATTCCTTCACTATCACTCATTCACATGATTTACCGCATGCCTTCAACTACAGCCTATATTACCATCCCGTAAAGACGCCATTAAGCTACGTCAAGACACGGTTCTCGTAGGAATCCATGGCGACCAGTCGAAATACTCAATACTACTCATCAAGAATGAGAATACCATGATATATCCATGTAGTATTTCTCATAGCTGGTTAGTCCAATAACATGAACTTAACATGTTTATGTTTTGAGTAATATCTATGTTCACTGAAGAACGTGGTCTTTTCTCATAAAATATAATACTTTAATTTCAATATTATTCCTACAATAATGATCGACATGTGACTATTTGCATAGTGTTCTTTATGCCTTAAGGTTTTACTTTATCAAGTCACATACTTGATGACATAAAGCTTTAAGAGCCAACTATTCATGATCTCGATTTTATCAAGTTAAACCACAATTTAAATAACAAGATAAAAATGATAAATGCCTCATGTATATAAACATATAATGACAATGTATATGCCATCGGCTGTGAGCATCACTAACAACTCCCCACTAGCTCTAAGCCCAATCGTATAAATCGAATGCCTATCGATCTAGTATGACTATCATGCTTCATCGGTAAGATGTTTACCAAAGGATCAAGAATATCATCGTATTTAACTCTACATATCTTAACATCTCCTCTCTCAATGATCTCACGAATATGCGGAATCCAGTACGTGGTTTGGATCGCTGATGGATCCGGGCTCCTAAACTCGAAAGCAATAGCCCCATTATTGTCATTACACGCCCACCGGGTTTGTAATGCTAGGAATTACACCTACCTAAAAATGAATTTTTGATCCAAACCGCTCCACCGCATCTAAGGTAGTTGCGCATCACCAGAGCAGAACCCGCCACTTTAGGTCTCGCTTGAAACTTCTCCAACTCACAAAGACTTCCATTCAAACAAAACACGAAACCGTATTGCGATCTAAAGTCATCTAAGCCGCATTGAAAAACCAAAGATCAGATAACCACTTATAACTAGCTCGCTCATTCAATTAATATAGATAAAAATATCCTCGGGTTCTTCTCAAGTACTTTTAAGGATATTCTTGGCTACTATCGGTGAAGACATTCACCTGGATCTGTTGGAATTTACTTGTCATGCTTAAGGCATAGGAGACATCGGTCGGGTCTGAAAGCATGGCATACGTGATAGAACCCGATAAGCCTGAAGCATATGGGATTTATCCATGTGCTCTCTCTCGTCGCCGTGGTTGGACATTGAGACTTCTTGAGCTTAATGCCATGAGACGTGGCGAAACCTCTTGGAATCTTGCATACTAAACCTCTTTAGCACTTTGTCCTATGTACCCGCTTTGACTCGGTAGAAATACTTAGTTGAGATCTATCTCTATAAATCTTTATGCCTAGGATGTAGGCGGCTTCACCTAAGTCTTTCATTGAAAAACATTTCCCCAACCTACAAGGTAGGGATGTCATTTCCAATGAGTAAGATGTCGTCCACATACAGCACTAAGAAGACAATTGCACTCCCACTAACCTTCTTGTATACACAAGGCTCATCTTCATTTTTCATAAAGCCAAACTCTTTATGACCTCATCAAAGCGAAGATTCGGCTTATTGAAGCCTCAACAATCCATAAATGGATCTTTGGAAGCTTACACACCCTCTTAGGATCAACAAAACCCTCGAGGTTGTGTCATGTACATCCTCGGTAAGTTTCCATTAAAAACCTTGTTTAGACATCCATTTTCCAAATCTCATAATCGCAGTAGCGCATCAATAAAGCATCAAACTCGCCTGCAAACAAGTGAAAAAAAAGGTCTCATCATAATCCAATACCATAGATTTGTTTGAAACCTTTACGACTCTGTCGAACTTGAAAAGGTCATATCATGTTTGATCTTATGAACCCATTTACAACCAATGACCTTAGCACCCTCAGGTGGATCAACCAAATTCCAAACCTGGTTATTGTACATTGATTGCATCTCAGACTTCATGGCTTGAAGCCATTTTTCATAATCTGGGCTCATCATTGCCTCATGATAGATTGTGGGCTCAAGAACAAGTCAATTAATATAGATAATGTGCATAATGAGCTAGCAAAACTAGAATTGAGCATTCAAGATCTTGAAGAAGGGATAGAGTTCTTTTCAAGAGGTTTAATCAAAACCAGGGTGTCTCTCCTCAACATCCTCAACAACTAGCTGGAACATGGTATAGATTCATGGGCAAGGACCCATTGATTTTTGCATACTTATAAATGAATGAGAAATACAAATACAATTTCAAATTTTTCACCATAAATCAGTTCCCATATACACACACTCAATGGCAGTATTTTGCTTCTTCTCCTTTTATAATATGATGGTTCATCTAAGGTCTCAAGTTGGTTAGGAATCGGCTTAGAAGGCATTCTTGGTTTATCTAGAGAAAGACTTCCACCATGGAACATTTATAAAATTTATCAAGATGGTCAAGGATTTTTTTTTACCATGCAATAAGCAAATGTTTCTATCATTGAGTGTTTTTTAGAGAGAAGGCCATGATCAGAAATGATCCCATTTGACCTAAACCCACTCTGGAAGCCGATTCCTCAATAACCCACTTGCCAAGTTGCAGTATTAATTTGTGCCACAGTCATGACTCAAGCGCACCCACATGGGGTTTTCCATAAGAAATTTTGAAGAAAAAAGGCATTGGCATATATGAAAATAATCACATGATGAACCTTCTGATCTAATCCAGGCTACACAAGAACTGTCTGAAAGCCTGTTTTTTCAATAAACTAATCGGATCAGACAATAACCTGCTGATCCAATCAAAACCATGAAGGGACAATGCACTATAAATTGATTTAAAGCCCTTGAAGATTCCTTGTGTCTCTGTAGGGCATGATACCATTCACATGGTCACTACAATTTGTATATAATTGACTGCAGCTGCCTCGTGTGCAGCCATTATAACAGGATTTAGGCAGATGCACACATGCACAGATTGTATATTGGGTTCATCATTGTCTTTCAAAATTAGTTGCAACTACAAGCCAGCACAAGTAGGACTGCAATCTTGTCTCCCTTACAGCATAACTCCATCTATTATGCATCAATATTATGGTTTTATATTTCCTCATAAGCCATGCATGGTTATATGGAAGGAGACAAGGCAGCAATACCACCATTCACGATGTATTTTAATGCATTATCTAAACAAATGTGAGATGCTGCTGCACCAAGGTTAATGACATACAAGATTAATGTAGAAATCTGTTTACAGAAAGTTATAAGTTGAGCAGGGGGACTCTAACCAAGAAATGGAAAACATGGTATCTAAGTCAATTCAAAATCGAATTTGCAAGTGTTTGAGAGTTGAGTAGATGAGATTCCTGATTCCTGATTTCCCTCTTCCCCCAATTATACATGGATAAAGATGCCAAGGGAGGAAGTCTAAATTGTTACTGCTGAGTCTTCTCTAAGAAACATGGCTTCTTCAGTCAGTTTCTGTGTGGCCCCAGTATCCCTGAGGCAAATTTCCTTGATGGCAATCATATATGATGAAGAGCCATACCTGTTTTTGTTAACATTTTTGTTATAATTTTCACACATCAGAATACTGATTTGGCACTTTACCCTTAAAAGAAATTGCAAATCCTAATCTATTACAGACTTGTTGCCTTCTGAATATGAAATATGCTGCAGCAGAAACTATAGAAACAGAAGTAGTCTTTATTCATGTTCGGTTATTGTCACACAACTGCTATACATGGAGGGGAAAAAAAGGAGAGATGTATCTATGAATAGGTGTAGAAAAATTACTTCTATTAGAAGAGATTTTGAGTGCCAGTCGTGGGCTGCATATTCTATGAATTATTTCTAAGATCATATTATGATAAGCCTGTTATTTTCAAAGGTAAATTATTTGGGTGGTGAGTTGGAGAATTAGTTGGAGGGGGACAACGCATAAACATCGCTGGGATATCATTAAGATCCAAATCAAAATCACATTACCATCCATTGATAGTTGGAGAGGAAGAGATTCTTCTTGTCCCCTCACCTCATAATATATATTGATCATAGGCCAAAGCAAGGCCAAGTATCTGCAAATTGCAAGAGATATCTGTGATAACAACTTCTCCCTAGCTAGGAAGAAATAAATGGCTGTCTCTCCTTTAAACCCAAAAGCCTATTATCATGCTCGGTCCATCAGCTTGCCCTCTAGAGCACACCCACTCATTCCTGAGTTTGATGAGCTCTTGCATAGATTAAGAGCTTCTGAAGCCACCTCATCATCATCATCATCATCAATAAGCCACAAACTTTGTGGCCTTAGAGATCTATATGATTGTGTTGATAATTTGCTTCTGCTTCCATTCACTCAACAAACCTTAGCTCAATCCTGCCATGAGCAATGGGTTGATGAGCTGTTGGATGGATCTCTCAGGCTTCTGGACATTTGTGGCATGGCTAAGGATGCCTTGTTGCAGACTAGGGAAGGTGCACATGAACTTCAATCTAGCATGCACAGAAAGCGAGGAAGCGAAAACAGGATCTCAAGTGAGGTTGAGACATATTTAACCCTTAGGAAGAAGGTAAAGAATGCAATCCACCAGGCTCTAAGGAATCTGAAGGGAATGGAAAAGCAGTGCAGATTCCCTGTCTTGAACAAAGACACTGAGACCAGCTCCCTGATCAGCATGTTAAGAGAGATGGACAGAGCCACTGTCAATGTGTTTGAATCTCTGCTCTCCTCAATAGCTGGAGCAACACCAGGGCCAAAGCAAAGCGGCTAGTCTTTAGTCTCAAAATTGATGCAGCGCAAGCACGTGGCATGTGAGGAAGCAGCAGCTGATCAAAGTGAATTTGAGAAGGTGGATAATACATTGTCAACCCTCCTTGGCAACAAGAACAAACCAGTTAATGTAGTGCATGTTGATAATGTGCACAATGAGGTATCAAAGCTGGAATCGAGCATTCAAGATCTTGAAGAAGGGATAGAGTTTCTTTCAAGGCGTTTAATCAAAATAAGGGTGTCTCTCCTAAACATCCTCAGCCACTAGCTGAAAATAGTAAAATACAAAGTCATGGGCAAAGCCCCTTTGATTTTTGCATACTTGTAAATGAATGAGAAATCAAATACAATTTTTATATTTCACCATAAATCAGTTTCCATATACAGAATCTTTTGCTTCTTCTCCTTTTATGATACGATGTACAATCTCTGGTCTCGGCTAGGTTAGGAATCTACTCAGGAGGCATTCTTGGTTTATCTAACCCCACTCTGGAAAACTGATTGCTCAATAACTTAGATGCCAAGTTGCAGTATTAATTTGTGCCAGAGTCATTGTTGTTACCTTGATCGTCCCGGGGCGTGCAACGACATCGATGTGGTGACTACAGAACGATCTGTGGTGCCATGGCCTTTGAGCCCAAACAATAGGCCAGCCGCTCGGGGCCCATGCTGGCTCGCCACATGGGCGGCCCAAGCGACCCGTATATTAAAACCACCACAGGAACCAACCAAGCGTCTGATCCTAGAATCCGTGCGGGGTCCCGAGAATCCTCTAATTCGGCCGTCCTACATACATGGAGGTTAGTCAAAAATAAATATGTTGGGAGAAAATTACGCATAGGATGTTATCCACGGATCTCCCGATATCGAATCGATACACATTTCAAAAACATTAATCATTAACAAGGGAGAATTGGTCTTTGATAAGGAAAGAGATATTTTATTTCCAAAATCATGAGATTATCTTTCCTAAAATCAAGGACAAATTCGAGTAGAAAACAAGAACTCCCCACCGAGGGAAAGGTATGCAATCCTAACTGTCGAACTTCCTTCTTCTTCTCCATCCTTTTGTTGACTTAAGCATCGGAGAGGCGACCAGCACACCGCCTCCAGACCCCCTTTTTTGCAGGTTTACATCGCTCCGCTGATGCATCGGAGATCATACGATCCAAGTAACAACAATTGGCGCCATCTATGGGAATCGAACAAAAAGTCTCATCGACAAAGTGCAAGGGCTTGGCTCAAACAATAGCTCCGACGGTTCCCCTCCTCATATCGATTAAATGCATTACGATTGCAATGTCAAGCAATCAGGTGATTCGATGCAGCCAGACTAATTTCTTAGACAGGCGTCAAGGCGTGGAGAAGAAGAAGGAGGAAGCGAGCAAACAGATGAAATTGCGAGATCGTCTTTGAGCACCTGCTTGCGCGTGAAAGCGATCGATCTGGGCTAGGTAGAAAAAAGGCACAATCTCGGCAAAGGATACATGCAAGATAGCGGGCAAGCAAAGCACCCAACCGTTCGCGATAAAGGAAAAAAGCCAATCATCCTTAACGATGTAGAATGTCAAGACAAGCGACGAATGCTGCCAGCGACTGCGAGCCCACTCCTCGTAGCTTAACCAGGCGGTGTGCGGGGACACCATTATCGCCTGCGTTCGGCGGCAAATGGCGGCTGCTCCACTTGGGAAAGGAGGGAAGCGACCCGGCGTAAGCCGGCTTCGCGCGTGCCGCTCTGCGTACTCATTACCCCGCGGGCGTGGTGCGAATCTATCTGCCAGTATATCGCGCCCGATCTGGCCTGGCGCCACATGCGCTGTAGCGGCAATTCGAGAATCCCGACGACCGCTCTCCTCCTCGGCGACACGTCCTTGGTATGGTAAGCCCCACGAGTTGTCATTCAACGTTATCTTTCTGGGTTCTACTTACCCATATAATCACATGCTTTATTATAACCACGCAATGACTTTGAATGCCAGCAATGACCTTCTACCATGCCAAGTTTTCCCGGCTAGCCTACGCAGCCCTACACTAGCCTGGTTTCATAAGCTCCCTCGAAGCTCAATAAACATGTTTAACGAACTTTGGGGAGTATTCATCTCGCCCAACACACATTTTTCGGTCGCGTGGAGAAAGCGAACATTAGTTCCTTCTGAGCTATTTTAAAACATGAAGGCAGTCATCTGAGGACTTTCACGAGGGGAAGGTCGGGCAAGCCGTCCAACAAATAGAGATTTTACAACATGGATGCAGTCCTTGAAACTTTAAGGCTTCGGAGCGGGTAGCTCTCTTCTTACTTTCGCTATCTTTGGATGACGATCATATAGTGGAAGAATTATATAGCGACGAGATAGATGCACGACCTTCGGAGGGCTGATATTAGAGCAACAACCTGGCAGTCATGATCACAAAGCGGTAGGGTGAGAAAGATAAGAGCGACGGGGAAGAAGCCGTCCACATCGAGGAAGGTCATGCGAGAGCGAGCGGCCTTGAAGGACCCGATCACAGAGGCGGCCCATGATTCACTCTCTGATATCTACGTGCGGTTGGTAGCCACGCCATTAGTGCCGACCCTACCCGGCGGATTTCAAATAGCTGCACCGTCGGGCGGATCCACTCAAAGAAAGTAAATCCTTGCGATGTGATTATCCACGGGGACCATGGACACGAGAAGCAGATCGGTCTTAGAAGTCTAAAGTTCATGGTAGAAGCTTATCAATTTAGGACACCTTAGGGAGTACCGGGAAGTTGTTAAGGGGTGGGTGGGGCGGCCGCGGGGAGAATTATAGCCAGATCCGCGGCGAGCTCAGTCAAGCCCCGAACCAGCCATAAATTATATAATGTCGGCCCGGCTGATGATCACTATCAATCAAAACGTCAACAAAAGAGACTTGTCATAGCAGCTACCGTTAAGGCTAGGGTGAATGTCGACCATACAGAAAGCAGCCAAGGAGAGTTGAGCGATAGATGGGCTGTATCCTTTCCTCAGGTTAACTTGAAATAGGGTCGATTTGTGCCTCCTTTACAATGCCACTGGTACTCACCCTTTGTATTAATGGTTTTGATGTGCATAAGGTACTGGTGGATCCAGGCAGTGCTGCAGACTTACTCCAACTTCCATCCTTCACACGGATGAAGCTTTCCTCTGACATGCTAAATTCAGTCGGGCGAATCCTCTCTGGCTTCAACGGAGCAACTACAACGATGCTGGGAGATGTCACACTCCCTATGAAAGTCGGGCTAGTCACTCAGCGGGTTTTTTTCTCAATCGTCGAAGACTTGGGGCCTTATAATGCCATAGTGGGCCAGACTTAGCTACACTCCATGAAGGCAGTGTCGTCAACGTACCACGAATGGTGAAATTTGTTAATGATGCGAGGTAAGGTTAACGTACGACCGATCCAGGCGGTTGCCTGTGATACTTCAGACCTGCACGAGCAAGAAGGGAGTGTGATTTTGAGCTTGACCTCCTTGGGGCGATCTTGCACACATGGCAAATACGATGCCACCGCGAATCGGGGTGAAGAAAGGACACGCTAGTTGTGGATTCAACTGAAGAAATTGGAGTTGGAATGACTAGAGAAATTTACCTACGGCTGACTCCTTTTGTGCAATGAAGAAAAACACGGTTCACGACTCGTGGCTGGCATTAACGTGTCTCATTCCTCGAAACACTTTGATATGGATTTGGGATAAATTTCAGCGGTGGCTTCTCCCATAGCTAGACATCTTCCTCTTGCCCAGTAGGTAAAATGAAAGTGAAATCCGGTTCCACGAACCGACATCGAGATCATTAGACGAGTAGACAATCTTAGCGACAAGTTTTATAAAGAGTAAAAAGTAATAAATAGCTGGCTAATGTGGTGGTCGTACCAAAAAAGGTGGTAAGTGGCGCGATATGTGTGTTCTGCGATGTCGATGAAGCGTGTCGAGGATGGCTTCCGCATACGTATAGATCCAGGTGTTGATGCTTAATTTGGGCATGGCGATGCGCCGTTTTTGCACTCCTTCTTCGGATACAATTAAATTTCTATGCACCCGCCTGACGCGGAGAAAACAACCTTCATCACGCCCCACGGATTGTATTGCTACAACGTAATGTCGTTTGGTCTGAAAAACGCAAGGGCATCTTATCAAAGAATGGTGAGCAAGATATTTCAATCCCTGATAGGCAAATCCAAGGAGGTTTATATTGATGATATGCTCGTAAAATCCAAAGAAGCCCTGACAACAAAGGGCATTTACAAGAAACCCTTGAGTTATTCACGAAGACCGCGACAAACTAAGCCCTTTGAAATGCGTTCAGTCGGTGAGGCAAATTCTGGGTTTTATGTGGTAACACGGAGGAATAGAAATTTCTAATCCCATCCAGCTCAAAGCCATAATGGATTCTCAGACCCCTACTTCTAGAAAAGGGTATAGCAGCTGATGAGATTAAATTTACTTGACCACTGCAGGCGATCTATTATCTCGCTTCTCTACGATCGTTTGAAGCCGTTCTGCACCACCCAAAGGGAATGACATGGCCAATTTGGAATCAAAAATGTGACCCGGGATCTTCTGATAATCAAACACTATCTCAGCTGAACCACGGATATATTAGCCCGAATGGGGGACACACTATATTACTTAGCGTCTCACGAAATCTCGCGAGTGCGACATTGTTCAAAAGAAGATAAAAAGCAGAAAACGAGAGACCTATATTCTTTGTAAGCAGTCCCCTTGCTCCAGAGGCAGAAACTTCCCGGTATACCCATCTCAAGCGGCGACAACGGCACTCGGGTATTGCTAAAAAACTATGTCCACACACTTCCGGGCGCACCCTATCATTGCTCCACCAACCTGCTCTAAGACACTATGCATAAGCCGATGCAGTCGGGGCGGATGGCTCGGTGGGCGGTTGAGCTAAGTGAGTTCAGTATTCAATATAAACCTCGTTTGGCGGTGAAGGGGCAAGTATTGGCTAACTTTTTAGCAAAGGTTCCTCAACAGGAAACGAAATCAGACAACTTCGGCTGGTGGACCCTAAATGTGGATGGCACTTTAAGATAGACGAGAGCCGGACTGGGGCTACAACTTGAAGCCCCGACCAAGGAAATAATAGAACAGGCCATACGTTTAAATGGGGATAAAATACCCTAGCTACTAAAGACCTTTCACTATCCAAGCGATAAAAATAATTTTGATGATGATCGATTAGAATTTAAATTAAAAGCAAACTAGTCTAACACTTGAAGACTAACAAATAAGTAAAGCGAATTGGAAGAAAAACTCTAATGATTAATGCTAGGGCCGGTTGTATCCATTAGTGGGTTTGTGACTTAAAAACGTAAGATACCGATTAACATGAAAACATCCTTGTGCTCGCCCAAGGAACACTATACGAGGTTTACACTTTCGTGTCTCCCCTCAATTTCTCACACTCAATTCCTATTCTCCGTTCGATCCTTCTAGGTCCGAAAATGTGATACTGGTTCTATGGCAAATCAGTCCTTGGGAGTTCTATTGGTCTCCTTTTGGTCCTTGCAATAGAACATCCCGAGTTATGTTCCAATCGATCTCTTTTCAGTCCTTACGATCTTCACATAAGATTGCAAGTTGTCCATCTTAATAAAATCCACCTAGTACTAGGCATTCCTAGTTCCCTAGATTTCTTTGATTAAGCTAATAAGGTTTTTCCAATTGTTGAATACTAAAGGTGGAAATTAATCCCTAAGGAGATACATCCAGCTGTCACTCTGAAGCCTCTTGAGCTCTAGGTTTTAATTTCAGCCTCAACATCTGACAATTAGAAAGCGACACTAAAATTATAGATTCCTGGCTGTCTGACCTCAACCTGGAATGGATGCATAAAAATTAGTCGATAAAACCTAAGTTCATACGATTTCAACAACTTGACCCCAGGGAGATACTAGCCACTCATAGCAGCCTCAAAACCTGACATACCATATTTTCACCAAATAAAGTATTGAAATATTAAGAAATGAAATAGAGTTAAGGAATGCAAAATAATTTGTAATCAATACTATCCAAAACTCGAATCCACTGCTATAAGATGTCCCCCATCAGCTGAATCCTCCAACACAGCTCCACAAATAAGCTCAAATCAAGTCAAAAACTAAGAAACCTAAAAAAATCTAAGTTTAGAGAGAAGAACCTTAAAATTGGTAGTCTAGCCGCCTCTTGTCGAGTCTCCTCCTTTCTAGGTCCAAAAATAAGTGTAGTATTTATATCCATCGGGAAATGGGCTCATGATTGGGCTGAAAGTAGGAATATTCGTATTCCAGCCCGATATTCTTCGCCTAGGCAAGCCCAGGCTTTACTAGCGAAGACACGTCTTCATCCCATTGATGGTGATCCACATGCTTTGAGGCGAGAAGGGAAGCTCGCTGGCGAGATTACTATGCTGAGCGGGCAGGAAGAGGCTTTCACCGCGTAGGTTTGCCTCCTTGCTGCAGTTGCCTTCATTCAATCATTCTTCTTGTGATTTTCCATCTGTGCAGAAACATTGTAGAGATGGGGATTAGTGTAATATAGGGCCAGGATATGAATTAAGCATTTGAGTTATGTACGGAAATACATGAAAAATACACTCATAATGCATATATAATTCCTTCGAACACACATACATGAAAGCGTGGCCAAGGTGGCCAGTATATTAAAACCACGGGGCAGCCGGACGGTACAGTCAGGGCTTAGTCATGGGTCAGGAGGTCTGATAGGCGAATCTTTTACCGCACATGGGAGGTTAGTCGAAATAAATATGTTAAGGAGAAAATTACATTATGGGATATTTGTATGGTTCCTAATATTCAAATCGATCGTCTGAAAGCAGTAATCTTTAACGAGGAGAATTAGTCTTTGATAAGGAAGAAATTTTGCTTCAAAATCATGAGATTATCTTTCCTAAAATCAAGGACAAATTCGATATAAATGAGAACTCAACGAGGAAAGGTATGCAATCCTAGCCATCGAACTTCCTTCTTCTTCTTCTCCATCGCTTTTCTTGACTTAAGCATCGGAGAAATGATACCGGCTTCCTGGCCAAATCAGACCGCACTACGGGTTTACATCGTAGCTAATGCCGGAGATCAGGACGATCCGGGTAACAACGAATCCAGAAGCGACGATAGGCGGGATGCTCTCAAGATGGTCAAGTCATTCAAAAAATTATAGAAGAAGAAAGCGAGAGGGTGGATTTCGAGTTGGAGGTGCTTACCTCTATAGTGGGATCTTCCTGATTTTAGAAAGTGGTTCACGAGTCTCTCCTTGATTTTTGGAAAGAAAATCTCTTAATCTTTGGGATAAAATCTCTTTTCCCATATCAAGGATTAATCCTTCCTTATCAAGGATTAATTCTTCCTTATCAAAGATTAATCTTTTCGAGAAATAATGGATTTGGAAACTAGGAAATCCACTGAAAAATATCCTTAGCGTATATCATTTTCCATAACAAACTTCCCATACGCGATAGGATGGCTGGTTGGGGGACTTAAAATTCTAGACGGGCCCAAGTGCTAATCCACGGGAAGACATCCTGACTCTCTTTAGCCCTAGGTTCTAATATGGTAAGTGGGCTTAGTGTCACGGACTTAGTCTTCCTACTAAGCTCCCGTGCGGCACTTAGACAACTTGCCCCTCAGATCATGCTAAGTCGGCCTCACATGCCCACTTTGCTATCTTAGGCTACTACTTATGCCTTGGAAGCGAATAGAACTGAGAACACTTGGAAGAAGAAAACTTCTCCAATTGAGGAAAGAACACTTTGTGTGAAAGCTCTCAGGTTCTCAAGTTGGTGGTTTGCAAATGAGGCCACCACCTCCTTATATACAAATGAATGGAAGTGTGTAGAACCTAGGAAGGCTCTCTACTATCCTAGAGGATTCTAGAATGTTCTATTATGTACATGTAGTTACAAAGCTACTATGGAAGACTCTAGACTACTCTCCCACATTCCATGGTCTTCCATAGTCTTCTACATTCTTCCACACTCTTCTACATATGTGTGGACACTTCCAGCATCTTCTACAATTGTGTAGACTTCTCGAGGTCTTAGAGACCTTCTACATAGCTACGGTCACAAAGAAGTTCCACAAGTGTCTAGAACTTTCCTCTCCTATATATGGGCTCGAGGGGCTCTCTTATGCCCATCGAGGGATCATTCCAGAATGTCAGGTCTGTAGAGCAGTCTGCGGATTAATTTCCACCACCCATGCCATCACGACCTCCGCCAATATCGCAGCCTCCCCGAACCGTCTGGGCTTCAATCCGCGAACTCGTCTGGGGCCACGCATCCTCCCGCTCCTCCCAAATACTTCCGTCTCTAGACCCTTCACCGAACCAAGTACTCTCGCACTGGAGGGACTCCAAGCTCCTAAGGACCCGAAGGATACTCTACCTCCTTCTCCCACGAGCTTTTAGCCTGCTGCTGGTACCCATTTGATCGAGGCCTGGAGTGTCGTACTTTCGCCCCACCGTCTTCCTTACCCTTAAGGATTTGTCTCGCGCGTACCGGGCTACCTCAGCCTACTCCCCGTCTGCCTCCTCATGGACTAGCCTCGGGCATGACCTGGAGGGCGCCTATCCGTATCGAACCCAAAGATCCTCCATCATCTTCACTTTTTCTCGATAAGGGCACCGGGAAGGCTTTCCTCTCTTAGACACGCCTCACAAATGCGACCATCGCAGACAGAAGCACCCACTTTCGAGTAGACTCCCCGTCGTCACGCCGCCTTTATCTTCCTAGCGTAGTGGGCACCTTGCCTCTTACCATACCCAAGAGTACTCACGGCACTTTTCTCCCCCATCTCGTGGCCGCAGCCATCTTCCGAACCCCCGGACACCCCTCTCTCCCCACCCGAGCCGTGGCTAACCCTCGAGCCCTCACACGTAAGACTTGTTTCCTTGTAATCCAAATATGATCTCTGACCGCCATTGCGCTTATTTCAGGTCTCATACCCTTCCTCCTTAGTTCCCGCTCTCTCGCCCATCCTCGTTGTGTCAGCCCATAAAGTTGAAGAGAAGTTCCTTCGCATTCATATCAGGAGCTTCAAGCATTAAGGAGGAGAACTCCTTGACATAGTCTCGAATCGACCCCATGTGCTTGAGATGCTTGATCTTTCTACGGGCTATGTATCCCGCATCCTCCGAGTATAACTGCTTTTTGATTTCTCTTTTGAAATTTGCCCATGTGTCTAAGGTGCACGTCCCCTTCTCTATCTCTAGGAACCTTCTACGCCACCACATGTAGCCTGATTATCTATGAGGTAGAGCGTAGCAAGGCACTACGCCTCATCGCCGTTGTTATCGCCCAAAGTACCTCTCCACGCGCCACAAGAAGTCGTTTTTAACCTCGCATCCCGCGTCTAATCGAACGTGTGTGGCTTTGGCACCTCCCAATTTGGTGCTTCATATGGCTATAACCCGAGCCGACAATGCCGCCTTATAAATGGCCATCTCGCTCTCACTCTTCATGCTCGTCGTGACCTCCACCTCGACTCTGTTAGCGAGTATACTCAAGACCTGCTTTGAAAAGTCACGAACTCCTCGTGTGACACCGCATGAACCGACGAGCTTTGCATCCCCTCTTGAAGGTCTTGGATCTGCACCTTGAGATCCTCCACGGCCTTCTCCATGCTTTGCTCCAAAAGGTCCACCCCTCCCGTGTCCGCACACCCAACTCTAGCCCGACGACCGGTCCTCGTCAGAATGGCATCACGAGACTTATCCTTCCTACCCCGTGTAGAAGGACCAGAGTCCTTACCCTGGACTTGCTCGCCACCTTCCTCCATATGAGAGCCCACCATCGTATCCTCCAAGTTACTCCCACACGTCGCAACCGAAGCTCTGATACCAACCGGTCACTGACTCAGTCTTCCCGCTTAAGCTCCCATGCGCACCCTGACAACTCGCCCCGAATGTTAGCTAAGTCACCCTCCCGCCGCCCGTCTATGCCCTGGCTTCTACCCATATGCCTCAAGCGATCAGAACCCCAAGAGTAACACTCTGGCAAAACTCCTCAATCAAGAAAGAACACTTTACAATGCTAAGAGTAGCTAACTTGGTTCCAAGTCGGGTGGTTTGCAAATGAGGCCACCAAATTTTATATACAAATGAATGGAAGTGTGTAGAACCTATGCGCCCTCATCATCCTAGAGGATTCTAGAATGTTCTACTACGCATACGTAGCTACAGCCTACTATAAGACTCTAGACTACTCTCCCACATTCCATGGTCTTCCATAGTCTTCTACATTCTTCCACACTCTTCTACATATGTGTGGACACTTCCAAAGATCTTCTACACCATTGTACTCTCCGTGGTCTTAACCTTCCACATGTACCTCCTCCGGGGTCAGTTAAGTCTCCACAAGTGTCTGTAACTTTCCTCCTTATATATGGGTCAAAATTTCTCAGGCTCCATTGAGGATCATTCTCATAGAATGCTCTATCTGTGAGAGCGAAGTCGACATTAGGCAGTTTCACAATGTAATACGCTGGCCCCTGGATCCATTGAGTGATAGTCTAAAAGACCACATCTACAAATATGACTCAAGCCCACCCACATGGGGTTTTCCATATGAAAGTTTGAAGAAAAAAGTCATTTTGCATATATGAAAATAATCACATTATGATGAACCTTCTTATCTAATCCAGGCTACACAAGAACAGACTCAAAGCCTGTTTTTTCAATAAACTAATCAGATCAGACAAGAACCTGCTGATCCAATCAAAGCCATGCGGGGACAATGTACTATAAATTGATTTAAAGCCCTTGGAGATGCCTTCTGTCTCTACAGGGCATGATATCATTTTAATGGTCACTACAATTTGTATATAATTGACTGCAGCTGCCTCGTGTGCAGCCATTATAAAAGGATTTAGGCAGAGGAGTGGTTATATGGAAGGAGACAAGGCAGCAATGCCACAATTCACCACGTATTTTAATGAATTGTTTAATCAAATGTGAGATGCTGCTACACTAAGGTCAATGACAATACAAGATTAATGAAGAAAGCTGCTTACAGAAAATTATAAGCTGGGTTGGGGGACTCTGACCAAAAAGTGGAAAACATGGGATCCAGGTCAATTCAAATCAATTCTGGGGTGATTGATATTGAGTAGAAGAAATTCCTGATTTCTGATTTCGCTCTTCCCCCAGATATATGTGAAGCAGATGCCAAGGGAGGAAGGAATTGTAAATTGTATCTGCTCAGCCTTCTCTACGACACATGGCTTGTTCTGTCATCTTTTGTGTGGCCCCAGCAGCCTTGAGACAAATTTCCTTGGATGTCGATGGAGATTGTTTGCGATCTTGCTTCCAATCAGCGGAATTCAAAATTTGGAGCATAGGTTCTCATTAAAAAAAAAATGGTCTGTAATGACAAGCATAGTCAAGAGCCTCAAATCTTGGATGTGCTGAGTCATACAAGGGAGGCATCCAGTACCATGATCATAATAATCAAAACTTTTTTCATTTTCTTCTAGGCCTTCCCTACTCATATGCAGCAGGGCCATCCGGTGCTACACATTTCTGAAAAAGACAAAAATTAAGGTTTTGTTTGAGAAACTGGAATTTGAAAGAATTTGGTTTTACATTTTCGTTATAATTTTCAGAACATCAAAAGACTACAAAAGGGCCTTTATCCTTAAAAGAAATTGCAAATCCTACTCTGATGTAGGCTTGTTGTCTTCTGAATACCAAAATCTTGCAGTGCTTGAAACTACAGAAACAGATATAGTAGGATCATATCAGAGGAGATTCTCAGTGCCAACCGTGGGCTGCATATTCTATTAATCATTTTCTAGGATCAAATTATGTTAAGCCTGTGGTTTTCAAAGTTAAATTATATGGATGGTGAGTTGGAGAATTGGTTAGAGGGGGACAATGCATAAACATTGCTAAGGTATCATTTTGATCCAAATCAAAATCACGTTACCACCCATTGATAATTGGAAGGGAAGAGATTCTTCTTGTCTCCTCACCTCATGATATATATATTGGGCACATGACAAAGCAAGGTCAAGCATCTGCAAATTGCAAGACTGATCAGTGTATTCAGCTTCTCCCTAACCAGGAAGAAAAAAAATGGCTGTCTCTCCCTTAAACCCAAAATCCTATCATCATGCTCGCTCCATCAGCTTGCCCTCTAGACCACACCCTCTTATTCCTGAATTTGATGAGGTTTTGTGTAGATTAAGAGCTTCTGAAGCTACCACTTCCTCATCATCAATAAGCCACAAACTTAGTGTCCTTAGAGATCTACAGGGTTGTGTAGATAATTTGCTTCTTCTTCCATTCACTCAACAAACCTTAGCTCAATGCCGCCATGAGCAATGGGTTGATGAGCTGTTGGATGGATCTCTCAGGCTTCTGGACATATGTGGCATGGCTAAGGATGCCTTATTGCAGACAAGGGAAGGTGCCCATGAACTTCAATCTAGCATACGCAGAAGGCAAGGAAGCAAAAACAGGATCTCAAGTGAGGTTGAGATTTACTTAACCTCTAGGAAGAAGGTAAAGAAGGCAATCCAAAAGGCCCTGAGGAATCTGAAGGGTATGGAGAAGGATTGCAGATTCTCTGCCTTGGACAAAGATGCTGAGACCCTCTCCCTGATCAGCATCTTAAGAGAGGTGAAGACAGCCACCCTCACTGTGTTTGAAGCTCTGCTGTCCTCAATAGCAGGAGCAACAGCAGGATCAAAGCGAAGTGGCTGGTCTTTAGTCTCAAAATTGATGCAACACAAGCACGTGGCATGTGAGGAAGCAGAAGCTAATATTAGTGAATTTGAGAAGGTAGATGCTGCATTGTACACAATCCCTGGCAACAAGAACAAATCAGTTAATGCAGTGCATGTTGATAATGTCCATAATGAGGTATCAAAGCTGGAATCAAGCATTCAAGATCTTGAAGAAGGGATAGAGTTCCTTTCAAGGCGTTTAATCAAAACCAGGGTGTCTCTCCTCAACATCCTCAGCCACTAGCTGGAAAAATATGATGTAGATTCATGGGCAAGAACCCATTGATTTTTGAATACTTGTAAATGAATGAGAAATACAAATACAAATTTCTATTTTTCACCATAAATCAGTTCCCATATACATACGACTCAATGGTAATCTTTTGCTTCTCCTTTTATGATATGATGTATAATCTGTGGTCTTACGTAGGTTTGGAATCTGCTTAGAAGGTACTCTTGGTTTATCTTGGGAAAGACTTCAACTATGAAAGATTGATGAAATTGATCAAGACGGTCAAGGATTCTGTCACCATATAATAAGAAAATGTTTGTATCCTGAAGATTTTACAGGGAAGGCAATGATCAGAAATGACCCCATTTGATCTAACCCCACTCGGGCAATCTGATTTCTCAATAACCCACAGGCCAAGTTGTAGCATTAATTTCCGCCAGAGTCATGAATCAAGCCCACCCACATGAGTTTTCCATTGGAAAATTTTAAGAATGCCTGTTTTCGATCTACTAATTAGATTAGAATCTGCTAATGTGATCAAGACCACACGGGAACAATGTATTACATTGATTTGAAGCCCTTTGAGATGCCTTTTGTCTCAGTAGGGAGCGACACCAACCATTCACATTGTCACTACAAATTTTTATTGACTGCAGTTGCTCGTGTGCAACCATTATAAAAAAAAATTAGGTATATGCACTCTCACATGGATTATATACCAGGTTCATCTTTGCCTTTCAAAATGAATAGAAAAAACAGGCTGGCACAAGTAGAACAGCAATCTTGTCTCCCATACCAGCTATGGTGCAGCAGTCTTAATCATGTTCTTTATTTAATATTTCTCATCAGCCATGCATGGTTATATGGAGGGAGACAAGGCAGCAATGCCACCATTCACCATGTATGTTAATGCATTAGTTTATCAGATTGTGAGATGCTGTCAAACTAAGGTCAATAGCATTACAAGTTTAGAGAAAAAAGCTGTTTATAGGAAATTATAAGTTGGTAAGAGGGACTAACTAGAAACCCGAAAACATGGCATCTCGGTCAAATAAAAATTAAACTTTAAGAGAGTTAAGTAGATGAGATTCCTGGTTCTCCTCTACCCCCAAATATATATCAAACAATTGCCAAGGGTGTTGTTATCTTGATTGTCTGAACTTCTGGGTATTAGTAGCACATCGCAAATCTGCAAAAAAGGGTGATCCGACGACGACGTGTCGGCCGCCTCTCTAATGATTAAGTCAACAAAAGATGGAGAAGAAGAAGCAGAGAGTTCACACAGTTGGAATTGTTTACCTTCCCCTCATGGGGGATCTTCCTGATTTATAGAAAGTAGTTCACGAATCTCTCCTTGACTTTTGGAAAGAAAATCTCTTCATCTTGGGGATAAAATCTCTTATTCCTTATCAAGGATTAATTCTCCCTTATCAAGGATTAATCTTTTCAATAAATAAGGGATTTGGAAACTGGGACATCCATTGAAAAAATATCTTTTGCGTATTTTTCGCCTTCGTATACTTATCCATAACGAACTTCTCATATGCGGTAGGATGGCCGGCTGGGGGACATAAAGTTCTAGACGGGCCGCCCTGAAGAAGACATCTTGGCTTTCTTTAGGATTCTCCCGTTTAGGTGGCGCCCCCTGGCTTTGATATGGTAAGTGGGCTTGGGCCTCTTCACAACATGGGCTAAGCGAACCCTGAGCCCATTAAGTAGTGGGTCTAAAGACCATGGTACCCACAAAGGGAGGAAAGAATTGTAAATTGTAAGTGCTTTCTTCTCTAAGAAAGATGGCTTCTTCTCTGTTGGTGTGGCCCTAAAAGCCTAGAGGCTAATCTCTTTGGATGCAAAGTGAGGGGGTTTGTGATTTTGTTTCCAATCAGCAGGAGTAGAATGAGCATAGAATATAATTCAAAATTTAGAGAGAAGAGCTCTCATCAGAAATCTAGAAATGGAGATGTTTGGGGTAAGAAATAACAAAAGTGCCTACTTTGGCCATGGCAGAAGTGAGGGAGGATGAAGGACTAGAATGCTTGTCTAGGCATCTTATCAAAACTAAGTACCATAATCTTTAGACCCACAACTCAATGGGCTCAAGGCCCTCTTTGCCCTCATTATGAAACAACCTAAGACCATTTGCCGTATTAAAACTAGGGGCACTGCCTAGGCGGGAAAATCTTAAAACCCGTCTGAGAAAGCCAAGGAGTCTTCCCACATAATGGCTTTAGGGCGCCTGCCTAGAATTTTAAGTCCTTAACAAAGCATCCTATCACATATCGAAGTTCAAGGCGGATATGTGGTAAGTATGAAGGAGAGGATGAAGGACTAGAATGCTTGTCTAGGCATCTTATCAAACTAAGTGTCAATGACATCTTGGGGATTCACAACTCAGGCTCAAGGCCCTTTGCCCTCAAGGAACACCTAAGACCATTTGCCGTATTAAAACTAAGGGGCACTGCCTAGGCGGGAAAATCTTAAAACCCGTCTGAGAAAGCCAAGGAGTCTTCCCACATAATGGCTTTAGGGCGGCCCGTCTAGAATTTTAAGTCCCCCAATCGGCCATCCTATCACATATTGGAAGTTCGTTATGGATATGTATATGAAGGCGGAAAATACGCAAAAGAGATATTTATCAACGGATTTCCCAGCTTCCAAATCCCTTATTTCTCGGAAGGATAATCCTTGATAAGGAAAAAGAGATTTTATCCCTTATTTCTCGGAAGGTAAATCCTTGATAAGGAAAAACATATTTTATCCCTAAAACAAAAGCGGAGATTTGGGAACTAAGCCCTATAAATTGGGAAGATACCCAACAAGGTGAAGGTAAGACAATTCCAACTATGCAAGACTCCCTGCTTTTTCTTCTTCATTTTGTGCTGCTTATCCATCGAAGAGTGTGGCCAGTGCACCACGGCCAGATCACCTTTTTGCAGGTTCACATTGCTGATGCTCGAAGGTTCCGACGATCAAGGTTCTTACAATTGACACCGTCTGTGGGAATCGAACAAAAAGTCTCATCTACAAGCTGCAAGGGCTGGCTTCAACGACTGTCTAGTAGCCCTTCATCCCTTGGAACTCTGTCGATTCCCCTTTCTGATTCGCCCAAAGTAGTCACAATGACAAGCAATCCGGTGAACCAATCGCCAGAAGATCAATTCCTCCATTGGCGTCAGGACATGGAGGAGAAGCAGGAGGAGAAGCAAGACAGATGAAGGAGTTGCAAGGTCACACCGAACGCTTATAACGGGAGAATGACCAGTTGCAGGCCTAGATAGAAAAAGGTCGCGACCTTGGAAAATATGTACGAGATAACAGTCGAGCTATGCATCTGATCGCTCGCAATAGAGGGAAGGAACCCATTATCCCTGACGATATCAATGCCCCAGAAGATGATGAGTTTTCCTCAGGCAGTTCCCCATCTTTGAGTCTCTCACCAGCAAGGAATGCTCGGGAAAGCACAAAGGCCAGACCGCTCAAGAGGCATTCGCATCACCCTGCCTTCAGTGATGCTGTTAGTGGCGCATCTCGTAGGGCTAGGAGAGAGGCAAGTAGGAGGCAAAACTAGCCAGATCAAGCCCCTAGGAACGCATCAGGATTTGCCCGCAGGTACGATGCCACCAGTATTGTCCATAGGTACGATGCCACCAATATTTCCCTCGAGCATGATACCACCAATACCGCTTGTACATCTAACCTTCGATACAGGGCCAACATTCTATATGCCACTTGCCGCCTTAATTCGGAGACCAGATGACATGCTCTATTCGCCCCTAGGGCAACACATTCTTGACTATGAGCCACCTCGAGGGTTTGTCATACTCCACTTTCGCACGCTCAACAAATTTCAGTGGAAACCGTATCCATCATATGCTCCATTATAATCAAAGCGATGATTACTAAATACCAAAGAACGACCAGCTGCCAGGCAAAGTATTCCCGCTACTTTGCAGTGGGCCTACGCTTAGCCAAGGTTTCACACAAGCCCTACATAATTCAATAAATTCATTCAACGAACTATGGGCCGCATTCATATCACAAGATTCTTTCTGGGTATGACAAAAAATAACATTGCCTTTTGCAAACTAAAAATGTGAAGGAGAGCCCTATTCGAGATTTCACTAAGGCCTGGGGCAAGTCGCTCTCCAAGAGGAATCATATAGCAATGACACAGTCCTCCAAAAATTTAGGAGAAGCTTTGGACCATCTACTCCTTTCTTCCATTCACTATCTTTAGACTCGCAAGCGACAATGGAAGAGTTATACAAACGAGCTGATAAGTACTCAATGATGGAGGACAACATCCGTGCAACAACCCATAAAGTCATGATTACAAACCAGCTGGCTGAGGAACATAAGTCGTCTGGGAAGAAGTTGTCCGAGTCCAAGGAGGGTTAGGATAAAGACCGAAAGTGGTCCCGTGATCAGTCACATAAAATGAGAGAGCTCCCTCAATTCATAGTGACTTGCCAGAGTTCAAATGGCATGCACCAATCCAGACGGATCCTTCCCAAAGAAACAAGTCCTTATGTTGCAGTTATCATAGAGATCATGGTATGAGGACCAACAGTAGTCGCTTCAAAGTCTCTGGGTGGAAAAGCTTAATCATACCGACACCTCAGGAGGTATGTCAAAGAAGATGACCACAGAGAGGAATCAAGGCAAGCAGCAAACAAAGTTACGACTGAAGCAACAATCCCGTCAGAATCCAGACTAGCCATAAACTATATACTGGGCGGCCCGTCTGACGACCAGTATTAGTCAAAGCGCCAACATAAGAAAATCTTAAGGGCTGCCACAGTTAAGGCTAGGATTAATGCTATCCACACGGAGGGCAGCCATGAAGAAACCAAGCCCACAGATGGCCCCATATCCTTTCCTCCCGTTAACTCGAACAGGATTATTATGCCCCACTATGATGCATAGGTGCTCACCCTCTACATTAAATGTTTTGATGTCCATAGAGTATTGGTAGACCCGGGCAGTGCGGTAGATTTATTGCAGCTACCAGCCTTCAAGCAGATGAAGTTTTCTTAGGTATGCTAAACTCAGCCGGGCAAATCCTCTCTGGTTTTAACAAAGCAACTACCGTAACATTAGAAGATGTCACATTCCTTGTAAAAGCAGGGTGTAGAGCCTCAATTTTGTCCCTCGACACATGCATTGATCTCAGGGGTGTCACCTATACTCAATTGTTTATATGTCACGGCTCTGGCCCCTTTTGGGCTTAATTGGTTTTCGAGCTTTGGGTACGTACATTTATGGTTCACGATGGTGCGAGTGTGTGGTTTATTTTACAGTGTCGTCATGGCCCTTTCCCTAGTTGTCCACATCGTGCTATAGGAAGGAAGTGAAGCCTCCCCAAAATTTCAGTTTAGCTAGAGTTCATAGGAGCAGGTTCGAATAAGGAGCACTCGAGCTTGTTTTGGTCCCTCATTAGAACTCGAAATCATGCACCGTTTCTTTTGTTGACTCATTGAGGAATTCTTTGAAAAAATTTGAGAATTTTCATCAACCAGGTCAATCGGTTTGGAATTGGCTCATCCAGTTCGACAGATTTCAGTTGAATTTCATTATTCGAGCAGGTTCGAATTCAGAGCACCCGAACTTGTTTTGGTCATATCTTCTTCATCTGAACTCGGAATCGTACTTCATTTTTTTTTTTTTTTTTTAGACTCCTTACTCTATGAGGAATGTTCTGACAAATTTTGAGATTTGTTCTCAACCGGATCGATCGGTTATGTAACTGGATCAGCCAATTTATTAAGTTTTGTTTAGCGATAGCAGTTAGGGCACTTTTCCTTGTTTGGGTTGGTTCTCACTCATCCAGAATCAAAATCGTACACCATTGCATTTCTTGGTTTCCTTACTCTATGGGGAATGTTCTGACAAATTTCAGATTTTGTTCTCAAATCAGCCTGACAGTTGAGAACCGGATCAAATTTTTACCATTAGGTTTTTCCAGGATAGCTAAGGCCCTTGCTTGCTTTCAGGTTAGTTCTCACTTGTCCAAAGTCAGAATTGTACATCGCTACCTTTTTTGGGTTTCTTAATCTATCAGGAATGTTCTGAATAATTTATCATCATCAATTAGCTGAGAACTGACTTCATTTCATTTAGGTTTTTTCCAAGAATAGCAGTTAGGCCACTTTTCCTTGTTTGGGTCGGTTCTCACTCATCCTGAGTTGGAATCGGACGCCGTTACTTTTTTTGGGTTCCTTAATCTATGAGGAATGTTCTAAAAAATTTTGAGATTTGTTTTCAACTTGCTCAACTGGGAGATAAACTAGATCACGCTTCTCGTTGATTTTTCAAGGGTCAGTTCGATTTCAGCGAATCGTATCCCATGACCTTTGTGATTCAAGCCCATTCACTCCAGATCAATGTAGGGTTATGTTTAGGGTCTGAAATGGGGTTTAGTTCAAGTTAATGTTGGTCCATTTTGGATTTATAAGAATTAAGGTCTATGTGGGTCAAAGGTGGTTAGTTAAGCACTAGTAATCGGTAGTGTTTTGTCAAGGCTGATTTTTTATGATAAATTGGAATGTTTTTATAGCTGCACAAGTGGTGTAGCAGCAATGAGTGGCTGAGATGCAATGTATGGTTTCTCCTGGCTTCCCTTGCTTTTGATATTTAATTTTGAGAGTCATTGTGATGCCCGAATATGTGGCTAACCTTCCTTCGCAAATAAGATGGCTGGGTGGACCACAAAATAGCTCGTCGATAATGGAATCTACGTGAATACTTGCATTGCTTTCCATCTACATGCTTGTTGAAGCGATAAATGACTTCTATGCAAATATGATGGATAAAGGGACCTCAGGTATGTGCCTTTGGTTATATTTTGTTGAGATTAAATGTATGTTGGATGCTATCAGGTTTATGTGATTCATGTCGTCAGTCTAACCTAGGTGGTTAACGGATCTTTGACCCATATGCTCCCATGTGCTCAATTCATTAAAAGAGACCAGGTCTCAGGCTTAAAGGGGTGCTACCTCACATGAGTCCCAATAGGTAACCTGATCCCCAGACCCAGACTCATGTATCGCAGACCATGTCTTCCTGACTGGAGTCATTAGGGGTTATTGTTCTTACTTGATTTTCCCCTTAATAAATAAAAATCAAAAGTAAGTGTCGACTCCAAACAAAACCGTTCTCCCTAAGGACATATTTTCCCAAAACTCGAAAACCTTTTTCTTTCTTTTTTTTAAGTGAGTCGTGCTAGCTAGTGGATCGGGTAGGGTCCACAAATTGGCAACTCCGCTAGGGACCGAGCCTAGAATCTTTGGTTTCATAACAAGACTGCTTGAACTCGAGTCAGTATATCGAGCACATGGTTCATCGATAAGTGACTGGGCCAGATTAGATGACAAATGACATCACTTATTCGGGTCAGGGTATTTTGCTCAGACTTATGATGCGGGTTACCTAGTCAGGTTCTAAAGATGCTCGTTTCATTGACCTCGTACATAGCTATGTGTTTCGATCGGGTATGCATGATTTAGTCTATGTGTAGATTCTATGGTAAGCTATCTCTCAGGTACGATCGCCAGGGCATGGTCAAGCTCGTTCTTCCAATGATACTCTCATCATTGTCTTTGTGGGACACTGCAAAGGTGTATCCCCTTATATCCGAATCACTAGTCTCGCGACTACCCGTCATTGATTTCTTTAGGTTCGTGGAGTTATCTCACTGTTTGCCTTCTCGACTGCTTGCTAGGTATTTATAGCAAAAGGGCTATATCGATTTATGGGAGCACCATGGAGATGACGATTATCCGAGCAATGAAGACCTATATAGCCCTAAGCTGGATTTTATGGATACCTACGTGGCCAATGTGTCACTTTGATTGTTGGTTAGGATCCTAGGTTTCATATCCTCTTGTTGGTACTGTCATCTAGGTTTTAAGACTTGCCTTTTCCCGTTATTGGCTTTTGAGCCACCTTATCCCTAAGGTATCACCATGTCAGAATCTTGCTCCTACCCTTAGGGCCATGTATTAGAATAGTTGTTAACATCACATGACAGTTCATTCCCTCAGAGGATTTAGTCGTGGGATCGCATTACGAGATGGATCTTTAACTGCAGTCACTAGACCACGTCCCCCTTCCTTTATGTGATTTATTGATCGAGACCGACTCGGGTCTCGAGAGCTGATCGTGGTCAAGCCGACTTTGTAAGAGGATCATATCCACAGCCAACCGCTGTAGCGCGCACACGATCATAGAGATACGTGGACTTCAATACGCCCACTGCCGACCAATTGGCCGAGATTATAAAGTAATATGGAACACTAAGGATGCTATCTAGATTTGGTTAGGAGGATTAACGGGGCAAAGAGTCCCATCATTATCATTCTGTGTGGAATACCCACTTGATTCCTACTACACCACCACCACCGCCTCTACCATTTTGACCTACCATGTAGCAGGACCATACAATTCCTCCGCCTCCACCACCCCTAGTTCAACCAACCCTATAGGCAGGGGCATTTTTTTTGCATGGACATACTAAGACCACACTGCATTCTGTTATGGAACTTGCACCGGTTTTGGATCATAATCAGGCCCGTATTGATAGGATTGAGCAGAGGATGAGGTCATTGCATGTTTCTGATGGAATTATGAATTGGGATGAATATGATGACTTGCCAGTGGCAGCTTTGCATGTTGAGTTTCGCATGCCAGATATTAAGAGATACACGGGGATTAGGTGCCCCTGTATCCACTTGCAATTGTAAAACACTATTATGCGCGGGCACCGATTAGATGAGACACGTATGATCATGTTGTTTCCCTTATCACTGAGTGGTGTCGCTTAGCGTTGGTTCGCTTCTCTAGACACTTCACAACGTAGGACATGGACTGATTTGGCACAGGAGTTCCTCAGGCAGTACTCCTTTAACAATGTAGTGGATATATCACGAGGAGAGTTAGAGGCCCTCAGGCAGAGGCCAGATGAATCAATCACCTCATTTATCTCCCGCTAGAGGCAAAAGATAGCACAAATCATTGACAGGCCCTCAGAGCGCAATCAGTTCAATATGATTCTACGCAGTCTTTAGCCCCATTTTGCCAGCATCCTGGGCGGTTTCCTTAGTTAAACTCTCGTTCATTAGCACAAAGCTCCCTAGTGGCATCAGGAGGGTATAGCCAGAGGATTATAGCAAATTCCTTCCTTCACCTGGGGCAAGGAAGAAGCCTGGCCTGGCCCTAGAAATCGATGTCAAGGTACCATCGTACGACTGTATTACAGTCCTCACGTCGGCCTCCATTTCAAAGATGGTTCTCAGATACTTCTTATCAAATGACACAAGCACCCCAGAGGCTACCTATGCAATTCCATCATCAGTATAGAGCACCGGCTCCGCCGGGCCACCAGACAAAGCTCTCACACAACTCAGATGCCACAGCCAAGCCTTGTAGATCGGGCTGCAGGACTGACGCTTCCGCTTACCACCTGCATCACCACTACGCTCGACCCCACCGGATTCAGATCACCTCATCATAAATAACACTGTAGTGCTGCATGATACTGACTACAGTGTACTCGAGACATGTTATTCAAGATTTGATTGGATCGTGGTTTAATTGATTCAGACGCCGTGACCACTAACATGTTACCTACTCGTGATACTAGAGTTATACCCTATCAGTCTATACTAGGAATCAAATTTATTTGGATATGGGCCTGCTCACAGAGATGTTCAGATAGTCACACAGAGTGGGAGGGTAGCTCATCCTCCACTCGTTTATAGACACTTGCTGGTACAAGTGCCAGAGAGGAGATTTGGAGAGAAGATGATGAGATTCTACGCTAGTTGCGCACTACTCAGGCTTGCATATCCATTTAGAGCCTCTTGGCCTCATCTAGTACACACACAGATGCATTGGTCAAGGCCCTCGGCCAAATTAGGCATGATATTGATACCACCCCATAAGGGTTTATTCACATTCTAACAACTGGTAGAGCTGCATGCATTGTATTTTCTGATGATGACTTGCCACCAAAGGGATCAGATCATGTTCGTTCCTTGTGCATCGATCCTGTTGGACAACGGCTCTACCCTGAACGTCTATCCTTTGGTGACAGCTATCACACTAGGATTTTCTCTAGCTGATTTTGGGCCTTCTACATAGACTATTAGAGCTTACGATGTGACACAGAGGACCGTTATGGGTACACTCACTGCACATGTTATGATTGGGCCAATCAGATATTCCATACTATTTCAGGTTCTGAGTATCCAATCGACCTTTAACCTACTTCTCGGCCTCCCTTGAATCCATGAGGCTGGTGTCATACCATCTTCCCTTCATTAGAAGTTGAAGTTCATACATGATGGACGCGACATCACGACATGCACGAGATGTCATTTTCTAAGTCGCTGCTGCAAATTAACCATACGAGGATGACTTGCATTTCCGATAAGGCTTCATTCAATGAGGCCTGCAGGTTGTCAGCCTGGAGAATGACAACAGGGATATAGTGCCTATGTCATTTGCCTAGTACAGTAGCACCTTAGCGCTTAGCATGATGAGAGGCATGTCTTACCTGCCTGGCATGGGATTAGGTCGTCGCCAACAGGGGCCACACGAGTTAGTTTTCATGGTTGATCATGATACACCCTACGGATTGGGTTACTCCTACAAAGGACGATGCATGACACATGGCGCGACTACGCAAGGATATGATGAGGGCTCGCTTATCTGGGGTTCCATTCGATTATCCCCTCCGCCCGTATACCTTTCAGTTGGCATGGAGGGGACTGTTCACATTTCAGAGGCAGTTGGGATTCAGGACATCCAACAAGCCTTGGGACAAATGCATTTGGGTACCGGGTTGACTTAGGCATCCAATGCCATGATGGTTGCACCCCAATCACCGAACCGGGCCAACGTGTTTTCTATGTGCTTCCCAAAGGAGTTCACTGAATATGATATGCTCATGAATTCTGGGGAGGGTACCGATGATGTGACTCCTCATGATGCTTACGTTGATGAGATGGATATGATAGGTATTAGTCGTATTCTTGATATAGGCCTCATTCTGCTTTTGACTTGTTCGGAGTTTCTGTATTTAAGACTGATGGAGCAACTCCTCATGATGCTTATATTGATGAGATGGATATGATAGGCATAGGTCGTACCCTTGATATAGTTCCACATAGGCCCTATTCTGCTTTTGATATGTTCAGGGTTTTTATGCTTAAGATGGATGATGATGACTTTGTAACCAATGTTAGTCATGATGCTATTTCTGTTGAGGGAGCATCTGATTCTATGGACCCACCTCTTTCCTTTAACGCTATGTCCGGGTTTGTCACTCACTACGATGGCATGTATGCTGAATACCATAATGATATGAGCATTTTCGAGTACTCAACTATGTCTTTACATTTTCCTATGATTGCATCATCGACACCCACAGCACAAGTAAATGATATGGAGGATGTGGAAAGCCCAGACGACCCACTATGAGGTCAATCAGGTTATGATTCCGATTCAAAAGAAAAGAAAGTTACGCTAGTTTCTAGTAGCATAGAGTCAATAGATTTCGGGACCCCTAATCAGCCTAGGGAACTTAAGATTAGCACTTCCCTATCTCCTGACGAGAGGGATAGACTGATTGATTTTCTTAGATCATACTTGGATTTATTTGTATGGTCATATGAGGACATGCAAGATCTTGACCCCTCTATAGTCTAGCATCACCTACCCATCCTACCGCATGCTGTAATCAATTACATAAATTAAGAAGGTCAGACTTCAATGGAGCTCTCAGAAAGTTAAGGAGGAGATTCATAAGCAAATCAAGACGCTTCGTCAGCTGGTCGAGTATCCCGAGTGGCCTGGCCACGTCGCTTTCAAGTTCCCAAGAAGGATGGCAAGGTTAGAGTTTGTGTTAGACTTTAAAGATTTGAATAAGGCTAGCCCTAAGGGTGACTTTCCTCTCCCACACATTGATATGCTGGTTGAAAGCACTGCTAGTCATTCGATGTTGTCCTTCATGGATGGGTTTTCTGGGTATAATCAGATTTTGATGGCTCCAGAGGATATAGAGAAGACATATTTCATCACTGAGTGGGGTACTTATTGCTATCGGGTTATGCCATTTGGGTTGAAGAATGCAGGAGCCACCTATCAAAGAGCTGCTACTACTTTGTTCCATGACATAATGCATAAAGATGTTGAGGTATATGTGGGTGACAAGATAATAAAGTCCCGAGGTAGAGCATATCACCTAGTAGCTTTAGAAAGATTCTTAGATAGGATCAGGCAATTCAAGTTGAGATTGAATCCCAAGAAATGCACCTTCAGGGTAACTTTTGGGAAATTGTTTGGTCACATTGTTAGCGATCATGGTATAGAGGTTGATCCAGAAAATATCAAGGCCATACTTGACATGCCTACCCCAAGGACCGAGAAAGATATCAGAGGCTTTCTAGGCATATTATAGTATATCCGCCATTTCATTGCTAAATTGAAAGACATATGTGAGCTTATCTTCCGTCTTCTAAGGAAGAACCAACCTACTGTTTGGAATGATGATTGCTAGTGTGCTTATGAGAGAATCCAGGAGTGTCTCCTTTCTCCTCTAGTTTTAGTGCCTCCTATACCAGGGTGCCCTTTGCTTCTGTATTTGTCAGTTTCAGACATGGCCTTAGAATGTATGTTAGCTTAGCTTGATGATTTGGGGAAGGAGCGAACCATTTATTATATGAGAAAGATGATGTTGGAGTATGAGTGTAGATACATTATAATTGAGTGCCTTTGTTTGGCATTAGTTTGGGCCACCAGGAGACTTAGACACTATGTGACAAAGTATTCCATACTTTTGGTCTCGCGTTTGGATTCGTTGAGGTATCTGTTTGATAGGCCTATTTTGACCGGTAGACTCAGGAGATGGCTATCATTATTGATAGAGTTTGATATCCAATATGTCACACATAAATCAACAAAGGGAAGCATTATTGCAGATCATCTGACTTCTTTGCCGGTATCTGATGACAAATCGATTGATGATGATTTCCCTGATGAGTAGTTTGTTTATGTGACCAAGACGTGAAGATGGCTAAGAGTACTTGATGGTGCCACCAATCAATAAAGATTCGCATCGCATCAAGTTAATATCACCACAAGGTGATCATATTCCCATGTCAATTCGATTAGCATTCTCTGATCATCGTCGGCTGACGAATAACATTGTTGAGTATGAGGCATGCATCATGTACCGGAGACCAGATTTGGATTCGCATTAGAGCGCTTGAGATCCACTAGCTCTAATTTGGTTATTCAACATATTAAGGGTATTTGGAGGACTCGAAATGAAAAGCTAAAACCCTATCATGCTTATTTGGATTTGTTAGTTGTTAAGTTTGAGGAGTTGAGAAATTTACATCTACCCAAGGTAGAAAATCAGTTCATTGATGCTTTAGCCACTTTGGCTTTCGTGATTGATATCCCCGTGGGGGTGACTATGCAGCCATTGCTGATTGAGACTAGGTCTGCGCCAACTTACTGTTGTTTGATTGGGGAGATGGAGGATCAGGTTGAGCTACCATGGTATCATGATATTCATCAGTTTCTATCCTATGGCACTTACCCCGAGTCAGCCTCGGCCAAGGATAGGAGAACATTAAGACATTTGGCCACCAGATTTGTTATTTGTGGGGATGCCCTTTATAGGAGATCACTGGATGGTATGTTGTTACTATGTATAGATCGAGCCACTGTAGATAGGATGATGAAAGAGGTCCATGCAAGAGTTTGCAAACCACACATGGGAGGTCATATGTTGGCACGTAAGATCATGAGGACTGGCTACTTTTGGTTGACCATGGAAACAGATTGTTGCTAGTTTGTGCAAAGATGTCCAGAGTGTCAGATGCACAGAGACTTGATACACGTCCCACCATCTGAGCTACATGCGCTTACATCCACTTGGCCATTTTCAGTATGGGGCATCGATTTGATTGGAAAGGTCACCCTTAAATCCTCCAACAGTCACGAGTACATCCAAGTAGCTATTGATTATTTCACCAAGTGGGTGGAGGCAACTTTTTACACCAAATTGACAACGACTAAAGTGGCCAAGTTCATCATATCACACATTTTCTGTCAATATGGGGTCCCTCATGAGTTGATCTCAGATAGAGGGGTGCATTTCAGAGGCGAGGTGGATACACTGGTCCAAAAATATGGTATTCAGCAACATCGATCATCTGCATATAAGCCACAAACTAATAAGGAAATTGAGGCTGCAAATAAAAATATCAAGAGAATCCTGCGAAAGATGGTAAAGACATCTCGAGATTGGTTGGAGAAGCTTTATTTCGCATTATGGGCATATCGTAAGTCATGTCACACCTCCACAGGAGCTACTCCTTTTTCGTTAGTCTATAGCATGGAGGCAGTCTTACCTTTTGAGATGGAGGTGAGTTCACTAAGAGTGGCATTGGAGCATTAGATTACCGAGACATATTGGTTGCAGGCCAGATATGACCAGTTGAGTTTGCTTGATGAGAGGAGATTGAGGGTTGTAGACCACATGCAAGCTTATCAAAGAAAAATGGTCCAAACATTCAAGAAGAAAGTTAAGCCCCGAATATTTCAGAAAGGGGATTTAGTCTTAAGGGCTCTTAAGGGATTGATTGGTGACCCTAGAGGCAAGTCCAGGCTGAGTTGGAGTGGGCTTTATGTTATCTGAGAATTGACTCGAGAGGGAGCCGCCTCGTCGAAAAATCTGCATCTGGAATCGGGCTGGGCTACCAATGTGGATCACCGAAGAAGTTCTAATGCCGTGAGATCATGGTTAGAGGATGGGGTGGGCCAGCTATTTCCCGAAAGTAGCCATATCCCTTTCGCATACCCATACATTGATATATCCCGTTGTTAGCCCTTTGAGCCTCGCACGTTTCATTATGGCCTTTTCTTTCATTTAGCCTGGCATACCTTTTCTCACCTAGGTTGGGGGGCCTCTTAGTGTGCACTTTGCATTTATTGTCTGGATCAGTGAGTATTGTGAGCACATTGTGCCATTGTTCATTTGTTCTTTTTTAGGTCATTCATGGCTTATTCTTTCTTCCCTTGTGCATCTTCACTTTGCTTGCCTTTGAGTTTTGTTTCTATCATCTCGTTTCTTTTCACTTATATTTTCCCTTGTGTGATGATGACACACTCATGTCCCGAAGCTACAATTAGGCTAGTCACACTCTTCGTTCCACCCTTAGGGTTTGATATGAGTCTTAGTTTGAGGGGACCATTTAGATTTGGGATTTGAGGTTCATTGGTTAGATCGTGCTAGTGTGGCATTCATCTTACTTTGTTGGTTGTTTGGTGCAAGAAAAAAAAATGTTGCACTTATTCGATATTCATTTCATTGGTATTTCGGTTTAGCATGATTTTCCAGCAGTATCATGGTTTGATCATCATAGGTCATTTTGGGTTGAGGGACTTATTTTTCTTCTAAAAGGCAGGAGAGAGCATTGTATGATCCTTTTCTCCATGGATCCGAGAGACACATTGGAAGTGAGGTTTGGGTTCCCTTTGCACCAGGTGATCTTTATCCATATCACCATTCCCATCTTATTAGTGACTTGCTTTGATTTTCTTTTCGGAATAGGTTGTTGATCATTACTCACCATATTACTAATTGTATCCAAACTTGTATTCCACTCCAGTTTTCTTCTAGCTCTATTCATCGTTTGTGTATCATACTATTTTCTTATCTATCATCGATCGCCGTCTGGCCTTCATGACAATGACTTCTTTAAATATCTGAGTTCCGTTATTGGACATTGTTCATATAGATATAGATTGAGTCACCTCCTGCGATTCTCGATGTTGACATTCTTTATGGGGCAGCGTATCTATTGTGGGTATTTAGGCCCCTTTGTTTCTTGTCGTTTCGACTACGCCACCACCTGGCCTTCCATTACGTCCACGGTCGGCCAAGACCACTAAGGCCATGAGATCTCATGTTTGCCGACACATTTTACATTACGAACAAGCTCAGCTACTAATTGAGTATGGAATGCCCGACAGACTCCATTTCTTGGGAGATGTAGGATCGCCATACAGATTTTCCATTCTTCTGCCTTAAGCCCATGATCATGACCAGGACATCATAGTGGTGAAATTTTGTCGAGACCCTCCGGCGTTGATTTGACGCGTTCATACTAGGGCATACCCCTATCCTTGCATGATGACATTAGTTCTTACACATATACATAGGCAATTCATTTTCACTGCGGTGATGCTTCCAGCATCATCATTTGAAGATAAAATCCTGTTCAAACGGTTTCTTCATACAACAGGATGCTTCTAAGAGCTAGCTCGGGATCAGATTCATGCGTATTCGTCAACCTAGTGGGTGTGTACACTAGGGCATACCCTATACAGCGTATATTAAGCATTGGGCGTTGGGTCTTGGTGTCTTATATCTCAAGGTTTCTTGAAGAGCATTGCATTATCGGATGCGTGCTATTTGGAAATTACCCCTGTCGGTTTGTGTGGACTGTTGGATGTTTTGGGAATAGATGTTTGTGATGTGCTTCCAACTCTCGGCTTTGACCATATATAGTTATCAGGATTTTGACATAGTGTTGATGTGTAGAGACTAGGACATAGCCCCTTTCTTTTCTACAATCACATTTGTGAGTTGTCAGCTCAAGGCGTCCCCCTTCTTTTTGTCATGATTGAGGTGTTTGATTTCTTGTCTTGTTAGTCATTTAGTAGTTTTCCTTGACTTTATGTTGAGGCATACCCACCGCGTGTGATGAAAGCTTCCGTGCTAGTTATTGAGTCTCTAGTCATGCGATAGCCTCTTTGTTTGGTTCTACAGTGCCTCAGGCCCTTCTCTAGTACTAGCCCATAACCTTATTCAATACTTGCTCGGATTCTTTCCTTCCTCGGTGCGCGGGACTCTTCGGTACTGCACAGTTGACCCTCTTCCGTTACTACCAGTTCGACCCTCTTGCATTTTCGCCTAAGATTCGACCCTTTTCGGTACTCTCCGGATTCGACCCTTTACGGTGTTGCCCGGATTGACCTGCCACCTTTCGCGGTTTGACCCTTTTGGTTACTCGGTCCAAATTCAGCCTTTTCCGGTACTCGCGGATTCATACGTACTTGCCCAATTCTACTGTCTTTCAGACACACTTTTTTGGACCTTCTCTGGTACTTACCCATATTCGATCTACTACTTTGTGTACTTTGAATTGACCCGCACTCGATACTCGCTCGGATTCTTCTAGTACTTGCTCAGATCCTATCACTCTTCCGGTACTCGCTCGGACACTTCTCTAGTACTTACCCAGATTCGATCCCTTCTTTGGTACTTGATTCGATCGCCTTTTTGATTGCTGGCAGTTCTTAAATTGCCTTGGTCGATCTCTTCTTTAGTACTTACAGTTCAATCCTTGCGCAGATACTCGCGGGACCCTTCTCTAGTGCTTGCCCAGATTCGATCCCTTCTCTAATACTTGCCCAAATTCGATCCCTTCTCTAGTACTTGCCCAGATTCGATCACTTTTCTGGTACTTACCTAGATTCTATCACTTTTAAATTATTAGATGCTTTTACAGGCACTTGCGATTCGATCCTTTTCTGGCGTATTTTCTAGATTCGATCCCACTTTTTGGTATTTTCCTAGATTGATCCACTTGCGGTACTCATCAGTTCGATCTTACCGATTGTTTTCGCCAGTTCTTACGGTACTTGCGAAATTCTATCACTCTTATTTTCGCCGAACCCTTCTGGTACTTGCAGTTCGTCCCTTCTCGTACTTACCTGGGTCGATCACCCTTTAGGTACTCTCACCCAGAATACAAACCCTTTTCCAGCACTCGCCTAGCCCCTTTTTTTTGGCATCGTGCCCGGATTCTAGTCATAATTACCCATTTCCCTTAGCCTTCTTTGTCATTGTGCGACGTCAAAATTGTTGGCCTTTTAAATTCTTTACTAGAGTTCATTTCACTCATTTACCGTTTGTCTTTGCGTAATTCTGGGACCCCTCCCATTCTGCCACTCTACTAAGAGGCACGATGTGAACCTCAATTTTGTCCCTCGACACTTGCATTGATCTCAAGGGTGTCACATGTACCCAGTTCTTTATATGTCATGGTTATGGCCCCTTTTGAGCTTAATCGGTTTTCAAGCTTTGTGTACGTCTGTCTGTGGTTCACGATGATGCAAGTGTGTGGTTCATTTTGGAGTGTCGTCATGGCCCTTTCCTTAGTTATCCTCATCATGATATAGGAAGGAAGTGAAGCCTCCCCAAAATTTCAGTTCAGTTGGAGTTCATAGGAGCAAGTTCGAATAAGGAGCACCCGAGCTTGTTTTAGTCGTATCTCCCTCATTCGGACTCGAAATCATGCAGCATTTATTTTGTTGGATTCCTTACTCATTGAGAAATTCTCTGACAAATTTGAGAATTTTTATCAACCGAATCGACCGGTTGGGAATCGGCTCAACCGATTCGGTAGTTTGATTGAAGTTAAATTATTCGACGGAGTTCCGGTCGGAGCACTTCAGGCTTGTTTTGGTCATATCTCATCGAACTCGGGTGCCGCGCTGCGTTTTTTTTTTTTTTGACTCCTTATTCTTCAAGAAATATTATGTCAAATTTTTAGTTTTTTTCTCAACCGGCTCGATCAGTTGGAAACCGGTTCATCCTGATCATCGGGCAAGCTTGTATAAAGCACTGATTTTGGTGATTTTTAAGCCCAAATTCTACTTTGTTCGGGCCCATAAGCTCCAAATCAGTCCTAGGCACGGTTTGGGTCTAGTTTTGGGCTATCTTATGGGTTGCTTTCAACCCACCTTGAGTCCATTTTGGATTCTTAGTGGTTAAGCAAATGAGTTAATGTGGCTAACTGCTAACCTCGTGAATAGAAGGTGTTTAGGAGAATTTGGGGAAGTCGAGACTAGCGGGGAGTTTAAAGTTTGGTGTGCAAAATGGAGTGGGCTCAGGGTTAAAGGGGAGAAATACAAGCAAAAAAACCATGGAGAAAGGAGGGGAAAAAAAGAAAAGAGAAAGAAGGGGATGAGAAGAAAAAGAAAAGAGAAAGAAGGGGATGAGGAGAAAAAGGAAAGAAAAGAAAAGAAAAGAGAATGATGAATTCTCTACATTTGGGAGTGAGTGGTCCCTCTCATTTAAAGGGGGATTTCCTAAAGTTTTGAAGGAGGTGATACCTGGTTTCAGGGGTAGAAAAGAAAGAAGACAAAGGGGGAGCACTCGAGTATACTACAAGTATGAATGTTGTATGCTTCTCCCATTTCTTTTAAACAGTGCTTGTCGTTGCCTCTAATGTTTACAGCCTCATTTTATAGAACTTGGCATTATTTGGGTAAGTTCTCACTCATCCGGAGTCAGAATCGTACACCGTTGCTCTTGTTAGGTTCTTTACTCTATGAGGAATGATCTGACAAATTTTGAGATTTGTTCTCAACCGACTCGATCAGTTATGGAACTGGATCAACCAGTTCATTAGGTTTTGTTCAAGGATGGCAGTTAGGACACTTTTCCTTTGCTTGGGTTGGTTCTCATTCATCCGAAGTCAAAATCGTACGCCGTTGCTTTTGTTGGGTTCCTTAATTTATGAGGAATGTTTTGAACAATTTTTAGATTTTTTCTCAACCGACTCGACCGATTGAAGAACTAGATTAGCCAGTTCAGTAGGTTTTTTTCCAAGGATAGCAGTTAGGGCACTTTTCTTTGTTTGGGTCAATTCTCACTCATCCAGAGTAAAAATCAGCCAGTTCATTAGGTTTTTTCCAGGGATAGCAGTTAGGGCCCTTTGCCTTGTTTGGGTCAATTCTAGCTCGTCCAGAGTCGGAATTGTACGTCGTTGCTTTTTGGGTTCCTTAATCTATGAGGAATGTTTTGAAAAATTTTGAGATTTGTTCTCAACTGGCTCAACCGGTTGGGGAACTGGATCAACCAGTTCATCGGGTTTTTCAAGGGTAGTCTAGTTTAAGTTTAATTGGAGCCCATGACCTTAGTGATTCAAGCCCATTCACTCTAAATCAATGTAGGGCTATGTTTAGGGTCCGAAATGGGGTTTAGTTCAAGTTAATGTTAGTCCATTTTGGATTCATAAGAATTAGGGTCTATGCGGGTCAAAGGTGGTTAGTTAAGCACTAGTAGTCGATAGTGTTTTGTCGAGGCTAATTTTTTTTTATAAATTGGCATGTTTTTATAGCTGCACATGTGGTGTAGCAGCAATGAGTGGCTGAGATGCAATGTATGGTTTCTCCTGGCTTCCCTTGCTTTTGATATTTATTTTTGAGAGATTGTTGTATGCCTGAAAATGTGACTAACCTTCCCCTGCAGCGCATGGCTAGGGACCACAGTTACGTGCTTTGATGTTGGATAATGGAATTCACGTAAATACTTAGTATTTTTTTGCCATACATGCTTGTTGTGCTTATTAACTGATTTCTTATGCAGCGTATGGCTAGGGACCTTAGGTATGTGCCTTTGGTTATATTTTGTTGAGATTAAATGTATGCTAGATGCCACCGGGTTTATGTGATTCATGCCGTCCGTCTAAACTAGGTGGTTAATAGATCTTTGACCCATATGCTCCCATGTGCTCAATTCATTCATAGAGACCAGGCTTAGAGGGGTGCTACCTCACATGAGGTACCTTTCCAATAAGTAACCTGATCCCCGGACCCAGACTCCTCTTTCGCATATCATTTCTTCCTGACTTGAGTCATTAGGGGTTTTTGTTCTTACTTGATTTTCCCTTAATAAATAAAAATAAAAAGTAAGTGGTGACTCCAAACAAAACTGTTTTCCCTGAGGACAGATTTTCCCAAAACTCGAAAACCTTTTTCTTTCTTTTTTTTAAGTGAGTCGCACCGGCCGGTGGATCGGGTAGGGTCCACACAGGGCCAATCACTCAGTAAGTGTTGTTCTCAATTATAGAAGACTTGGGGCCTTACAATGTCATAATGGGGAGAGCCTGGTTGCATTCGATGAAGGTTGTCCCTTGACTACCACAGATGGTCGGCCTATTTGATAACATTATGACGGAGTTGGCCTTTTAAATGAGCCTTTACAAGGCAATGTTATCAACTATCTATACAAGAATAGAGAAGGGAAGAGCACTGAAGATCCTCCCTCAAAGATAGCCCATTATAGCAATCACCAATTAAATGCCATTTCAAAATCAGGGCGAAAGAAGGTGTTAGACGTGGATCCCATAGAAAAAGTAATGTTGGATGGGTTAGAAAATTTCACGTACGTCAGTTCACTCATATATGGTTGGAATTAATCCAACGGTGACCTCACCTGGCGAATATTATTCCGCGGCGGACTAGTAAGATAGAAAGTGAGCGTTTCCACATTTGCCATCAGTTATTCGAGCGAGTAGATAATTTCTTGAGAGTAAGAGTTTCATGGAGAAGTCAAGTACCTTGAATGGCTAGCCAACGTGGTGGTGGTTCTAAAGAAATGCGGTAATTGGTGAGTATGTGTAGATTACACTTACCTCAACGAAGCCTGCCCAAAATATAGCTTCCCCTTGCCGCGCATAGATCAAATCATTGATCTTTAACCGGCACATGACTTGTCATTTACGGGCGCTCTCTATAAATATCATCATATTCCGTACTTTTTGCGGCGTGAAAGCAGCCTTTATAACCTTGTAAGGTTATCTTGCTACATTGTGATACTTTTGGCTTGAAGAATGTTAGGGCAACTTATCAAAGGTTAGTAACTAAGATATTCCGACCGTTGTTAGGAGAAACCATGGAGGTCTATATTGATTATATGCTTGTAAAGTGCAAAAAGCGCTTCGATCACACCAAACATCTACAAGAAGCCTTTAAGCTATTACATGAAGCTCAACCCTTTGAAATGTGCATTCGAAGTAAGTTTGGGCAAATTTCTAGGCTTCATGGTGACTTAAAGAGGCATAGAGGCCAATCCTATTCAACTCAAAGCTATAATGGATTCTCAAATTCCTACTTCCAGAAAAGGCAGATGTGTTGGCAACAGTAGCTGCATCCCTCCCAATAAAAGAAACGGTATTCCTCCCTATCTATCTCCAATCAGCATCATCAATTACCACCAACCAGGTAAACGAAATAGATGAAGCTTGTTCTTCTTGGATGACTCCAATAGTGCACTATTTGAACTTGAGAGATTTGCCAAATAATAGGATTGAAGCCCACAAAATTCAAGTCCAGGCACCTAGATTTTCCCTTATGAATGAGCAATTATATAAACCGTCTCTAGATGAGCCATATCTTAAGTGTCTCACCAGTCAACAAGGGCAGTATATATTGGTAGAACTCCATGAAGGAATATCAGGAAACCATCCAGACAGCAGAACTTTGGCTCACAAGGCCCATACGCAAGGTTATTATTAGCCAACATGAGAGCAAATTCAACCACCTACGTCAAGAAGTGAGACCGATGCCAACAACAAGCCCCAATCTCAAGGGTGACAGCTTAAGATCCGACTACCATCACAAGCCCCTAGCCTTTAGCTCAATGGGGGATTGATATAGTCGGACCGATGCCTACCGCCCCAGCTCAGAAGAAGTTATTATTGGTAGTCACCGACTATTTCAGCAAATGGATCGAAGCTGAAGCCTTTGCCTCCATCAAAGATAAGGATGTTGTCCAATTTGTGTGGAAGAGTATAGTCTGCCGATTCGAGATACCTCAATCGATTGTAACCGAAAATGGGCCATAGTTTGATAGCAAAGTATACATAAATTTTTTCCAGGAGTTAAATATCAAAAGCTTGTACTCAACCCCACAGTACCCGCAAAGCAATGGCCAGGCGGAAGCATCTAACAATACTCTCTTGACGGCTTTGAAAAAGCATCTTCATTAAATTTAAAAGAAAATGGGTAGATGAGCTACCAGGAGTTCTTTGGGCCTATAGAACAACCAGCCGGAAGCCGACTAGAGTATAACCGTTCACCCTCACCACGAGGATGGGGTCATAATTCCCTCTGAGTGGGCGCCCACACTTAGAGCGGAATCACGAAAAGGCTAATAAAAGCCATCATCACGGATTAGACATGATCAGCGAATTACGTGAAGTTAATTTATCTGATATGGCGTCGTACCAACAAAGAATGGAAAATCTATATAACAGGCATGTAAAACAGCATGCATTCCAAACCGGAGACCTAGTCTTGAGAAGGGTCTTTGAAAACACGGCTGACCTAGCAACCGACAAACTCTAACCGAATTGGGAAGGGCTATCCATGATAGTAAGAGTGAGGGCAGCCAGATCGTACGCATTAAATAAACTAGACAAGATGCCAGTGCCTAGGATGTGGAATGTTACACATCTTAAAACGTATTATCAATAAAATTTCCTTTAAAATATTTTCTTTGACTTCTTGGAATGTTATCAATCAAATTTTCTTTAAAGGTATTATCAATAAAATTTCCTTTAAAGTATTCTCTTTCAATTCTTGGAATAGTCCCTATATCAAAGACAAGGGGTGGCTCTTAGCTTGCTGGCACATTTCAAAGACCAGAAGTGGCCTCTAGCCTGCTGGCACATGCCAAAGACTAGAAGTGGCTTCTAGCCTGCTGGCACATGCCAAAAACCAGAAGTGGTTCCTAGCTTGCTAGCCAAAGCCAAAGCCCAAAAATGGCGCTCTTCTAGCCTGTGTGCAACCTTTACTGGCTCCTAGCTTATAATAATGATATTCTTTGAGCAACTATCCTAGTTAAGATTCGTAGCAGGGGGTTGTGAAAATGAATATACTAATTGCAAATTTAAGAAAAATTATGAAATACGTCAATGGCATCAGTAGTTCCATAGAAATATACTCTGGCGGCCACATAGAGCCCCTTTATAGAAATTTCAAAAAAAAATAAGGGAGAGAAAAAAGTGAGACAAAGATCAGCTCTGATCCCTAACGGAAGCACTCCTCTCAGGTTCTTTTGCCCCTTCGCTTTGATACACCTTGGTTTCTGTGGCCTCGATGGCTGTTGGGGTCGGGGGGCACTTGGATTCATGAAGAATTCTGGAGGAAGTGGGTCAAAGGAGTCGGGCATGCCATCTGGAACCTCTGGTTGGTCACCACAGATGTTGTGTTTGAACATACAACATCCGTAGCCGTAGTCAAAGATCATCTCCAAGGCCTTTTGGTAATCCTCCTCCATGGCTTCTTTGTCTTTACCGACCTGGGACTAAAGAGAAGACACTTCATCTTTGGTTGCCCCAATCTCCAGCACAAGTGAAGTCCATTCAACCTCCAGGAAGGCAACCTCAGCCTTGCACTTGGCCTCCTCCACAACCACCAGGGCATCTTGGACCTTAGCCAAATCATCTTTCGCCTGTGCCTTCGCATCACCAGGCTGTGACTGACCTTCTTGACGTTTGAGCTATGCAACCGTCCTCTCCTTCTCCACCCACATAACCCTACATGCCCTCACAACGCCATCCCGGTGCTTAAGCCAGCCTGGCCTTGCCTAGAGGTGTCTTCTAAAGCGTTATGGCAGAGGTAGTGGCGACATAGCGTGTGGCTTCGGCATTGTCCCGGTGAGATGAAGTTCCCGATGCTAACGCACCATATTCCGAATAGCAGTGACAGCCTATAAAAAAAAGGGTGTTAGAAGAAAATCATGGCATAAGACTCATATTCAAACGTTAGAAGCCTAGTCATACCTCAGCCGTCTCGTTAAAATCATGGTTGCGAATGTACATCTCATATTCAGCCACACGCTGGTAGGACTTTTTATCCAAATAGCTAGGGAAATGGATGGAATACTTTTTAGAAAGAGCCACCACCGGTATCCGATGGTTAGTGGGGTAGAGTTCACGCATGTCAGCGATGGAAGCGTCCCTCTTATTGAAGGGGTTCCAATGGTCAATAATTGACTGGGCAGCATCTAGAACTAGAACAAACGCGTCCGCCGGAGGATGATCCCACTTCATCAATTTAACCGATGAGTTCAACACCAACCTCTCATAACCCTTTGGCCTGTGAGGGCTGCTAATTGTGAGGTTAAACTATCTAGCTGAGAGCAATGGTCCCACAGCTATCTCTGCAGAGGGAGCCTCGCCCATAACGTTATCAGCGCTGGGAGGTCCCCCAACTAGAATCCATCCTCCAGCGATGCACAAGCCTCCCTGGGGACACCCTAGGTGGCACCCTCTAAAGTTGGAAGGGCGTCAGAGGCTTGCTCTGGAGAGTCCAAAGTAACTACCGTTGGGCTCCTCTGAACCTCGTCATTTAAACCCGACCATTTTGGGCTCTTTCCCCCTGGTACTTCAGAGCCGAGGGTCGTTTCCCCTTGAGCGCTCGCAGCGCACTTGCGTACCCGTGCAGAAAATCCAACAACAAGACTAGACATATCATCCTCACTCTCCTCAGCCGGATCACAGACAATTGGATCCACCCAATCCACAAAGCCTTCTAATCCCACGCCGACAGCCTTTACCCATTCAACCTTCTTCCCCTTCTTACTCTTCTTCTTCTTTGCCTCCTGGGGGACAATCTTTGGATCCTGCACAGTCGAAGGTAATTGGTCGGGCTGGATAAAGCTAACCAAGGCTCCTTAAGCGATCTCGGCGGGGCTCTTACATTGAGCAAGCCCGGCAGGAAGAACGGCAGGTTACTTCAAAGGTCGACAAGAATAAAATGCTCGTGCTTAATAGGATTCTTGAAGACGGATGAGATGATAGGGACTATGTAAGGAAACGGGTTGGCGCCTAACTCCTACAAGTTCTTCACAAACAAGAGGATCTCGTGATTATGCTCCCCTTCAGTGATCTCGAGTAGCCGCTTGATGAGATCCAAAATGGCCTTCTCCTCCTAGTTAACCAATCGGCCTCACTTGTGCCTACCTGCAAAAATTTCATAAAATAGGGGCATGTCAAAACATACAAAATTTTCAGAAAATAAGGGCATGTCAAAACACATACAGCCTAGGGGGGTACAAGCCCCACCAAGCTTAAACAAACCTGGGAAAGAGAGAGTCTGGTTCAGATCAAATGGAAGCCCTAGAGAGCCCGGTGTCTCATACCACGAACTTTTATTAAAACAACCCCTTTAAGCCGGTCTTAAGTCAGAGCCCGATTCTGAGTGGTGCAGGGGTTGTGGGCGACATAGATAGGTGGCCCCGATCCCAGCTGCGAGATAAATAAAACAAATCTGCAGTGATATCAGTAGCGGAGAAAAGTTTACCTGCTTGGAACCCATCGAATCCAGAAGACGTTCGGATGTATAAGTGTAGAGGTGGCCCTGAGTGAAGTCTGCCACCAAAGGCGGGATGGGGAAGAAGTCAATGACAAGGCGCTCGGGTGAAATAAGCGACATATCTACCCTCACATGGGTGGGGTAGCCGTGTCGTCGACACCTCGTCCCAGTCGCGGCAGGAACTTGACTAAGGATCTTAGATTCCTCTTCTGAGACGGCACTTGACTAGGCTGCTTACCGTGGGCGTTTCCCAGGGGCTCCCCCTCTTATGCCCAGCCCAATTGGTAGAAGCCTCTTCGTGACCTCTTGCCATTCTCCAGTTAAACAAACAGAAAAATGGGGATTAGCTTAAAAACCCTCTAAAGACAAAAGAAATCCCCACCCAAGATAGTAGGAACTAGGGACAACCATTAGAACTCTGAATGGGATGTCTCTAAACACAAGAATGCCCACTTTTAACCCTACAGTGCGAGCCCTGACGAATGATGTTCGCACCCTCAGAAAGAAAAAAAAACCTTCTAACCTAAAAATACTCAACAAACAGGGCCACAAAACATGCAAAGAAAACAATACAAACGAGTTTTGAAAAAACTCACCGGAAAGTTGAAAGTTGTCAAGGGATCTCTGATGATTCCTTTGAAATAAGAGTTTGTAGAAGCATAGGAGAAAGGTAATTGCAATAGGCAAAGAGCTTTGTAAAATCATAAAAGAGGAAAGCACTCGGAGCCCAACCCTTATATATAGGGACAAAACATCAACGAGAGCATTAAATATGCCGTCAGGACATCATATGCCGCAGACATGTCAGGAAACATGCGCTTCCCACGCGCTTTATATCCAAACATACTTCACCTTACGGCGCATTCAATGCATGCATTAATTACCCTAGTCCTTTCAACTTTCTGTACCCAAGATTTAAAAACACGGTATTTTCCCCCGACTGAAAAAACACAAAATTTCAGTTGAGGAAAATGGGGCATTGTGAGTACCATGATCTTTAGACCCACTACTCAATGGGCCTAGTGCCCTCTTGGCCTGTGTTGTGAAACGATCCAAACCCATTTTCCATATTAAAACCAAGGGGCACTTCCTAGGCAGGAAAGTCTTAAAGTCCGTCTAAGAATGCCAAGGAGTCTTCCCACATAATGACTTTAGGGCAGCCCATCTAGAATTTTAAGGCCCCCAGTCAACCATCCTACCACATATTGGAAGTTCGTTATGGATATGTATATGAAGGCGGAAAATACGCAAAAAAGATATTTATCAACAGATTTCCCAGCTTCCAAATCCCTTATTTCTCGGAAAGATAATCCTTGATAAGGAAAAAGAGATTTTGTCCCTTATTTCTATGAAGGTAAATCCTTGATAAGGAAAAACATATTTTATCCCTAAAACAAAAGTGAAGATTTGGGAACCAAGCCCTATAAATTGGGAAGATCCCCCACGAGGTGAAGGTAAGACAATTCCAACTGTGCAAGATTCCCTGCTTTTTCTTCTTCGTTTTGTGCTGACTAAGCCATCGGATAGCATGCTCGGCGCACCATCGCTGAATCACCTTTTTGTAGGTTCACATTGATGATGCTCGGAGGTTCTGACGATCAAAGTTCTTACAAAAACAAGAGTGTCCCTTCTCATGTCCTCAACGGCTAGTTTAAAGGCCTTAATAGTGATAAGCCTATTGTTACCTTGATCGTCTAACCTCTAGGGCATCAGCGGTGCAATGTAAACCTGTAAAAAAAGGCGATCCGACGACGATGGGCCAACCGCCTCTCCGATGATTAAGTCAGCAAATGGACGGAGAGAAAGAAGAAGGAAGTTCACACAGTTAGGATTGCATACCTCTTCATCATGGGGATCATGTAGCGACCCCCAAGCCCGGTCCAATCTGATTGGCAGATCTGAACCGAAACCCGGAGACGCTCGTTTAATTCTTTTTGTTTATTTTTCATTTGTTTGTTGTTTTCTTTTTCAAAAAAAGTATCACGACACAGATCCGGCTCGGCGAATAGGATCAAACGAGCCCTGGTTACTCGGCGTTTTTCATTTTATCTTATCAAAACATTTATTTATGTCATTTCGTTTTAGGGTTTTCAATTACTTGGAAGCATTTTCAAATGGTAGGCCCATAAACATTTACTCTTATACAATTCGTTTACAAAATGGCTTATCTTGCCTTTACAAAATGATACACAAAAACAATGGTTCAGAGTTCAACCCTTTTGTCCACAAAATATCACATGTTGAAAGATATGATATCGCAATGGCCAGGTATATCTTATACTCACTTAACTTTCTCTATGACTCGCTTCTTGCTCTTGGCTTTTCCTTTCCGTTTACTCGTAACCTGCGCATAGATAAAAACTATAAGCTAAGCATTTTTCATACTTAGTGGTTCTATCTACGATTCTATTCAATTTTTAGGTTTAACATGACAATACATTTATCATTAAATCATGCAGCACCTCTCAAACAATACTCATGCTTATTCTGTTTTGCATGCTTTCACTTTACAAATCATTGATCATATCAAATATATGCATTTTCACATGCAACAAATCATACCACAATTCAATTCATGAGATTGAACATACACTCTTAAAGATGTGTTTTAGTTTACAAATCCCATTTACACTCATAAGTTCGTTTATTTCCACTTTGTCTCTACAATTCACATTCATGACGGTTTCATTCGGTAAAATCACAAATCCTTTTTATCATTCGATAATACGATTACACATTTCCGCAATTCGGTCTCCCATCATACCCAGTTTGGTCAGTTGCACTAACATGTGGTATTTAAATGTCATACCATCATGACCGGATGCCGATTGGGTGCATCCGCAAATTAGAACATTTCTTCAATGCCATATGTCATCATGACGGATGCCGATTGGTGCATCCCACCAAGTGGGACATTAGACAATTTCGGGGTGCCTTCATGACGAATGCCGATTGGAGCATCCCACCAGGCTGTTCATTCGGTATATCGATTCATTCAAGATGTCAAGAATTGACCAATTTGTTTACAATTCGATTAATCTCTCATATGCAATTAATTGTCAACATTTCAATTATCACATTTTTCAATTCCATATGCACTTTCGTAATATCATTTCATAAATATACTCATTCCATATAATCATTTCAGATTTATTTGGTATACTACCAAAACACTTGAAATAAGGATAGAGTAAGTGAACAAACCGAAGCTGTCGGCTCTAGTTTCCTTCCCTTCGATCTCGGTCCTAGGTTAGGTGTTCCTCACCCTTCCTTAGTCAAAAACAATCATGCCACTCTTAGTAGATAAACAATTATTATACATTTTTATTGAATGTCGATTAATTTTCGTTAACGGTCTTGGGTTAAGACACTAAGTGCGCCCGAAGGCAATTCGAGCAAAGCGAAGCCATGGCGACGAGTCTGATATGTTTTTCATTTAGTTTTATCCTTATTTAAACCTCAATTAATCATTTATTAGGGTCCTTAAACTAACGGGGTACGAAAACGAGGTGTTCGGAAACAAAAATCCGAAAATTTACTCTACGTGGCTTGATGACTTCACCATGACATAGCGGGCTCGCATTAGGTAATTTCGAGAGGCCTTTTTGTGCCAACCTCGTGCGGCAGAAGACAACGTTATTGCATCAAGGTTGCTGTTGATGAAGGGGCAGTGATATGGTACTCTGTTTGCTCACTTTCTGGACCTTCCTTTTAATTCTCTCAAAACTCAATAAAGCAGTGAGAATCACTCACACAGGCATTCTAAGGGATCAATATAAATAGTGTGTTAAATGCATGGACAGATTAGGGTTCAACTCAAACTGTTTTGGGAGAATCTAAGGGATTTGGATGCACCTTTAAATCTCTTGGACTATTTGCAGTGTTTGATGTTTAAAGCAAAAATGGGAAGAAATCACACCAAAATCATCTCTTCTTGCTCAACCCTAGCTTGTGCTCTCTCTCTTTGCTCTCAAAAATGGTTTGCTCAAATGAGCCCTTAGACCACCTTTGGTCCTTTAAGCCTTTATTTGCTTAAAGCCTTGTTTGGCTTACCCAATAAATCCCATTTCTCATTTTTGGCATTTTAACTCTTCATTTATCATTTAATTCACTTTTGCATTTAAACATTACATTCTTGACCCTTGAGTCTTATTTACAAATTTCCAAATTTTCCCTTTTTCACTTGGGTTTGTTTCCGGGTTCAATCAATTTCTCATTTTAACATATAATACTTAATCATATGCTCACATTTTCATTTCACTTTCACGATTTAACAATTTATTAGTTTTCCCGGGAAAACTCAAGTTGGCTCAATTTATACTCGGAATATATAAAAATTTTATAAAATTATTATAAAAATTCTAGGGTATTTTTGGGGCGTTACATATCCTCTTGATTTATAGAAAGCGGTTCAGTAATCCCTCCCCCTCTTTCTTCGAAAAGAATCTCTTTTTCTTAGGAACAAAATCCCTCTTTCCTTATCAAAAACTAATTCTTCCTTATCAATGATTAATCTTCCAATAAGTAAGGGATTTGGGGACTAAGAAATTCATGGATAAATACCTTCTGCGTATTTCCTGCCTTTATCCATTCGATCCGCCAGCGAACTTATAAACGAGGAGGATGGCCGTGGGGACTTGGAACTCTAGGCAGTACATGAAGGCTAACCTTTGAGAGGAGCTGTGCACGACTTTCATAGGTGGGGCTGGGAGTTCACATCGGTGAGTCTTATACTAATTTTAATATGGAAGGTGGGCTTGACGCTTCCACATAAGTGGACAGGCGGACATGGACTAAAGCGAACTTGAGCCCTGGGCCCATCGAGTAGTGGGTTTAACACCCATGGTACTCACAAAGCCTAGGGCAAATACATGAATGCTTTGTGTAAATTAACATTGTTCTTTCATTTTCTTACCTTCATCAGAGCATTCCTTGCACAGATGCTGATTTCAATCATATATGATGCAGAACCATACCTATGTGGGAGATTGTTTGTGAGCTTGCATTCTATCAACAGGAGTAGTATGTGCATGGCAAAGAATTCAACATTTGGAGCAAAGGGTTCTCATCAGAAAACTGGTTTGTAATGGTAAGCACAGTTATGAGCCTCAAATCTTCAATGTTCTGAATCATTAAAGTGAGCTTGCAGGAACTTGATCATAATGATCAAACTTTTTCTTTCTCTTTGTATCCTTCTCTACTCATATGCTGCAGGAACTTGCAGTACTACACAATTTAAAAACAAAAATGAAGATTTTGTTAGAGAAACTAGAATTTGAAAGATTTTTTTTTAACATTTTCATCATAAGTTTCACAATATCAGAATACTAAAATGGCACTTTATCCTTAAAAGAAATTGCAAATCCTACTCTGTTGCAGACTAGTTGTCTTCAGAAAATCAGATCTTGCAGCAAAGGAAACTAAAGAAACAGAATTAGTCCTCATGTTTGAACATTGTCACACAACAACTATAAATGGGGGGAAAAAACAGAACGAAACGTATATATGAATAGGAGCAGAAAGATTACTTCTGTCAGAGGAGATTCTGAGTGCCACTCGTGGGCTGCATATTTTATAAATTATTTGCTAGGATCATATTATGCTAAGCCTGTTATTTTCTATGTTACATTATTTGGGTGATGAGTTGGAGAATTGGTTGGAGGGGGACAATGCATAAACATCGCTGAGATATCATTTAGATCCAAATCAATATCACATTACCATCCATTGATAGTTGGAGGGGAAGAGATTCTTCTTGTCTCCTCACCTCATAATATATATTGAGCATAGGCCAAAGCAAGGCCAAGCATCTGCAAATTGCAAGACTGATCTGTGTATTCAACTTCTCCTTACCTAAGTAGAAAAAAATGGCAGTCTCCCCTTTAAACCCAAAAGCCTCTTATCATGCCCGCTCTATCAGCTTGCCCTCTAGACCACACCCTCTCATTCCTGAATTTGATGAGCTTTTGTGCAGATTCAGAGCTTCTGGGGCCACCTCTTCATCATCATCGATAAGCCACAAACTTAGTGGCCTTAGAGATCTACATGATTGTGTGGATAATTTGCTTTTGCTTCCATTCACTCAACAAACCTTAACTCAATGCCGCCAGGAGCAATGGGTTAATGAATTGTTGGATGGATCACTCAGGCTTCTAGACATATGTGGCATGGCTATGGATGCCTTGTTGCAGACTAGGGAAGGTGCCCATGAACATCAATCTAGCATGCACAGAAGGCGAGGAAGCAAAAATGGGATCTCAAGCGAGGTTGAGATTTTCTTAACCTCTAGGAAGAAGGTGAAGAAGGCAACCCAAAAGGCCCTGAGGAATCTGAAGGATATGGAGAAGGATTGCAGATTCTCTGCCTTGGACAAAGACGCTGAGACCCTCTCCCTGATCAGCATCTTAAGAGAGGTGAAGACAGCCACTCTCACTGTGTTTGAAGCTCTGCTGTCCTCAATAGCTGGAGCAACAGCAGGATCACAGCGAAGCAGCTGGTCTTTAGTCTCAAAATTGATGCAACACAAGCGTGTGGCATGTGAGGAAGCAGAAGCTAATATTAGTGAATTTGAGAAGGTAGATGGTGCATTGTACACCATCCTTGGCAACAAGAACAAATCAAGTAATTTTAGTGCATGTTGATAATGTGTACAATGAGGACAAAGCTGGAATCACATTCAAGATCTTTGAATAGTTAATAGAGTTCTTTCATGTTTAATCAAACCAAAGTTCCTCTCAACACCTCAGCTACTAGCTGAAAAAAACACACAAATGATATAGATTCATTGGCAAGGACCCATTGATTTTTGCATACTTGTAAATGAATGAGAAATACAAATACAATTTTCTATTTTTATCATAAATCAGTTCCCATATATGACTCAATGGTAATCTTTTGCTTCTCCTATACATAGGAATCTGCTTAGAAGGTATTCCTGGTTTATCTAGGGAAAGACTTCAACCATGAAAGATTTATGAAATTGATCAAGATGGTCAAGGATTCTGTTACCATACGAAAAGCAAATGTCTGTATCCTTGAGATTTTACAGAGAAGGTAATGATTAGAAATGACCCCATTTGATCTAACCCCTCTCTGGAAAGCTGATTGCTCAATAACCCACATGCCAAGTTGCAGTATTAATTTGTGCCTGAGTCATGACTCAGGCCCACCCACATGGGGTTTTCCATTAGAAAATTTTAAGAAAGCCTGTTTTCAATCAACTAATTAGATAAGAATCAGCTACTGTGATCAAGACCACACGGGAACAATGTATTATATTGATTTGAAGCCCTTTGAGATGCCTTTTGTCTCAATAGGGAGCGACACCAACCATTTACATTGTCACTACAATTTTTGACTGACTGCAGTTACCTCGTGTGCAACCATTATAAAAAAGATGTAGGCATATGCACACTTATATGGATTATATACCGGATTCAACTTTGCCTTTCAAAATGAGTTGAAACAACAGGCTGGCACCAGTAGGACACCAACCTTGTCTCCCATATCAGCTATGGTGAAACAGTTTTAATCATGTTCTGTAGTTTAATATTTTCTCATCAGCCATGCATGGTTATATGGAGGGAGACAGGGCTGCAAGGCCACCATTTGCCATATATTTAATGAATTACTTGATCAAATGTGAGATGCTGCCACACTAAAGTCAATGGCATAACAAGGTTATAGAAGAAAGCTGTTTATTGAAAATTATAAGTTTGGGTGGGGGACTCTAGCTAGAAAATGGAAAACATGGCGTCTAGGTCAAATAAAAATAAAACTGTAAGAGAGTACAGGATAGATGATATTGTTACCTCAATCGTCTAAACTCTAGGCAGAATGCTACAAAGACAATATGAACTCAGAAAAGGTGATCCGTGACTGCGGTTGACCGCTCCTCCACGCGATTAAGTCAACAAAAAATATGTAGAAGAAGAAACAAAGGGTTTTCACACACTAAATTGCTTACCCTCCTCACTATCGTGGATCGCCCGATGATAGAAGTGGTTCATGAATTCCCCTTGATTTAGAAAGAAAATTCTTTAATCTTTCGGATAAATGACTTTCATATCATGGCCACTTTCCATTTGGGATTAATCCTTCGAAATAATGGATTGTAAACAGAAATCCTACTGGCAAGACATTGTAATATCGCCTTCAGATCCTTTCCATAACCCAAACTTCCCATACACTTTAGGGACTACCGACCGACTTAGAAATTTGACGCCGCCAGCAAATTCCACAAGACATCCCGCCTCTTTAGGATTCTCCCATCCGGTGGCGCCGGTTTCAATATATGGTAAGTAGGCTTTGGGCTGCTTTCACAATGTGGGGCCAAGCAACAAGGTGCCCCTTTGTTCATCGAGATAGGGTCTAAAAACCAGCAGACTCACATATGAGATTCCTAATTCCCCTCTTACCCCAAATATGTATCAAGCAATTGTCAAGGGAGGAAGGAATTGTAAGTTGTAGGTGCTGAGTCTTCTATAAGAAAGATGGCTTCTTATCTGTTGGTGTGGCCCCAACAGCCTTGAGACTAATCTCATTTGATGCTAAGGGAGAGGGTTTGTGATTTTGTTTGCAATCAGCAGGAGTAGTATTTGAATAGAATAGAATTCAGAATTTCGAGAGGAGGGTTCTCATCAGAAATCTAGAAATGGAGATGTTTGGGGTAAGAAATAACCAAAGTGCCTACTTTGGCCAATGCAGAAGTGAGGTAGGATGAAGGACTAGAATGCCTGTCTAGGCATCTTATCAAAACAAGAGTGTCCCTTCTCAATGTTCTCACCAGCTAGTTTAAAATCCTGGGGCAAATACATGAATGATTTGTGTAAATCAACATTGTTGTTTCATTTTCTTACCTTCATCAAAGCATTCCTTTCATAGATGTTGATTTCAATTATATATGATGCATAATCATACCTATGTAGATATTTCCTCCTTTTACAGAAGACACTAGTGGGTGTTTGCCCAAGGATATGTTTGAACAACAGAGTGACCTCTACCAACATCCACACCCAACGGGGAGAAGAAAATTGTTGCTACTGGTTTTGTCACACAGCAATTATATAGGCAAAAAGAAAAAAAATAATGAAAATTTGGATAGGATCAGAAAGGTTATTCCTATCAGAGGAGGCCACTGGTGGGCTGCATATATTATGAGTTATTTTTTAGGATCAGAAAGTTTACTCCCACCGAAGGAGACCACTCGTGGGCTTCATATTCTATGAGTTATTTGCTAGGATCACATATGAATAGGATCAGAAAGTTTACTCCTATCAGAGGAGACACTCGTGGAATTATTTTTGAGGATCACATTATGTTAAGCTGTGATTTTCGAACTTAAATTATTGGGGTGGTGAGTTGGAGAATTGGTTGGAGGGGGACAATGCATAAACATCGCTAAGATATCATTTAGATCCAAAACAAAATCACGTTACCATCCATTGATAGTTGGAGAGAGAGATTCTTCTTGTCTGCTCTCCTCATGATATATATTGAGCATAGGCCAAAGCAAGGCCAAGCATCTGCAAATTCAAGACTGATCTGTGCATTCATCTTCTCCCTAACTAGGAAGAGAAAAATGGCTGTCTCTCCTGTAAACTCAAAAGCCTATTATCATGCTCGCTCCATCAGCTTGCCCTCTAGACCACACCCTCTCATTCCTGAATTTGAAGAGCATTTATGCAGATTAAGAGCTTCTGAAGCTGCCTCTTCATCATCATCAATAAGCCTTAAACTAAGTGGCCTTACAGATCTACATGATTGTGTAGATAATTTGCTTCTCATTTACATTCACTCCATAGGCGCCAGCTCAATGCCTTACTTGGGCTATGGGTTGAAATGGAGTTGTTGGATGGATCTCTTAGGCTTCGGATATATGTGGCAGCTGGATGCCTTTGCGAATAAGAGGTGCTGCAGGGCTTTAATCTAGCATGCGCAGAAAGCGAGGAAGAGAAAATGGGATATCAAGTGAGATTGAAATGTCAGCTCTAGGAAAGTGAAGGCAAATCCACAGGGCCACAGGAGTCTAGGAAGGGCATGAAGAACGAGTGCAGATTCGCTGCCTTGAGCAAAGACCCTGAGACTCTCTCCATGGTGACCATGTTAAGAGAGGTGGAAACGATCACTCTCAGAGTGCTTGAAGCTCTGCTGTCCTCAATCACTGGAGCAACAACAGGATCAAAGCAAAGAGGCTGGTCTTTAGTCTCAAAATTGATGCAACACAATCACGGAGCATGTGACGAAGCAGAAGCCTATCAAAGTGAATTTGAGAAGGTGGATAATACATTGTGTACCCTCCTCGGCAACAAGAACAAATCAGTTAATGTCGTGCATGTTGATAATGTGCATAATGAGGTATCAAAGCTGGAATCAAGCATTCAAGATCTTGAAGAAGGGATTGAGTTCCTTTCTAGATGTTTAATCAAAACCAGGGTGTCCCTTCTCAACATCCTTAGCCACTAGCTGAAAATAGTAAAGTACAGTCATGGGCAAGGCCCTTTGATTTTTGCATACTTGTAAATGAATGAGAAATACAAATACAAAGTTCAATTTTTTATTCTAAATCAGCTCTCTTGTAGACCATTTAATCATAATCTTTTGCTTGTTTTCAGTTTATGGTGTGTGATCTATGGTCTGAGGTTGGTTAGGAATCCAACCAGAAAGCATTCTTGGTTTATCTAGTGAAAGACTTCCACCATAAAAGATTTATTACATTTATCAAGGAAAAAGAATGGTAAAGGATTCTGTTACTATTCAAGGGGCTAAAAGTTTGTACACTTTGAGGTTCTTCACTGAAGCAATGATCAGAAATTACCCCATTTGATCTAACCCCGCAACGGGAAAGCTAATTGTTAATTAATTTACATGCCAAGTTGCTATATTAAATAGGGCCATTATCTAATATAAAAACAATTATATGATGAATCATCCTCTAATCTAATTCAGGCTACACAAGGACTGATTTAAAACTTGACTTCTATAAACTAATCAGATAAGAATCCACTAATATAATCAAGGCCACACGGGGACAATGCATTTGAGATGCCTTCTGTCTCACTAGAGAAGGAAACAATTCACATGGCCACGAGGATTCCTGCATGATTGATGCAGCTACCTTGTGTACAGTCCTTATAAAAAGATTTAGGCAGATGCACACTTGTATGGTATTAGGTTCATCATTACCTTTTAAACGGAGTACCCATTACAAGCTACCACACAAGCTATACATTAAACCGAGCTAAATTAACGTCAAAGGACCATTGGCATATATACAAAACCTTTTACACTGAAAATAAGCATATGAAATATCTTCTAATCTAACCCAGGCTGCATTTTCTTCTTCCATAAACTAATAGGAAAAGAATTGTGCAAGTTACATTTTATCGTGATTTCAAGCCTGCCAAGTTTCATCTTGTCTGCAATAGGGTTGACACCATTCATATGAATCTTCGATTTTCCATATTATGGAGCAAAATAACCTGTTAAATGAATCAAGATTTATCAAATCGAAAGGAGGACATTGACATTAGATGCGGTTCAGATCTACCTCAGAATGATGCAAATCTGGGTTAATCAGGTTGGAAGTGATTTGCTCTCACTACCGGGGAGTCTCTGTCATTGTGTGCTAGATGCCTCCTGTGAGATGACTCTTCCTCGTCAAATACCAGTGCTCAGATGTCCGATTTCCTCAAATCAGGTGACATTGTGGGTTGAATTGTTACTAGATTAATCATGGCCGAACAGAACAATCCCAGATTTCATCCCAGTGTGGCTACACATAAGTTATAAACTATAATCAGTTCTGTGGGTTGACTGCCAGGTGGACAGATCTCCTAATGAGTTGGGATACACCATATCCTGTCAAATGCAAAAATAAGCCTAAGTCAACACATCTCTCTGCCGCCTCAATCCCATTTGATTCCAGTAATCAGATTTCCAGACAGATGTATCAAATGCAAGATCCACAAACAGAATACCAAATAAATTGTTAACATTCCCTTTGTGCTGGTTTGTAATAGCAAGTACAATTGACGCCTAGAACAGAAGGAAAAATTCTCATCAATTTCCTTTTTGTACAGCTATTACTGTGATCATAATCATTAGACTTGTTCATTTTCTTGGTAAAATTCCCTAATAATATGATGTAGGGACTGGCAGAACTACTATACCAACAACAAGAAAAATAAGGGTTTGCTAGAAAAATTAGCTTTTCTTCTTCACAATATCCACAATAGCAGAATAACATATAGGCCCTCAATCTTTAAAAGAAATTTGCAAATCCTACACAGAATATGCTTGCACGAATGATGCACACCTATCGTCTTCTGAATATCAAATTTCAGAGAGATGGAACTCATAAAATTGAATCATCCCTCATGTTTGGTCATTGTCACACAACTACTATATAGGAAAACAACAAAAAAAAGTCATATGAGATCTGAGTGCCACTCGTGGGTTGCATACACTATGAATTATTTCTAGGATCACATAATGTTAAGCTTGTGATTTTCTAAGATAAATTAATGGGGGTGGTGAGTTGGGGTAAGTGGTTGGATGGGGACAATGCAAAAACATCGCTGAGATATCATTCAGATCCAAATCAAAACCACATTACCATTCATTCATTTTTGGAGATGAAGGGATTCCTCTTGTCTCCTAACCCCATTTTATAAACAGAGCACATGATAGAGCAATGCAAAGCATCTGCATTCAACTTTCAGTTCTTCTCTCTCTTGAAAAAGAAAAAAAATGGCTTTCTCTGCTCTAAAACCAAAAGCCAATTACCATGCTCGCTCCATTAGCTTGCCCTCTAGGCCACACCCTCTTGTTCTTCAATTTGATGAGCAATTATGCAGATTACAAGCTTCTGAAGCTGCCTCTTCATCATCATCAATAAGCCACAAACTCACTGGCCTTAGAGATCTACATGATTGTGTCGAGAATTTGCTTTTGCTTCCATTCACTCAACAAACCTTAGCTCAATACCGCCATGAGCAATGGGTTGATGACCTGTTGGATGGATCTCTTAGGCTTCTGGATCTTTGTGGCATGGCTAAGGATACCTTGCTGCAGACAAGGGAAGGTGCACATGAACTTCAATCAAGTATGGGCAGAAGGCGGGGATGTGAAAATGGGATCTCAAGTGAGATTGAGAAATATTTAACCTCTAGGAAGAAGGTAAAGAAGGCAATCCACAAGGTCCTAACGAGTCTGAAGGGCATGAAGAATGTGCGCAGATTCTCTGCCTTGAACAAAGACACTGAAACTCTCTCCATGTTGACCATGTTAAGAGAGGTGGAAACAATGACTCTCACAGTGCTTGAAGCTCTGTTGTACTCAATAGCTGGGGCAGCAGCACAATCAAAGCGAAATGGCTGGTCTTTAGTCTCAAAATTGATGCAACACAAGCGTGTGGCATGTGATGAAGCAGAAGCTAATCTTAGTGAATTTGAGAAGGTGGATGCTGCATTGTTCACTATCCTTGTCAACAAGAACAAATCAGTTAGTGTGGTGCATGTTGATAATGTGCATAATAAGGTATCAAAGCTGGAATCGAGCATTCAAGATCTTGAAGAAGGGATTGAGTTCCTTTCTAGGCGTTTAATCAAAACCAGGGTGTCTCTCCTCAACATTCTCAGCCATTAGCTGAAAAATGTAAAATACAAAGTCATGGGCAAGGCCCCTTTGATTTTTGCATACTTGTACATGAATGAGAAATTCCAAATACAAATTTCCACATCTTAAATCTAAATCAGTTCTCTCATAGACTAATTAACGTGTTGCTTTTTCATTTTATGGTAAAAGATCTATGGTCTTAGGTAGGTTAGGAATCCAACCGGAAGGCATTCTTGGTTTATCTATGGAAAAACTTGAAAGGTTTATTATATTTATCAAGGAAAAAGAATGGTAAAGAATTCTGTTACTACTCAAGGGGATAAAAGTTTGTACACTATGATGTTTTTCACAGAAGGCAATGATTAGAAATGACCCCATTTGATCTAACCCCACTCTGGGAAAGCTGATTGTTAAATAATTCACATGCCAAGTTGCTGTATTAAATTGGGCCAGTCCTAGATGGGGTTTTCCATATGAAAACAAGGCCATTATGAACCACAAAAACAATCATATGATGAATCATATTCTAATCTAATCCAGGCCACACAAGGACTGACTTAAAACTTATTTCCATAAGCTAACCAGATTAGAATCTACTAATATAATCAAGGCCACACGGGGACAATGTATTGTAAATTGATTTAAGGTCATTTGAGATGCCTTCTGTCTCACTAGAGAGGTGTATAATTCACATGGCCACCATAATTCCCACATGATTGATGCAGCTGCCTCGTGTGCAGCCCTTATAAAATGATTTAGGCAGATACACACTTCTAAGTTATCAGGTTCATCATTATCTTCTAAAATGAGCTGCAATTACAAGCTAGCTAACATACCAAAGGTTAAACCAAACTAAACTGATGTCAAAGAACCATTGGCTTATAGACGAAACCTTTCACACTGAAAATAAGCATATGACATATCTTCTCATCTAACCAAGGTTGCATTTTCTTTTTCCACAAACTAATCAAGAAATAATAGTGATGTATTTTACCGTGCAATCTAAGTAGCCTGATGTATGTGGCATAGCTAAGGTACACATCCAAGAACTACAATCAGTACTGTGCAGTTTATACCATAGTGAACAAGGGCCTCTAGATGAGGTTGAAGAATACTGTTGGAATTTTAGGATGAGAGAAATAAAATAGAAGTGAAAAACAACATGCAACTCTCATTTTTTTTCAAACATTTAAAATTGCCTATAAATAGGCTTACAATAGATAAATCAAAATTAAAATAAACAAACTAACTTTGACCCACTAATTTATCTCATTCACAACTAATTCTTCACATTTATCACATAGATAAAAACTCTCCAAGCAATAGTAGACTGCTCCTCACAATTAAATAAAAATAAAAACTTTCCTAACTAATAGGAACTATTAAGAGACAAATTTTGAATTACTCTTCAACTTTGAATCAGTCTTCAACACTTTCCCTTGATTCAAAATTGCATAATTTTTTTATTTTTTTATTTTTTAAATTTTCATGGAGCACTTCTCTCCATATTTTCAAATTTGTAGGCTTCTCTTCCATACTCGTGATGCGTCATCATCTTGTTGATACAGCTATCTCATCGACCTTAAAGCCAGTATTAGAGCACTTCTCTAAAAACTCTTCTTGGTGCACTTCTCACCAATTGTGAATTCAAGGGTTTCTTCCAGCATATTCTGGCATTGCTTGTTCCATTTTGTTCTCTGATTTTTACTTGAAGCATTGAGGCTTTTCCTTGGCTACCCGACAATCTTTCTCTTCATGTCAGTTTTTTTGCAGTCACATCGAGTCTTTCGCTTTCGCTGACTCTTGGCTAAATATACTCATCAGCCACTATTCATTTGCTTCCAGCCTCCTTAGTTCTTAACGGTCCACGACTTGAAGTGCATTGATTAATTACGCAAAACTAATTTTTGATAGATCCTTAGAGTCTTGAGAGAAGAAATTTTAGATTCATACCTTTAGGCAAGAAGCTTACAAGAGAAGCTTTTCCACAATTCTGCAGTGGAAAATCTTCACCAAGTAATTTGATCACAGTTGACAGTAGTCATAGGTTTGCTACCATGCTATTTCACACTTTGATTCTTTCATTTACGAATCTCAAATTCCTTTTTGATTTAAATTTGCATCAACTTTGTTTGATTAATACCTTCAAAATCTTCTTTGAGTTTGTCCCATGCTTCTTTTGGCGATTCATAAGTCATTATACTTGTGAAAACTGCATCTAATACTGCTGCATGTATATAAGTGAGTGTCTTTGATTTCTTAATTGAATAACCTCGATCCTTAGTGGCTCTGCAGCACGGAGATCAGCTTCTAGCTTCAATCCTCTCTCAATCAACTCCTTGGCATGTACCTCTCTGTTAGTACGGAGTTTTGAAATGATCTGGCCAAATATGTGAATCTCATCTTTTGCAGCTGTCATTGGAATCACACAGACCCTTAAGACCTATGGCTCTGATACCATGTTGGAATTTTAGGATGAGAGAAATAAAATATAAGTGAAAAACAACGTGCAACTCTCATTTTTTTTTCAAACATTTCAAAATGCCTATAAATATACTTACAATAGATAAATCAAAATTAAAATAAACAAACTAACTTTGACCCACTGATTTATCTTATTAAAACTAATTTACCACATTTTATCACATAGATAAAAACTCTCAAACAACCGTGGACTCACTCTCACAATTAAATAAAAATAAAAACTTTCCTAACTAATAGGAACTATTAAGAGACAAATTTTGAAATACTCTTCAACTTTGAATCAATCTTCAACAAATACTTACTAATATCCACAGTCAGTCTCTGTATTTTGTTATCATAGAAAGCGAAGTGCCTTTGGATGGCCGTACCATTTTTATGCACAGGAAGCTCACTCATTTGATTCAGTAATAAGATATCAGAACGGATAGATCATATGCAAGATCCACATTATAATCTGGAATAAATTGTTTTCATTCCCTACGTGCAGTTTGTGAAAATAACAACCGCAGTTGAGACTGGAAACGAAGGAAAATTGTCATCAATTTCCTTTTTGTACAGCTATGTCTGTGATCATAATCATCAGACTAGTTCATTTTCTTGGTAAAATTCCCTTATCATATGATGTAGGAACTGGCAGTACTACTATACCAACTATTAAGAGAAAAAGAATACTTTGATTCTCATTGATATACAAATGAGGTAACATATATATTTATACTCTAATGTTATGACAAAAAAGGAAACAAAGTTAGGTTGCGTTTGTTTTTTTTACTTAATGATAAATAGAACTTTTTATTAAGTAGCAAGGCTCTGACTCCCCCGAGACGGAGCGAGAGGGGTTGTTCCCAGTTGGGGTCGAGTGGTCTGAGACACGGCTCCACGGGAGAAACACATTCGATGTGAATCGATCTCTTGTATTTCGGGTTAATTACAAGTTCGGTTGCAGTTTACGTCCTGCGAGATTACTCATATTTTGACATACATTGCTTTTCCTAGTGCTATTCGGGTGGCGCTCGGCGGGTAGGCTAGTTAATTAGATAGAGAGGCTGCTTTAGAAACATCGGTGACTATTGGAATCGCGGGAGGGTAGGCGCGATCGCGAGGCCTGGCGACCCGGTGAGGGGCACGAGGTGCCACTTGCACCTTTCCGCCCACATCATCCCACAGTCGTTCCTCGCTCGGTGCTCGCCAGAACTCATTGAGGGCACTTCATTCTCGCCCGAGCTCTTGTCCCCTTGAGGGTAGCTCTTAAGGCTGATTGATGCCGGGGAGGGGCACGCCCTGAGGACTTTAGTGGGGTATGTCCGGATCAAGCATTGGCGTCATGACCTACCCCCCCGAGCCTGAAGAAAGAAAGGGAGAGGGAAAGGTTTCGCTGGCTTGAGTGGCAGGCCTGCCGGGTTGGAAGGCCGTGGGTGGGCGGTATACTTGCCGGTGGGTGCGAGAGGAGGATGAAATGTCTATGCTTTCCATCGAGTGTACTTGCCCGGTCGTCCATGACCATGTGACTTTTCACCGTCAGCTAAAGGCGAGTACGTGGTACTTTGCTTGAATTCCGCTATCTTTGCGTATGATTTCACATTGTAGCCTACTTTTCAAGTATAATGACCACCGGAACATAGTTCCTCCAGTAGCGGGGAGTTTCGATCCTAGCTAGGCGAATCTTTGAGGCGTGGCTTCACCTTTAATCAAGGCCGTTTCTAAGCATTAAGCCTTGGGCCTTCTTTATGAGCGAGTCAGTAATCTTGGGAGTAGGAAGCCAGTGGTGCGGAGAAGGTGGCCCGAGGCGGAAAAGAGAAGGACCAAAACGAGCCGAGGGGAGGCTAAGGTGGCTCATTTAGCGGCCATGGCAGCGGGTGAGGCCAAGGCAAGGGTGGAGGATGGGGTAGCTGGGGATGCGGGGATGCCTTAGCGGCTGGAGGGAAGGCCAGAGCGGGTTGCAGAGGGGGTGAGGTTTGCGCTGATAGTTGAGTGGACGTCACTCCCACTAGAACTCTAGGCATCCAGAGATGAAGTGTCGTCTCTCTATTCTCAGGCGGTCAAGGACAAAGAAGCCATGGTTGAAGATTACCATAAAGCCTTGGAGCAAATTTTTACTTTATGGTATAGATGTGTGTGTTGAACATGGCATATGCGTGGCAAACCAGAAAGTTCCGCATGGCATACACAGATCTGCCAACCCACTTCCTCTGGAGTTCTTTGCGAATCTGGGGTGCCCCCCAGCCTCAGCACCCGTCGAGGCCAAGGCTGCGAAGGTTCACCCTGCGGAATGTAGACACAGTAGAGAGGCCGTCCTTGAGAGGAGATCGGTGACCTCTTTCACTCCATATTAGTTTAAATTTATTTTTGGAATTTACATGGAGTGTGTTGCTTCCTTACGGGATGCATCACCATCCCTTGTAACCCTTGGCGCTTTTTAGCGCATTGTACCTAGATATGTTTTATTAAGAAAAAAACCTTTTACGTGGCGGAAACTATGCCTTAGCTCTCTTTAGAAGGCCACTTCTCAGGTTAATAAGCAGTATTTGGATGCTTTGTACCGGCGGAGATATTAACCATATCGGGCCCATTAAATATGCCGGCGGAATGTGACATATCTGGACTTTTTCTCCAGTAAGACAATAACCATATCTGGACTTTTAATTGTTCCAGTAAGACATCAACCATATCTGGATTTTTAATTATGCTAGCAGGACAACAACCATATTTGGACTATTTTACCAGTAGGACAACAACCATATATGGACTTTTAATGTTCCAATAGGACATCAACCATATTTGGATTTTTAAATTTGCCAGCAGGGCAACAACCATATCTGGACTTGCCAAATTTGCGGTAGGACGCTGAAGACATAACTAGACTTTTATATTTCTAGTAGTACATGACTCATGGCCCCGGATTTTTAAATTTCCGATGAAGCGACAACCATATCTGGACTTTTAAGTTTGTTGGGACATCAGCAACCATAACTGGACTTTTTATGTTCCAGCAAGACATCAACCATATCTGGATTTGTAAATTTGCCGGTAAATGATATAGCCGGATTTCTTGTATTTCGATGGACATGACCATGTCACGGATTTTTGGGGAAAGAACAATTGTAGGTTGCAGAGGAAATGTAAAGAATAATCTTTTATTGATGGTAATATTCTCCAAGAATGCACTCTTTGGTAGTACTTCTTTAAGGTGCGCTGGCGTTCCACGATGCAGGAGCGGTCCACGTCAGCTTGCTCAGCGCATAAGACCCGGCCCTATCCACTACTTGAACCAGATGTATGGTCCTTCCAGGTTAACTGAAACTTCGTCTGGCTGGGTTGGTCGTGTTTTCAAAAATTCCCTTCTTAAGACCCAACTCCACGACACGGAATACGGCTTCACATACTGGTTGTGCGGGTTCTGACTTCTTTAGTATCATCTTTATCTTTGTGTGATGCATTTGCTTCGAAGTGCGTCTATTATTATCCTAGGTCTTTGGTTATTTAGCCGTCATTTTGGCTACCGCCCAGAAATATAGATCCGAATGGTGGGTATCCTGATTTCAGTGGGGATGATAGCCTCTATCCCGTATGTAAGAGCGAATGGTGATTCTCATTAGACTTTAGGCTAGTTGTTATAAGCCAGGTAGAGACTCCACGAGTAGTTCCTCTGCCCACTTTCCTTTAGTAGAATGCGAGGCGTTTTTGAGGGCGATAGAATCTTATTAGATGCTTCCTCTGATGCATTACTCTGTGGTACCCTTGGGTCGGTACGAGGTTTTATCTTTGGTCGGCTACTTGAAATTCATGTATGCAGACTATCGGTGTGGCCCATTTTCGATTGATCGATTAGAATTATTCAATATTTCCATATAAAGTTGAATGGCGTCTTTGTCTTTGATGGATCTGAAGGCTGAAATGTCAGTGGCAATCGATGCTGACTTCTTACGGTAAAGTGGTGGTAGTGGCCAGGCTGTATATTTGATGAGCAAGGGCGGGGCTTATTATAGTTGTTAAATTTTAAATGGGAGCTTTGGAATGGGGAACTGTCATTGCGAATGGTCACATTTTAACATGGGTGGCGACATCCACGTGCATGGTCGGCCAATAGTAGCCTTAGGTATGAGCTCTATGCCCCAGCGTCCTGCCGCTTGGATGGTTTCTACATATTCCATCGTGGAGTTCTACTAATATATATTGTCCCTGATGGTGAGTAAGGCATTTAAGATAGGGCCCGCCTAGGAACCTCTTATATAGTTGATTATCAGCGAAGGGAGGCAAGACACCTAGACTTGGGATCTTACATAGGATTCGGCTCTATTGTCGACGGAGGTTCCGGGAACTTCGAATAGTTAACTATTAGGGTCATCCGAGAAGGGCAGATCTCATCTATTTCATTTACGGGCATTAGTGATCGACGATTCTAGCAAATTAGTACGGGAGAACCTTTGTTTCTTTATTATGAGGGACGACTATAGGCATGACGTCTGCCTTCTCGTTAAATTTCTCGGACATGCTCGATCGCGAAATTTGTGGAAGCTTCCCACGAACCTGAGTTGACTAGACTCCATTGCTTAGTGTCTGGCTGGTCCCTTGTCTCATATTCACCGTTTACCTGGCCAACCACCAATTAAGAGTCACTCTTTATGATGATCTTTTCTAAGGATACAGAGATTACAAGGTCAAGCCCAGCTATTATTGCTTCATACTCGGCTTCATTGTTAGAGCGGGAAATCAATTTGTAAGCGTTCTATTACTTCCCTCGGTTAGGAGAGCGAGTTACGACCCGATCGAGCCTCGAATCTATCATGGCTTGACCACACTTTCGGGATCCACGAATTTGGAGTTGTTTGACTTCATTTCTTGCGGAACCCAACCGCTAGAAGTGTTGATGTTGCCGGATATCTGGCTTGGGGTTTATGTGGATACTTAGAACTCCTCGACTCGGCCGCCCGCTCAGCCATACGCACGACCGGATCGAGGCGACATGTATAATGCTCCTTAGGGGAGGTTAGTAAGTCTGATGATAGGGTCTTTGAGTAGGAATGAAACTGACTTCTTTAAATAAAGTTGCATGGCGGTCGCCAGCTTGACTATGCCAGATCGTGTCTCATCTATCTAGGGCTAGCGAGGTGGTGGTTTATGAGATATTGCTTGATCGCTGCGAGTGCACAGTCCATGATCTTGATTCAAGCCGACTCTTGGGCCTTTCGCTAGGAGTGTGAAGAATGGCTTGAAGCGATCTGTAAACGAGATGTGGGCTCATGCTAGAGACTGGCCGAAGCGGTCAGTTGTTGTACCGCTTTTAGAAATTAGGGCTGGGACTCCATTAACGCTAAAATTTGAATGGGATTAGCCTCACATCCTCTATGTTACCATAAGAGCGAATTTGCACGGTAACCCAGAGATGGCCATTTTGAAGGGTTAAGTTTCATGCCATCTTCATATTGGTCGAAGGTTTCTTGCAAGTACATTCAATGATGGGGCGTTCTTTGGATTTTACGAGCATATCATCAATATAAACCTCCATAAATTTACCTATCAAGGGTCGGAATACCTTAGTCACCATCCTTTGATAAGTTGCCCCTGCGCTTTTTAGGCCAAATGGCATTACGTTGTAGCAATACAACCCGTGGGGCATAATGAAGGTTGTTTTCTCTGTGTCAGGTGGGTGCATAGGAATCTGGTGATATCAGAAGGCATCCAAAAATGACAGGATGCCATGCCTGGCTATTGCGTCCACAATCTGATCTATCCGTGGTAAGGGGAAGTTGTCCTTAGGACATGCTTCGTTGAGATATGTGTAGTCTACACACACGCACCACTTACCCTTATGCACGACACCAGCACCATTGGCTAGCCATTCGGGATCTTCACCTCCACTTATAAACCCTACTCACTAGAAGATTGTCCATACGATTAAGATAATCGATCTTTGGTTAGGTGGAACCGCCTCACCCTTTTGCCTTACTAGCAGTTTTGCAGCAGGGAGGCGGTTTAGTCTGAGGAAGCCAGTTGGGCTTATCGACCATATCGGGTCATCTCGGGCCGAATACGCTCCAGGGTTGTGTAGCCTTAGCGCGAGTCGTAACTAGTACTCTTTTTTCCTTAGTCGGGAGGGCTAATGTAGGTGATTTATTTGCCCGTCCGGCCTCCACTTCTTCCCGGTGGGTCGAAGGCCGGCGGGTATAAGGGATAATGGAAGCTGCCGCATTTGCGTATAAGCCGTTACTTTGCTTGCCCACCATCTTGTACTTCTCCTTCGCGAGTCATGTCTTTTCTCTACACGGAGACAATCGTTTCCATCTTCTGGGCGCTTAGCATGCTCCTCTGATTCCCTGTGTGCGCCGATTATTCCTCCTGCTTCTTGTTCATATCTTGGCCTTGATACGGGGGTGGTCATGGCGAAATTTGAATCACCAAATTGCTCGACATTGTATGTTGGATAGACGGTGTGGGGAGGAGCGAGTACGAGGCTATTGAGTAGGCGGAGAAATTTGTCTAAGTCGTTGGAATGGCTCTTGCCATTATTCGTGAGACTTTTGTTCGATTCCCTGGCTTGACGCTGAAGTCTCGGTATAAGTTCGTCATCTTGGGAGCATCGGTAGCGTGGTATATATTTGAAAGAAAATGGGGTCAATAGGCGGGGTCTAGCTAACATCTGACAGTTAAGTTAGTATCGCGCCTCGTTGGGAGTTCTTGTTTTCTGCTTGAATTTATGCTAGTTTGGAAGATAATCTGCTGATTTTGGTGATGAGATCTATAACGCATCGAAGACGATTCTCCTTGATTTTTGAAGGATAATCTCGAGATGTTGAAATAAATTTTCTCGCATCAAAGATCAATTCTTCCTTATTTAGAGTTGATGTTTTTGAGCATTATGGGGTTAGGATCTTGGGATCAGTAGATAAACAGCTTTATCTGTGATTTCATAAATAACGTACTTGTTTCTTTCTTGTGTCACGGTAGAATGACCTCTTAGGGACATTCAAGACCACAGGGCCAGTTCTAGGATTGTATCGTGATCGGTTGGCATTATGGATTTTGATGCAATGGGTTGCCTTAGAGCCGCTTTATGTAATAGGATAAACAATGAGCTTGCACGGGCGATTAGGCCTAATGTTGGGCTGGGCCAGATACATTTTCGCAATATATATAGGCCCTCACCTTTAAAGAGGTTGCGAATCCACGGAATGTATACCGGCGTGATTGATTGCCCAGGCCTGTGTCATTACCAGATATCAATTACAGGGGTGGACTGATTATTGATTATCCTTTCTTGTTTTGATCATTGTCTTTGTATTGGATGGGAAAGAGACATAAAAAAGTTACTTTCTATCACTTGGAGATCAGATTTATACTCAGTGGTTATATATTATAGTGATTGTTTCTGGGATCATATTGTTGACCATGATTTTCTGATCAAATTAATGGGTGTGAGTTAGAGTTCAGTGACTGGAGGGTGTTGCAAACATCGCTGGATATCGTCAGTTCAATTCAGACCACGTTACTAATTTGATTCATTGTTGGGACCGAAGGTTTATATATGTCACTGACCCATTCTTGTAGCACGGTGGGCTGACAGACAGTTCGAAACATCACGATTAGTTGCTCAAAGTTGTTTTTCATATAGAGATAGTGGCTGTCTGTTCAAAACTAAGCCCAGTTGCAGCAGCAAACCGTGGCACCTCTACCAGATTTTTCACCTCTTGAACCTCAGTTTACATTGAACCGTTGGCTGCAGAGTACAAGCTGTGGTCGCTATTCATCATTGAGTCCATTTTAGTGGTCTCTTGAAAGGATCCCACCCAGTTATTCTTGAACAGTTTGGCACTGGCACAATTTGCTCGGCAGGATCGGCGGGCCAGGCAGTAGACATTGGGCTGCTGGAAGGAATCTCTCCGCCTCTTAGGTGCGTGTGGGACTGCTGAAACAAACCTGTTTTGAACTCAAGGGATGTGAGCCCGACCAGAGATCAGGTTTGCAGTGATCGAGATGAGTAGGTCTCGCCAAGTTAGGAAATCATTTGCCTCTGGGAGAGGGTGATCAGACGTCACGGGGCCTCAGGTGCGAGGGTGAGGAACAAATTGCAGGTTTCCTGCCATGGACACAGGGGCTCTGGGGTGTAGTGTAGTTGAGAGAGGATGGAAGTAGTGGGCTCTGCAGTGCTGGAGTGCTGTTATCCTCAATGTCTGGATCTGCAGGATCAAAGGCAAGAAGTTGGTCTCTGGTTTCAAAACTGATTCACCATAAGCAGGTAGCATGTGAGGAAGAAGCAGCAGGCCTCACTGATTTTGAGAAGGTGGATTCTGCATTGAACACCCTCAAAGGCAAATCAATTAACCCAGTTCATGTTGAAAAAGTGCAAAATGAATTGGGGAAATTGGATTCAACCATTCAAGATCTTGAAGAAGGTGTTGAGTTATTATCCAGGAGGTTAATGAAAACCAGGGTTTCTCTCCTCAACATCCTCAATCACTAGATACAAAACACGATGTAGTTTTTCATGGGCAAAAAGGCCTGTCAATTTTTGCTTACTTGTACATGAATGAGAAATAGTGAAATACAAATACAATCAACTCTCTTGTGAACAAATCAACTCTTGTATTTTTCTTTTTTCTTTTCTTCTTCCTTGCAGCCACATTCTCATCAAGCTACTGAAAAACCCCACAACAAAGAGCATATCTCCATAAAGGCTCAATTGGAGGCAGCCATACACTCTGCAGCTCTACTCTCAGAAACCAAATATCTTCTTCTCTACAAGGCAAACAGAAAAGGTTGGCATGGCCAACACATTCAACCATTCCCATTTTGAAAAAATAGAGGAGATTGATTTTCATACAAAAAAAAAATAATATGCTGTATCCTTTTGATTTGATATAAAATAAGTATGATAAATTGGGAGAGGGCACATTTGTCTAAAAATAGTAATATATTTTATTTTTAAATACCCTAATGGCAAATGGATAAAACCACCTCCCATTTGAACAAATAAGCTTTACTTTTTCTGAAAATTAAAAATGACTTCAATATTCTTGTGATTTTTGGAAAAATAATTTGGCTTGATACAAGTATTATAACCACTCTTCTTTGAGTAAGGCCAAGATTTTTTTTTTTTATAGCAGTGGATGTCTATCTGAGCACTGCATCATTTAATCACATGGGGACTAAAGTAGACGGTCGGTGCGATCCTCCAATGACCAGCCACAGAGGGACCCGGATTGGTGATTATTGAGGGCAAAATGGTCAGACCGTGAGCTATCCCTCAGGTTGAGGTAAGGCCTAGACATAAGCAGTGGACATAAAACCAGTTGAGAATTTATAACATAAACATCACTTAATAAAACTCTATACACTGACTTGATACAATAGAGAGGGAAAGTCGTGATGAGTCACCATTTAATCTTGCGGGAGGTTAATAATAGGGGCCTTGCATCCACTATCCTCCTAATCACATTCTTTAAAAACAATATACAGGTCATTCATTAAGATTTTGCTTCATATGACCATAGAACACAGCAATATGAGACTGAGTTTGATGAGTTGTGACAAATGACTCACATGTACTTTTTACAGGTTGAGGCCGATAATTTTCATTCAAAACACACAGACAATAATGCCAATAAGAACAACATGGGTTTCTCTATAATACATTTTCAATTGATGGGCAAGTTCAATTCCCAACTCAAATTGTACACAAACTTGTCGTTGACATGAAGAATCTTGATGGTGGTTAATAAATTTATTCTGATTATTGAATCTCTCTATCATGATGCTCCTCTCCCACCTTTTTGCCTCTTCTCTTCAAGCCCAGCAGCTTCATTTAACATGTCAGTAGCATCCTTGTGCATGTCCAACTTAGCAAGAGCTACTGACTGCATGTAGAAGGCCGTAGGCCAGTCCGGGTAGACGCATTGAGCTTGCATTGCATCTCGAAGGGCAGCATCAGGTTGGTCACACAGAAGATAGCATAGGCTACGCCTTGCGTAAACAGTTGGAGATACCATGGTTCCTACATCTACAAACTGCTCCAGAAACAAAGCCGAAGGAACATAAGAAGAATATCATAACACAGCTACTTCATTCCTCGTTTCAAGGGTTCTCTAAATCAAAATGGAAACATGCATGCACACATGGAGATGAATGACAAGTGAATTTGAGAGTATTCAGCAGAACCAAAAGAACATTATATCATATGCACAGTAATTTAAGTATCAACTGTTTGATTAACGCTGAATAATTGATTCTCTGGCTATATCTTTGACACAAATTGTCAGGGTTTTGGATTCTTTTAATGTCGGGATAAATAGCCAAGGAGGAAGACAATTAACTAAAGCAACTGGGGAGGCTTGGATTCTTTTTAAGGATACTGAATGTTCATCCTTTTTTGTTCTCTTTTTGCCTTTTATGATTTACAGACTTCATATAACCTTCAAAGAAAAGAAGAGGAAACCTCCAAAAAGGTGTCCTGCCTAAATAGAGTAACCTCATAGATGCACTTTAGCATTTGCACAGCATTATACTCTCCATTGGAAGAGATAGAAATCATACCTGAGAATAACAATCAATGGCAGTTTTGAAATCCTTGTCACGGAAAGCAAAGTCCCCACGCTTCCTTGCTTCCAGCATATCTCTCATCTGTTGGGTCCATTCTTGGAAGGACAACTGAACCAATACAAAGCCAAGATAAACCTCTCAACATCAGATTCAAGGGTATAGATGCCAAAATAAATAAATATGAAACCCTTCATCCACGAGTCAATTACCTCATTGGTTCCTTCATCATCTCTGTAGTGTGTCATAACCAAGATCTGATGGATTGCTGTGAGGTCCATCCGTGAGCAGGCTTCACCCATTGGTGATAGAGGGTGCTGTGGGGTCGGTGGGGCATCCTCTTGCTTTGGAATACCGAGCATGACATAAGATGGAACCTGTAACACCACAAAGATTGTGATCAGAAAGTTAACAGGAGAATAAAAATCATATCTGGGAAGAACAGATTTTGCAATTGTAACCACCTTATCAAAGTCATGTAAACAAGGAAAAAAAGGTTCCTTACATCAGGTTTGTTTTTAAGAAGAGATAGTGTTGCAACAAGGTCCTTTGTATTAGGCCGCTCTCTTGGTTCGTATTGCAAACATTGAGAGGCAAGACCAACAACAGTTGTTGCTTCTTCTATAGGGAAGTTCCCCTCCAGATGTGAGTCCATCAGAAGCATGATATTTTGTCCTTATCGATCAAGAGCTGAAAACGTACATTGTTATCGTGACATGTTCTATCGGCTTTTGCGTGCGGCAAACATATATTATTCCATTATCACTATCCAAGCCTCCTCCATCAGATGTACAAACAAACAACAACAATGGATATTTTGTATGCATGTTGATGCCCGTTAAATTATCTTGAGTGAAGTGTAATTGTTTTAACTATGGCATATAAGACTCTTACACGGTTCATTTCTTATTTTATTATGGTTTATTCATCCTATGTGGATCATCATGAGCTGATATTAATCAGACCAATGAAGCATAACAATATCTGAGCTCATCATTTGCCTGTACATTGATGCAACCTAACCAAGTTTGGCGTAGAGGTCCTTCTCCACTACTACTGGTTCAGCAGATTTGTTATTATTATTATTTAACCTCACGAGCACAAACTGTATTAAACTTGACAGAAAAGAGTTCTTTCTAGAGAGAAACTTTTCTCTAAGAACATTTAGGGACTAAAATGGAAAAAAATGAAATGCTTGAGAAAGGCGGGTTCTTAATAACCTTATTTTTGCTTTTGATGAATTCTAATTGAATTGGAGTGGATCCTTTTCAGACTCATTCCCAAGAATTTCTGACACCTCTACATATCCATACAGAACACTTCCACCATCTGAAACTCATGCAAATACAGCAATGCTTTACTCCTGAATCTTTATATGACAGTAAAATCCACATGATGGATATCCAAATGAACTGTTTCAGTTTTTAATCATGCAAGAAATGGTCTGGGCAGGATGGTGTTACAATAAGAAGAGAAGATGTCAATCCCGACTCATGCTATAAAACATCAAATAGTTCCATAAATAACACTAGCTAAAGAGAGGACAAGGAAGCAGATTGTTGTAGGATACAGGCCAGGTGTTCAAAGTAGGTGGCCTATAGTAGGTTGAGAATGATGAGTAAAACATGAACAGTCTAAGCTCAAGGGGTCTACAAGAGCATAAGAATCAAAGGAAGACTAACCCCCCTTTTTCCAACATTTTTTCCTGTTTTGATTTAGCGACTTCAGACTAAACTGAAGGCCAGTTTGTAATTCAATTTACACAACTGCAACCACAAAATCATGGCTTCTAAATTGCCTATCATAAAGAGAAAGATCATGGTTTCCGGATGGTCAAACAAAAAAGAACCTATCAGTAGAATTAACCAAACATATAAGTTCATCACAGATATAATTGACTTACATGACTTGGTGGGATGTGTTTTCCACTTAGTAGATCCAAAAGAACAGTTCCAAAGCTGTAAATAACACTTTCAGGTGTGACCCTTCCTACAATATACAGATTATAGCAATTACAGAGAGTATGAAGCCCAAAGATATTGAAAGATTGACCATGCAATCCAAAACAGGGAAATAATAAACCTTACTAAAATAAATGACAAAGATAAGCACCTACTTATTATGCACTGTAAAACAGTCAGCACCTTTTTTTTCCTAATTAGTTGATGAAACCGAAAGAAACTTGACTTAAACAAGAGAATGTCACGCCATTAAGTATTGCTTGAGCATCTAATTAGTTAAAGACATTAATTTCTTCTCCCATAATAGATACCATATAGTAATTTTTATATATAATAAGAGTTAAAACGTTAAGCCCACTTTTTTGTCAAGGCCTTAAATATTTCCATCCCCCTAGTGTCCTGGGTTTTCAATAAGAATAACCAATTTTATCAAGCACTTAAACACAATTAGACAAACAAACCCACTGCTAAAGTGGGCAACTAATTCAGTCATAATCAGTGAAAAATATAAATTGCATGCCCAGCCACAGGCAAAACAATTTGATTTCCATGATATCAGCTGTTTCTTTTTCCTGATAAGTTCCATGATAGCAGTTTTTCTACCACCGGTTAACATTCCAGAACTCTTCAAATTTTGCAATATGATTTCAAGTTAAATATTTGGAACCATGTTTGTTATCCCTCAAGCACATATCAGCTACAAAGGCAAATCCCCATGCATAATTACACTAGAAACCTCCTTTTCTTCCAAATAAATAATTTTCTGTGAAGAGTCTTCTCTCTTTAAGATTCCCCAAAGATCAACCACTCTAGCACAAGTCAAAAAATGGAAGGGAAAATTTCAGCATCTCCTTGGGTTTGTTAACAGGGATATGGTACCATTTGCATTCCCATTTTCACAAGATCATGAAGCATGGAAACCTTAAACAGCATTTGACAAACAAATAGATATCATTCAGATTAGAGAAGTACCATTTCTTAGATATTCTGGAGGTGTGTAGGCAAGATTTGTGCTATAACTTTTCCCATCTCTACTATTTTTCATCAACCCAAAACATGAAAGTCGTGGGTCACCATCCTACAAAATCCAATCAAAATATTAGGCTATCACTCTAGCTGAACATCAAGTTAGACAATAATAAACTTTAAAATATTGAGAAAAGAATCCATTATAATACCTCATCAAAGAGGACCCTGTATGCATTCAGATCGTGATACAATGAACGGCTTTCAGTACTACAAAAATCCAAGGCTTCAGCAATGTAAAGGGCTACTCTCAAACGCATGGCCCACTCAATGGTTTGATTTTCCCCTGTCAAAAAAGAAGAAAAACCTGAATTTAATCCAAAACAAACAGTAATCCAACATCCTAATTTCAAGTTGAACCATAATAGAGTACAATATATCAAATGAATAAAACTCAAATACAAAAATTTGATAACATGGGTTATGGGGAAAAAGGTAAAACAAAAGAAAGCTGGAACTGAAATAAGGGAAAATGGAAAAAGTAAACAATTACAATCATGCATTCTATTTAGAGGGGTTCCTCTTTCAGTTTTACTTCTAAATTGGGTAGTGGTTTGTAATTCTTCACTTTAGCTTGGGTTTTGTAAGATCAGGTAGTCTAGAAAGGAAATCTTTTCCTTTATTTGTACTTACGTTTTTCTATTAATATAATTACTTTCTTGTTTCTGATAAATTAAAAAATTAAAAAAAAGCATGCATTCCAACCAAGGAATGTTTTAAAATAGACATCAATTGGATTCAGTCCTTAATACATACAATAGATGCACCCGCTTCTTAGACACGGACAAATTTAATCAACAATTACAAAATAACTACCAACAAGTCATAACATCATCACAATGAAGCTGCATGCTCAAGTACACAACTTAAAGACACAGATGCAGCCACATTACAAGCCTTTTCCAAGTCCTCACCATCCCTTAAAATCATTAACAGTAGCTGAAAATTTTTCTCACGTCTTAGTTAAATACTGCCAGTCATTTGAATACAAGTATCCAGGGACACTAATAAAAACAAATCTCAAGAATTAAGTCTAAGTCAAATTAATAAAACAAACTAAGAACCAGAACTGATGGCATCAATTAGAGAGTACAATAAAAATGTTCGACTTCCATACGAGAACATACAGTGGAATAAATGCTTAGCAAGAGTATCATTTGGCATGTACTCAGCAACGAGCAACCTCTCATCACCATCACAGCAATAACCAATCAGATTGGCAAGTCTCCGATGCCGCAACTTCCCAACACCCCAAGCCTCCTCCTAAAACAGTGAAAACCCACTAATCAAACACACAACCACACATATAGAACAATCAAAAGGGAAAAGAAAATGACGCCCAACGAAGAAATTCACATCCTAAAACAGAAAATCACACAAGACTACACGCACACCCACTGAAAACAATCAAAAAGAACAAGAAATGAGAGCCAAAGAAGATAGGACATCCTAAAAAAGGCAGAACCCCCCAAAATTAAACACAGCAATCAAAGGAATAAAAATGAAAAAGAGCAGAACCCACAAAATTAAACATACCCGAATACAAAGCAATCGAAGGAAGAAGAATGAGAAGGAGAGAAAACTACATCCTAAAACAGAAAAAGCCCATCAAAATTAAATACACACAAAAAAGAGTTACATCCCAACACAGAAAAACCCACAAAATCGAACAGACAAATGCACAAACAGCCGAGAAAAGAATAAAGATGACAGCAATAGCAGAAACTCACTTCAAACAAAAAACCCACAAAATTAAACACACACCCACACACGGGAATCAAAAGAAGAACAAAACGGCAACAATAGAAAGAGAGTTACAGCGAACTGCTTCGGGTCCGGCCACGCCATCTTCGTAAATTTCTTCACGGCGATCCACCGCCGGTTCTGGAGGCGACCCTTGTAGACGATATTGGGGGCCTTCTCCCCGCTCTCGGAAACTATGGAATCGGAGCTGAAGTTATTAGTAGCCGCCTTAAGGTCCGAGAACGAGAACTCGGAGAAGGACGGGACTCCCCCAGCGGCAGCCCCGTCGGCACCGCCGGAAGGAGAGGGATGGCTGAAGGGTGGATTCTGGGTATTGTGACTGTTGTTGTGGTGATGCTGGTCATCTTTTTCTGGGTGTGTCTCTGTAAGGAACGACGATTCACAGCAGCCCATGACGACTCAGTGAGTGGCCTAACGAATTGAGATTAGCTCAACTCAGTTATCCTCCTTTTTTGTGCTTCTTCTTCAGTGTCGTCTTCTACTTCTTCTTCAGTTGCTTTGTCCACTTTCACTTTTCTAACAGCGCTTTCATCACCAAATTGCTTTTGAAAAACATCGGAAACACTTTTTAACTTCATTTCTCATGTGTTTGTATGGCTTTTCCACATTACATATTTATGATTTTTGCTTCTCTTTAATTCCAGAAAAGTTAGATTTTTCCCCCCCCTAATATTCTACGAAACACTTCAAAATTTTTCTAAAGCATATTTGAAAATATTTTTGAATTTAAGAAATAGAAAAAATAGGAAACTTGTTTATCATTTCCAAAGTTTTTTTTTTTTTTTTTAGCTTTCACTAATTAGTTAAATTTTGTTTTTAAAATATTTACATAAATATAAAGAACGTATATAAAAAATTATTTAAAAAATATAAAATAGCTTAAGATATCTTGGATTTTTAAGTAATTTATTAATTTATATCATACAAAATATTAGAGATTGTATTCAAAATCTAATTTTTAAAAACACTTCGAGACAAACCTTAATTTGTCCTTTTTATCAGAGTTATTATAATTTGGAGGAATTTAAACAAAAAAAAAATAGAGAATATCTCTCACCATCACCTTTCACCTCAAATTAATTGTTAACTTTTACATTTAAGTAAAATAATAGAATTAAGATTTAAACCAAAATTATAACATTAAATTATTTAACCTATAACATCAAATTGTTTTGATTAAGACTAGAAACATGAGACTCCCCTATATCTTATTTTTGTGAAATATTGAGTGCTTTATTATTTGAACAAGATACTAAAGGTAAAATAAAAATTGTTTTACTTTTGAGAAAATAAAAATAAAATATTATGCTAAATTTAAAAAAAAACTCTTTTGTTTTTCCCTCATATATTATAAAGTTCACTTATCCATCTCTCATATAAAGGACGCATGTCTAGATCAATTTGGGGCACCTTCACTAATCCCTAAATACACCCAGATAAAATCGCTCCATTTATCTAAGTATAGTTTTAATTTTTCTGTTTTAAAAATAAAAAAATAATAGTGACTTTCAGATAAAAAAATTAAAAGAAGTCTTAAATTGTACTCTTAAAAATAACTTTCAAAACATGTTATAGTAAAAAAAAAAAATTATTACCTCAATATTTTATATAATTTTTTTAAAAAAAAATCATTATCATGTCCTTAAGACTAATTCAAGTACTAAAAAGATGGAAATAATATATAAAAAGATCTAGATTTGAATTCTCGTAATAACAAAATATTATACCCTAATATATAAAGTGAATAAATGAAAAAGAAAATCATTATTTAAAAAAAAATCTTTTGTGGGTTACTTTCAAATCCCATTTAAAAAAATAAAAATAAAATCAATTTGGTTTTTTTTTTTTTTTTGGAAGACAAATAACAAAAAAGCAGTTGGTAGGCTTGCAGCAAAATGAGTTGCGTGGTGAAAAAAGATTTTTATATTTAAAATTTTTTTTAAATTATTAAAATAATTTGATAATGAAAATAATATTCAAATTAATGGATGAATAGTATTACTATAATAGTAACTACAGCATTAACTTAAAATAATAGTATTACTATTCATATATTAGTTTAGGAATTAGTTTCATTTTTAAATTATTTTAAGAATTTTAAAAAATAATAATAAATAAATTTGTCGTAAGCCGGTGAAAAAGGCTAAAAGTCAAGTGGGTGGTGGTGGTGGTACCCTCTAGTTTCACAGAACCCCCACACCCCAAAAGAAGAGCAGCCATATCATATCTTCTTAATGGGTCTCTTGAAGGGTTTGCCCAATATGTAAAAGATCAAAACTCTACCTATTTTTTGAATTGGGGTTGGCCTTTCATAACACCAGCAACCAGGGAGGGACACTTTACCTAATTTGGGGATGTATATGCCTTTAAAAAGGGCTTTTTAGACATTTAGTGTAAAATATATATATATTCTTCCAATGAAAAAGGTTTAGAAATATTATTAGATCTAATATAGTTTTTACTATGTAGATCTAAAATTGTGTGTTGAAAAGACAATTTCTACATTGAAAAGAACATTTCTTTAATTTTAAATTTTTTTAATTTAAGCTAAAAGTTTTTCTTAAAGATACACTTTGATGATTTTGAAAATTTTGAATTTACATTCAAATATCTGTAGATAAATATTTTCTAAATTATTGAAATATTATACTAAAAATATATTTTGAAAAGACACCACCATAATTTTAAAATTTTTGAATTTAAATTAAAATTATCTTTTGAAGAAACACTTTTTAAATTATTGAAAATGTTTTTTAAAAATACAACACTAAAAATTCAAAAAATTAAAATAGTTTTTCTCATCACCTTTTTTATTATCAAAACCTTTTTTTAAAAGTTTTATATTATGTGTCAAACTTATGTAAAGAAAACTACAGTGAACTTATGATAAGTTTTCAAATCATACTTTCTCAAGATTTTTTTATTATTTTTCGGAAACATCCCTGTTTTTGTGGGGGCATTACTTGTTGGTCTGTCCATTCCTAGCCCAGATCATGTATGCCCCCACTTTACACCACACAATAACAACTATCTAAGTTGTAACCTGGGTCATTCTTTTTTTATTTTTTTTTATTTTTTTTACATTAAATCATTGCAATACCAAGTATTCGAACTTATGACCTCTCGCATATCCATCCCTTTTTACCACTTAAAACAAACTTCAAGAGTTAGGGTTTTTTTTTTTTTCTTTTAGTAGAGACTTGGCATACCCATCCCTTTTTTACCACTTCAGAAAGTCTCAAGGGCTGAGTCATTCATATTTAATATATAATAACAAGGGTATTACCTTTTAAAATTTATAACTTTATTTGATGTGTTGAAGGCATAAATATGTTTTTAGTGAGTATGATAGATGGAGATTGATTGAAAAGCATATATTCTTCACAAAAGGTTTTTTAGCCTCTCCCTCTTGGCTCAATGCCAAGTGCAAAAGCTCCTAATGCATAAACTAGTGAATCACTAACAAAGCTGTTTTTCCATCCCACCATTTATCAGTTATCACAAAGTCTACACTTGATTTAAATATTTAAATTGATAACTTAATAATTTTAATAATACAAAACCCCATGAAATCAAACCCAAGACCATGTGCCTCTACCAATCACAAGTGTACTTGATACCACTTTGCGACAGTCTCATTTCTTTATTTTTTTATTTTTCTTTTATAATTATGGATATACATTGATTTCGCCTTGTCTCGATTAATCTACAAAGCGTCTCTCAAGTTGGCGAAAAAAACGCTGATTGCTTGAGAAGGACTTCGATCGAATTGATTCTTTGTAATTCTTTTTGTTTTTTTTTTTATTAGTCGTGAGATGTCCTATGACAATATCTGTTTCGTAAAAAACGTCTTTTAAGTCATGTCATTTCAGTAATCATATCTGGCGAGTGGCCATGGGATGATAAGCTACATCGCATACTTGTGATTATATCCTTATTTCGAACTCAATAATTGGTTGAAAGCTGAATAAACCCAACCGTCTCACGAGCATGTTAAACCTATTGCTTTTCAAGCACACCTCAACTTAGGATTTAAGGAAGTTGGGTGTGAATGAGCAAAATGGAAAAGAGGCGCGGACTTCAAAGAGCTGTGTCCTACTAACATTTTCTAACCCCAATCAATTCAAAAGGACAAACTGCAGCTTGTATTATTTTTCCATAGTGGTATCAATTACTCCGTGAAGACACTTTGTCATTTCTTGGGTAGGAGGAGGAGGAGGACCACACCCCACAGGCTAATCGGTACAAAGTATATTTGTTTGTGGTGGGATCTGATCTGACATATAATATATATATATATATATATATATATATATATATATATATATATATATATATATAATTTCAACTATGCCAATCATTTCTCCTATTGTTTCTTCTACCTAGCACTGTGGATATCCAATTATACCATATCTAGCAACTACTTTGTCAAGCTAATCCTTTGTTTTCAAGACTACTAATCAGTTTTATCATCATATCAGTCCAATAATCGCGCATAGCGGATTCTTGGCCAGCTGCATCTGCATGTCCAATATACAGGAAAACCAGCCTCCCAGAAACCATCGTCCTAACAGCTAGGACACAGCAAGACAGTGATGAAAGAAACAATTATTCAAAACTTACTCAATGGTCCACCATCTTTGATTCTTCACTGCTGTTGTTTCTGAGCTGAGACCGGTCTCTGTGCTGCCATCCATCCTCCTGTATACACACCAAACACCAACAGCTCATGGGAACAGAGTCATCTTCAATAAAAGCTTTATCATTAAATAAAAGAATAATTGGGTCCAAACCACTCTAATCAAGTGCTTTCAAAATGCTCCAGTGTCAAGATCTTCTGTACAATAATTTAATCTAAAGCGATAGCAAAAGGAAAGCAAAATTTATTTTAATAATTACAGCATCATATGATATATGGGCATTTCCATGACTTGCGTCACACTAGACTGCCCATAACCCAATGATTCATCTTCTTGGTGCAAAACTGTTTTGAGTAAAATCTGCTTCCTGCAAGAACCATCAGACCGACCCGGCTGCCTCTGCTATTGATCTTCCCATGGAAAGCAATTTTCCCAAAGCTAAATGGGAAATGGTATGCTTGAAATGGGAGTTTCACTTATGTGAATTGGTTCTCATTTTACACAGCTGCAAGACTAGCTCAGCAATGATACCACCGGGCAATGACGAATTCAGTGCACATCTCCCTCCTCTTGACCCAGCAACAGCTTTGGAATCATAATTTTTTATCAAGGAAAATCAAATTGGCTTTGCATCAACACTTCTAGTTTAGCATCTTGCCCTTCCTTAAGAAACAATAACTCCATGGTGGTGGTTGTAGCTCAAAATGGATTTCCATTGGAGTTGGGAGCAGCGATATTTTCTTGGGGTCATGGGGATGGACTTCTCCAAGAATCTGAGACTGCAGCAGACAGAATCAGCAAAATCTACCTCGCAACCACCTTTCCAAAGAGGCAGTGTGCTCCTCAAGTTGAGCTTCAGATAATCTTACAGGAAGGACCATATGCCATATATAATGAACCAGATTTACCAACATGACAGCAATGGACACGGTTTCATTTCACTTGACACTAAGCTTTCATGCCGTAGCTAGCTTATCTTCTTCAATTCGTTGTAAAAGCTCCTCATAGGCCCTCAAGGAGTTAGCAGTGAACCTCTCCATGGATTCAAAAATATGTCGCAGATTTGCATGTATACTGTTATTACTGCTGGTATCACTTTGGTACACAACATGTCCAGCCAATGCAAGGCCATCACTGTGCCCTGCAACCAGAACCATCTTTTTGTCCAATGCTTGAATCTGCTTCTGAATCTTCTGGTCTTCCCTATCCAAGTTCTTAACTTTTCGTTCTAAATCCTTATTGACCAGCATCCTCTGGCGCATTTCTAGCCTACCCTGTTCCCAAAGCCGAAAAATACTCATGGCAAAAGCACGCATAGAGTCCACAACTTCTTTCTCAGAAATCCTATCCATAGCTTGTGACCACTGATTACAAATTACAAATGCAGGAGGTGCACCCACCCGACCAGGAGAGAAGGGAGCTATTCCATCAGCTGTTTCTTCTGGCTCATATAGAAGACATTTCACAAGCCAATTATTCAAGGCTCTGACATAACCCTTCTGGGCAGTAATCCAACCAGAGAACATTGAGGTCCATTGAAGAAGATCACGTTCAAGCCGCAACGTGGCTTCAAGATGGGCATCACTGAGCTTGTGAGATGAAATGGCATCTAAATTTCTAGCTTCTTGGATAACTTGACACTGACCACGGTGACATTCAAGCATAGATTTCCACATCCTGGCTAGGCTGATGTAAACAAATTTCATATTAGCAACCGTCAAAGAAGATGGAAAGAATAATTAGTTATGGAAAGATGGGATGATATAAAGAGTTATGCAGAACTACAATGAAAACATGAACAATTAGTTATATTTTCCATGGGGTACTGCAGAGACAATACTTCAGCAATTAACTATTCACATAAAAGTTGAAAATTCCATGCATCACTGTATCATAATTTTCAATCAGGTCAATAAATATTTCTTTATTCAAATTCATCCAACTCTACTATATTAGAATTCAGTAGCTTTGATAGTGATGTTTAACAAATGTAGAACCTCGACCAGTTTTAAAATGAGTCTGTAAAAACAAGAGATGCTACAAATAATAGCCGCAGGTAGGCAAATAAAACTACAAAAAGCTACAAAAGAACTCATAAGAATCACTTACCCTTGAATTAATTCATTTAGTTGCGGCCACAACTCCTCATCTCTTAACCTATTTATCTTTAGAGAAATCTTTTCAACAACCTGAATTGCAATTCTTATTTTTGTGGAAAGACTCCTGATCATACTTCTGGTTGAATCAATTTTGTGAGCCTCAGCACCTCTTTCATCCAGATGCTTCAGCTTCCGACTCTTCCTCTCATGGGCTATCCTCATCTTTTCCTCAACCTGAAAAAGAACATACAAGGTCAGTCCCTATAAACAGGGATTCACAGGATATAACTTTAGGAAACAAAAATGTTTAAGTGAAGAAAGGATACAAGATCTTCCATAAAGACTAAATGAAGAAAAGCAAGGTAGAATCAATGTTCTTAATTAAATTCATACCTAGAATAAAAAAGATGGGAATTGGCAAGTGCCATTTTATCCATAAGAATAATGTATAATGATATTTAAATTGATAAGAGCTAATAACAACAATATGGATGCCAACCCGAATGGTTGGTAGACTATGGTTACTATCCCTGAAAGTATACAGGGTATGAAGATAAAGAGACCATTCAGAAGACTAAAGAGTGGTGGCAGGACCAGTTAAAAATGAAATGCCTCCAAAAAGCTCTTTCAGAACCACATGCATCCATGCATGCACTCACAATTATAATAGAAAACTAAAAGAAGGATAGACCTTAACGTTTACAAGAAGTCCTTGGTTGCTATAGAGAGTGGAAGCCAAGCCACAACATAAATGTGATGCATATTTCTTTTACAAATTAATCATTTCAGATGGGCAAGGGAAAAAAAAAAAAAAAAAAAAAAAAAAGAGTATCTATAACCATAATTCTTTGGAGCTAGATCCATTGACTAGTTTTTTTAGCTCTGCTATTGGAGAGTGTTTCCATGAGTACAAAATATATGTGGCCCTTAATCTTCTGCTATGGACAGAAATAGAAGGATTTTGCCAAAGGACAGGAATGGAAAAGAAAAAAAAATGAATTAGTGATGGATTGAGCAAATTCCGAATTATGAAAATATCATAAGCTTGCTTTTAAAGAAGTATTCTTCGCCATTGAACATCTATGAGCCTCTTAGCTTTTTGACTAAGTGATCAATCACCAACAAATTATGCCACTAAGGCCAAGATCAGTGGTTAAGGGTTGGGGTGGGCATAGGGAGGGGACCAGGTTTGAGTTCCAATTGGGACAAAGAAATAAAAATATATATATTTACCTATCCAAAATAAATAAATAAATCACCAACAAATTAAAATATGGAATTTGATTGCATTTGTGAATACTTCCTCAAATCTACTTTCTAGTGATCTAGACAACAGAAGCCTGTCTATTCATGCACCTTAATTCCACCTTATTTCAAGGTTTTCTGAAGTTGCTTTATCTGGCTATATATTCTGTTTTCTGCCACAAATTATGTCTGTTCTAAATGTTCAATGCCTCCATTGATTGCAACTCTTAACATATCATTGACATGCATCCTATATTATGGACAGAAGAATGTAGACAATTTCTTGAAACTTACAGACATGGGATGTGAAGGCAACTATTTGTCCTCACACCTCATGCATCAATCTTGCTTTCCAGAAAGAATTCCAGCTTTCCAAGTTAAAGCTTGCCTGTCCCTTTTAAAGCAAAAAGCAATTATTTGACTCACAAGAGAGACAGAGATAGGGCAGGTATAGTTGGTGTCTACAGCACGTACATACACATGCAGAAAATACAAAACACAACTACATGCACCCATGAATCACTAAAAGGTATATTACCAGATCGCCACTAAAAGTTCTACAAGTTCCAATATGATCAACCAACTTTCTTAGTTTTGTAAATTTACTTACAGAAATAAAATGTTAGAACATTTTGTTAAACTATAATCAATGAGAACATTGAGATTCTTCAATCTTACGGAAGGAATAATAAATAAAAAGTATAGCACTTAGGAGCCCTTGAGGCCCAGCTCAAGTGGTTAAGGGTTTCGGTAGGATTATGGGAGGTTTAGGTTCAAGTCCCAATGAGGACAAATGAAGGAAAAAAAAAATTTACCAATCAAAAAAAAGGTATAGCAGCAGTAAGGAAAAAACATGAAAATTTTTATATTAGTGTATGAGAATGCACCAAATGAAACATGCAAGGACACAGAATTCTAGTTTATTTCCAAATGCCCGTGCGGAAAGGATAATTATGAATTGTCTTTGATATTAGGTTAAAACTTATCAACTACAGAAAAAGAAAAAAATTCCATATATCGAATTTTTTTCCCCTCTTAGACAAAATAAAATTCATGATACAAGAAAGTTCTACTCCACATGTTTTGGTTATAAAGACGTGACTTATTTGCAAGTGTACAAATGGAGTCTGACACATCTGAATATGGTAACAAATGTCCAACACGCCATCGGCTGACAAGGATAAGCATCGTAATATAATGGTGGATGATAAAGGAGAAATCACAAAACAAGATTGCAGTTAATTGTCACCACCACATGATTCTAGAAATAGAGAAGTGGATGTCCATGGGATGATGTAGACATGTACCATATGGTTCAGCTAAAGAAAATTTCCATTTGAGCTAAAAGTCCAAGACTACATCAATTAAAGTCTAGCACAAGATTGATTATGCAAAAAAACTAAAAAAGAAAAAGCTTACCTTGACTTCATCATAGAGTTTCTTCTCCCAAAGATGAAGCTTTTGTAAGGTTGAAGAGAGATTCCCTGATCTCATCCCTGCAACTTCATCAAGTTCCAACTCCAAAGGATCAGCCTTCCCATTGGAAGGCTCGGCATTTTTGGAAGTAGAAGGCTGTGAGGATACCCAGGTAATGGCATGCAACATCTTCGAAGAAACTGTTTTCAAAGAAGCATAAATTGAAAAATCAGGGGCATGATGATGATCCAGTAATTGAACGTTTTTTTATTACATTCTGGTGAACCTAGATCCGTATACCTCTAATGAAATGCTTCAAACTCACTTAGCCATGGAATTATCAAAGATTAAGCAATATAACAAATAATAACAACTCTAAAAGGAAAGAAAGGCATGGAAAATAAGAAGCTTGGTGGGAAATTTTACCTTGATTTTTCAAGTGGTATGGCTGCTTTCCTACCTCCAGCATTTTAGTAAGCTCATTTCCACACTGTGAAGCTCTCTCAAACTGAACATGAATTTCCCTCACCACCTCATATACACCCCGAGGGCCGCCACGAGCTTTGAATGCAGCCACATTGCCCCGATCTCCGGCCTTATCCTCGCTATCAACTACCTTCTTCTCCAACATATGCACCTCGTACTCCACTCTATCGTTGTCAGCTGAAACACTCTGTCTTTGATAAAGGGCATCCATATTACTCACTTTCTCGCTCTCATTCTCCATCATTTTTGCGTAATTGCCAGCACCACCTACACCGCCATCCACAATTTTCTGATCTCCATGAATTTCCTTCACAACTTCATGCTGATAATCCTCATCTTCCAAATCGGGAATGCCCTCCTCCTCTCTCAAATCTTTCGAGTCTCTACTAGGGGTATTCGGATTTGGAGGATAGTAACTATCATAAGTCTCAAAAGGGTTAAAGAAGTCCCAAGCTGAGCTTTTGGGCGGTGATGGCGGTAGTGGAGGCGGTTTCGAAGATGACGCCCCCGTCTCCATCGCCGGCGATGAAGCCCCATACGGCAGCTGCTGCTGCTGGCCGTAGTAGCCACCGTAATTTGCACCAGTATAACCGTAGGGGTAAGGACTAGGATTATTATTCGGATAGCCATATGAGTGGTATGACGGTGGACCCATGTGCATCGTCTCGGGACTAACCGGCCGCTGCTGGTACGTGACCGACGGCGTTGCCTGATTTTTCATGAAATTCATGTTCATATTCATGAACCCTCCCGGAAATGAACTTAGGGTTTCTTCATCGTAATTGAGATGGTGCTGATGATTATGAAGAGGCGAAAAATGGTCGGAATGGTGGAGGGATCCGATACTACCGTCTTCGTCGTCCGAATCCGAGTGAAAATGAAGATGTGACCCGGAATTCGAATTCGAACGGTCGTTTAAAGCAGCAGCAGCCCCCGACGACGCCGAGGGCTCAGCTTTCAGTTTGATTTCCTTCTGAACCTCACGATCCCCTTTTTTCTGACTCGGAAGCGGCAGCACCGGCGACGCCGCAGACCCATCGAGATCCAGGTCGAAAAATCCTTGCAACGACCCTCCAATCACCTTCAAGCTCTGCATATACGCCACATGATACGCCGCAAAATCGTACCTTTGCTGTATCGCCTCATCCAAGCAAGCACATCTCTCCCGGCAAAGCGCCACCGCCGGAAGATCATCTAGCTTAGAAGTCGTACACCCCATGAAATCAAAACCCACAAACAACCCAAAAAAACCAACAATCAAACCACTGACAAAGGCATCTCAATCACTAAAACCATGTGAACCAGGTTGTTTGTTTCTCGGGAAAATTTCAGGACTTCGGGAGAGATAAGGGGGTGAGAAAAGCGGAGGAGAGAGAAAGAGAAGAATCTTGACAGCGGAGCGTCTGTCGTTTTGGGTTGCAGAAGAGAGGAAGAGAAGAGAGAGAAAACCGCAGTACAGTCTGATAGGAGAGGGAGGGGGAGAGAGAGAGAAGAGAGGAAATCCTTGAGTGTATCGCTTTCGGTGTTATCTTCGGTGTGAGTGGTGCTACTTATCTTAGCACTCTTTTTTCACTTGTACACCAAACCGCCTACGGTTCGTTAAAATACGAAAATAAAAAAATAAAACCCAATTTTCAAAGGGGTCAATTTTAGAATTTTTAGATCATAGTATTCGAGGGAGAAAATAGAGTTTCTAGAATAAGAAAGATTGCGTTTGACGGAGGCTTTGACGACGCCTGTTGCCGCCGCTGGCGGCGGACCTGAAATTATGAAATTCCACAATTACCCTTCCAAATTGCAGAATGCATGTATACTTTATACTCCCCCTTTAAATAAAAATAGAATTGTGCTAGTTTTTTTTTACTTTTTTTTGGAATACCATTCTTGTCTTTTTGCTTGAAAATATGTCATGATGGCGGTGGACCGACTTTTAGGTTGGCCTCTTTTGTCCACCAAAAAATATTAATTCCAATATTGTTTTCTCACTTTAAAAATATAAATAATATAATCATTATTTTCTATTTAAATTTTACACTAACAAGTGAAAATTACATCGATAGCATCTCACGTGATTAATAAAAAATCGATATCTAAGGTATATTTTCTTTCGAAAAGTAATTTTTTGGATTTAGCTAAAGCTAAAATTATGAACGACGGTGAGCGTAAAGCTTTTAATTTATCACAAATACGTCCCGATTTCACGTACTCTTAATAATTCGTCGTCTTGATTCGTTCGTATGTCGAGCCGTCGCCGAAATGGAATTTCGTCCATTATCTGCGATATTAACGTGAATAGTTTACAGCGATATTCTGCGATAATAATGTTGTTATTATGATGTCGTTTCTTGAAGATTAACCATTTGGCTGTTGGAATGGTTTTTGTTTGAGCATCATTTTCGGCACGGCTCATTTATTGGAATCTTTCCCAATCGACCTAGCACGCATTGATGAGCTCTCACCGGATTTGATCAAATTTTGTTCAATTTTTTAGACCAATATAATAGGAATCTAATTCGGCTTTAATTTTGGATGGATCATATTCAAATTATCTTATAAATCATTAAAGTTATTCAATCGGGCCCGTGTAACAGACTTAATTTAGTTTAATTTTTGGAAATAAATAAAAATACTTGATCCCGTCTAATCTGTTTCACATTAACCAAACTCAAATAAATAGCTCTTAGAGCATGTGATATTATTTTACCCTTTCAAAAGATAGGGACAGATATATTTTAAAATAGTCATTATTTGATAAAATAAAATTAAATTAAATGTTCGTATACACATGGAAAGTTGAATCCTTCCCATTGAAGTCACGGAAAATATTTTCCAGGAAAAGCTTTTCCCGGGGGAGGGAAAATGTAACGGATAGAAATTAAAAATTGGGTTGCTTCATGTAGAATTTATTGCTTTTATTTCCTCCTCTCAATAAAGTTTCCATGACATTTAATTTCAATTCCATACCTCTTTTCGTTAGGAGAAATGTCCTCTCATTAACCAAAAGCGAAATTTCCCTTTTCCTGAGAAAATCCGTTCTTTTTACGTTTTTTAAGGGTCTGTCTCATGTATTAAATCATGTATTAAAGAGATAGGTTTATGGTAGATCTTATATTCAAGACTCTGTTTTAATATAATTAAAGTGAATAATAGTAAAAAAAAAATTCAAGTTTCGCTTTTTTAATTCTAAAATCATATGTAATTAAGAATTTTTATTTTATTTTATTGACTCGAATGTAGGACGTCTTGATGTACTCATTTGACAATATTTAGTCTTAACTAAATACCATAACCCATAATTTTAGAACATGCTAGTATAGTGACCAAATTAATAGGGGCACGACTATGTGTAAACCTACGAATATGCATAATATAGAAAGGAAAATAAAGACGAAAAACACAATATGGAAATTTGTTAGATTATCATGTCCACTAAAGACTATTTACAAAAATAATTGAGGAAATAGAAAACTTTTACAACCAATAATTATAAAATTTTAAAAAATACATAAATTTATTATATTTTATATTGTCATTTTGAATATATTATTATTAATAATAGCTTCATATTTTTAACATAAGGTTTCATATTTTATATAAAAAAAAATGGTTGTTTCTTATTTTTAATAACAAAATAATATTTCATATGTCTAACTCAGTTGGTTTCTTTTTCTATCTTGTGTTTGTGTTATTTTAGTATGATGGTTTGGTTTTCTTGCCGTTTGTTCTGTTTTTATGTGGGTAATTGATAATGGCTAAATTCGATTAAACGACGTCGTAGTCAATCGCGATCGTAATTCTTTATAAAATTAGAGTCATGTGTATTATAATCATCATATAATTATTAAATGTGTAGACTTTAAATGGATTTATTATGCCATTAATATGGATGTTACGTCATCCTCTAGTATTTTTAGTGAATTTGATTATGTATTTTTATTAGATTTATTATTAATTTGGATCGATAAATTATTCTCCTTTAAAGAAAACAAAATAATCTTAGCTTTTGAGGTGAGACTCAAATGGTAAATGGGCGGGGATGGGATACAAAGTAAAAAAAAATAACAAAATAATTATAATCACTTAACCATACTTAAAAATATAGAGTAAGTAAATGGTTAATACTTAAGTACATTTTAATAATTATGATAATATGATAATTATGTATTCTAATGCATGAATCTAGTGGTACAAATGAGATAATTATGTATTCGATCACATGGATCTAGTGGTACAAATAAGATAATTATGTATTCGATCACATGGACCGTACATATACGAAAAACTTTATTTTAATAATAATCTATAATATTTTACCTCGAAAAATCAACTAAAACTTTATTATTATACATGGATTCATTGATGTGTCTAATTATCTTGGTTCAATGATATCAATTGACCTACCATTGTACCTCAAATTGTTTATAATATTTTATTAAAATCATAATGTGGTTAATATAAGCCACATAAAATAAATAAATAAAAAATTTAAAATGGTAACCAATGTAGCATAAGCTTTATAACGGAGCCACAAGTTTTTGTCCCCAATGGTGGGGTGATATGTTCCACTTTATTCATATGTGTTGCATGGCTAACATTAAAACAAGCCCCAAGAACCAATAGTTTTTTTTTTTTTTTAATTTTTTTACAAACCAAGAATCAATAGTTGGTAATATTTATACCAACTTTTGGATTTATTATTTTAAAGAAATCCATAATATTTTTTATGCTATAGAAAATTTAATATTGGTTGGACATTGGGTTTGTTTCATAATTATCATTAGGTTGCTAATCACTGGAATATTTCACAGAATGCCAATGCTCGACTCAAGTAGTTCGCTTCAACTCTGTTATTAGCTGAACGTAGTCGGAATGAGCCCGGAAGACCCTCAAACTCATTATTATCCGCAAATGTGCCTTCGTGAACATGTTTAAGTATCAGATCGCGACAGCCGGTGCTAAAGCCTTATAACTGCGTCGTTAATTTGCGTCACGAACTGCCCGCTAATGAAAGCCTGGTATTACCTGGTAAGACTGATGACAACAAATTCTTTCTACAAATGAACACGATTAATATTTTAACTCTTGAACTCAATCAAGCTGAATTAATTTATTTGTTTTAGTCTTTGACTAATGATGCCATATTTAGAATAATATTTTCTTTTAATATGTTTAATCCGTTCGAAATATCGCCGAATGTTTATTATCATTGCGAACTCGCTTCGAACTCGCGTTTATTAAGTTAAACAAACCGAGCCCGAGCACCCTCAAACTCGGATCTTCAACTCGTAAATGCTCGCACAAAGCCTGCCTACCTTTGTAGTCAGAGCGGTACCAGCCTACCTAATACTCTGGCCGACTTACGACTTAGCTTCTGCTACACCCCCAATTATCATCTGCCTCGACTCTCTTAGAATATTGAGATTTTACCCAATTCTTAACTCTAATAGTCCTATGAAAATAATCAGGATTCAATATAAACTAGTTCGGACATTTACTATTGTCAAAAAAATAAAATTGGTAAATAGATATTAGGTGAAATGCAAATTTAAAAAATAATTAAATTTGAGCAGATTTGATCAAATTTTATAAAAAAAGAAATAATATGATATTGTATTTAACACTTAATCCCAAAGTTACATAATATACTTAATCTCATGTAACGCTGCTTAACGATCTGCAAACCTTCAATATATTTCGGTAAGACTTAATTAACGGACACACTAAACTCCATGTCTAAGACTTGAACTCGGGATTTCCTATTCCTTATGCCTTTACCTTTTTAAAACGTTTGAGGGATGTATGATATAGGCATGATGGGTATGTCATGATTAAATTCAATGTAAAAATATTTATATATGAGACAAAATTATATCATATGATTATTATATTTATCGTGGGGCAATTTGGTCCCCAAAAGTATAGACTAATTGGTGGTGTAAGTGTCTGCCATTTCTAAAATGTCACGATCAACAATTGACCATCTGAGTCTGCTTGCAGGCTTCAATAGAGGATATGTTCTAATTTGAAGCTCTTATTTTCTTTAGGATTTTCTGACTGCAACAAAAGATATGGGACCTTTTCCATGGAAACCTCCAGGAACCCCATATTCCATTATTTTCTAGTATTTTCCTTCTCTTGTTTGGAGAGCAGGAAACCAAGTTTGACCATGTTAAGATTCAGTCATCCAATGTTGAATACCATTAAATTTTAGATGTTGACGCGTTGGCAAACAATGTCTTAAAGAAACTATTTTTCTACTGTGGTTGGAACTTTAATTTAATAATAATTTGTTCCTTTTAACAATTTTTTTTTTTTTTTGAGTTAAAATGTTTAAATGCTACAACATGTTGTTCCAAAATTTTAAAATTGGTCTTTGATGAAGAAAAGTATTGGTCGATACAACATTAAATGTTTTTTGTTTTGTTTTTTTTTTTTTTGTTTTTGAAAGAAAATTAAATGTTTTTGTTCATATCACCTAAACAAATTAGACTAAAAATTTGGTGGTTCTTGTTTTGTAGACAAATATTCTAATATTTTAAATTTTGTTTGATAATTGTTATCGGTGATTTTTACCTCACACCAACATATAAATGAGGCAGATAAAGATAAGAGTCAAGAAAATAAAGTTCAAGCTCTAAACCGAACGACTCCTGTAGATCAACTTTTAATTGGGAACCATATATAGGTTCTCTCTTGCTTTTCAACAATTTCCTATAATCAAAGTAAAACATGTCTTACAAATAAAAAAATTACAATAATTAAATGCTGAAAAAAATGTTGGATTTCCCTAGGAAGGAATAAAATAACATGACACTACAAAATTAACAAACTTGAAAATATAATATTGGAATTGTTGAAATAAATATTGAATTTAACTAATAAATGAATGAAATAACATTATGTTAAAAATTGACAAAACTAGCAAATAATACCTAACCGACACAAGTTTTTATTTAAATTAGTGATTTGTTGAAGAGGTCGATATCGGAATGATTGATTGCTCACCGATTTATTCTTCCCTATTTCCCCTTCTCTCATTTCCCCATGGCATGACGACTGACCGCTAAGCCTAATTTTCTCCACTCTCAACTTCCTGAAAACAATGTTCACTTCTTCAGTTAAGGAAGTTTTTTCCTAAAGAATTCATCAACATTTTCATTATAAAGGTTTGTTCCTCAAAAACTTCATCCATTTCTCTATCAAGGAGTCTTATTCCTCGAGAAAATTCCACATTTATCAATATCTGCCTCATATCTCTACCACGTTTGATAAAGCTTCATTTGACTTCCAAAAATTTTAAAAATTTCAGAAATACCCATAAACATTTTATATGACCTTGTACAAATGGATCTGACCCATTTTTATCTAGATTTTCATTCATGGACTTGAACTTGGCCTAACCCATTTACTGAATCAGGCAAAATTCCTATTTTAGTACAAAAAGTTACAAAAACCTAATTTTGATATTCTATATTAGAAAATCTATCATATATTTTTTTTGACATCTATTTACTTTACAATATATCACAATAACATGTTCATTTATACTCAACCCGAGATTCCTTTCCTCTTTATACCCTTATGAGTTATGTCTTATTGACAGATATTATTGATATTTCTAATATGCTTTAAACACAATTTTAATATTGGGTGTTCTATTTTATTTTTTTTTTTTAATAATTCGACATGTTTATATAATTGTGATTTATTTATTTATTTTTCTCCTATTCACTTTGCAAACTACTACTTTGTTGTTATATTATATATGGATTCCAACTTAGGATCTTCCGGAACCCCACCCACCATGCGCACTACTATTTTATTTTCTTTCTTTCCGTTACTCAAATATTAAGAATTTAGTCACAAGTCTAAGAAATGCATTGAATTTAAAATGTTCAATAAAATTTAAAAATTATTTTGAAAAATATATAAAACACTTTATAACACTAAAAAATTTCAAAAATTATTTTCATTTTTCAAGGAAATAAACTCTTAATGTCAAGGAGCCACGACTTGATGATTAAAGGTTGGACAGAAAATAAAGAAATGTTTAGGTTTCAATCTCATTAAAAATAAAATACTATAACATTGTAACGTAAAATGAATATATATATATATATAACTCTTAATAATTTTTGAAAAGAAAAAAAAAAAGACTTGTATGGAGGCAATGAACTTTTGCTTTCAAGAAGGCTGTGGAAATGCCATGGCAGGAAGCATTATTTTTCTTTTTCCTATTCTACCCTTGGAGCACTGATGGAAAAACCTGCAGAGAAAAGAAAAAGAAAAAGACTCAAATCAAATACTTTTCCTTTTGACAGTAGTTGTTTGAGTTTGGGAATATTCAAATTCCAATTCACACAATTGCACGTGGGAAAGAGCTGATTGATTACTGAGAAAATCAGTCCCAATGCATTTATTACTTTTCTTGAGTCTATTCACATGTCCAAACAGTCCATATTTGGCACGTAACATGTGGCTGGGGTTACCATATAAATACTTTAATAATTTTATACATTAATGCTCAAAGTATTACAAAGAATAAAAATAAAAATACTTAGGGGCAAAAAAATAATCAGAAGGAATATATTCTTTTTTAGGTTGGGGTTGAAATGTGTCACTTTATTTGGACCCATTAAACCAATGGACCACTTCTTTGAGACCCTTAATGTAAATAAATAAATAAATTTGATTTCTGAACTTTTTGTCCTAACTCTTGTCTTTAAATATGTTTGGTTTTGGGTTTTTTTTGGGGTCTTATTATGTGGTTTTAGAATCTAGTGTATCAATGATGAAGTCATGAGTTTATATATATATTAATTAAGTAATTGAAGTATAAAACAAATTTGGTATATTGTTCTTTGAACTTTTACAATTGGGAATTGCCACCTTGTACTCCTTGGGATCTGGACAAACTGTTTGAATTGACTTTTCTAGAAAACCTTGAAAAAGAAAAAGAAAAAACCTTAAATTGACTTTGAATATATGTAATTGAAATAAATTTTATTGGGAGAGTTCAGGTTTTAACAAAATTAAGTATCTACACTTAAAAAAAAATAATGTGTAAAATAGTAATAATGTCAAGTTGATATTTTGAAGTATTTTTTCTTTTAATGTAAAAAGTTGTTTTATGCTATGCATAAGATTCTTGATTTTAGACATTTTAGGGCTATAATTGTGCTACAATTATGAATGAATGAAATTTATTTATTTTTTGTCAAAAAAAAAAAAAAAAGATTCTTGATACTAAAATTGTTAGTTTAAAGTTTTTTTTTTATATCCAGACTAGCAATAGATAGATAGAAATATATAATCAAAATCGTTAAAAATCATAAAAGATGAAATAACATATAAAAGTATCAAGATAACGAATCTGCTCAAAGCCTATATATTTTATAAATGTTTTTACATTTATTCTTCTATTTATTACTATTGACTACATACTCATATGTATTCTGAATTTTATTAAAGATATCGACGATCATCGATTCGATTGGTCACCATCATATATATTTTACTCTTCTAAATTACCCTCACACAAATAAACGTCACACCTAATAACGATTACAAACAAAATTCGTCGCACTACACAACGAGTAATCACATTATTTACACAAGACGTAGACGACTAAAACACAAAAAAACAAATGAAAACCTAAATATTGTGAAATACACACTTTTATTAAGAAAAAAAAAATTACAAAAAGAGATGTAAATGATCCTCTTCTTGTAGAGGGGTGACCATGAATCTCAACCCAAATTGACAATTTTTTTTGAGAAATTGTTTTTTGTTTTTTAAATAAAGAATTGTAAACCATATTTAATAATAGAAAATTATTTTCTACTTTTTGTATTATTATAACTAGAAAACATGGTTTCAAAAAATATTTTTACTTGTTTTTATTGATATTTTGAGTTATTTAAAAATAATTACACAAACATGTGTAACAACTATTAAGACCTGACTCACTGGTTAAAGGATCAATAGGGCATTGGGAAGAACCGGGTTCGATTCTTCAAGATAACAAATTACTACAACTTTGTAATGCCGTGAATAGATATAACTAAAAATAAATTCTTAAATGCCAATAACACTTAACTCAAGTGGTGATAAATTTATGAAAAAACATATTACTATGATGTATTGTACTGTGAATAAATGTAAAAAATAATAATAATAAAGCCTTAGATATAAATTTTTTAAAAAATAATCAAGTATTAAAACCAAATTACAAATAATTTAAGTTCCTAAACAAACTTTTGTTCTACAAACGTTTAAAATAATTTTCAAATACTATTTTTCATATCCGTTTTAGAAAATAGTTACTAAATGAACCCTAATTGCTATGTAATATAGGCCAATTTAAGAGTTTTATAAATATTATTTAAGAATTTTTTCTTTCTTTTATCTTTTTTCAAAAGAAAGAACTTCGATATAAAATATCAAAAAAAAAAAAAAAAACCTTGGGGCTTGACTCAAGTGGTAAAGGGGTGAAATGGGCAAAAATCGAATCCTTATAAAAATAAAGTACTACAATATAATACTTAAAAGTGAATAAAATGATGGTTTTTCAAAATTTTGAGGCTTTATTTATTTATTTATTTTATTCACTTGACATTACAACGTTTAAGTATTATATTCTCATGAAGGCTCAAACCTAGTTTTTCACTGTCCCGTCTAATCCTTAACCACTGAGCCAGGTTTTATTGGCTTTTATTTATTTATTTATTTTTATATATAATAGTTTTAAATTTTTATTTATTATTTTTAACATTTATTTATTTTGCATTATATTATAGCAAAATTTTGTATCTATTGAGACTCGAACCTTAAACTCCTCCCCCTCCCTATGTCATCCTAACTCTTTAACCACTTGAAATACGCTTCATTGGCTTTAAATTTTTATTTATTAAAGACTAAAAAATAAGGAATATAATTAAATAAGTAATCTTTTAGCAATAATTAATCTCAAAAAATTCTCATCAAGGCTAACTCAAGTTAGGAAGTGTTATCCCATATTTATACATCGAACTTTTGTACTTTACGTCGTTAAAGCAATATCTGCATGACGGACCAACGTTATAATTGTATCGTAGTCATCCTCGATCCCGACAGAGTGGTTCGTTTCGCTAATCTCGTAGTAGCGTTTGTACGCTTATATCCCATAATCTCACAGCAGGTAACTGAGGATGTTAATTGCGCCATGTCATCCATCTGATCTTGGTGGAGAAATTTTCGACACTATATAAGCATTTAACCTATCCCCAACCTAATATGTGCTGCTTTAAAACTGATTTAATTCTCGGAAATAAAAATGATAATATCTATATTATCTTAATCATTTGTTATAGAAAGCGACTCATCATTTCAAACAAGCACATGACATAAGAAGAAAAGTCTCATGTTTGGGTAGGAGTAGTTTCTATCTTCCGGTGAAAGTGTAATAAATTAAAAAAAAACTCAAAAATCTTACTAATCCGCCCAAACTTCATGTCCAATCAATCAATTTTTAAAAAGAAAAAAACCTAAATAATAGGTTTGATGTTAATTATTATAGACAAAAGATTTGAATATAGGGTAGATAACTTCTTTTCTTTTTAAATTATTAATTTATAGTTGCGTATGTAAAAAAGAAAAGAAAAAAGAATGGTAATTTGAGAAAGGTTCAACATAAAGTTATTTCTTATGAGATTAGAAGAAGATAGTTTGTCAATAAAATGGTGGTTTAGCTGCTTTGATTATTATTACTTCTTATTCTATAATCTCACTTTAACTTTGAAAAGTGAATCCAATTTGGGAGTGTTTGGTGGCCGTGATTTGGAAAGAAAATAGTTTGTGTGTGAGAAAATGTGGCACAGGAAAGAAAAAACCAAGTTCTCTATCACTTGGTTTAAAACGTTATGCGTCTAATTTGTGCCATTGAATGCCTTAAAAGTCGTAAAGTTACTCCTATGCTAATTTTTGACAAATTTGAAAGATTGGAATATTAAAATCACATTATTATTTAATAAGAATAAATGTAGCCAACTGCCAAGTGATATCATGTGGAAAAGATGAATTAAAATATTTTTGAGAATACTTTTAATTTTTAAATTTTAGTAAAAAAAAATATTCAAAATTTAAATTTTGGTTTTTTTAATAGTTAAATACTTTAGTTATAATGTAACAAATTTTCTCCACCGAGACTCAAACCCAAGACCCTCCCCTTCCTATGTTCTGTTTTAACACATGAATTAGACATGATGAGTTTAAAATTTGGTTTTTGAAACTAATTTTAAGAAAGAATATTTTAAAATGACATTATTTTTTCATATTAGATGTTTGGTTCATATTAAGAAAATCAGTTATAGTTAAAATCAGTTAAATTTTATTCATTTTTAAATTATTTAATCCTCACTTCCATCACCTAAATGAGTTAAATAAATTTGAAATAAAAAATGAAAAATAATTTATATTTCTTTTACTTATTTTCTTTCCTTATATTTGTCTCTTTATTTTCTTTCTCTTATATTTTTTCTCAAATTTTCCAAAAATCAAACATAACCCAAACTAGACTTAGTATAAAACTATTAATCCATATCAAAATCTTTCTTTCTTTCTTTTTCTAGTATTTTTTTTTTTTAAATTTTTAAAGACATAAAATACAAGTAAAAGATGGGATGTTAAACTTCAAATGCATCTATTGATTATCAAATTGATGTCTATAGTAAATTTTTTTTCTTCTTTTGGTTATGTTTAGTTCATAGACAATTTTCACATACTTAATTCTTTTACAACAAATAATAAAGAAAATCAAATATAGTTAATATTAATTCATAACTTAAGCATTTTAAAATTATTTGGTTGATATAGATTTGAATTAATACTTAAGAATAAGATATCAATTTAACACTTATTTTTTTTGCTTTCTTCTCTTTTTTTTTTCTTTTGCACTTTTTTCTCAAATTTACTGTCAACAAAACTAATCTTCCATAATTAAGAGCAGTGATAAAATAAAATTATAAAAATATAAAAATAAATAAAAGTAAATTAAAAGAACTTGTCCCTCATGTGAAGATGAAAGGGTAGTGCCCCATGGCCGGTGGAAGTAGTAGTTGTGGGTAGTGATTGGCTACCTTTTATTATTATTATTATTATTATTATTATTACTATTATTATTAATATTATTATTACTACTTTTTGATAAAAATAATGAGTAAGGTGAAGTGAATCTAAGACTTGCATATTGTAATATATTGGGCGATAAATTCTTTGGTCCCCACTGAAGTATGAACTAAGAAGAAAACAGTATCAAAAAGCAAAATTGCAATAAGCCTACAACAACCCAAGTATTAAAAGCCCCAATATCTCTTGTCCTTTTCACTTTTATGCAATTCTCACTTGCTTTTTACTGCTCTTGCTTTTACTTCTATTATACTTTCACTTTCTTTGCTTTTGTGCTTAAAAAAAAAAAGAAAAAAAAAGGGCAAAACAAGAAATTTCCCATGATATCAATTATACATATTTTGGTTGAATTAAAAGAAAATATTGTTTAAAATATGATCATTATAAAAGAAAATGTGATTAAGCTACGAATAAGGTATGATTTAACACAATGGCAGACCTACTAAGGGCTTAAGGGGACAATTGCATTAATGAGAGTCGAGAGTCGAACTCCTAACACTAGGTTTAGAGTCAAAAAAATTTATGCTTCTTACTTAATTTTATAGGTCTGCCATTGATTCAACCGTCTTACATAGTTACGAATCTTTGATGAATTTGGATTGTGAAGGACAGTCACATACCAAATCGATCTCAATGGAAATGTTTTACAAAGAGTACTAGGTTTTTTTTGGAATAAATTTTGTCATTTAATTTTCTTTGTCCTTATTGCAAGATATTAAAAGAAAAGATGAAAGAGCAACAAAGCATGTGAAAGAAGATCAAGTTGGAGATGATATAGGCAGAGCTAAAAAAGACAGATTATTCTGTGATTTTTTTTTCATGCCATTTGCAGCATTTAATTTGTGTAGTTGATGATCTTTATTGCCTTCCCCACAACCCCACCAAGAAAAGAAGGCCACCATGTGCAATGAAGTGAAAAACCATTCTTATTTTTTGAAATTAAATTTTGGGTTTTTTAAATTATGGTTTCATTAATGCTTACAACACTAAATTAATGTACAAAGTTTGTCTTCTTTGGAGTTGGCTAAGTAAGCATTAGTGCCACTTTTGTGAAACAATGCTCCATCAAAGCATGTTGTCACCAACCCTTTTTGTTTTCCTAGCACATGGGTGACCCCCACCTCTAGGACACCTTATTTTTCTAGGGTTTTTTTTTTTTTTTTTTTAATTATTATGAGGATAAATATAGGTCATAAAAAATATACACATAATTAAAATATAAGAGATTCTAAAGAGTTCGTATTTATTCACTTTGTATATTATATTATAGTATTTTATTTTAGATTTAATCTTGGTTTTCTCGTATGTCCATCCCACCTTTTTATCATTTGAGTCAAGTCTTCAGGGCTAATAGAAAATTATGTTATTATCACTTGAATTTGAAACTTACATGTTGGTGTTCATGATTTTAGCATCGGCACTAATGATTTAGAAGAGAACCCATAGAAGTGTTCAATACTCATTTCAACTAACTCTCCATCATTGTTTATGATAGTGTAACATTATTTTCATGATTCTAGCTCATTTTTCTTATCACCAAACATGCTTTCAAAAATAATTTGTCCTTATAAAAGGATAGACTTCATTTTTTTTACATATATTCACTTTGTATTGTGTCTTTATAGTACTTTATTTTTATAAGAACTCGAACCTAAGACCTCCCATACACCCATCTCCTTTTTACCACTTAAACGTTATAGTACTCTGCTATGTTAGAGACTCGAACTTAAGACTACCCATACATATATATCTCTTACCACTCGAGCAAGGCCTCTAAAGCTTATAAAAAGAGTAGACTTAATTGATGAATTCAAATGGGTTGTAGCAACACAACAAAATAAATTGATCGGAGGGTTTTCACTTTTCATCACCCATGAAGCAAAGGGTCTTTTAATTAATTATTATTTTTTCATTTTCCTTACTGTTGGGGAAATGATTAATTAGTAGTTCCATCAGTAGTACCCCACTTTCACACTCCCCAAATTAAAGGTTGTTTGAATAATCAGAGAAAAAAAGAATCCAATGTGTACCACTGTCTCTGCTTTACTACTGGTTTCATGCACATGAGACACTTAAAAGAGATGATGAAATTATTTTATGCTTTTTGCTGCATCATTATTTTAGTAGGTCTACAGTCAAGATTTTAGTCCTCCAGAAATCACTCTTATTATACTATTCAACCATATATATATATATATATATATATATATATATATCATTGTTCTTTCTCTCTTTTTCTTACCATCATTCATGCATTCTAAATTTCTAATTATAACAAAATGGGTTATTTGATTGAAAGAACTTTTGGAAATCCAATTTTACAAATTCGACCTTTCATTCGATTTTACCTACTTTTGATAAAAATGTTATTCTTGTTTTCGTGTACAAATAATCCCTTCTTTTAACGGATAGAGTATATGCATGAAATGGAAAATAATATTTTTTGTCTAAAATTAGTTATTTAAAAAAAAAAAACAATAGAAAGATTAGATTCATAAATTTAGGATTTTTTTGATGTGTTTTCACCAAATATTTCTAACAAAATTGAGATCATCCTCTCAATATTCCAACAAATAATGCTACACCCATGTGCTGCAGTGCTATGATCTGCAGTATGGCCAGTGGTCCCTTTTCTTCTTTTATAGTCTCTCTCTCTCTCTCTCTCTCTTCATATACATTTTCTTCCCTTAGCATGATACGAACTCAATTTTATATTTAATACTTTATAATGTACTTTGCACAGTTGGATTGAAAGAACAAAGAAGTATGATGAGTAAAGAAAGTGATGGGGGTTTGCATGCATATGGAATGTAGGCCCTTTTTTATTTTTGAATATTAATTAAAAAAAAAAAAAAAGTGTTATCATATATAGTTAACTTATTTCTTATGTTTTTATCCAGAACGAGTGTCAAAATTTGATAATCTGAATTGTATTGGACTTCATTTGAAAAGTCCAATACAATATATATATATATCATGAAGTTTTCATTATGAAAGTTATACTTTAATGCAAATTTGTGTCTCCTTTTTTTTTTTGTGTGTTCTTATTCTTGTTGTTTCATATCAACATGTTTAAAGACAATATTTAAGTTAATTGTCTATTAGATGTCACTTTAAAATATATATTTAAAAATTTAAAAAGTTTTCACACATCTAATTTTAATAATAAAATTGCTTTTAACTTTTATTAGAATTTAGAAACGAAGCATTAACAAGTTTTTGGTATTCTCTAGTTTTATAGTATTCAAGTAAGAAGTAAAAATATCACATCTAAGATTTGAAGTCTAAATAATAATTTTGTGTTAAAATCTAATCAAAGTTTTATACAAATTTAGATTTATCCATTTTGTTTTTTGAGTCTTTTAAAAGTAATTCTTTAAAGGAATCACGATAAAGTTGATCTAAGTCTATATCACATGCCAATTCCAACATTATTAGCTCAAATTCTGGATGACCAACCGAAAGGTTAAGAAAGAAACCTCGCTTTAGAATACTTGTGACTTTTTATAACTTTTTTAGTATAAAATTCATATGTTAGACAAAAAAAAAAAAACAAATGGCTTTTTTTGTTCTTGTTTCAAAAACTATTTTATCGCAAAACACAAAGTAACACTATTTTTTGCGTTTTCTAAATCGTTTTACACTTAAATGCCATACCCCCAGCTAGTTAACAAAAAACTGAAATCAAGGGCTCAGTTGCTTACAAAGATTAAAACTATTTTTATTCTAAAAAATAAGAGAACAACGCTTAAAATATGTAACATTGGTTCCCGCTTTTTTTATTTTATGAAAACATCGAGAATACGTAAAACGCTAAATTCAAATAATGTGCTATCACTTTCAACAAATGACGTTTCTTTGTTTTCAAAAAACGTTTCGCATCGCCAAAACTGTAGCAAAAAACAAGCCAAAATCGCGGCTTGTTTGTTTACAGTTTTTGAAACCCTTTTTTTTTTTCCTGAAAAATAAAGAGGATAAGAAAAAAATAAAAAACACGTTTGGTTCCCAATTTATTTGTTTTAAGAAACACTAAAGACACAAAAAATACTAAGTTCAAAGAACACGAATAGTCTTTAGAGAACAACAAAATGACGTTCTCTTTGTTTTCAAAAAATATTCTCAACAATAGTTTTCAAAAACAATAACCAAACATACCCCAAATGTGTTTTCCTTGTTTTTCAAAACAGAAAAACAGTTTTCAAAAATCATAAACAAACATATCCAATACCACCTAATATTCTAGTTTGAAATAATTGAAACCAAGTTTTTAGGTGAAAACTTAAAAGAAGTAGCATGAATAATGAATTGCATAAGCTAAAGGACAAGACTATCACTACCATGACATCAAAGCAGAGTCATACATGAATTCTCACTGAAAGAAAGAAGCTTTGTAAATGGAAGCATATATGCATTCAAACAACAAACCTCCAAACACAACCTTCTAAACCCACATGGGACTTTCATCACTTTACTCAAATTCTTCAACTTGGAGTACATTCCATCACCAAAACCCATGAGGGTGTTTTTTTTTTTTTTTGTTCTTTTTGGGTAAAAATCATTCAGGTGATAACTCAATGTTTGTGGGGATTTGTCTAGAGCTATGGATTTGAGTACATTGTATCAATTTGAGGAAGTCAAAGAGGGTATTAATATATGATTTGATGTAGCTTCTTTTGAGTAATATGTCTGATGGAAAATTTGAAAAAGTGAGTCAGCTGATGGGGTGTTTCTGTTTCAGCTTCTTTAGCTCTCTTCACTTTCACTTTCACTGTGTTTTCAAGTGGGGAGCAAACTGGTGTGAGGACTCTGCCAGGAGTGTTAGGATTGCCCTCTAAATCTAACCCTTTTCTTCACCTCTTTCTAAAGGTTCCCCTTTTTCTTTTTTTTTTTCATGTCTCACCAAAACCCTAATTCAAAATAAGTAACAATAATGATAAAAAAAATCGACTTCTTTGTCTTTGTTGTTTAGTAATATTGTATTAGAGTTTTTACGAGAATAGGTAGTTTAACATGATATTATAATTTGGTTTGGAGGAAGCTTTTATGTTTGCTTTTCACATGCGATTATAAGGTCACATGTGAGGGAAGAAGATATTAAGAAGTTTGATAAGTACGTTGAAATCGAATCTTTGAGCTTAAACTTTTAAGAAAATAGGAAAATACTTGAATACTTAATGAACTAACGTACTACATTTTAAGTCTTTCAAAGTGTTCTTGTGAATCATGGTCAAATCCCTAGTTTAATCATACTCATGCAACTTTACATAAAGCAGAGTGAGGTTTTTTTGGGTAATAGTAGAAAAGTTGATAGATAAGTCACCCTTACTGCCACTCCACTCCATAGAAACTGTACATGAGATTTTCACATCATATTGAAGTCACTAGATCCTTTTCCTCGTTCGAGAATCTCCTCTCCTCTTCCACTATGTCCCAAGAGTGCATATACATTTACAAAACCCTACTTCCTAATCACCTTATAATCAACATGCATGACTTCAAAGTTCAATGCACACCCCCCATGTGAATTATAATACAAATGAAGTCAAAATTCAAGTATCAAGGCGAATATACTTGTATAGACCTTTGCATCCCCTAAAGCTTAAAAGTAATGAAGGCTTTGTGCAGAATGTCTGATGGGGATCTTTCTTTTTCTTCCCACCCAAACAGATAGCAAGAATTTTAATCATAATGCTACGTCTTAGGAATATGGGAAAGTCGACCACCATGATTTTAAATTGATCGATAAGTAAGATCGATGCAAAGGAATGGTGATTCCCATGACAGTACATATGGGAATTGGGTCCTACTCCTAAAGAGCAGCAAAAAAAAAAAAAAAATTGTTCTTTTGGAGCCCACAAAAAAAGACTATTTGTTACCGAGAAGACCATTGCATGTTGTGATCATGGTGGTGTTTTTGGCCTTTTGTATCGATTTCAGGGGGATGGTTTTATTACACGTTAAAATGTTTGGTACAATGCATGTGAAAGATGGATACAAATTTTAGGGATTTCGAAGTTTAGGGATCTTCATGGGCTGGATTTTTTTGGTGTCGAAATGCAGGGGATTGTCAGCTATGGCCATGGCTGGATTAGCTCTCAAGAACACTGCAGTTTCTTTAACGGGAAAAAAGTTTACCTTCTTACGTCTGTTTTGGCTTTGGCATTCAGTAAGTACAGATTTGACCCAAACCCCACAAAGATTATGATCTCAAATACTACAATTTTTAGGCGTTTTTGTGGGGTTAAATCAAAACGTCCTATCCTTGAGCCCCAGATCAAATGGGAAAAAGGGGTTCAATGGGCATACCGGAGAACTCCGAACTCATGATCAAATCCTTGTAAGAACAAAACACTTAACATCATCTGGTTCAAGTGAATAGAAGTGATATGTTAAACGTTTGACATTCAAAACATGTTACCATTTGGTTCCTTTTTAGGAGAAGTGTAGGGGGAATGCAAAAGTGAATAGAAGTCAGAAAAAAAAAAATAACGTTTCCATTTGGTTCTATTTTAGGAAATTTGAATGAGTTGGAAGTGATGGCATCATCTGTATATGTAATTTCATTTTTAGGCATTTTTTTTCTTGACATTTGAATAGTTTTATTCATTTCAATCAAATAAATTCAAAACACGCAATTGCAATTGACACCCTTTTTAGGTTACTTCGATTGAAATTATAACTAATGACGACAAACGAATCTTCCTTGTCTAAAAAATTAAGTCCTAAAAAGAAAAAAAAAATCAAATCACTAATCGAGCCTAAAAGTTGTTTGTCTCAATCTCTACACGCTCTCTAATTCTTGACTAAGAAGTAGTAAAAAGAAAAACAGGACATTATATTTTATTTTTTGAAGTTTTATATTGTTTTTTTTCTATTTGAAAACCAATTATAGGCTAAACGTTTTATCCATAGTTTTAAAAGACATAAAGACGTATCAAAGCATAAAAGCTTTTGGTGGCTTAGGTGCCCGGCACAACACAAGATAAAATGTAATCTTTGATGCACATCAATGTTATAAAATATGAGTTGAAATATGATTGTATTAATTAAAAAAATTAGGATTCTAATATTTAAAAATTTTTCAATACAAACGTAGTGAAAGTATAGTTAAAATTTTCAATAATAAAAGGAGATTAAGCCTTTTAAAACTATGCTTTTATTATATTTAAAGTCTTATCTTATCTTTGAGCCCATTTTCTAAACCATGACTAATTCGCATCCATCCAAACCCTCTTAATAAAAGAAAAATATATCCTTTTGGACATTTTTGCATGCTATGTGATTTATTTATTTATTTATATTGATTTGATTCTTTGGAGATTTTAGAAAAAGCATGGCAACTATTTTTCAAGTTGATGGGCTGTCCAATCAAAATTTTATAAAGTTGGCATCAATTATTTGATCCATATTTGATGGCTGATGGTCCCTTTTTTCCCAAAAGACCAGTTGGCCCTAGAAGAAAGTGGCAATTGAGTATTCAAATTATCAATCATTCATGTCACTCTCTAATTTCCTATATTGCTCATTTTATCTCCAAAGAATCTTAGATATAAATATACACCTAAGTTTTCACACACACATATATAATTAAAATGTTTTTAAAATAGTGCTTCCAAATAGAGGAATCAACTACAAATTCTTCTGCTTCTTGTAAACAAAACCAAAAGCAAACAAAGCATGACTCAGTGGTTAAAGGGTTGGGTAGAACATAGGGAATGGATCAGGTTCGAGTTTTCAAGAGAACAGGAAACTACAATGATGTAATGTAAAGTAAATAGATGTCAAAAAAATAAAAATAAATAAACAAAACCAAAAAGTAATAGTAAAAATAAACACTTCCAAAAAGGAGAATGAGAGCCAAAAAAAAAAGGGAAAAAAAATCCTCAAATTGTCTTCCAAGTCCTCATATAGGTAGAAAAAAAATGTATCAAAGAAATTATTTGGCTATGAGGGATAGAAGAGGTGTTAACACCTCATTTGCAACCCTCATTCAAGAATGTCAAGACTGGATGGAGAAGCAATGGGTTATAGTCATACAACACGTTCACAGGGATGGAAATGATGTGATTGATGTAATGGCTAAGAAGACGTTAAAAATCTAATAAGGTGTGTTGAAGACCTGGCATAATCCACCAGAAGACGTGAGCGAGATTCTCCAACAGGATAATCTCGATTTTGCAGTGTACAGGAGGATTATCGCGTGATTTGTTTGCGGTCCCCTGTTTGGGGTCCCCCTCCCTCTCGATAAAAAAAAAAAGGAAAAAAAAAATGAATGTAGTGTTTGAGAATAATAATTTTTATTTCTCAAGAATCAAGAAGGTAATGAACAAGGGACCAAAATGTAGGACTAGATTTATAGAGGTTGTTTAGGGTAGGGCCACCTAGTCATTATAGTCAAACTTTTTAACTCCATATAGACTATAGAGAAGTGTAGAATGGAGATTCCACAACCCACCATCCAAACAGCCATGTTTGTGTTTGAAAGAGTCTCTGTTTCTATCATTACTCATTATATAAGAGAGTTGGAAAGGCAAGGCTATTCAAGACAATCTTTTTTTTTTTTTTTTGATAACCGTGTTCAGATCAGCTTGCGCACACTTCAACTAATCCCAAGTTAACGACTGGGTAAACCTCTGGTGGCCCTAAAGGGCAAGACAATCTTCATATGTTAATCCAAGGCTTCCACATCCAAAACACTAAAGGAAGTCACATAATCCTTTTTGTCACCCTGTGGAATGGAATTGTGGACCAAACTGTGGATTCAACAATCTATAGATGGGGCTTCATTTTTTACACAAACAAAAAAGTTCTATCTAATGGTTTCTTAAAACTCTCTACACAAAACAAGCCCTAATATTTTATTTTTATTTTTTATAATAGTGGATGTTCGGGCCAGGTTGTGTGCATCTTGTCTAATCCTACGGGACCCTGAAGTTAATGATCGGGTAAACCTCTAATGGCCCTGAGAGAACTCGAACCGATGACCATTGGGTAAACCATAAAGCCTAAGACCAATTGAGCTACCTCTTTGGGTTACAAACAAGCCCTAACTTAGTATTGACGGTTTGACTTAATAAATTTAAGTGTCTTAAATTGTTTATGATTAGATGCAATTTCACTATGGTTTTTTTAGGGTTTACAAACTGAATAAAGAATAAAACTCAGTTGGGTTGGAGAAACCTAGACCAAAGCCCAGCCCATGCTAATCTCTAGCCTATCATATGCACAGAAACAAGCAGAAAAGAGAGGAAATCCACACTTTCTTCTATTATACAACTCCAAATGAACTAATAAAGATAAATTAGGTTTGTGTCTCTACATTGTAATTGTTATTTTTGTGGTACAGATTAGAATAAGAAGGGGAAGATGGGGTGTTCCGAAAGGAGGGCATGGCTCTTCATAGTTGTTCCGAGGTATCAAATTTATAGACAAATACATAGCTTCATGTACAATTACAAAAAAAAAGTGTTCTTTCAGATGTAAAAATCACCTTGCTTTGATTGTGCTTTAAGGTCTTTCAATTTCTTCAGTATGTTAGTGAAGTAATCCTGCAGATATTTCTCTAGAGAAACTATGTCTTTTGGATCCACACCAAGCAGATCATATGTCTCAGTCATCGAAGTCGAGAAAACAGTATCACTAGTGAGAACCTAGAAATGACCATAGACATGAAATCAGCCCCAATTATATGCAACAGTTCTATCAAGAATACGAAAGACTATATCTATCATCTGAAATGAAGTATCTGTTTATGTTCATGAATATGAATTCTATTGCTCTTCATAAACTTAAGTTATTTAAAGAGTGTGAAAAGAATCTATTACCTCAGAAAATGCTAATCGATCTGCAACATCATTTGTCCACTCAAATAATCGAGTCAGTTGGCGAGTCAATTTCAAGACAGACACAGGGACTGTAGTTACATTAGCGTCTTGGCCAGCAAGCCTTTCACACAATGTAATCACCTACAACCAAGAGAACACTTTTAACATAAGAAAGAAGCAGCTACACCATGGATTAAAGACAAGCAGGAGATTGATGGAACTACAGGCATGAAACTCGCACTGATTCTGGACAGCTTGAAGTAAAAGAAAAGGAAAAAAAAAACTATGATTCTTTAAACATATTTCATCTTTTGTCCACATTTTTCACTAATCAATCAATAGAGTTTTAAGAGACATTCAAACAAAAATCAAGAGTAATGAGAAAGGCTCACAGACTCAAAGATTTCTCCATTCTCTTTTTTCTTTTTGATTGGTCAATTGAAAAGGGATGACTAATTAACACAAAATAAGGCTGAGTAATATGTTTTTTACCTTTATAAAGAGTCATTAAAAATAATATTCCAAGCAACAATGCTGGACTTTAATAAAGGTAAAATATTTGTACCTCTTGTGTTGCCCATGCACGGGGCCCAGCAAATGTGAGAAGCTTCCCATTAATTTTCTCATTGCGCAAGGCTATAAATGTCAACCGAGCAATATCCTGAAAAGGTTGATGCATTTAGACACCATGAAGAAGATAAGAAGATAAGGCCCCGTTTAGTTCACGAAATTTTTTAACTCTATCCAAAATTCAGAATATGAAAATTTTCAATGTATTCTAATCTTTGGGCTTTCATTTTCGTAAAAATACGCTTTCAGACTTGAATATGGCTGAAAATAAAGAATGCTAGTAACCACATAAACCATTTTCAAACGGTTAACGAAAGAATGAAAATGCCTTTAAATGCAGGCATTATTCACAATCCTGTTTTCGCGAGTCTACGGTAAGAAATCAAGCTAAGCATTTAAAGGGGAAGAAAAGAAAATAGCCAATCCCGTTGTTTTCGTTTATCCCAATCGACAAATCATTGCTGGATGACCAAAACAAATGAAAACAAAGACAGTATCGCTTTTCTTATTCATATATAAAAATGCTGGTACAATAATTCATTTTCTTTGTTTTCGCACTTGTTTTGGTCATCAGAATTAAACGTATTTTCCTTTTGTTTTCAAAAGCCAATGTAGAAACAGAAAATTTTCTACCTACTAAACAGGGCCTAATAGTCCAACACAATTAACCTTGCGAAACTAGCTGCATAAGCAATTTAACCTGGGTATCCATATATGCTATTCGTGTGGGAGCATCTGTTCCCCACACAGATTTATCTTCTAGTATAGGGACTGCATACTGCCCAATTAGGCCCTGAACATGTTGGCAACAAGCATTTGTGCTCAGAATGCATGATAACCATGCACGTAGAAAGTACGAATACACGATTTTTTCCTAACGAATGTTAAAGGATGACATTCATATTAAAACCAAACCTACAAGCTCGAGCTTATGAAAAGCCTGCTAACGTAGATCATAAAGATGATAATAGAGCTCACGTATTGGAGCGCTACCTTCTCATAATTTTTGAAAGTCCATGGAGGACTTTGTTTGGTTTGATTGACTCTCCATGTGCAGGTATAAGGTTACACGTGAGGGAGGGTGTTGTCGGGATGTGTATGTAATTACTAAACGCTTGCATGTGCATACTTACATGTATGTATGTCTTCACAAACTACCTGCCACTCATGTCACATATTGTACAATCATTTTTAGGAATAAGATCATAAGCACATTTGCAAGAACTTCTATATGGGTGAAATATACCTGCATGGAACACATATATGTATGTTTTGACGAACTATATGCCACTTATGTCACATATTGTATAATCATTTTCAGTAACAAAATCATAAGCATTTGCAAGAACTTTTATTTGCTGAAACATACCTGCATGAAACCGCATAACCGGATTATGATGTGGGTTAGGCCTACGTCCTGAAGAAACTTCTCAGTGCAATACTTGATTTGCATTAATGGAACTTCAGGATGCTTGTCACAGTTGTGAATGGAAAAGAACACATACTTCTGGATTCCCATTGCTTTTGCACATTGTATAAGGGCAACTTTTCCTTCCCAGTCTACCTAAACAGAAAAATGGATTAACTAAGGCCAAGAAACCACTACAAAAGACTATAAAAAATGATGATGACTTTATGAAAATGTTGGATGTGACACATTAAGAAACATATAATAACTTCACCAAGGCTCCGAATGAACGAGGAAATATCATCCCCCATCCCTCTTTTCACCCAATTTCATAGGAGGCCAGGACATGCAGACATACAAAAGAAGATCCCTCAACTGGTTCTGAATCTTCTAATGCTCACTATAGAGGTTTGATGTAAGCATCATTTATTTTTTGATAAGTAAATGTAAGCATCATTTATGTCCAACAAATTATATAATTTAGGATGAATCTAAATATATAGTTTTCGTAGGATAAAATTTGAGAGAAGATATCTGAGAAGGGGACAGTACTTAATTTGTTACCAAAAATAACAACATGATGGTTGGGTCATTTCATTAGCTTTTTTTTTTTTTTGATACGTAAAAAAGGAAATCTATTAAAAAGGGACTAAAAAGCCCATCCCGAGGGAGAATACACCACCCAGGCAATACAAAAAAGCAGTAAAAACAAAAAGACCCACCTAGCCCTCAAGATTAACCCGTAGTCAATAAGGCAATGAGTTTAGTTACAAAAGAATTAGAATTTACAACCGCCCCTGCCCAAGAACAAAAAGGATAGACAAAAGTACTTCTAAGTCTGTTGAGGGAGAACTCTTCATTTTCAAACACGACTCTATTCCTTTCCTTCCGTATTGCCTGCACTGCATAAAAGGGAAGAAATTTCTCCAAGCCTTTGTTTCACTTTTTCTGACAAGGATACTTTTCAAACCAAAAACTACCCTGATTAATACATGGGGGCACCCTAAGCAAATCCTACTAAATGTCAACAAAAGGACCAAATTCCTGTATCATACAAGGTTGCAACAAATAAATGCTCAATGTTTTCTTCATCTTTCCTACACAAAAGGCAGAAACCCCTTCTCTTTAGTTGATCCATTGTTAATACTCTTCCCCACCAAGCTTCCCAAGCAAAGAAGCCCATTTTGGAAGCGACCCATTTATTCAAAAACAACTTTTTTGGGAAGAGGCCCCTCTCTATCTCCCCACCAAAAAATCGAAGCTTGATTTGATTGAGAAACGGTCATCTTTTGTAAGCTTCCAAACCCTTCTATCCTCTTCAAGGGGGTTTATCTTTTTATCCTTGATCAGATTAAAAAGATTCTCCACCGTCTCCAATTCCCAATCATTAAAATGCCTTTCAAACCGGAGATTCCATTCCCCCTAGCTCTCCTACAGGCCCCCAAACCTCCTTCACACTGGCTCTTTTAGAACCAGAGAGTGTATAAAGTATAGGAAAAAGCACACTTAAGGGTTCCTCACTGCACCATGCATCCTCCCATAATTTGATTATGCTTCCATCACCTAAAATAAGGTTGTTGTGCCGTTCAAATGAAATGATGTTCAAAATGCAAAATGAAATGATTCTGCTTTCATTAGCATTTTTAACTTCACGTGAAATGCAAACTGATGTTCAAATGACTGACAAAAGAAAGGCCCAAATGTGACAGGCAGTTAATACTGTAATTAATGCTAGAAAATCTGTAGAACCAAAAACAGTTCACCAGAACATAATCTCAGAGAAATTTGACCTACTTAATGATCCTTTACCACTCAGCATACCAATCGGTTTCAATCTACTATTGTAAAGCACACTTCCTTCATACTTGAAAAATCTATGCTAATTTAATTTTAATGTAGGAATGTAACACAGAACTTCAATCTGATACTTACCGTTTTTATGGGCTCTTCTGGACGCCCTGTTGCACAGTCGATCACTGTGTGAATGCCAACCAATGTTGCAGGTATGGTATCTGGTTTGCTTAGATCAGCCTGCTCAAAATAAACTTGATATTCAGTTCCTAAACCTTAACACGGAAAAATAAAAATTGAAAATCGAAGATTCACAACTAATTCACGTGCTGCAGTAAATAAGATAAATATATCTTGAAAATGAGATATGAAGCGATAACAAGCTTTTGTAACAGAGAGAGGGGGCCTCTCTCCATGTAAACCAATTTCAAGGCACTCCCCTTGCAAATTCAATGATAACAAACAAGTCTCATATTGAAATTTGAATCTCTACATGGAGAAATAAACAAGTCAGAAAGAAGAATTATAATTTTAAAAAAGATGTCCCAATTAGAACCAAAATCCTTTGTTACTTTCTCCATGATGATATAATTAATAGCAATTAATAACAAGAATTAACATTGAAATCTACCTAATGACAAATCATCAAGCCTCAAATAAATAATCCCAAATTAAAACAAAGACTGGAGCAGTGGGTGCTGAATCTTTTCATCATTCTGAAATGGGCAATAACAAAGCAAACAAAATGTTCAAAACAAGAAAGACCCATTAGCAAATAAACACACACACACAAAAGTAGACATGCATCAACCATAGTGGCATTCCAATCAATTAAAGGACAACAAAATGCAACCAAATTGAATCTAGTAATGGAAAAATCATCCAGTGTAAAGGAATAGTGATGATTGAAAAAAGAAATCTCGTATTAAAATCAAAATCAGACAAAGGTCTTGACTCTTTTCATCACAAGCAACAACCCAACAGCAAGAAGGCACATATTGACAACAGTAGCACCCGAATTACTTGAATTATGATAAACAACAATGGCATTAAATTTCTAGAAAAACTACTATAATTCAAAAAAAAAAAAAAAAGAAAACCCCACATTAAGGGTCTTCACTCTATTCAATTTTCATAACATAGAAATCTCCAACAACCAAAAGGTCAAACCCAAGAATGACCGATCAATAGATGAACATTCAGACCCAGAAAATAAGATATATATATATATATATATATATAGAGAGAGAGAGAGAGAGAGAGAGAGAGAGAGAGAGAGAGAGAGAGAGAGAGGTTACATTAACAACAGTAGCACCCCAATCACGAAGAAAGTCAGCAGGAGCAGGTCTGGGTCTCACAAGGCACCTCACGTCATACCCTTCATCCAAAGCCCTCCTCACCACCTGCCTCCCCAGAGTCCCAGTCGCCCCAACCACCAGCACACTCGTCGGCCTCACCGGCGTCCCCGGCCCCAGATTCACCGCCGCACTGCTGCACCTCACCACCGGAAAAAGGGGTAGTTTCGGAAGGCCGTTAAAGGACAATTTGGAAGAAGTGAAAGGGGATGGAACGACACCGGTTGAAGAGAGGGTGGTGCGCCACGAGAGTGAGGAGGGTTTGGGCTTGGGATGGTGGCCATGTGAATCGAGACTGCTAGCAGTGGCCAATTGTGCTGGGAGCTTCGACGCCATGGCTGAGGGAAAAACGGTCTTTTTTATTGGTTTTTTTAAGAGAAAGAGAAATAAGAAGAGAAACAATAGATGCGGAATTCGCCACGTTGCTGCTCTAACTGGATGATGCTACTACCAGCTCAGGAGTCAGGTGTAGAGGCTATGGCCACTTGTTAATTGGCACCTCTCCAGTTTTTTTTTTTCGATTCAAAGAAGATAAATTGTTTTTAATTATTTTAAGCTAACTTGATTTAATTTCAATTCATTTAAATTTTCTTGGAAAAAGTATGTATTAATTGATATGAAAATAATGGTAAAGAATGAAAAATACATTAGTTTAAAACAAGTCAATAAAAAATAATTAGCTTTCAAGTAAATATACTACCTTAATCTCTTGAAATATTATCTTAATTGGAGATAAATACTATCTTAAATAATTGATTAAGATAATACCTGTAATTAATTAAAATAAATAATTAATTAAGTTAATACATATACTTAATTAAGATATACCTCCATTTAAATTATTTTTCCTAACATATTATAAACTATATATTTCTCATTCTATATACTTTCTTGCCTTTATTTCTAAATATACACACTTTTCCTAATTTTCTCTTTCCTTTTCCTGACTTTTTCCTGTACAACCACGAAAAACGAAAAATAGACAGAGAATATAAAAATAAAAAAGAGCTATCCAGTTCCTAAGAATCGTTTCATTCATGCCTCTCTAAATACAACTTTTCTAGGAAAGACACCTGTTTTTCCATGCCTCTTGTCTTCTGCCTTACTTCTGGGCTGTTACTTGCAGGACATGGATTCAACCGCTCAATTGCCAAGGGTCTCTTATGTACAGAAAATGCTTTGTTGTTTGATCACTTCTACAAAAAAAACCTCTGTTGTTTGATCACTAATCATGAGGCAAATGTGATGGGGTAACAGAATATAACCACCCAAAGAATTTGATGAAAGAATATGCTATTTGGCCAAGGGAAAAGTTGCTTTTCATTCAGTCAATCCGAGAACATCTCTTCCAGTTCTGGCTGGGCTTCGGCCCTAGAAAGAAGGCCTAAATCTGAGTCTGTTAGGTTGAGAATCCCTTTCCCTTGAAGGCCATTTTCATTCTCTGAATAGTCCATGTCAGTCCAATCATGTTCATCCTCACCTGGCTGCTCATCAGCCTGTTCAGTATTCTTCACTGTGCTGAGTGTGCTTCCTCCTTCCTTCTCCGTCCCGACCCTACCCGGTAGTATGGAACCTAAGTGTCCTCCGGCCTTGGCCTCAGGATGTTCACATAAACAAGAGGATGGATTTTCATGAAACTCACCCCTGCCAGGCCTTACCTCTTTTGGCTCCCCCATGAAGCCAATTTGAAGAGTTCTCACCCCAGAGGCAAACTCTGCCCATGTCATGTTGCTTCTGTTCATGAACAAGCGATAGAGCTTTTTCGCATTGGGACGAATTGTAGGTTTATGACCAAAGTATCTCCTGCAATGAACAAAACACATCAGATTAGAAGTGACCAGTTTGAGTTGGTTGTAACTTCTACCAGAATCCAAACTAAGTAAAGAATGAGATTTGATAGGCACAGTCCCTGCACTTGACCAAAAACAGGGGTTGATTTGTTCCAAAATGTACTTGAACATGAAAATCAATGTCTAAGAGTAATTACATTAAAGGATGAAGTGGAAACTTGAATTAGTTGCTGGCTAGGAGGCTTTGGATTGAATCCCGCCTTTATTTTAGATGGCTTATTGTGTATGAGCCTATGAGGGAGTGTATTAAACAGTTTCTCCTCACATTATTGTAATTCGCTTCTACAGACTTAAATAAAAAGTCGCATACCTTCGTCCAGCTAACATTCTAGCCATATTGCCATTGTTGTTGGTGACAAAAACATCACTTTCATCGCAGACAATGAAGTCTAAGGCAGCCATACGAGAAGAAAACGAAGAAAACGGAGACAGCTCTTCCTCACTGGCTATTGTATCTTTTGAATGAAAATTTGGGAAGAGTGCCCTGAGGGGTGCTAATGTTGCTTCACCTCCATAAACTTCACCAGATGCCACATAGATGTGAACATCACTACCAAAACCCAATGCTCTCAGCATAAGACCAACTTCTTCTGGAGTGAGGGGACATTTTCCCTGCCTCCTTTCTTTATCAGGGTTGCGTATCTGAATAAAATTCCAAAAAAATATGTCAAAACGTGCTTTTAATATGGTTGACATTCATGATATCTCTTAAAATTCAGGGAGCCTCACATGTAAAGTTTTCCACCTCTTCCTTAATGCGCCCAGCTCGGTCCTTTCTTTGCCACCTCCACCATAATAGCATCCAGAGAATGCAAGCATGTCAGATTCAAACCTACGACCATGAAGATCCATAAGAAATTTTCTCATTGTATAATGAAAGCCTTAAAGAAAAATCTGTGAGAACCCAGTACAATGCAACTAGAATACATCAAAATCAAGTTTCCCTATTTCAAAAAACCATACCCATTCAAGTTATATGCTGCTATGTACACATAGACACATCCACTTATTATCTATAGGAAATTAAGACAGTTGTTGATAACCTCAGAAAAATAAATTTGCACTCTATGTACACATAGCTAGTGTGTCAATGAGGTAAAAAAAATTGTGAGATAGTTTCAAAATAACAAGGAATAGATTATAAGGAAGAAAGAAAAACAAACAACTTGCTGTCAACACATTGTTAAGTATTATAACTTACCTCAAATGCAGAGCAATGAAATGCTTGCTTTTCATCCTCATCCTCTCAACCAACTTTTTACCCATTTCAAGAATTGGATCAGTAAATTTCAGAGCATGGTAGTTAACTCTACATCTCAGCTTTTGTAAATCCACATCCAGCTTATTTGAAAGCCTATAATCAAACTTAGTGAGCTCAACAGCCTGCATCAAGGAAAGTACAGCCAGATATTGTCAATTCTGTTACAAACAAATAAAATCATAGACTTCTATTAAGACCCCATAAAATGGAATGATCTGTTATGTGAGACCATGTCAAATATTGTATAACTATCTTAAGAACATTGTGCAATTAATATGGCAAAAAAGAAATTAGTCACTCATTCGACTCAAAAATATGAAAATGAAAAGCTTATCAGAAGCCACTCAGGTAGGCTTTCTTACAAACCTGCCTTTCCAATTTATCTAAATCATGATTCCCTTATTGTAGAAGCTAATCTTCCCAAATACAGTCATTTGCAGGGACAAGTTTTATATATGGATTATCGGTTATCACTTCACATCTTTTATACGAAGACATTCCACATCAGACCACGTAAGGTCTAGCTCATAAATTTATATTCTGGAGGACCAACAATAGACCTGTAACAGTTTTAACAGAAAGCTCAAATCACTTAACTTCTGTTTTCATATGTTAGAACAAGAATTCAAGAACCTAACTGGAAATCCAAATTTTGGGTACCAATTAATCCTGATTGACCAACTAAAACTGGAACACTTGGTTCCACAGATTGGTTATTTTTCTGGCACCCATCCAGTACAAAGCTATGGTCTTCAGGGATTTGAACAAAAAACAAAAAGAAGCCAATCTATAGTAATTCTCTGTGAAAAGTAAAGCATTCAATTTGTTTATAGGAAATAGTTACTTACATGCTTTTTAGTGAGAACAGGTAGGACACGTTTCTGATAGCAACTTGGAGTGCACTTTCTTGGAACACGCATGGTATATGGAGCCATAATCTTCCTTCCCTCTTTAGGAAGCTGTTTAATGATTTTAACATCTTTTGATAGAAATGAAATAAACCAATCTACATCAAAGATTTCACCAAAGTTGCTGCATCAAACACCACATCACATGTAAATGCTTAATATATATATTCTCTCATTTAAGCAATTGGTAAGTTAATAGGCAAATATGACAACAAACCTGCTATCCTTCCAAAAAGATTTCTGGTCCAACTTGGGAACAACAAGAGTGGCATTCAAAATACGGGCTGCAACAACTGCATCTGTTATCTGCAGTCATGATGGCCATAATGTACCCAGGATAACAACTAAATTAGCAACACAACCATTCTAAACATCCACATTGTTCTAAGGATGAGTGAAGTATGTTTTTAGCAGGAATTCATCAACAAGCACAACAGTAGTGCCTCCTATCAACTAGTTCTGGTCCTCAGCAAAATTGGGACCCATACATTCAATAATAATGAAAGATCACATAAACAAATGGTTATGTTCAGATTAGAGAAAAAAATAGCACAATATCATATCATAAAATTGTTGCTTCAATCATGAATTGAGATATTATTCCTTAAAAAAATAGTCTAGATACAAATTAAGCAGCTAGCTTCATCCTTCGGTGCTCTAAAGGACCAAGAACATTGCCATAAATATCAGCACGGAAGAGTCTCCAACAGTGCCAAATAAGTAATGGGGTTGAAAGTTCCTTTCCCAAAGAGCAAAGAACAATATCTGGAAACCACATAACAAGACATTTGCCCCAGTTTTGTGTGCCAAAAATAAATGCCTAAAAAATTTCAAGTGCCATGAATGTATAGGCAAGCTAACATGTGTTTCAACACAAATCTGCAAAGCAACAACAGAAAAATAGTACCAGATGCTCATTTCAAATTCAAAGTCGAACAACAATACCAGTCTACCAGATGCTTATCTCAAAATTGCCAATGGTGGAGTATAATGGAATGCAAGTCGCATTTAACATAAAAAATCTAGTTAATTTTGAATATTATTCTAATTAATAACAAGCACTAATAAAAAAAAAATTGTTAATTAATTGAAAGAAAGTTACCCCCGTTCTTTGTTGATTTAAGCCTCCACTGGTAGAAATCAACAAGTATCCATTCCGTTGTGTGCTGACACCAACTCCTGTAACATATTGCATAACAATTGAACACCAAATTAAGACACAGAAGTTGCTATATGAACCAAAAATTTTATTAAAACTAAACAACATTTTTTAGAAAACTGATTCAGTTCACTAATTAACTATGAAAATTCATGCCAAAGAAAGAAAAATAACAGCAATGTCCAACAAAACAACACTCATCCCGCAAAGTCCTAACAAAGCTCAAGGCCTAAAACAGAAAGATACTCACTGGAGAACTTAGCGCTGGCATTACTGCAACCATAGTAGAATTTCGATAACCTCGAAGTCCACATATCATGGCCTAAACTCCCTCCAGCAGCCTAAGCAATCCAAAAACCAAAAACCAAAAATCAAACCAATACACAAAACAGAAGCAAGATCTAAACAAAGCAACCAAATAAAAAATCTACCGGAACACGAAATACAACGCCCCGATCGGCACTCGGTTGAACATCCAATCCAATGCTCCACTAAGCACACAATACACAAAGAAAACACGCCACAATCTCGAAAATCAGAATAGAGGAGTCAAGAACGGAGAGAAACGAAAATCTAAGAAAATTCAAAGAAAGATAAGTACCGAGCTGTTCCGGCGGAAGGGGAGCTCATTTCTGCTGATCGGAATCGGAGCAAGAAGAGAAAACAGCGCGAACAGAAGGAAGAGGACACCGAACACAGCGGAGACTACCGGAGCGAGAAGGCGGAGGCGAGATTGCAACCGGCGTCTCCGGAGGAGCAGGAGACGGAATCCAGAGGCTGCTTCGCGATTCCTCTTCTTCATTGCGAAGAAGGAAAGAGAGGCGCGGGAAGATACAGAGGCGGAGCAGGTGGCGGTGGAGGCGGAGGTCCAACTAAGAACATCTCCCTCCAAAGCCTCTGCATCGACGAGGACGACGTTCTCATATAATACCTTCCCATCGGCGATAAAACATAGCCGATTTCTACTCCTGTAGGCCCCACCTCTTCTCGAACGAACCGCGCGTAAATCTTAGTGGTTCCTTTAGCCTGTAGTCGCTCACATGAAAGTTATTGTCATTTATCTTTTTCTAGAAATTAAATTACGATCAAATACACAAATATCCTTAATTGTTTTGAGCTCATGTCTCATTTCATCTTTAAACTTTTTTTTTTGGTCTTAATATACTTTTTTTGGTCTCAATATACGTTTGACATATACTTTCATAATCACCAAAAACTAACACTTGTCAGTGTTTAATAGATTTTAATCACGTTTTATATATCTATTTTTTATTTTAAAAACTCTAATACGTTTAAAACTGTATTTTAATCATTTGTGATTTTGAAAACTCTAACATGTGTTATGTAATAATGTTTATCCATTTGTGATTTTGAAAACTCTTATATATGTGGATGTTTAAACATATTTTAACAAGTATTTTATCCATTTATGATTTTTAAAAACCTGATATATGTGGATGTTTAAACATAATTTAAAGAACGTTTATCTATTTTTTATTTTTTCTAACATGACTAAACTATGAGAGTAAAGTTAGATATATCTTATTGGGACCAAAAAAAAAGAAAAAAGAGATATACACACAAAAAAGCATGACACTTGTGCACCTTATCCCAAAACAAATTTTTAGATTATTTATCATGGGGTTGCGTTGGGAATATTTTGTTTCTTTTTTTGGTGTTTAAATAAATACGAGTTTTATGATTCTAATTAAGACAATTTTAAAATTACATTAATATCGTAACGGTATTATGGAATACTTCATCAACTTGTGATTCAAGTAAGAGTTGGACCCACAATATGATGAGCCGCTCGATGTTTGCCACGTCAGATCACATGGTCGATTAACTGTGCGAGTGTTTTTCACAGGCTTTCCCCCAATTCTTTTTCATTTCTTTCCGGCAAGATCTTTGTTGTGTTCTCGCTCATCACGTGACAACCACGTGAGTCAAAAGCATCACGTTTCTCCACTCTCGCCTGGCCAAAGCGCTCGAGTGAAGAAACGAGTCTCAAGCGTGAGTTCCACGTGCGTTGCGGAACGTGGGGAAGCACGAGCCGTTGTCCCAACACGACGTCGTTTTGAAGTCAAATACCAACGGTTTTCTAGATAATTTCAGTGCCTGCAGATTCCCCCACCGCCTCTTCTCTTTGCAAAAAATATAAATTTTAAATTTTAAATATTTTAAAAAAATTAATAACTTATTTTTCTAGTAAATAACAATTTTATTTTTTTTAATAACACCTATTTTTCAAGAAGCTTCTATCTACAAAATTAAGAATAGTAATGGTAGGGCATTAAATTTGGGGACAAATGATGACTAAGATATACACAATGTTACTTCTTTTATCTGAAAGTTTTTAATTAGTGTACTAAATTAAGTTGTTCATGGTAGGTCACCAATTCAATTTCCTTTTTTTTTAATCCAAAACTTTCTTATTTTTTATTTTTAAAATATGCTTTTATGAAACTAAGTCAACGAATTTACTTTTATATCTAAAAAATATCGGATGAAGTTATTAGACATGGTATCCATAATTTTTTTTTATTCCTATAATATTAATGATAAAATATGAGATTAAATTGCATAGTTTGTAATTAAAAGTTAATTAAGAAAGTTGGTTTATGGGGAGAAGATATGTGATTCACCTAACCTAGAAATTGTCAAAGGGGTTGTTGACAATTAATTAATTAGTAGTTATTTTTAAATGGAATTATGATTAATTAATTGAATGAATAAGTTATGAGACTAAGAAAAAAAATTTGGGGAAAGAAAGTGTCAATTTTATTTCTTTTTAAACAATGTTTTTGTTGAATGGGAAAACAAAGAAATTGACATAGTCCAAGATTTATCAAACAAATATTTTTCTAACATTAAATGTTTTATCAAAAAATAATTTAACTTTTTTTGTTTTTTGCTTGGCATTCTGTTTTTCCATCCCACCAATTTATTTATTTATTGATTTTACTTCTTATCAAAATAAAAAATTGGTGTCAAACGAATTTTTAAAAATTTTATTTTAAAATTTAGGAAAATATTTTTTGAAATGAATAGTAATATAATTTTTATCTTTTTAAGAATTTGTTTGGATTGTTGTGGTTGGATTGATTTGCGTGTTTTGTTAGGCTCAGAGGTATTATTCTTACACCAAACCCACAAAGGAGACAGCCCCCACTCACCCATGTGAATTTTTTTTCCGTACTTACAAGTTACAACTTGACCACAGAGGTAATAATAATCACACCCACATTTTCTGCAAATAATCATTTTTTGTACACAAATGGTAAATTTACAATTAGTGGGAATCAGATAATATGTATATATATATACACCACATTTTCTGCAAATAATCATTTTTCGTACACAAATGGTAAATTTACAATTAGTGGGAATCAGATAATATATATATAATGAAAGAAAAAAAGAAAAAATTTTTGAAAAAAATGGTGAGGTATTCATAAAGTAGAAAGAAAAGAGAAATTAATTTTCTTTTTTCTTATTTAAAAAAAACTAATATTTTTTATTTTTTCAATACTTTCTCCAACGTACTTTTCAAAGAAAGAGGAAACATATTTTATTGTACCCAAACCATACAAAATCTAAATTATTAGCTTCATGTTTTTGTGCCAATGCTTCTTTATTCATACAATAAAATGGTAAAAAGGTGGAATGAGATTTATGGGAGATCTAATACTCGAATCATGTTTGATTATTTTATACCATCAAAGTCATATAATGAATGAAAGTGCCCTGCTCTAAGAAAATTGGGGGTTTCAAATAATCTTCAAAAAAGTTGTTAGTCCCTTTACTTTTGAGGTCTGTACTTGTAAATTTTCAAAAAAATTAGTTTCTTGAGTATCCTTTTAGAAAAAAAAGGAAAGAAATCCTTTAATTTTTCTAATATGTTTAATTTTGAAACATATCAAATGAAAAAATATATATATCTCTTTTTATACTCCTCTCATATGAAAATCCTAATTTATTTCATTTTTTATTTTCATCCTCATTAGAAATAGGTGGGTTTGCTCCTCCTTTACCATAAACCATCTTCTGATTGCTTCTGCCCATAATGGTCGTTATGTAGCTTTATTCCTCATATAGCTGTTTTATTTAACTTGATTTGAGTTTTCATTTACCTTCTTTATTTTGCGCCATCGTCAATTTCATACGCATATACTAAGTATCTGCTGTTTGGTTTGTCGTTTTTCTACAAGATTTATAGGCACAGCATCAAACAATGTCACATTAACCCGATTCACCAAAACTGAACTTATAAGATCAGCATAGCGCCATGACATTTGACGCAGAGGCCTGCGCCGCTTTGCTTATTAACTACACGCGCTTCTTCAGACACTTATTCGAATGCCAAAGATTTTTGATCATTTGCCATGAAACGTATTAACGCTCAACCAGAGAATTTCGCTTTCATTTAAAAATAAAATAATATTTTATTCTCTTATAGCCATTTTTCTTCAAACAAGGAGAAGTAATTTTTTGGCAATTATTGGCCTCAAATCACCATCGCCACAAAAGTATCGCGCGCTGAAGTCTGAGTACCTCATTTATCTAAACTAATACATTTACATCTAAACATATAAATCAACCGCTAAAAACACAAAGAGGCAACAACATCCAAAGTTTAGCGCGATTGCGCAGCGCTTGGCTAATAATACCATAATTTAATACGCTCGTAATACCCGTAAATTCTGCGTTGACGGGGCGATACTAACGAACCGCGATTACGCGATTTATCCGCTTTATCGGGCATTCAAGCCAACGACAAAACTTCACATAAAAACTAACGAACAACCACACTTAAACAAGTCCGCATAAAAAAAACATAATAAAACAAAGAAACAACGAAATCTATATCGATGTTTAATAAACCACTTATCGGAGAGGAGTTTGGGGAGCCCAAGAGACGAACAATGGGAGAGGTGATTTCAGAAGCGCCATGCCAAACCGCCCATCCTTCAACGGCGTATCAGTTAAACATCAGCACTTGGCGCTTTCCGCGATGAGAGAGCAAAACAAGCTACGCGCATAAATAAAGCCGTTATTCACAAAGACGTTTTTCGTTGTAGCGCTGTCGACGTTTCGGTCATACGTATTACGCGTCATATATCGGTGTGCTTATTAATATCGTTGTTACAACGTGAATAGTTTTCATCATTTTCATAGTGACACTTCATTTATACGGCATACATTTGCATTAAACAAACTAGATTTAACTCACTGAAATACTCAAATTCCCGTAACATCATATATTCTAATCATTATATTATGTTTAATCTTTGCAAAGCCCACATTAATTTATTACGCCATTAACTTTGATATCGCTTATCATTTTATTATTACAATTTATGGATTTCATCTATATCTGCTATAGTTTGAATAAATAAAATTATTTTCCATTAAAAAATGAAAAAAAATTAAAAATTGGTTTTATTATATCTATTTCACCCTAAAAATATAAAAGAAAATTAAATATAATTAAAAATGATTAAATTCTTATATATTTAAAAAATTATTTATGTTTAATTATATGAAGTAGTTAATATGGCTGCTGACAAAGTAAACATGTGAAAAAAACATAACATATGTCATTGAGTAAATACGGGTGGGTCCCATCTTTCTGTCATTTATAAAGGTTCTCAAAGGCAGTGAATGAAAGAGTTAATTTGACCACTATATGTTAGATATTCCGATCCTTCCTAAAGGATGACCACATTTTGCGTGGTATTCTTGCTTTTGAGCGATATTTTATGAGATTTTTAGATCCGTAGACTTTTCAGTGGTAATGTCTGCCTCTAAAACATCAAGAACTAGATATGGGCTATAGGTTTTCATAGACTTATATTATCATATCCTTAATATTATTTGTTTCTGTCGGCATTAAATATAACTGAGGTAATACATTGTATGAATTCAATCCAAGATGATCTTTGTTCAGAAAATTAACTCAAAATGTACATATTTTTTTAAATCGTTGAAAATTCAGTACGTTAGTTTAGTTCAGAATCCATCTATTCGTTCATGTTTAATTTATTGTTTATCGACAAAATTGGGAACTCGACGTACATGTTACCAATTATATAATACAATAAAAAATGATGTGATTATTCACTCAGCGAATACCTAATGGTAGCGCTTGAAATATTTAAGCATTTCGTCAACGCGAAACATTAATCGATGGTTATGATTCCACGATTTCGGCCAACCGCGAGTTGCCGTAGTCCAAACGCAAAACCAACGACAATCATGATACCGTGAATGTCACGATGCAACAGGTTAAAATGTTAAACCAAACGAAACCCCGTAACGTTCCGTAAGAACCACAATCATCGGTTAATGAGAGTTCAGATCTAAGTAGGACAGACATCATCGAGATTACATTTAGCCAAAGAACGTAAAACCACCTCTCTACTTTTCTAAAGATGGAAGAATAATCAAAGCGTTCGGTCGCGAGAGAAACAAGTTTCGTTCGTTACGCTTCAATAAAGCTGTTATTCCGCAAAAATATTGAGGTCTTTTTCGCCGCCAACGCCACATCATTGCCGCTCTGCCACACAGTCATATCATTTCATCGCTTATCGTAACGCTTTATTCGCTTATACAAATAACAAACAAATAAAATCGATTCTTCAAAACAAACAAAAGTTAGTCTTCCAATAAGCTCGTACATCAAATTACGATCATTATGATATTCTAATTACTATATTAATACCCCGACATAAAATGAGCACTGATTGTTGTTACATATTAACTTGGTATATTTGTTTCATTATTTATTTTTTAAGACTTATAGATACTCATGATCACTAATGAAAGAGAAGCTGTTAGAATTAATGTAAAATTGAGATAGCTTGGTTGAAAATGAAAAAGTTTAATATTAAAACGTTTTTATACAGTACTTCAGATTAAAATAGAATAAAAAATGAACATATCTGTAAATGATAATTTTTATATATTTAATTGAAAAATGGACCCATTCTTCTTCGAAACAAGTCCTCATTATTGTTGGAAGACAATGCTCAATCATATGTTAGATATATTACATGCTTCCAAAGAATCACCATATTTTATGAGATTTTTTTTTTCGTGCTGATATTTACGAAGTTTCTTGGGATTCAGATACCTCTTATCAAGGCAATGTTCCAGCCCCAAATAACACATCGTTGTCCGATGGACCCCGGCGCACTTCTTATAGACTTGTATTATCATAACCGACGTTATTGGAGTTTGTTTCGCGAATATAACTTTATGCAGAAGGCATCTGGCAACAATTGTAACCCAAGACCCGTCTATGCCATCGTGAGATTATGATCTTAAGATCCGCTTACCAGGGTCCGCATCTGATGTGTTTACGAGCTTGGTACTACCTTCGCCTTACCAAGACTAGGCGAACGCTTCCTAAACGAGAGAGTCTAAGAGGTCGCAGGCGGCAAGGCAATGTCAAACTCTTCAGCGCCATTGGCGTTTGAATCTAGAGATCAGCCCATCACGCCAGTCATCCTTATAAGCGAGGAAAAGCTTTTACACGTTAATAGCAATCAAAGCATAAAATTCTCCAGCAAAAGTTACTTTACCAACGACTCCAACTTCCGAATCTCTTACTCCCTCGGAAAGGTATAATATTGGAGCAGTAACGAGCACCCGATGCCTAAAAAACATATTTATTCCAAAATGGGAGATTTCTTCCTGAGATAAGAGGGAGATTTAGCAAACCATTGAGCCGAGGCAAACTCAGAAGACCCCAGAATGAAGAAGCGCAACTAACCACGCTTATCTCTCTTTCTCCCTCCACATATTTTGCCGACTTAATCATCGCAGGGGCACCACCGCCGCCGATCCTCTTTTCAGAAAAAGCGAGATCAAGGTCACGACACGAAGTCGATAATCAGTCGATTACACACATGTTCGTGAATCGACGATCAAGACCCCTACAACTTGATCGTCGTGATCCGGACAACGTTCCAACAATGGCTGGCCGCCAGAAACGAATAAAGTCTTGACGACAGCGCGCCACTTCAACGATTCTTCATCTTCGTGCCATCGAAGAAACTTCGTCATTCCTTCCCATTCGCCATCCATCCGGCATCGTGGGCAATGTTTGTTAATCCGATGCATCAAACACCAAAGATCGTGCCCATCAAGGCTGGGCATTTCGGAAAGCAAAGAGGAGCAGTAGATGACATGAGTTAAGCTCATACGAACACTTGCAATGAAGAATGATCGCCTATTCCAGTTGAAAAAGTCTGAACTTGAAGGGATAAAAATAAATATCTGTGTTCAAACATCAGAATTTCCGTCGGGCGAAAAGAGCCCGATTTTCGGGCCTTCCATGATGATGCCCCAAGAATACGAACAACCCTCCCGGCGTCCCCATCCATGAGTCCTCTACCGTTACGAATATCGCCCGACAAATATTACGCGCCACAATAGCGAATAAAGTCACCTTCGAACCGCCCTACTGTCTCAAGATGTCATTAATGCCGCTTCTTCAGCTTAGGAAGTAGGTTGATGTGGCAGAACAATCGCCAGCCCCCCACTGGCCGCGTGGTATCGGACGACGTGATGTCGCGCCACGCCATAGATCCCTCCGCGCAAATAGCATTTTATACACACTTCGCAACCTTGATTTGAGAGCGCTGATGACATTCTTCGCCTCAAAGGGCTAACACATTCTAGTTACAAGCCACCTCTCGGATTTGTCATACTAGCTTTTGCCGCAGTCGCATGGCTCTAATGACCCTATGATCACATGCTCCCGCACTCATAATCAGGGGCAATGGCATCACGACGCAGAACGATCATCTGTTGCGTAATAATATCTGATCCCGTCCGATCCGATTAGGCTAATCCCGACCGAGGTCGAGGCGCGTAGGATCACATACTCGGGACTCTTTACTTGCTTTCGCATCAAACGCTGGCGGCATATTCCAAGTCTGCAACACGAGTATCCAGCATCGCACAGAAAGTCCAATGTTCACCACCGTAGTGGTGTGTTTACAATATCACATATTACGTGATTTGAGTCCCATTTACATATTCAAAAACTACATTTACATTTAACGACGGTGTAACCATCGATGAGCTTAAAAGTCACTCCTTTTAGTACATTTTTCTGTTTGATTTTCGCCAAAATTAATAATTAGCATTATACAAGATATGAAGAAACTCACCATTCAAGTCGCATGTCGAAGATGCAAGAAAACGCAAAGAGAAAATGCATAAATAAAGCGTGGATAAAAATGCACCAATGGCGTAGCAGAAATGAAAGCAACTGCTGGAGCTATTGATGCGCTTGGTCTCAGACAACCAGCTTGATGTCGACATCGAAGATTGAAGAGAATTTGATGCGCGCCTGGCTATAACGCTTCTAAAAAGTTCTAAGAAGGAGAGCGAAATTAAAAGAGATGTCGCGATGTAGTCTATTAAGTCGCGACATCATCAACAACCATTGCAACCTTACAAAGAGCATAACGTCGTCGCTATTAAGAAGATCAGACTAACCATGGTCAGCACACCAAGAACAACCGGTTGTTACAGTGTATTCTAATAGCCGGTAAGCTCCGGGCATATCAAGAGAGATCAACGGGGCAGCTTCCAATCCATCGGTGGTTGATGTCATCACATCGTGGACACCCGCGCTCACGCAAACAGTACCATTGCCGACGCCGCAGAAAACCGAGTCGCGTTAATCACGATAACCAAAGGAAGGTAAAAGAGATCGGCAGCTCCGCGCGTCGCGACGAACATCCTCGACGTCAGCGACATCCGTGAACAACCATCACAACGCAGCGATCGAATGGATGTCGCGACAAGGCCATGATGTCACATCAAGCGATCAAACGGAACCGCGGCGACATAGATCATGTCGGCAAGATGAACGTCATCATGTGGATGCGTAATCCTTAAGCCACGTCGCCGCGATAACAGATTCGATGTCGCGACAAGAGAACTGAGGACGAATCGAGTAAAGAATTCCTCGTTCGCTAATACCAACCAGCGCAGCCGCCGGCGGCTGGGGATTGTGCGCCTGAAATCGAAAAACCCTTATAAATACGCAGCGCCCCGTAAAAGTAAAGCAAGTCGAGGCGCATCAAAAGAGAGACTGCAGTCAGTTTCATACTCTTCTTTCTTTTTCTTTCTTTATTTTAAGCGTATGTCGTCAGTTTTTTCGTCGGCGTTTATTTTCGGATCTGAATGTTACCGCTTTGTCAGCCGAATATAACATCTCCTTTCAAAATTACTACCCGGAAACAACGTCGTATTAAAATTTCAGATCTGTTTATTTCCGTGACTGCGCTAAGCCTCATCGAAGGATGCCGTCTCGTGATTCAAGAATTGAGAACCCAAATTTTCCATTTAGTGAACGTAAAGCCTCGAATTGATTTTTCCGTAGTAATCTTGCAGCGATTCTGTTCATTTCGGCTTACGAATTTACTTCGGGATATGAGTTTATTGATTTCGATCATTGTTCGCTTTTACTATACCCGTTAAGAATTGCCGCTAATTCGATTTCATGAGGTCCTCCTCCGAAAGGACACATGTGTGAAGAAAATCCCGGAGTACGTAAAGCATTTCCTCAAAGGCATACTTCAACCTGCTATTAGGATCCTGAGTTTTGTGAGTTCACTTAGACAACTCTTTCGCTAATTTCAGTCGCAATCCAGTCGAACTTGACTTATCTATCAAAACAAGGTAGATTTCACCAATTCGGACAAGGAAACATAATCCCAGAGCACAGATCAATCTGTGGGAAAGGTTGGATCTATTTTTAATTTCGAGAAGAGTAATTTGAAGTTATCCTTTTACAAATGCAACCGATAACTTGGAGCTATGTACAAACATGTCGGTGCTGCAGTATTGTAAAAGAAAATACCCAAATATGATAAAGCCCTTTGAGTAGTGCGTAGTTATCTCGTTCTAGAATTCTGTAGAGAATCGTGGAAGAAGAGTAATCTAAATGTGGAGCGTGAGAGATCCGTCCCAAGACGTCACAAAATGCCTTGGATGCATTTTTTGTTGAAACTGAGATGTTCAAGAAATTAATTCGCATTACGTGAATTGATCGCTCACTAAGTGATCAAGCTTTCGATGTGTCTTCCTGGCGATAATCGTCACGTATCTATTTCTTTGTAAATCTATTTTCCTTCATTTGTTTTGCTTTCGTAATTATTTGAATGTTCATTTCTTTGAACCCGTTCGATTTCCAGCCATACTTGAAACCCGATCAATTTATAAATTCAAATAGTATTAATTTCCTCGGCATAACGTGGCAGCGATGAAAAATTCGTGATCCCGATCGATATCCTGACTTAAATTCATTTTATTATTTGTCGACCGCAAAACGCGTGTGTGCACTTCTCGACCAAACCAATAAATTAAATTGTTCTCGCCTAAGAGATTTTCGCTATGATAACGCGATGTCAATGCCGATGGATCATGTTCGCATTAGTTAATGTGCCCTTGGTGTCGCGGTCGCGTAGATATGTATTTGGTCACAACAAGTTTTATGGCGCTTTCGCTGGGGATTAGATAGTAGTCCTTCAGTGATAACGTTAATCTGTACGCACAAATCAATGCTAAATGTAAATACAAGCTTGGTCCCACATCAAGTTTTACGGCGCTCGTTGTTTCGATTGACAAGCGTCCTTCGGTAATAGTGTCCTACCATATATGTTTCGCCGGTCATCGTTTTATGGCGCCTGCCGGGATTAGACAAAGAAGTCCTTTGGTAATACGGTGTCCCAAACTCTGTATATGTTTCGGTCGCCATCGTTTTACATGCCGTTGCCGATCAAGGGATTTAGTAATCAATATTCGGTATGAAAGGAAGGAAATACATCTGACATTTTTAAAAGAAAAAGAACAAAATACGTTGAGTCAAGAAGGAGATTCTTTTTCATTTCACCACGTTAACAAACCAAATTGAAAATATTTTGTTGACCGCAATTAATCCGCATGCCAGTATGTTTGTTTTCAGAACAGTGTTTTCACGCAAGAAGTCATCGTTGATTTGATTCAGATACTGTAATTCAGAAAACACTTCTCGCTTGAGAAGATAAAGAAGGCGCAAAACTACTGGCGCAAGGTGAGACATGGCGAAAGACGGGTGAATTCACGACGAAAGATAAATAAAGCAAATAAGACTCCAAATCACGATACAGTCGGAAGACTTCCTCGAATTCAATTATCCAAAGATAGTCACTTCATGACGGGACAACTCCGTGCTGAGAGGTCAATTTTGAACTGGTCAAGACTGCTAATCACAATGGTTCAGCACGCGCGCATCGCCATCCCACTGAAGAAGACCTAAAACGATATCCGAAGATTTCTCGTGATGGCTAATACAAAGAAGAATGGTTAGACCAGGTCATTAAACCGATTCGCTCCTACCTTCTCTAAGGATAGTATCAGCCACATGGTAATGAAGTCTTTACCTATACGGTCTGGCTACGCTGAGAGAGCCTGGTAGAGGCTTACTGTATGAGATCTTTCCACCATCACCACCTCGAGAGAAGGAGTAGATCAGTGTTCCAACAGGATAGAGCATTAGCTCTACCGGAAGTCAGAAAGATTCAGCGCTAAGAGAGATGTCCAATGGCCGATAGACCAAGACCCAAATGACGTTGTGGCACAGTGCCTGTAAATGATATATCAAAATAAACTATTGATGCCGCCAGGGAGCATTCAAGGTCGCATACCAGAGGTGCGCGATCCACTGAGGACGTGCCAACAACATATGAAAAACTCCCTCCTAGCCAAGAGGAGAAACAAACAGAGAAAGGGAATTTCCTGGATCCGAGCAAGACATGCCGCTGAGCCAAGCTGACGCCATTATGCATCAATGGACAAGCAAGAAAATATACGTACACCTACAGACAGGGCGCGAAAGAGAATTATCAGCGAAGTGCCAGAGAGCAGAGGATATAGAACACACTTATGATGTCGAGAGGTTAAGTATTCAAGCAGCCAAGAAACTACCATTTCAAACCCAATACTAACCTACCAACACATCGTCCGGGATCAGGAACCATGAGGAACTTCTATGCGGCATAGGGCGTGCGCGCCCAAGGTAACCCACAGTGGCTATCAATAAAGAACTAAGATCCCGCAAAAGAAAGGTGTTATCAAGGAAAATGAACATAGAACGTAACAGCCGCTAACGTCGCAGATGGCCTGGCCTTTTTGCAAAGAACGCGTCAAGTAGTCATTCGGTATACAGAAATCGGTTGAACCTCCACGAATAGGAATAATCGGAAACAATGTACCACTTCTCGGTGCTTTCCAGAACACTACCACGTAATGAAAACTGAGGACAGGTAAAACGCCCTGTCCCTCAGAGCTAAGAAAAGATGCCTCCTAGTTTAATAATTCAAGAAAAATCCTGAAAAGACTGCATGGTCAGGTACCGAGGAGTGGAAGGAGTTAGAGATGACATGAAAAGGAAAAATGATAAAGAACGAGAAGACAAATTTCGTAGTACTAAAGAAGAACCTGAGAAAGTTAAGGAAAGAGGGACCGAAAGGATATAACTGGTGCTCACCATAGGTTTCCTTCCCACAATGATCATAAATCAAAATAGAAGAGCAATTTAAGCTCTCGAAATCGGTTACAGAGACCCAAGATACTCGCGATCATATAGGTCCGATGCCACTCTACGCAAAATTCCTTAAAAGATTATTCCGCAGAAAGAAAGATCCAGAACATAGATCAGAATCTCACTCATACACGAAAGGCCTTGATGAAAAGTAGAGAATTCCGCAAGATGCAAAGATCCAGAGTTTACACCTCTTGCATACAATAAACGAGTTGTGAAACCAAGCTTTCCTTCTTGACTGCAGCTGCATCAATCTGATGCTCTTCGTTGCCAAACAATTTGTTTTCAGAGCTACACTCTCCCACCACCATTACTCCTTCACCAAACGACGATCGATGAAACCAAGGAGTCTTGGGAGCTGCTGGTATCAGGGAAATTAGTCTTAAAGTGGATTTCATCATTCTAGACATGGAGGAAGATCTCACTGGCACTCATTGGGAAGACCATTCTTGGCCACTGAGTCTTCCCACCATATGCAAGTGAAGTCTTATACTCTGAGGGTCTAGCTGCCGTCGTTTCAACTGATCCAGGCATGTCAAGAATATAGACATAGACAGAAAGTACTTCAATGAAGTTATTGAAGTCTATAACCTCAACCCTATTGAAACTAAACATTTTAATGATCAAATTTTATCATCGAAAAGAGATAATCTCCAAAGATATCGAAGATGATTACCTGACATTCATACAACTGCTTCTCATTCATAAACCGTATTACACATTTAAAGAAGAGATACATGAATGTGGAAGAGGTGAAGGTAATGGAAAAGAGGAAACTCATCAAGAAACCGTTGAAGAAGGGTTGTGCTGAAAGAACCGCCAAGTCATTTGTATGTTTACTTTAGATCCATCCTGTAGAAAACCATAGATTTATTCCCTTACCTGAGGATTAGGAGAATGTTACCATCAGATCTGAAGAAAAACATAAAGGTCAAATTAATCACATAAATTGAAGGGTATCAGTCCATCTATTTGCATGCACAGTCTTCATATAAGAAACTCATCAAAAGTCAACCCAGAACATCAAACATCCAACTCCTGAATGAAGTATCAAGAGAGGTACCAAATTGTTAAATGTTGTTTCATTCATGTAACCAGTCCTTCGGTAAGTCCAGTCCATGGGTCTCCACAGCAAAGGGCATCATCAGATCCAACAACGAGAAAATGCAATGATTCCAAATAAGATCAAGATAATGGAGGGTATGTATTGATTACAGAATGAATGTGAAAGAACCGTAAAAGATCACTTCCTTCGCTTCATTGATTCATGCTGAACGTTGAAGCGGCAGACACCTCGCTGCTTCAGGTTTTTCGATGCAGCCCAGATACAATCAGATCGAACAACCCGGTACCGGCGAGAAGACCACCGCCGCGCCCCCGGCGAAAACTTTCTTGGCTTCGAAGACGCCATTTGGGCTGCGCGTGCACGCGTTCCGCGCTGGCATTCCGTGATGTGGGCGAACATAGAGACTCGATTGCACAGCCAGCGCGGTCAGCCCTTCAAGATACTTTTACTGTAATGGCGATCCACGATCATCGCCGTAGTTCAATCCGAAACAAGATTTCAAATATATATACACAAAGTCAAGCAACATTGAATCGGGAAAATGCCATTTTATGTGAGATTTGGCGTATCGTTTCAAAGGTAAATTTCGCCACGATTAAAGACCAATCCAAGGTATCCATTATCCAAACTCTCAGAATAACCATCAGTGTGGAGGAAGAAGCTTCCTGGGGCGCCGTGATTCGCTGCGATCCATCAAAAGACTTCGCAGCCACAACACAGACCGCCATGCGCGTATTGCATCAAAAGCGACACAGTCCACCCGACAATCTCCCGCAAAGATGCTTTTAGTTAAACCAAACCTGGGCAGCGTTAACTCCGCAGAAACGCGTTGCACCAGAACGCGGACAGTGGATTCGAAACACTGCGCAGATGCTAGTGGATTCCTTGCAAATGGAGTCGTGGTCGTGCCGTAAAAGCTACAGCGAGAGATATTAGCCTGTCTCATACCACGCTGCTAGCAAACCCCAATCGTGGCTGTACAAGAGAACCAACAACAACTGAAGTATGAGATTTTTTAGTCAGATTGCCCGTTTTTATGAAAATTAGGCGGCACAGCATTTTAGGATCCCATGCACAGATCTTTGGCATCCATGAAAGATTCCAACATCATGGTCGCACAGAAGCTTGCCACATAGCGGGCAGTCGCCGCCAGCAGAGTTTGATCGTTCATGATAAAGGATGGTGACACGTGATATTATCATCATCGAAGAAAGAATCAAAGAGAGAGAAGTAACGCCATCAGGTAATCGCAATACGAACCGCGAATAAGCCCCGCCAACTTCTCGGCGGTAGTGTCGACATTGAACTATTTAGGTCAAATGGTTGTTCCTTCCACAATTCACTTCCTCCCACAAGAGGAAACTCAGAATCCAATAAAGTACAGGTCTGTGGATGATCCACTTTATTTAAAGAGATGTCACATGATATAAGAAAATGCGCGCGAAATGAACAGTACTGAGAATGCCGCGATCACCTTATAAGCACTTCGAGAGCGAACAGTCATGGGCCATCCAATCTGACATCTTATTGGCCCACGCCAGAGATCAGACCAATGGTCGCTAGTATTGTGATGCCAGATCGCAGAAATATTAGCGCAGAACGAAATGCCCAAAGCAAATATTATGATGCGCAATTATTTGATGGCTGGGGTTGACGCGAGACCATTCCGCCTCATCATCGTGATCTATACAAATCTTTACAGCGTTTGATTACGCTTCCAAATGGTGGCGCGCGGGTTTGTTCTAGAAATGATGCTAATACGTCGCCTATGAGCTTCGCAGTAAGATGAATATTTGAGCAGATTTAACACCTGTAGACTATCATCAAGTGATGGGGAAGCCATTTTGCAAACAAGATATTTGCAGCCCATGAGCACATGGATCAGCTCAGCGGCCGAAATAATGAATCATCCAAAACACTGGTAAGGGTCACTTCAACAGTAGGAGATTAAAAAATGGCGAAGACGAGGCAGCAAGTGAGTCCAAAATATAGGCCGAATACACTTCAAACTGATTGATAAATCGGCCATGATCGTGATACAAAACCCATTGAATGTCCCAGGAATTGTATTCGAACTGGCGCGTCATCCATCGGAATTAGAATACAAAAAAGAAAATACCCATACAAACAACTATTTCAAACCGAAGGAAGAGATTCGTTACAACTGTTCCAATCGAAGAACCCAGAAATGAATTTCCCATAGATAGGTTGCTACCATTCCATAAAGGATAAGACAAAGAAATGGCACATCTCAAAGGATCCTAAGAAGTGAGTTCGAGCAGGAAAAGTTCCCACTGCTTAACTTAGGATCAGTTGTCGCAGTTAAACTAAATGAAGCATCATACACAAATAGTGTCAAAGCAAATGATTGAAAGGGGGAAGACATTAAGTGTGCAAGATAATGAGAAGAATTTACAAATGGCAAAGACTTAAGCAAGAACACGGCTAAAGAGAGAGAGTTGAATGAAAGAGTCAGCAGATCCTAAAAAGAAGAAGGAACATAATGTAATAAGTCCTCAGCTAAGACCCAAAACTGAAAGAAACACGGAGAACCCATGTAGAAATCAATTTAATTTTCTTCTATATGAATTTAGTTAGAACTGGGAAGATTTTATTAAAGAATTAATGAAATTTTGTTTTAGTTTGATAAATCAATCTTGGTCAATGACAGAAAAGCCTATGAGATGAAATGCAAGGAAGAGGTGGAAGATTGGTTTATAACCTCTAACAACCAGTTTTGAGGAATATTAAAGAAAAGGGTAGTTACTCTTTTCTCTCCCGCGCAACCCCAGAGAAAGAATTTGTCACATGCGAATCAAAAGGGAATGATCATCAGGATGCTGGTAGTTTGAGGTCAAGAATGAAAGATTCTGGTGCGAACATCGAGCTTTAAGGTCAGTCGCTGACAAGAGTAGGAACTCCTTTAAAAAGAATGTCGCGGAGCATCCGCTATGTCATAAGAAATATATGCGTTTTCACAAACTGGGGCGATGGTCATTCGCAACAAGGGTTGGGTGGTGGAAGGCCCACAATTATAACTGGATGTCGCAATAACTAGAAATAAGTGCTACAAATAAATTCCTTATATCAAGTTCAATATACTGTTTTCCATCTCTAAGGTGGTATTAAAGCCTTAGAAAGGAAATAAATTGAAATAATCATCGAGTCTATGAACTTTGATTAATTCAGAACGTTGGAGACTTTTCCAACTTCCACCATTCCGTAACCGTTGCCTATCTTTCTCCTCTCCGATTTTAAACCCCGTGCTCGCAGAGGTCCAGTAAAATCTTCTAAACCCTTCCTCTTCTAAATGATCAACCATCAAACTTTCAACCCTAACTAAGAAAAATTCATGGAGGAAACGTAATCAAAGTAAGAGAATCGGTTAGTAGAAGAAACATACTTAAAGAAATACTTCTGAAGGCAGATCGAGGGACCAAATGGGCCTCCTCGAGGAGCACTAAAAGGGCAAAATAAGAGAACACTAAGATTAGAAGTCAAAGAAGCTCACCAAACTGAGCAGTGATACTAGCCAGTAGGTTTAGGCGCGGCATTATTCAACTCCGACGTCTCGGCAAACGATAAGAAAGAGTCGGAAACCCTCTCATCAAAGATGCGGGTATGCGCGTAGTAAGGAGTTCTACCCGAAACGGTAGGCGAAAGATACATCAGAGAGGTCGAGAGATGTGTGTTATATGCGGAGCGGTAGTTATTAACCAAGTTTTGCAAGTCGCGTGATACGTTGTCGGTCAAATCCAAAAGCTCCGGGAAACCCAGATTTGAAGAAGATTGCGTTAAAAACTCACCGGATTGAAGGCACATGTCTTTAAGAATCAGGCAGCAGAAAAGGAGGAGACCAAAAAACTTAACAGGAAAGCCCACCGCAGCAGGCTAAGGTATGGTACTGCTTCCTGCCTCTGGGCTTTGTTCCAACCAGCATTATCCTGGTGACAAAGAGGCAGAACAGAGCTACCGGCGCTTATAATGCTTATTCGCGGTTAAAGACAATATAGACAATATGGAAAAGTCCATAACAGGAAACAATGGCTAAAAACAAAGATAGGTAGATCCTCAATTCACAATGAAGTTAAGAATCTTAGGTGTCAAGGTCAGAAAGGAGGGATTGTGCTGTATAGTAAGTTCATCGAATATCACCATTCCAGTCAGACAGAAGAAAGGAGAAGGACCAAAGAAACCGCAAGGAAAAGTGGGTACTGACAAGTCTTCACAGAGAAGAAGTTCCAGAATCGTTAAAGGAAAGAAGAAGGAACATGCAAGCTCCGATGTTAATTTCCCATTATGACATCGGGTGAAAGTGTGATGAAAGAGCTCAAAAGAGATTTCTTCCCTTAGCTGTTCCTCTCCCACAAAGGTAGAAACAAATATCCAAAGAAAAGCGGAGAAAGTTCTAGGTAGTCACAAGAGAACCAGCAATCATGGAAACGCTTCTCCATGCAACAAGATGGAAAAAGTGGAAAGGAGTGGAGGTTGCAAATGAGTTCAGATAAAAGCCCAGAAAAGAACCCAAAAGAAGATCAAATAAATGGGAAGAAGAATCCATGAAACAGAAGAAAGTTTGAAGCCGAGGTTGCAAAAAGGGAACAGAACTGAAGGTACCAGTGTGCCAGTTAGTTAAACGATGAAGGAGGTACCCAAAGAATAAAGAGAAAAACTCTAAAGAAATGGAAACAAAGATAAGATCTCGTTAAAGAAGTCAAGTTCACCACTGCATTCTACAAATAACTTGTTGTCGAGACAATCAGCTCTTTCGAATAACGTTGCTGGATGCTGAAACATATGTTAAGGCATAAAGGTGAACATCAATGATTTAATTTTTACATGTCCCTGCAGTGAAAGATTTAGACAAAGACAAAGTGATAGACAAGGCGGAGCGGTTCATGCATCCTGAGGAAGATGGCTAGAGAATCCGGACTTGATTCAACAACAAACTCGCCAAATTCTTGAGGTGATGACATATGGTAATGAGATGTCAGAAGAATACACTTGGAATGAGGACAAAGGATGAATCGAAATGTGCGTGGATCTCTCAATCAATCAAGCACAGAAAGGTAATCAAGAGAAAGCCAAGGACAGAGGAGAATAGGAACAAAGATTCCTAGAATCAGCCCACAATTGGACACTTTGACCGGATCCCATGTTAGTCTATACCCAAATTAAAAGAAAAATAGACCTATCCATTCAAGTTTCAATCATCTTTTCCTATATATCAACAGTTCAAAACCGTTGCACTCAACTGTAATAAAATGAGAAACCCGCGAATTAAACTTTGTTGTGTGCGTGTTATTTTGAATTTGAGTTGAATTATTGTGTTGTCAAAGATGCATGATTAGACATTAAAGTAGAAATTAGTTCCGCATAAAAATCATTGTGATGTAATGAACCAATAACAGAAGGCAAATAGATTAGGGAATGAGCTAAATAATAAAGGCCAATAAATATAAAGTTTGATTGAAACACAAAGTGCACATTTATATCTAACTAATAAGTCCGTAAATTGAGAAGGTAATATATAAGAATGAACAAACATACTTTTTTTTGAGTTTTGTGGTAAGGAACAATAGATCAAGAAACTTTAGAACACTTAATTAATTTAAATACCCATTAATGTAAATGAGTCAAGGTAATTCCTGTATTGAACATTAATCGTTCAAACCAGTTCCGAACTTGTTATCATTGGTCGAGGCGAAATCCTAGGCGTAAAGACGCAGCGCCACAAGAAGATGATGCGCGCTCCGGAGCACAGAGCCAGTTCGAATCATCCCCACTGTATGTTGACATATACCTTAGTTCCTAAATTGAACCAACAAGCTTTTATTTTTCTCAAAATAACCAATGGAACCCAACCTATCCACAAAACCATCCTCCAAGAAAGAACTATATGATTACCCAAAGAATCCAAGAGGAAAAGGTTAAATGAAGCTTCCGAGTATTTTCGAGAGGAACCGGCGAGAAAAGGTTTAAAGTGGACCTAAAAGAAAGAAATCTGAATCGAAATTATAGCAGAAATACAGAAGGCTGAAAGAACAAAAGGTTTTGATGCCCAAATTTAACTTCGAACAATTGTTTCTACAAAGGGCAAGCTCTAACACCTGAGTTCTAATGCCATCCGTATGGATCAGAACCAAAGTTCGCTTAAGAGTTGAAAGCTTAAAAGTTAAACATTGCACTCTCAGGCCAGACAAACAAAGAAAAATCCTCCATGAACAAGTGAAAACAGCATAAGGCCTGAATTTGAAGAGATCAAAGAGATGTCCCAAACATGAAGCTGGTGGGAGCGACAGGCAAACCAGAAGAAAGAGGTGCAGAAGAAGAGAGAAAAGTGTCAAAGGTGGTCCAACCAGCACCCTTCCATCCCACCACATCACTTCAATAGTGTTTTTCCAGCAACTGACGATTCAAGGTCAAATCACCCACATTAGTGGAGATCAATAAGAAAATAAACTTATGAATTTTGAAATACGGAAACAATCAAACTGAAGGACTTTAGGAGTTAATCGACTGGGATGGTAAAATGAGAAAGAAACAATCGGTTGTTCAAACAGATCTAATGACTATGCTACGCCTGTAAAACACCAACGCTTAGTTTGTGTTACTCAGCAGCGTTATAAATCAACCTGAACTGATCGCGCCAGATATACGTAAAATTATGCATTACCTTGCTTTTCAACAAACCATCACACTCAAAATCTTAATCAGCGAAAATGTCCTTTTTTTGTCGATAATGACAAAATCTTTTCTTTTTCTGCGTTTGAGTACGTGCCAAATTTTTGAATTAGGAGTTTGATGAGCTTAAAAGTCATCTCTTTAGTACATTTTTCCGTTGATTTTCAAGTAAAACGAACAACGTTTAATTGCGAAGAAAAACCTTTACCACCTTATTACGCTAGCGTAAGGAAGCAAGAGCAATGAAGAGAATGCGTAATGCGGATAAAAACGCAATGGTCGCAGCAATGAAAGTGAATCGTCAGAATATCGATGAATAGGTCCTGCATGTCCGGCCAGTCGCTACGATCAAAGAAGATCAGAGAATTTGATGCAGGTCGCGGTTGTGAACATTTGTCACCGCACAGCGGTTAAATTAAAAGAATATGCCCGACAAAACCATAGTCGACATCATCAACAAACCATCGTGAATCCGCTAATGTTATAAGTCATGTCGCTGATACAGGTTGATCCGAAGGTCTGGCACCAAAGAACAACCGTTGTTACAGCAGACTTAATGTCGTTCACCTGGATCAAGATGAGATTCAACCATCAGCCAAATCGCAGGTTGATGTCACGCATCAGGGACACCGCTCGCGAACAAGAGCTACGTCTCGCCGCCACAAGAAACCTGAAATGCCAACATCATGCGGACAACCGTGAAAGGGCGGTGAGACTTGAGCCCATGTCGCGACAACATCTTCACGTCGCTGGCATCGAACAACCATTGAAGATCGCAGCGACTGAATGATGTCGCGCAGTCACACGTCGCTGATATCCAAGCCAACAACCAAACTCCAGCCATAAGATTGCTGCATAACATGAATTCACCAAAGCTCCGATTTTAACTTAAGTCAAGGTCGAAGAAGCATTCGCGCCTCGATAGAACGAGGACGAATCGAGCAAAAGAACTTGGCCCGGCTACCAATCCGCTTCAGTGTTATACCAGAGTTTGGGGGTCGAATCAGTTCCGTATAAATACGCGGTATTTACCAGTGCGTTTATACGCATCGTTAGAGATTCGTAGCCTAGGGCTTACTCTTTTTTTTCTTTTTTCTATTTTATGTATGTTTTTCGTAGTTTTCGTTATTATTTTCGATCTCACAGTAATCGCCGCATCGTCAATACGTTAATTCAATTTTTTAAAATTACTACCCGGAATGCATCGTTCGCATAAATTTCTAGGATTCGATTATTTCGCTCGAATTGCGTTACCTGATCGGCGATGCCGCCTCAAAGATTCGGCAATTGAAATCCACTCATCGAAAGGAACTGTGTATTCATAACTATTCTTTTCCCAGTAATCATGCAGATTCATTTCAGCTACTTAATTTACTTCGACATGAAATATTGATTTTGGATTCTGAATATCAGCCTATCAGCAATTTTTTAAGAATTAAGGTCATCGATTTCAAAAGAGAGTCTCCAGTGACACACAGAAATATTAAATCCCTGGAGTAATGTGCTAGCTTCCTTCAGGTTTACAACAATCATATAATATAGATCCTTCTTGTTTTGTGGAGTTCACTTAGATAAATCCTCCTTCTCTACTCTGAAGTCAAGAACGAGTTGAACTACTTCCATTTTATTTAAACAAGGTATATTCACCCTGGTTAACTGATAGTGAGGCCAATCCGTGAGCAACCGAGATCTAACTGGATGAGCGCTGATCTATTTTGTAATTTCGAGAAGAGCGCACCCAGAAGTTTACATCCTTTCAAATCGATAACTTTCGGAGCTAAGGCGGCAAACGACAAACCGGTGGCGGGCGCACAAAAGAAAGCGCCACCGCGCCTTAAGGGAAGCCTCGCTGCGCAGAAGGTCTCGCCTCGCAATCGCGAACCGAAGAAGATAACGAAATGTGATGCGGAGAGTCCGCGTCGCATCATAAACACGCCTCGGTATTGATGCGGAAAACTTGAGATAATCGGCAATGGTTCGATAACTCACGCGGTAATCTGATCGCCTACTTCAGGATCAAGCTTCCTCATGTGTTCCCGCATATACATCCGCCAGATCTACGCCTTCCTTTCGTAGAAATTTCATTTCCTTCAGAATATTTGCATTTAAACATCAATGTCTATTCTCCTTTTGAATTATTGATTTCCTCAAATTTTTGCGCCGCAAACCCCAGACAATTTATAAAGTCCAAAGAGTATTAATTTCGAGTAAATGTGTTCGATAAGAAAAATCCTCAGATCTTCAGGACCGAGACCGATCAGCAAGTCCATGCGATATTTGTCGACCGCGGCACTTCGTTGCGCAGAATTTCCACCAAAAAACCAGCATTAAACGAAATTGTTCTAATTTTCTGGGTATCTTTATGGTTATGATAGTACATGTCAATAATAAGCGCCGATGGCACCGCCACCAGATATCAGCGCATTAGTCCTTAGAAGAAAACGCAATTTGTATATGTATTTTGTCACAACAAGTTTTATATATACTTCGTCAGACAGAGTGTGGTCCCAGTGATAAGATAATCCAGAAGCGCACAATCTAGTCGAAGGCAAATGTGCAAATATGTTTGGGTCCCAGTCATCAGGTTTCCATGAGGCCATGTTTGGACAGACAATAGTCCCTGAAGAAAACCAAATCGAGACAGCAGTGGTCGGCTGCCGCTATCACCCATCGTATGAACCCTACTGTAGGTCGCCTGAAGAATGCGAAGATCACTATCTCCTCTTTCCGACACACCATTGAACCCAAACAAGCTCATTAGTGGAAAATATATGGTGTGCGGTTATTTATAATCCACATATAAAGAACAACAAGAAGGAACACTTCCATTCATGGTAACGGACTTATAACAGTCCTGCGTTTATAACAAAAGTCGGTTATTTGATCTCCAAAGAGGAGTTATAACCGTCATCTCATTCGGTATACCGTGGTACGCCGGCAGATCGTGAATCATGGCACATCCATTTCGCCTCTATTCACTATCTGTGGATATTTCGGCGCACTTAGCGGAATACCGCATCGCATATAAACGAAATAATACGCGACATTGGGTGATTCAAATATATAAGACCCGCAAGGCGCCATACCGCGTGAGCGCCGGCGACCACGCGAGGTCGCCAGCAGACCGATCCGCGCAGCAACCGGTGCGCCAACCGAAGCATCAAGGTTCAGTCGCCAGGCAACGCAGTTCGCCGATCTAATCGAGAGCGCCCCGGCGGCCACGAGTAATCAAATAGTCTAACCATACCCGCATATCGTACAAGCCAGACTGAGCAGATGTCGCAGATCTAACGCAGAGTACCGGGCGGTTTAAACAAAGATATACCAAAGCGACGAATCAGCAGAGAGTCGGGGCACGACCAAAAAGAAAACGGCATTTACGTGTCATACCAACGCAGAGTGTCGTCGCGACGACCGAGAGCGTACCGGCGCACAACAAGAGGCAATCGGCACTAATGTGCCGGAAAACACGCCAGTGAGCGCACGACTAGTCAGAGTAATCGGCACTATACGCGCGGTCCGCCACGTATCGAGAAAGGTGTCGGCCAGCCACCCTGTCACCATACCATGGTGCGTGTTCCGGTATTTCATCTGCACATCGCGCTGTGTTCCGTTCTAATGAACCCGTTTTCACGAGGTATGCCATGTAATGTACATTTTCCATTACTATCATTTATACTCCTGGGATGCTGGCAACTCATTAAATACACAAATAGCAAAACATAATATAGAATGATCGCACTGCAGAGAAGAACACTCCACGCTAATTAGAGGTCCGTCGAGGCAGCATGCCAGACAGAGTCAGACCAACAGCCAGAGCATCGTGATCAGCTGTGACTTAGACAACTCAAAGGTGTACCCATTAAAGTTCCAATTGCGAATGAAATTCTCACCATCTTTCATGTAATCCTTTCCAGGTAACATCTTCTATCTATCCTTCATCAAAATTAACATGAACCCTCCAAACAATTCCTAAAACATCGACTAGCCAAAGAACCAAGAGTCACGCCCAAGTTCAATAAAAACCATCTTTGAAACTGGTGAAATGATCTCCAGGCATTAGCCTGAGTGATCAACTAAGGATTTTCTAAACCAAACTCTTCCTATAATCAGAGCATGTATTCACCACAAAACTTAAGAGGGAACCAAATTAATCTCCAAAAGAGAACCTAATAATCCATACCGGTGAGTTTGTGTAAGGAAATCATACCAAATAACCATGCAAAAGCCGCAAAATCCATACTTAGAACCAGCTTATCCCTTGATTTCTACTCTTCCTTTCTTCTTTCTTCCTCTTCTTTCTCCTTCCAGAATCCTCTTATGCGATGACCAAAATAACCACTCTGTCCTTTCTATTTATAACAAACTTTTATCACAGCTTTTAGTCCCTCCATCTCAATCCTAATAATTCTATTATTTATGTACTGTGTCAGATGGCTTCTGATATGTCTCAAATTGCACTTTATGCTCCTTTAAATAATTTTATCCTTATAACTTACAAAATTTGGTTTAAGTTTCTATATTTCAGATTTGACTCATTTAAAATTCAATTTATATTTTTCCATTAATATCCACCCCTCCTCTGTTTTAACATGTTGAAAACAACTAGTATATTTCCTGTGTTATAAGAAAAGTGAGATCCTCGCCTCCAGCCAAGAGTCAAGCGCTTCCAGTTCCATTAAGTCTCCGCAGAATCAATCAACTTGTTCAATAAAGTTTTCCTGATCAATCTACATTCATATCACCCCTCAAGAGATCTTTGTTCCTATATGGTAGAAAAGGAACATTAGGTTCTCTGTAGATTCATCTAGCGCCAGATAGAACCATAAGAAAGACTCTCAAAAATGAGTCAGCTAAGTTCGTCCAAAGAGTAAAGGCTTATAGCATGGACGTAGTCCTTTAAAACTCAGGTGAAGTCAAAACATCCACCTTCCTCTTCCAGCACTCATTGTTCTTTTGATTCGCTACAACACGGAAGGAACGTGCAGCAGAGTATGTACTAAATGTGTTTGGTAAGAATAATCCACAACAAACACAAACTGGCTATGACTGCAAGAGTTTGTTGAGAGCTTAAGGTCGGAGGAAGAAGCCGCCTGAAGTCTAAGGAAGGTCAAACAAACCGTGCTAGATGATTGTCAAAGAAAAAGAGGGAGCCCCTGCATTCCAATCCTAAACATCATAGAGAGGTCGCTGCCTCATCCGCAGATTTCGGCATCTCCGCGGTCGGTATCATCCAGACTTATCCCCCAAAGAACCCATCCATGCCGTGCGCTTTATCATAGAGATCACGTGCACAAGACCAATAAAAAGTCAATGCGCAAAGTTCCGTGGCGCGATTAATTCGCCAGGCACCTCGTGCAGCCTCGGCTGAAGTCGACCAGGCTTAACCGTGGTTTCACCATATTAACATTACGTCCGTAGCGTCGTCCATAATCCGGTAATCGCCAGCAAACTATATATAGGAGGCCATCCTGATAACCAGACATCCGGCACAATGCAGTTTTCCTTGAACGCACGCTTCAAGGCCCGCAATGCGTGCCATTCACACGGAGGCACTGGCAAACCAGCCGAGAGACGTTCCATCTCTCCCGAGAACCGGCCGGGGTCGCCGCCCGCAATACAGACACCGGTATCGGCGTGGCTAGGGTTTCGTGGCGAACGCGATGATAGATCCCGGCAACGCTGGCGCAGACTTATTGCAACTACCGCCTTTAACCACAGCTCTTCAGCACAAACTCGCTTCAATAGTCCTCTTAGTAGTTTCGGGCCAATGACGTCAGAATCCACGCATATTCGGAGATGTCATGCCCCCAGCATGTTCGCGACCACACAGAAGGTGTTTTGTTCTCAATTGTCGAAGACATGGGGCATTACAATGCCATAGTAGGTCGGATTAGGCTACACTAGATGAAGGTCGTCCCTTCAACATATATCACGCACCGCGCGCGGCCATGATTGACTGCGCAGTGGCAAGTCGACCTTAAGGTATCAATAGTCGCATCTAATACGCTTGGGCTATCACCGCCCATATGGAACATAAAGTGCAGTAAAGAGCCTTCCGTGAGTCCTCCAAGGATCACACCCCCGTGATAGCGCAAAACTATAGTTCGGCCAGTTAAGACGCGCAGAATGACCCATTACACACGTAAATCCCTTAGAGTCAATGTGGTAAGTTTCGGACTCGCCAGAGAAGTTCACATGCACTGCTAGTTCCTCATATCTAGTGGAAGAAAAATAGCAGATACAAAGCGTATTGTTAAGAAACATAGACGTGAGTCATTGAATCATTTCGGCACTGGTAATCGATCCGAAGCGTTAGTTTCAAAAAACGTCGATAATATATACTGGACGAGCTTGACATGCAATCGACGCGGTGAACACCCGACCTTCCCGAAGAAGAGCTTCAGAACCCGCACTGCTGGACGCCAACCCCGGACACCCGCCACATCGGCCCAAGTCATGGAAGACACCTCGTGCCTTTACCCGCTTTCAGATTAACAAAGATGTTCTCGCATGGAAGTAGTGGTAAAGCAGGGTGGAGGAATTGGACCTCGCAGTTAATCACTCCACACAAACGCCACCATCCTTCAGCCATCAAAGCGCAAAGAGAAGAAGCTTCGCGCTCTATAAAGGTAAAAGATGTCAACTTAGGAGGCTCACAAAGTTCCTTCAGCAGCGTTATAAGAAGAGGTGCGGAATATCCTCAACGGTCGCCAACGCCAGACACGCCGAAAAGCGCAACGGCAGTGGTCACTCAAGATCGATCATCGACGCCAACGTGAAGCGTCAAAGATAGTTTCCCTCGTCGACCGTACCCTCATCGTGATTCCACAGCCATCCAGAACCCCTGTTTGCGGATGCTTCTCCGGCTACAACCGATCAGCGCGGTCCGTCAGACCAAGAAAAGAGAGATCCCGCCCGGCCATGTAAGGCGAACCTTTTGTTATCGTAGATGCCCTTTCAAGCCTACAGAACAGAGTTACACCGAGGTTGTAAACAGGGATGTTCCAAGGCCAGGAATATCCATGGAGGTGTATGTAGATACATGCACCAGAAGTCAACCATGCCCCGGAACGCCCATGCCATCTATCCGCAAAGGTTTCCGCATCCTTCAGAGTACAAATATGTTGAACGCCTGAAACGTACTTCAGTGTCACCGGAAGTGCCCTAGGTTTCATAGTCAACAACCGAGGAATCAGGCAAATCCGCACAAAATAGTTGGGCTATGTCGACATGCCGCCACCATCCAAACATGGAAAGAAACCGGTCCGTGAAGAATTACGCTATCTTCATTCGTATCCGTGGCTAGTGATAAATGTCACTCTTCTTCCAAGTTTTAAAGAAAGCTTCTTTCAACGGATTAAGTCGCTGGCTAAGAAGTTTTTCTCGCCGCTGGAAAACCGACTCGGCTTCCATATTCTAGTAAGCCCTTCAGCGGAGCCTCATCAGACGGAAAGGTCGATGCCGGTCAGGCCACGTGCCCCCATCGTAGACAAAGACCTGAGTACATCCTTCCCACTATTGCACTGAGCTCGGGAGGAGCAAAGAGGTAGTGTACCCAGGGATGAGAAGCTCAGTAATCCCGGCTCAGAACCCGAGTCTCGAAAACTCCCCGCCCCATTTCCAAGCCTGCTCATTGAAATCCCAATAGAATATCCGATGAAGCAAGTGCTACACAAACCCGAGACCTCAGGAAGGTTGATTAAGTGGGCCATAGAGCTAAGCGAGTACGACATTAGATATAAGCCAAAAACTGCAATAAAAGGGTAGGTCTTAGTGGACTTCGTCGCGAATCCGCTCTGAGAGCGCCTGGGGGCCAGAATACCTACAACAATCGGGCTCTCCCATCCGGAGACCTCGACGAGTCAACAAGTCACAGTCTGAGCCGCTAATCCCCACCCCCGTAAGAATAGATATCAGCACGCGTCGATTCTGATTCAAAAGCCCCAACGAACCAGGCGGTCAGTAATGAGGCAGCTAAGGCGTCCGGCCCAACCTCGCCTATCCAATGGAAGTCAGAACCAACTTGAGGTCCGTACCTACTCCCGTACCGGGTAGTAAGACAAAACAGGTCACAATCTCCGGGCGCCAAGGGTGAAACATCCGAGTACCTCAAAAAGGCGCAGGAACATCGGCGAAATTCATAGCCGCCTCCAGTCGATACATACCCGTGAGCTGAGAACCCAGAGCAGATACCTTAGCAAAACTAGCAACAGCCTCATAAGAAGACCTCAGTAGACAAACGCCTGTCGAATACCTTACAGAGCCTTCTAGCAGGATCTCATGGCGCAGGAAGTCACCCCAATCGAGAGTCTGCCAAGTTTGACGGACCATTCGGGATTACGTATCAGATCATCCCGACGACCAAAAGAGGCTCGTCTTCTAGCAGATTATGACGAGGTCGCTGTGCTCACTAATCATGTGGGAAGACTCAAGAAGGTTTTTTCACACCCATCCTAAGTGCATCACAAAGACGCCGCACACGCAGATCGTAAGTACATGAAGGGTGGCGGTGAAACCAAAGATCTATTATGGGCATTAGCAGGAAAGTTTTAAGGCAGGATATTATTGGGCGCTCAGCAATGCTCGTAGACGCCGATCGACCTAGTCGAAATGCAAGACGCCAAGAGCACGCCAGCGTCCCTCACCTCCCATCCGAGCCCCCGACGCCATCACAAGCCCCCGCCTTCCAACAAGTAGGGTCGATACATAGACCTCATCATCGGAAGGGCCACGTAAATTCATCATCGCCCGCGAGATTCACGCACCGACCGGGTCAAGCCAACCTTTGGCTACTATCATTGCAACGCATATTGGCTAATTTTGTGTGTGGCGTTCCATAGCGCGTCGCGGCAGCGAATATAAGTTATATATATGATACATGAAGATGTTACACGCTCACAGTATATTACTCGCCATCATCACTCGCGCCACATTACCGCCACGCCAGCAGGTTTGGTATCCCAAGAGCTCCGGGGTCATAATGGAAAGCAATTGATAATGCCAAATCTTGGTGTGGATTTTTCGCCAGCCTGATCAAGAATTATTCGGCCCCCGCATTCGTGAATCGAATGGTGCATGAAGTCACCATCAAACCCCTTAGCGCATTAAACATCAACAAAGAACTTAGCAAACGGGTAACACCTGAAATGTTATGGGCCCGTTGCATACCACGCAAGTCAGCAAACCCAGAAACCCACTGGCCATAGCCTCGACACTCGCAAGAGTCTCGTCGAGAAGCCTGACTAAAGTCCCCAAGGTCCAGACTGCGTTGGAATAACCACAGTTCGTCGGGCACCTAGACCCGACAGTTGGAGCGGTGTCCCAGCGCACCTGGAAGACTACCAAAGGAAGACGACGAGGTCACAAACTGTGTGTCAAACCCGTGGAGTTACAAACCCGGTGACCTAGTCTTAAAAGCTTCACAAAGCGAAAGTCCAAAGACATGAAAATCGTGCCTACTTGGAAGGCCTCTATATCGTGGACTGTAATCGCATCTGGTACATGAACTCCGTGACACTAAGAGGGAAAAATTCACCATGCTTCGAATGTTGAGCATCTTAAGCGCTTTTATCGCAGAAACCCTGGTTGTAACCTTAAATAAAGCATTATCACTTTTGGATGATAAATGTGTATTTATCACAGACGTCCTCATGCACTTCTCAAGCAAGGAGATGTACAAGAAAGTTAAGTGTTATGCCGAGAACGTGGTAAGTTCCATGATTCAAAAGGAAAATATCTCTTATTCCAATCGTCTACATTCAATTACACCCGCAGGCCATCCCCATCCTCGTATACGTACGCAGCCTCCTCGAAAAAAAAAAAGGAGGGAAAGAGGATGTGCGAAAAAAAGAGAGAGTGTGAAAGGAAAGAGGAAAAAGGTGGGAAGGAGAAGGAAAAGGAGAATGAGATGGGGAAGAAAAGGAAAAGGAGGAAGAGAGAATGAGAAAAAGAAGGAGGAGAAGAAAGAAGAGAAAGAGAAAGAAGAGGATAAATGGTGCATAAATATGTAATTCGCTCCAGATGCATTCCCTAGCACAAAGCTAGAGAATAACATAACCCCACAAGAGGTAGAACTAGGAAAAAACACAACCCCACAGCAAATCCATCTAGCCATGCCGTAATCCCAGAGCTTATCCCCGTTGGCAGATGACCAAGCCTTGATGCTTCCTCATCCAAATGCTTCAAAAGGGTGCAGAAGATCACATAGGCTCCATAAAGATAGGGAGTCGCCATTTATAAGGAGGCGAAGCGCCTGAAACGCGACAAATGCTTCTCGATTCCATATAAATCAAGATATAAAACGCCTTGTGGCCTTTCCCACCGCGAAGGAAAGTCAAACGGGTTACTACGCGGTCAGCTAAGAGCTCAACATTTACCGCCGCTATGCAACCTAAGAGTCGCTAGTTTCAGCATCGAGCCCATATGTCACGCCACAGCCTCGTGAGGCTCAGCTTGCGTAGAGTTTCCGCCAAGAAGGTCTTCTTTACCACCGCCACGGAGCTCCCCGCCGTTAGCTTCGGCTTTAGTCGAAGTTAACTACTTCATCGTTAGCGCGCACCAAAGAACGAAGTTCCAGCTTCAAAGACGAGAGTAGCCCATAAAACCGCCGCTTGGGCAGGTTCGAAGGGTCACGCTTTGCGTGAGGCTCCTTCGCCAAGAAGGCCTCCCACTCATAGTCCAGCATCGCGTTCAGAACCGAAATTAACTGATTTCCTATCAAAGCAGTGTACCCCAAGAGAGTCAATACAATCCCGTAAGAACAGCGGCCCCGCGGGTGTGCCCTCGGGCCGCCAAGAGCCTTAGTAGCTCAGCTTTGTAGCGCTCTTCACCGTGAATGCTCTCACGCCCACGTGAGCCTTTCCGGTAGCCAGCAGCTTTGACGAAGCCTAACATTCTACTCGGCCAGTGCAATGTGGGCAGAGTTCGCCGTAGCCGGCGACTGAGTACCTATAAGGCCTGTTTCCAAAGCTTCCATTAGTTTCGCCATGTAGCGTTCTTTAGTTTCTGAGCGCCTTATTCATCACCCGGGCCCGATGTACCTGGGGGCCAGACACTAGTCCAGACTTCACTCACTCCAAGTTTTCACTGCCCGGCAGAGCCAGCCTAAATTAGCACTATAGCCCAGTAGCTCCGCTCAAAAGCCCTCAGAGTTTGGCCAGTAAGCTCCTCCCACCAGTAAGGCCTCGCCGCCACGGACCTCAAAGAGTCGCCTTTAAAGAAGAGTCTATCCACTTCCTCAAAAGCCATGTACCTCAAGAGTGTTAAGAGTTTAGCACCAGAAGCCCATAAGGCTCCTCGCCACGTAGCCTCATTAGCTTCGCTTTGCAGTTTTCGCCTCCCAGAAAGGCCTCAGGCCACAGTAAGATCTCGTAAGAAATAAGGTGAAGAGCTTCTAATCCATTTCCTGTGTCATACGCCTAAGAAAGAGTCGGCCTTCAGCTCAAAGTAATTTAGCCTATAAGGCCTCAAGGCCAGGGAGCCCAACAAAATTAGTTTGAAGAGCTCAACTACCCACCGCCATGCAGCCCAGAGCCGCTTCACCAGATCAAATTTCACTAACCTCAAAGAACTCGCGTGAAGAGCCCAATCGCCTTGAACCAGCCATGTACCTGTGATTTCGTTGCCTTCACCAAAGTGGTCCACTACCTGATTTCTCAAGAACACAATTTTGAAGAGCTTCAACCACTTCAACTCCAGACGCCACTCAAAGCTCATTCGGTCTATGCAATGGAACAATGGTATACAAGTGAGAGTTGCTGGTGAGATAAAAATGAATATCTATTAGCGAAAAAAGATATGTCCCGTCCCAAGCCCAAAAAACAACAACAACAACAAACAAAGCAAGATATGTGCGAGAGACGTCTTATATTAGAGCGATAGTAGAGGGTGAAGAAGGGAGTAGGCCTCAGCGGGGTATTAATGTTCCATCCACGCATTGCGCCCCTGGGGACTCCACGCCTTCGCTCCGAGACGTAAACAAATTATCCCACCATCCGGTCAGATCGCGTGATCAGAGAGCCTACCAAGGCTCCCAGTCATTTTGTTGGCAGCTCGTGGCCTTATCCCGAACCCTCCGGGCTTGACTCGCCGCCCACTGCAATTTCATCTTCTGGGCATGGCCCCACTGCCTCGCGCCGGCTGCATGCCCCAATCACCAAGCTTCACCGCCTCCTCGGGTCATACTTTGCACTCGGGTCCCCGGGCCAGGCCTGGGCCAGGGAAGTGGTGGAAGCCACCTCGCTTTGAAACTTTGGCGGGAGCTTGACATGGCCCCCGTTCTCGACAGCCTTTTTACAAACTCTTCAAATGAGTAGCCACCCGCCTACACCCAACACAAGATCAACACCCAACCTGGGTTAAAAATCAGCATGAAGATACGGAACTTACAGAGGCGATCCCCCAGGATAGAGCTGCTTCCTCATCCGTAGCTCACCCTCTCTGAGGAGAACAATCTTTAAGGATGGATCGAGACCGCCCGTCGTCAAGCTCCGACATTATTGCTGAGCAAGGAATCGCCATTCCGTTGTGCCTCGAGCCCTTTCCTTCAACCTTCTCAAACTCAGGAAGGTGGCTTTAACACTTTTTAACACAAATGGGATTCCAAACAAAGGATAGGTACATCCCAACGGTCGCCAAGAGCTCTTCCCGAGAGTCTTTGCCTTGCAAAGAGAATCCGCATCGGTCAGAACTCGGGGAGGCTAGGAATCCCACTAAGGCGACAACACTGTTCCTGGGACTTGACGTGGTAGAGGTTGGGAAGAGAGCTACGCCTCAGCTTTTAACCCATCCCAAGCTTCCAAGTGGTCTTCTCAACTGAGTCCGGCTCCTGCCACGCCCGTAGATCCCGGTGAGACGTGATTCAACCCGAGCCAAAGCTCTCCTTGGTGGGTCGGCGTTTTAAAAAGATCACTCGAGGAATTTCGATACGAAGGAGGTGAAGGCCGTGCCAACATGGCACCCTGCCAAGGTTCGTGAATGTCCGACCGGACGGGCCCGAGTAGGGCGCCGAGGAACACTCAAACAACCCCTACATGCAAGACATTATCTTCTGGCCGAGATCGGCCTAACACCTGAGAGGCACGCGTCGATGCGCACTGGGAGATACCCTACGACCTAAGCAAAGACTATGCAATTAAAAAACAAAAGCCATACCACGAGGGATCTGGGTAACCAACAACCTGAATAATCTGCGCTGGCCATCCTTGTCAAGAGGGTCATATCCCACCGGGCCATTAATCTGCAGCAGAACAATGCTCCTTCCAAAGCCTCCATGGAAGATCACCCCAAATACTTTAGAGCCACTTCGCATCTCCGAAGTGACAAAGGAAGCCCCCATGGATTCCTTCACGCTAAAAGATCAAGAACAGTTCTTTATAGCCCGACCACCGAGCCTGGTCTCCAAGAAAACCACAACCCAATCCAGAATAACCAAATAACGGGACTAGAATTGAGAAGGACAGACATTGCAGGCGCCAGAGTCCCTTTTTATAGTTGGGCAGGGAAGCTTAAGACCGTTGGTTTAAAGCAAGCATATTTCAAAGCAAGGCAGCACCATCCAGATCGAAACCAGTAAGAAAACACAAACGCTTGGGGACCAAACCCTGACACTAAAGGAGAATCAGAACGTCGGGCGAAAGGGTCCCATATAAGGGACCGACTTTGCTAGGGTCCCACAAACTAAAGCATTTCACATTCATGGACTTAGTGGTTATCCCGCAGATCCCCGGATACTTCGATCTCACACTCCTCCCACCTCAGCCCAGGAATGCATGTTCCCTGGATCTCAACATCACTCCACTGAAGGGTCGCGAGGGCGCCGCCACCCGCTCTTCAACTGGTAAGAACCGAGAGTACTTCATCGAGCAAAGAATAAGAGGTGCCGACCCACCCATGGTAGATGTCAAGGTAAGAAGAACAAACTTAGTGCCGACCTAGCCTCACAGCCACAGACATTTCCGAAAAGACAATTCAAAGAGAAGATCGACCCCAGAATGTCAACAAAAGTTTCATTCAAGCAAGACGCCGGTAAAGGACTCGCGACAAAAGGTTCGATTTGAGTTATGGAAAGGGAACCTAACTCACTAAAGCGAAAGCGAAAAAGCCTGATCATAAGATCAACAAGAGGATATTTACGAAAGATGAAACATAAAGAAACCAAAGAATTGCAAGAACACAGCCAACCGCTCATCATTATCATAAGACGACTTCGCCACAAAGCCCTAACTAATCCATCCCCGAAGAATATCGCTGAAATCACAATCTCGCACGGAAAGAAACGCATGTTTCTGCCCACGCGACAATCGCGGCATCAAGGGTCAAAGAACTCGACAGTTTCAAAAATACGTCAGAGCCCCAACACCCCGCCAGCCCGGTGCGGTAATGGGCAAGAAGAGGGTAAATCCAATGGAAACGACTACTCGCGCCACTTCAAAAACTGAAGCTCCGGGCCCGCCTCCCGCGCTCGATAACACGATCACTGTGGGCGCCCATATTCGTTAAAATCGACCAAATCTCGCTTGGTCATGAAAGTAGTGATAATCCCCAATAACATCTTATCCCGTAAATCCAACTAAATCTCACAAGTTGTTAAAAATAGATAAATTCAATATAAACGCTTTATCTCGGCGATCAACCGGATCTCACTAATAAGTGAGGCTATAATTTCACACCGCTATTCAATATCCCTTATAAATCCCGATAACAGCAAAGACAAAAATATTCATCAAATGGAAAGAATCCTTATCACCATCTAATTGGGAAAACATATGCTATATATATCAAGCCACCCTGCCGAAGAGACACAAAATCATGCACCACTCTGCGCTATCTTTTCTTCCGGGGAGGAACTCGGGACTTAGGGGTATCTGAGGCCAAATACTCCGCGGCTTCTCGCCTGACCCTTTTTCTTACCTCGCAGAGGCACGCCGTAACCGGGCTGACCACCTCAACAATGCTCTGCCTTCGCCCCAACGACCCAACACGCTCCAGAACCCCAAAGTCTGTTGAAAAGATCATTGCAATAAATGGAAGTCAGTATCCTCCACAATCTACCTTATAAATAAAAAGGGCCAATTCAATAGACTCATCTCTTTGATAGAAAAACAATTATTTAGGGAAAAAGTATATAACATTTTCAATAGCAAAGATCTATTTTATTTATTTTTCCTTAATGCAAAACAGTTTCGTATTTTCAAATTGAAAAGAAAATTTTATTACAACTTTTCTGCTTTATTTCCTAATTATAAATACTTTAATCCATTATTTTCCTTATATGTTCTTTTTTTTTGCTTCAAGATTCCAAAATCTTTGAAGTGAAAACATTAACCATTAAATTTAATTTATCAACAACAGGCACTCTAAAACTATGGAGAAATTATAAAAGTGAACAGGAAAGAGTCTCAATGTGGCTGCTCTCCACCAGTTACGACAACAAGATACTCATGTTTTACATACCAAAGAAAAACATGTCACCCAAATGAAAAAAAACCCAAAGTCCAAGCCATATTCTAATATTAAAAATGGATCCCCTTTCTTTCTCCTGGTCGAGCAAGAAAAGCTAATTACATACTTCCTAATAGAACTTCTCTTAGGTATTCTTTAACCGATAGGATGTTAATAAAGAGTGTCGATCGCTTCAGACGATGGAGAGGCAAAAGATTTGAGGACCTCCGTCACATACAATATTCCCCCTAAAAAAAAATCATCCATGCCCCAAAGACTGACCCACTAGTTACATACTTCCAGAGAAAAATTGAGGCAAAAGAATCCGCGCCTGGGGTATTTTTTGTAAGTCCCAAATGACACCCAAAAGTTGAAATGTATATTATGTACCTGAAGAATGAGATAGCCAAAGCAGCATAGAGTGGAGAGTAATCTGACTGAGCAAAGTTCATAGATTTAAAAGCACTCCTGCTTCAGTCATCCTGTTGGTGAACTGTCAAAAAAGGGTTGAATCCTATTGTACAAATCCAGAGGGTTCTCGATAACGGAGAGGACGGAGAAATTGCAATGGTTTACCATAGAGGCCAAATCCTAGTGTATTTTTACTATTTGGCTACGGTAGACACCAGTTCAATTCAAGAATTCAACCCACTCCATGTGGCAAACATAACTAATAATTGATAGATCCCGTGGCATGAAATAATCTAGTTTCTATGTATATGATATTAACTTTGGTACCTGTAGTTTCAGTGTAAGTCATATGTTAAAGTATCCGACAGCTTTAATAATTCTAAAATTTCTTGGTAGTTATTAACTGCAAATAATTACAGCGACCCTTCATATTTTGATTTCTCAAGTAATCCATATGTCATTATTGACTACATTAAAATCACTTTCTATTTCATCATGGAATTTAAAACATTTTTATGGGTGTTTTTTTAGTTGACTTGTATTCATTTTGCATTATATCGATGTGGTGTATTGTTATCTTGGAGACCTTCTGAACGTATAATCCCTTACATTATGCTCACTCAACTCTTTTTAAACTATTGCTCAAGTCTCCTTATTGTTGCTTGGCAAGAGTATTTTAATTACAAATAATTTAAATTTAAGGGTGATTCCTTTAAAACACCTTTTTTTAAGAAAAAATTAATTTGGTCTCCTGCTCAAATTAAGCAGTGATATCGATAAACATAAAAATCAAAAATCGCAGAAACCATAAATGAAGCAATAAACAATATAAGTTACGTGATAACGAATCGACCAGTTTTTATAATTCAGTATAATTAGTCTATATATTTGATATTACCAGTTGGTTATAATCCATACAACACAAATATCCATAAGTTTCATCATCAGATTCACATCCATTCGGATGACACGCTGATCGAGATTTCGTCCTTCCGAATTTCTCATACTAAATACATCGCAAAGATCATAATGATGAAAAACAAATTGTCAGTAACTGTTATACAATCATATTTACTATAACTAAAACGATCGATACCACACGCTCATCGTTACGATACACAATCATACGACTAAGACGACAACTAAATCAAGAAAAATTAAAAACTAGATTATAATAATAATTTTATTAAAGAATAAATGTATAAACAGCCAGGCGTATTTATTAATTCTACGCGCATAACGACAAAAATAATCGATCACATTTCTAATGAAAAGTTAAATAGATAAAAAGATTTATGGCAAATGAGACTCATCTATGATTGATTTAACTCGACAAATCAAGAGTTTTTGTATGAATTCTCTTATTAAAAGACCTTTTGAAAATCTAATTTCATAAATTTTACCCTTAGTCTATTTTTATCCTATTGTAATAAAAATGCCATGTATTTTTGTTAAAAATTAGTTGTTTTTTAAGAGAAAATACGGAAAATGTAAGAGTTTGTTTGATTTCTATTTTTAAAACTATTATCTAAATACCTTAAACAATAACATTTCATCACTTCCTTCAAAACCAAATATCATGAATTAATTTTCATGCTTTTTCTTTGTATTCTTCCGATATTGAGTAACAAAAATTATACCAAACATGTTCTATATATTTTCCTTATTCTTCTTTTTTAGAACAAAAAACAGTTTTTAAAAACGATAAACAAAACAACCCTAAAATTTACAAATTTAAAGTGTACAAGGTGTTTTAACCAAAAATTTTATAATTTAATTGCTTTAAAAAAGTTTAAAATAATTTAAATTATATAGATTTTTATGTAATTTTTCTAACATTTAATTTTAACTTATCTTTAATAATTGCATTCACTTCTTGTAGATTCAAATTAGTATATGTATGGTATATATATATATATATATATATATATATATATATATATATATATATATATATTTTTTTTTTGAAAATAGTTTTTGTAGTTAATTTTGTTAATAAAGAAAAACTTGTAGTAATTGGAGCAGAAAAGATAAAGTACAAAGTGTTACTGCAGGTGAATTAGAGAACTCAATGAGTAAAAATCTGGAGGAGGTGAAGAAGGGATGATAACATTAATGAGGTCACATGTGTCATCGATGTTGGTGTGCGTGGAGTCTCAAGAAGTTAAAAGAGAGAGAGAGAGGAGAGAGAGAAGAGGGGAAGAGTCTGTAGTAGCACATGAACGGTACACCCAATGGGGGAAGATAAAAAGCAAGAAGGATTCTCAAAGCCCCACGTGCAGCTAAGTGCATTAAACAGCAACAATAAGCTCACTTCCTCAAGCTCCGAGCTCGACTTATATCAACCCATTCTCGAAGACTATCTTCCTGACCCATCCAAGCAACTCACCAAGTAAGCTTCGCCTGTAATCTGCCTTTAATTGATTTCTGTTTTTTTTGTTTAATTTGACTGTCGGCTTATTAGAAGCCCATGACTTTTTTTAATATTTTTTTCTTTATATGATTTGTGGATTGGTGGATTGTGTGCAGGCGTGATTTGTTGGACATTTCGCCGACCCTAACCGAGGCCGCCGGGGCCATTGTCGATGTAATTTTCTGCGATTTTTCTCTGTTTGGTTGATGAGAAAGGGCTGTAGAGAGTGAAAATTGAGGCCACTCCATGTTAAAGATACACCAAAGCTGAGTATTATTTTTGCCTCGAGGGAAATTAGTGCGGCTGAACGGTGATTTTATTTTCTCAGCAGCCAAACAGAGGGTAAAAGTTGGAAACTATTTGTGTGCGTACGAGTGTTTTCTTCTGACTTGTTGAACTTGTTTGTTGATGTTCAGGACTCTTTCACTCGATGCTTCAAGTCGAACCATGAATTTGAACTGAAATCTATTTGCTTCCTCGTGTTGTGGAGTGGTAATTGATATGAATTTTATTTCGTAAAACATTAGAGATTCTCAAGAAATCCTCAGTAAGTTTAATTATAAGGGAATTTTTAAGATAAAGTGTTCTAGAAATATTTTAACAGGTTCATATACACCATTGTCAGTAAAGTATTTGAGGTCCATTTCAAGAGAATAATTATTGTTTATACACTCCTAATTTATGGTTAATGCACCATTGAGGCTCAATTATGACACACCATTATCCCAAAATTCAGGGAGGTTGATGAATTTCTATGGTGTTACTTTTAGCTGGATTCGAAGATGCTTGTTTTGATAAGGAACTTGCATGATGTCACCTGATAGCTATCTGATGTATCTCAATTTGATCTGCAGGGTTATAGTACTCACACTGGGGTGGATAATATTCCTCTCATCCTTTATTCCAGTACATTTTCTATTAAAGGGGCATGATAAGTTGAGGAGAAAGTTAGAGGTGTGTGTTCTTACTTGTTCCAACATTGTGCCAAACTGCTTTATGCTTCGTGCTGGACTTTTTTATGGTTTAAATATGCTCCTAATATTTTTAGAAGTGTACTTTACATAAAGAGTTTGTATGCATACTCTGCATATGCATGCTCATCACCTGCATCCCAGTATGTAACTACTAGAAATGAAATCTTCAGTTACCTGATCATAAGCTTCTGATGCTCTTAGGATCTTGCTTATATTTTTAACCTAGGTTTCCCACTTCCCCCCCTCTGTCCGACAAACCTTCTCCCATCCCCTTGCCACTAAAGCTAGGCCCTAAAGGCACCTCCTAGTTTAAATCTTATGTGTGCTAATGGTCCTTTTTCTTTCTCACATATAACTTAGTACTGGCTGCCAAACGTATATCACCTTGATCATCTTCCATGCAGAGATGTCTAGTAGAGTTAATTTGCTGTTTCTTTGTTGCATCATGGACTGGAGTAGTCAAGTACCATGGCCCACGCCCTAGCATGAGGCCTAAGCAGGTATATCTGACTAGAATTTTTATTATTAGATGTCATCTGATGTTAATTTTCCCGCAAATCCTATTAACATGCTTGTGGTTGCATGACTTGAACAGGTTTTTGTTGCCAATCATACCTCCATGATTGATTTTATTATTCTAGAACAGATGACTGCATTTGCAGTCATTATGCAGAAGCATCCTGGATGGGTTGGTAAGTGTTCAATTTAGTCCACATGTCTAGACGCATAGTATAATTCATTATGCATAAGCTCTCATTCTGATGAATTGCTAGTTTCTGTTCTTGTGTGTCTGTGTTTTCTTGTCAAAATATCTGAAGTGCCCCTGACAACCCAGTGAGGCAGTGAGTTTTGTTTTAACTCCAGAAAAACCTGAAATGATACATTGACTTCATAAAAAAATGTGACATCTTGATGAAAATCATGGCTGGGGATTTTGTTTGGATGGGGGCAGTGTCTTTGTTATTTTATTTTGTTTCGTTTTTTTATATATGGTTCCATTATATTGCTTCTAATAAGCTATATTCCATGATAATGGAAAACTGCATTTTTCCTTTCAGTAAATCGTCCTTTTGGAAAAAATGATTTTTTTCATTTGACGATAATGCAAACGATATTTTTTTCCTTTCTGTAAATCATTTTTTTTAGAAAAAAGAAATGTGATTAAGTTAAATTGTAGATCTAATAAAAAAAATCAAATTCTCCAAAGTGTTTGTCTAAAATTTCCCTATATTATTGTTAAAAGGCATGATATTCATAGGTTAAACCCTAAGGCATCCAGCAAAATTAGATTTTGGGAGAAGGTCTGCTTTTAACAGTGGTAATGTAAAGAAATATGGTAGGAGGTCTTGGGTTCAAGACCTCTCTTTGCAATATTATTCCGCATTTGTTGATTTGAAACTTTGTTTGTTTAGTCCATCCATCGGTATGGGCCGAATGAGAGAGGTGGTGTTAAAGGTGCACATATTCATATTAAACCTCCAAACCAGTCGGGCTTTTAGGAGAGTTGGTCGTTTAACAATTATGAACAAATGAAAAAAAAAGGAACTATTTTACTTTTGTTCAATTTTGAAAATTCCAGCCAGGTTTGGAAGCCTTTGCGCCACCCTTGATGATAATACATTTGTTGTTCCTTCAAAGCTTAAATTTTTCTAGTATGAATTGTTTCTAAACAGTCAATGAATTAAGTCAAATTTATCATATGACAGCTTGTTGTACTTAATATTAGAACCCATTGCATGACTTTAGTTAAATCAACTTTTTATTAGTAAAACTCTGGTTCAAACACTGACAACTTTTGTCTAATTCAAGAGCCTAAAATACTCCTAACTTTAAGTTAGTTAAACTTAATTTTGTTGGGTTTGCTGGATGCAATTTTCAGCATTGGGGTTTTGTCCAATTTACTGATGTCTATGGGTGGGTGTGTTTATGAATGACCAAAATTTTATTTGGGCATTTTAGATAGCTTGTACTTTTTTTTCATGTTGCCAGTATGGTATATGTGCAAGACTAGATAAAAATATATAGGTGGATATCATGATCATTGGTTCTACAGCATCTATAAATTATAATTGGTCTGACTTCTTGACTGATGGAGTGGTGTGCATTCTTGCACTTCCTGATTAGCCAACCTGAAAATCCCAGGGAATGGAAGTGCTGTTGTCTATACTGGTCAAGGTATGATACTAGTTATTCCACTAGGTATTGTTCTCACGTTTGAACTCTTAGACTGAGTTCAACTCTCGCCCATCAACGAATAATTCATGCGAGCTTTCAAGAATTCTAAACAGAAAGTGTTTCCGTATAGTTTTATTGTTTGATTTTTTTTTTTCTCCCTGTTTTTCACCGTTATTACAAGCGTTCTGACCGCCATCACATGTTATATGGAATATATTCTAATGAAGAGCTGTATTCTGAAAGTCTTGAACACTACTGAATTTTTTTGTTGATTTTTCATTTTATTTAGGATTTCACGCACTATTTTCTTAGAGATGTAGGATGTAACTGGTTCAATCGCATAGCTGGAAGGACCGTGTGAACAAAACAAGAAGAAGTAAGTCTAAATATAAATATATCGCAACACAATATGCCACCATACTCGTCAATTTTATGACGAATTTTGCATTTTCAGGTTAAGGGATCATGTTCAGGGGGTGGACAACAACCCTCTTCTTATATTCCCAGAAGGAACTTGTGTGAATAACCACTACACTGTTATGTTCAAGAAGGTACTTAGTTCATTTTATTTTTTTATTTTATTTTTAATTTTTTAGAAGCAGGAATTATTAGGAACTATACCAAATTCCATGTTTTATCCTTAGTTGAATATCTGTCATTTCTTCCCTTTCCCAATGTTTTCCAGAAGGAAACATATATGTTAAGGCGTAGTGGTTTCTCACTTCGAGATGCTAAAATATTCATTCCTTATGGACATCAGCTGATGCCAGGACTTCTTAATTTGGCTCAGACTTTTAGCTAGGGAGATAATTTTTGGGTACGCGGTACTCATTCCTTTATCATGTTCAGCCTTCTGTTATTTAGGGTGCATTCGAACTTGGCTGCACTGTTTGCCCTGTTGCAATAAAGTACAATAAGATTTTCGTTGATGCTTTCTGGAACAGTAAGGTAAGTAAAAGCGGCAGCTTAGAGCCCTGATCTTTTGTTTTATATTCTGTTCATTCAAGAAAGAAAGCATTGTTTCAAAATTCAGCGAAACATGTTTTCGAACACATCACATCATGTTTTGCATTTATCCAATAATTATATTAACCTCTACGCTAAGCCAGTTCAACGCCAAACATCTGGCGCTCTGTTTAAATGTTTTCATTTGATTTTCCATTCAGCACGAGAAGATATGACATGGTCCTCGAAGTGAACTTCTAGTTAGAAGATAGCAATTGTATTTATTCCATTTTAGTTTCATTTTCCTAAGCCTTAAGTCATACAAATCAGAGTAGCCTGAGGAAAATATTCACTAGAATATCTCAATTGTCTCTTGGCATGCATTTCCATGGTTTGCAAAGTGCTAAGGTAAAATGATTTACTTCCTGTCTTTAAGATCTGTTTGTCACATCACTTGTTCAAGCGATGACAATGGATGTAAAAACCAATGTATGATGAGTTCCTTTAGTTTACCTTTTTTTTTTTTTTTAAAATTTTTATTGAACCATCTATTATACATGCCAGAGTTATGTTAAAATACCTTTGGATATATTGAAATGCTGGTGGTGGTTAGAGCCTAGAGGTCTTATCTGAGGTGCATATCTTATTTGTAATCTCAGCAATACCTTCTGCAGCTTATGCACATCCCGGTTGTCGTGTGTGTGATGTTTGAAGCCTGTCGCCAAACATTGGAGCCTGTGAGAGACACCACACCTGCAGAGGTAATCCAGTCTTCTCCTGAGTCTCACTGAACTTATTCCCTTATGATGAGATTGGTATCTCTTCCTGAGTTCAGTGGCTAACGCTTAGCAATCCTTAAACAGTATCTTTTGTTTGGATTGAATGACCTTTGCAGGGTCCGGGACATAATTTCTGTTCGGGCTGGTTTGAAAAAGGTTCCTTGGGATGGATATTTGCTTGCATCCTCCTGCCCAGCCCAAAAACAGAGCTGGAAGCGGAGTCAAAAGACAGGCATTTCAGATATTATCATATGAAAGTTCTGGATTGATGCTCTTGAATTTTTCACACGTCGTCATAATTTAATTGCTAAGTTTTCCATATTATCCTTTTATGTGCTGGATTATTGGTTTTAGAACTTGAGAAAATCAAAGATTATGATATCTATCTCCAAACGCTTAATGAGAGTTATTTTTGCATTTGCAGGCAGGAGAGCTTTGCTGATTCAGTGTTACGCCGCCTGGAAGAGAAGTGATATTACTCTTTTCATTTTCTGAAGTAAGTATTTCTTTGTTTGTTTGAATGACACATTCCTGGCTTCAGCTGGAGGCCTCAGCTTTCCAAATCATCCAGTAACCTACATCCCCTGGCCCCAGATGTCGAATGCTGTTAGAAGTTCAAGCCTTCGGGGCGCTCCTCATGTACAATTTTGCATCTTAATACAGATTTTTCTGCAAGGATTATTTATCGTGTCTATGAACTGCAGAATGAATGCGCTTTCCATCTCACACTGTAATTGATCCAATTGCTAGCAGCTGCAATCTCCAGGCAAAGCTCGAAATGTTTGATCATGTTTGCTTCATGCAGCAGTTGAAACTATATATATTTTTTCTTTTGACAAACAAGAAGAACATTTGGTTCAGTTTTCAGAAACAGGAACCAAACAGGTCTGATTTAATGCATATCCATGTCCCTCGGTGTTGGAACATTGGACAGGCATTTCATTTGGCACTAGCACATTCTGCAGGACTTAAAAACATATTGTCAATATATTGTTTCAGTTCAGTTAAAGACCTTATGAGCTTAAGGAAGAGGTAGTCCATGTTTTGTAAGCAGAAAAGCTCTCAGACAAACCACTTGTGGTGTGGGTGGAAAAATTTAATGTCAAAATAATGAATGCAAGAACAAAAACTACGTTATTCTTGTTCAGAGCTTTAATATGTTTTGGTTCACTGACTTGCACCCGCGAAGAAACGCGTGTATTACTACGTCAAAACAAAAATTATTTTATTATGTTATTTGCAGCGCCGAAGGCGCTGTTAAAACGCACATTTCTTTCCAGAATAAAACTTTCAAATTTTGAAATGTTTTCAATTGTATTTTTTTTTTTTTAAAGAAAAATAATGTTATTGATTTAAATCAGAATAAACCATCAGATTGAAGATACAAATAACTAAAACTGATATATGATGAAATAATATTTAAAACGACAAGATAATAATCATATATAAACCTATAAAATTTGATAATACTATATATAATATAGTCTGACTTCATTTAATATACCGTGAATATCATAATTTAATATTTTCGACAGACACAAATTGCTTTGTTTTAAATTACCCTTACATAAATAAACAATGGGCATTTAATTTAACTGCATCCCAAATCGTGAATGCCTGATGATATCAAACTGTTTACGACGTGACAAACCAAAAGAATGGCAAGATAATTATAACACGAAAAAAAGATACAACGATGACAAACCAAAAACATGAAGACAATTATAACGCAAAAAGTAAGGTAAAATCTAAATATTAATGGAAGAATCATGACAAAAAAATCAATATTTCTTGTTTAAGGAAAATGAGCTAGAAAAAAAAATAAGATGAGAGAAAATGACCAAAGGGAAGCTAAGGTTTTTAATTATATTTAAATAAAAAATAAATATAAATAATTTAAGATAATCATATACGGTTTTAGAACAAAGATTTGGGAACTGTATCTTATTAATAAAATTCCTCTGGTAGAACATATTTTTTAACGCGAAAACAGTTCTCAATGGTAAAGATATAATGATTGTCAAGACAGAATCGCTAAGTTACAAAGTAAAACTGGCTGCTAAAACCGACCGCCACCGGAACCGGAGAGCAAAAATCCACAAAACCACACCAACCGCACACTTGAACCGTCAACCCGGTACGCAGCAGCATCCGGCGCTTCGCGCCTCATCGCACCACGCTGGGCGCCAAGCTTCAAAAAACTGCGCTTTAACTTTATTTATTGACCTTTCATTATTAATCGGTCAATCCGGGCTTCGTACGTCAATCGGTGACTTTCAATATCGCGACGCCCGCGTAATTTTTAAAATTCCGCGCAGGCTGGATGATTTATTTTGTTAAATGATATTTTTAAAAAAAATTTATAATGCCCATTGGTTAATATATATTCGAAACAGCCTGAGCATTCTAGAATGTGCTGCTCAAGCACTGGCTTTTAATATTTCTTGGTATTTAAGATCGCTAATGCCTAATCTAACGCATTCGCACGAACTGGTCAATTTTATTATAATGTAAGATATTATTCACTATGCATCAACTACATGATTTGGCCGTGATCTCTTAATTTGTTGATTATCAAAATCTTGTTTTATATATGTTAAAAAATATATTTTATTTTATATATGATCCCGTTATCCTCCCAATAAACCCTCGTATTCGACCGATTAACCCGATTCGACCTACTGAACCTTCCTGACTCTCGTGTAATCTTCTCCCCTCCCTGCGCCAATCTCGCCTCGGCCTCAAAACCTGAGAGTAAAACACATTCCCAAAAGAGATTTCGAGGAAGGAGAGACTTCATGGAATGCAGGAGTTGACCCGAGCACACGATCAATTGAAAACACACCACCGTCACTCTCGTCCTCCACTCAATCAAATTAAAATTATAAACATATATTATATATTTTGAGATAATCCGTGCCAAAAATATGTTAGTTATTATGATTCGCCTCAGATTTGTTACTTAAACATATAATTTATGGATAATGATCACTTCACTTTTTGTTTTAATTAAATCTTCCTTAGATGATCATTACACCCATTTAAAATTATTTAGCGTTTTATAGGTCAATGAAGGTGATATGACTGCATTTTCCGGTCTTTTATTTTTTTTATATCAAGCATGAAAAACGCCCTTTAAAAAAAAATCGTATTTTGTAGCAAGTTAATAGAGTCGCTGTCATGTCAATGAGTCATAACTTAATTGGAGACAAAATTATGTGAAATAGAATATTATGTTTAATTTTTTATGACATTAAAATACATATTTATAATGTCAGGCTCAACATTAATCTAACTCTTTTTATTCAATGATTGAGTTTAGACTTAAAAAACTTTGAATGAATGCCATGCTAGCCGTGATCCTCCTTTGCTGTATTTCTATTTATTTATTTATTTGTTTATATTTATATTTATCCACTTCGTGTTACAAAAGTTGTTAGGTAGCCCTTTTTGTATGTTCCGTTCAAGTCTAAATTACTTCTTAGCGGTACATTTTTTTTTTTCTTAGTTGAATTGGAATGATACCTACCTGCCTTTTGTGAATAAAGTCATAAACCGTGCCGTGTTTTGAGAATTTGTAAGTTTATTTTTTGAGAATTATTTAAAAAATATTAGTTTAATAAAGCCGCTGTTTCCCGCTACAAATGAAGCGGGGACTAAAGAACCGAGCAAGTCTTCGAAATTCCACTTCGCCTTGTCTTCTTCTTTTTTTGTTCGCAGTTTCGTTGTTTCCACACCTTGACCTTGACCTTTCTCGATGATGCTAACTTGCGCACAGGTGCTCTTTCCCCTAACCTCCACTCTTCTTCTCCATAAAACTCATCCTCTCCCCTATCCACCACCCTCCGTAACAATCAGCCATGGTTTCTGCTACGCTGCTTCTCGCCCTATCGTTCCTCTCGGTGATCATCACTGTGCCGACAGCTCAGGCCGGGTTCAAATGCAGCTCCGGCCCCACCTGTAACGCTCTCGTCGGCTACGTTTCCCCCAATCAAACCACCCTCTCCGCCATCCAAACTCTGTTCGGCGTCACGGACTTCCAAGCCCTACTCGGTGTCAACTCTTTCCCGTCCTCCACCTCGAGGAACCTAATTCTGGCTGCGCAGAGCAAGGTCGTTATCCCCTTCCCCTGCAACTGCTCCAACGGCACCGGAACTTCTGGCGACCTTCCGGTGTACACCGTGCTGAAGGACGACGGACTGTTCCACATCGCGGCGGAGGTGTTCTCCAGACCGGGTGACGGTATCCAGGCGCGAACAACATTTCGAGTCGAACTGATTGAGGTAGGGCGCTGGCGCATCTCCGCTGCCGCCAAGCGACAACGTGAGTGGATCAGCGGTGGTGCACTACGGGCACGTGGTGGAACCGGAGAGCTCCACGGAGGAGATCGCGAAGGAGTACGGCGTCAGTGAGGAGATTCTGTTGGAGCTCAACGGCATAGCAGATCCAAAATCTCTCCAGGCCTATGCCGTTCTCGATGTTCCCCTCAAAGGTCTTTCCCCTTTTCCCTTTTTCAAGATCTGATTCATTCATTCAATTACTACTTTTCAAAATCAAATCAAAAGTTATTTCGGATTCATAGATCGATTCAGAAGAACAAATCAAGTAATTGATTTATGTAACCCAATTAGAATTGGAAGCCGGTAGGAAGCAATAGCTGAATCTGGAGATGAATTGTTGTAATTGTTTGATGATTGTTAATTTGTTCATCAACAGCTTGTACATCTGTGGTACGTGAGGACTCCTTTGACCACCCATTCCTCCTATCCAATGGCACTTACGCCTACACTGCAAACAATTGCGTGATGTGCCAGTGTCTTTCCTCTAACAACAACTGGACGTAAGTATATATCACTTCATGGTTTGCAAAGCCATTTTCATTTTCTTTTTTTGCTTCTCATATACTGATGATTCTCTGTTTTTTTTTTTTTTGTGGGACTGATGGGTTAGACTCCAATGTGAGAATTCCGGGATTAATCCATCAAATGGAACTTGCCCTAGCTTGCAATGTGAGGGTAGTGATTTGTCCATTGGCAATTCCACATCCGCCGGTTGTAACAGGACAACCTGTGCCTATGCTGGTTATACCAACCAAACAATCTTCACAGCGCTTATTCATGAGTCCACTTGTTCATGTAAGTCCACTTTATGAGTTTTGATGCATTATTTTGAGTTTGTATGATATGCTAGAGCACCTTTAACCACAAATCTTAATTTTTATCTTTAAATTGTCATCTTCTATATATATATATATATATATATATAGAAATGATGGATCCCACTTTTTCACTTCCAACTCAATCAATAATGTCTAAATTCTTCATCAAATTACTATCAACATCTTCAAATATTAGAAAAAAAAAAAAAAGAGAATAGTACTTTGTGGTTTACTTTTTCACTTTTTTATTATTATAAAAATAGAAAATGGTGTGAATAATAGTCATGATATTAACAACTATCCTCCTAAAGCTGCCTTAGGTGATTTTGTGGGCCAGGGTTTAATACGGATCGTGAAATGGCTTGTCGTAAGATATCCTGCCAGCTTATCTTTTGAAATTTATTTCTCATTTTGCTGACGGTTCACGGTTAATTTTATTTTGGCTTGCTTCTGACTCTTTATGCTGCAAGATAGCATCAGACAAAAGAGAGATGTTAAAGACATACATTCATATTAAACCAAAATCCTACAAACTCGAAACTCTTTTAGAGAAGCATTGCTTATCACTATTCACTCCAAATTCGTACTTAAAAATAAAGACGGACGGATCGGTTTGGGTGAAAATATTCATATATGAAAATGAAGGTGAAAATGGAGCACGTTAGAGTCGCTATTAAATGGATTAGTGGAGGCATTTTGTTAGCCTGAAGAGAGCCTAAATGCGATGTGATTGAATGGAAACTTCTTTTGAAAGTCTCGCTAATGGTGATAAAGTTTGAGATGATTAGTTAATACTATTTGAGCCATATATTTGAGTTGAGGATAATCTGGTTTTAGTTAGATTTATATTGACTTGTATAATCCATTTAATAATCTGTATTTACCTATTTAATGAACTTGTGGATTAACCTTAACTTGACCTATATTTGATTCATTTCAAATAAATAGGTTCAAAAATATTTAATTGAGTTAGTGTATGGGTTAAATTTAAGCTAATTATTAAATAGAATGACTAGCTTGATTACTGTATGGGTTAAATGAGTTACAAACTAACAATGGTATTGCCTGTTTTTAATAATTAGGTAATATTTATATTTATATTTTTTAGATGATTATTATTTATGCCGGGTCCGGGTTGACCTATGTAATAGAATAGGTTTTTACGCATGATGAACGTAATTTATAGACACAAGTTATTGAGTGATGTCCCAAAACAACCTTCTTTTGAATTTTTTTTTTCAAAATAATGCTTAAACTAGTATATTCTTGTCGTATCATCAAAATCATAATTGGTGACCATGTTTTAAAATTTTTTTAAATAGCTAAAACTATAGTTTGTGACTAAAGTTAAAACCGTAATTGGTGACTATAATTTAATTTTTAAGCTTAAAACCATAGTTGATGACTATAGTTTAATTGTTTTAAAAAATTTAAAACCGTAGTCATCAACTATTCTTTGAGTGATATAGCAAAGAGACGTTAGCTTGAGTATTATTTTGAAAGATGTATTATTTTTGGAATATACATATATATATATATATATATATATATTTTAAATTGTATTAGGACAAAGCTCCAAGTGATCACCCTTATTTGTAGGGGACAAATGCGCTTATATTTTCCTTAAATAACCGTATGGCTGTGTATCTAGGATCGAGACAACTCAACTGCAAATAGAAATATCTCACATGCTTTGTGCAAAATACTAAAAGAAATTCATTTTCATGTCGTTATTTTCCTCCAGATTACTAGTTCTTAACATGTCACCCACCAATCATTACATGGGTGTTTGTAGGGAGTTGGTCCCAACCCAACCCCTCACTTGATTTTTAACTAATCAAAATTTTTTTTTTTCACTTGATCTTTTTTGCTTGATTGCTATTCTTATCAACTAGAAACTAATTTGTTGGTTCTTGTTGCCAAACAGCTCCTAACATTGCTCCCAACAATGCTCCCAACTATGCTTCAAAATTGGCTCTGCCGGGCTGGAGATGGAACTTTGTTTTCATAGTAACCCAGTTGGTGTTGCTTTATCTTCATCATTCTCAGTAGGATTTCTATGCTTCTGTGTGTTCTCTTCTACATTTTTGTTGTGGCGTATGTGTCAATTCCCCGGTAATTGTAACTTTGATGTCTATTTTTTGAGTTTAATTTTGGTAATGTTATTTTTTTACTGGTTAGTTTCGTCACCGTCAATAAAGAAAGGCAGGGGCTTGAGTGATTATGTGACTTGGGTTCTCCCTGATGTAGCAATAAGGCCAATGGCACAATAAATAAAACCCCCCAACATTATAGTCTCTTACAACATCTACCAATTTGTCCTCTATTTTATACATTATTTTCTCACTTTGAATATAGCTAATTATTATTATTATTGTTGTTGTTGTTTTTATCTAGAAATATATATTTTGGGATTAGTTTTGAAAACAAAAAGAAGATCATTATGTTGTTATTTGTTTTTATTTTAACAAAATATGTTCTCTATATTTTTATTTTTTTAGAATAAAAAACAGTTTTAAAAAGGGCAAACCAAGCATATCCTTTATTTCTATGGAATGCAAATGAATTTGTAATTTCATTGATAATGTTTGAATGAATGGAGGAAAATTTAGCATTAGAATGATTATCTTTTTACTCTAATGATTAATAATAAAAGTAGGAATATCAATAAAAAAAGAAATCAATAATTGACAAAAACACTGATACCTTTTAAAATGATAAATTTTGAAAAAGATTATAAAAATTGTTTGACAAATTGATCATATAAACGTGTATGATTGAAAAGGAAATACTAAATATAGAGTTTTGTACGGAAATACATCATTTAAAAAAAATAAAATAAAATTAATGTTGGCTGGAAAATATTTCCCAAACTAGATCACAATGCCGTAAATGGAACTGCTGCGATTGAATTGCAGGCTTCAAGAACACCAATACCGACATTTGGGTAAGCACTGATTCCGGGCCAAGATTACTTCACTGGCTGGCTGCTCACAACGCCTAATTGAACTAATTCAAAAGCCGTCGTTCCGAACGGCGGCAATTGAACGGATTATATTGCTCGAGGCTAGGGCTTTTCTCCATTCTCCCCTTCGCTTCTTTCTCCCCTTCTCCCTCTCAAGCCCGGCCATAATTGGCCTGATTGTCCCGATCCTCCTCAAAATTCGGCAAGTGGTTGACTGGTATTTACTTCTTTGTGACACATTCTATCTTTTTCTGTAAAATGTAATCTCTATATTTCAGGATTTTATTTTTTGATGATAATGGGTGGTTATTTGTGTTTTCAGGTTTGGGCAACTTCAAGCTGTTGACCTTCGTAGAGATTGTTCCCTTCAATTAGAAAGGTGTTCATCAGACTTTCAAAATAATTGCTTATTTGATAAATTTGTTCTATTGGTATTGTTTTACCTTGCTATATGAACTTGGATGGAATATCAAAGTGTTTTGCTTGGTTACCTAGGAAAATAGGAAAGAAAAGAAAATGTGATAAAAAATTGGTGGGTAATTTATTCATTATGGGTCAAAGTGGAAATAAATTGTGAGGAAATTTGGGGAAAATATGGAAAAAGATGTTAATGGGATCAAACTTATAATTTTCGTTCTTACTCTTCTTCCTCGAACCTGCTAAGGGAATTTTAACGATCAAACTATTAATTCCCGGGCGCTTTGTTTTGTCTTAGATAATTTTAGATGTGCTTGTCGGGTTGGTTGTCGCTTACAATTTTTCGAATAATATGGAAATATGTATGTTCATTTGGGTGATCTCTTACTATCCTCCTTTCAAAGAGTGTTTATCTAACATAGTGCGTATCTCACACCAACTCTTGAGACTTGAATGACCAGTTTGCTCCATGAGCGTAATGGCTTCTCATGGCTTCTCATTAGCATTATATTTGCTCCAGGCTACAAGCTACACATTAAGATGGCTTGCAAATTAATGACTCGGGATTGAGCCCTCTAGTTATGAAATAAAAATCAAATACTATATTAAATTATAAATCATTTAATCGTGTTATAAATGATTGAAATGGAAGAGCTACTCTAATTGTTTTCTTTATGATTGATTTGATATGGGCTAATGACCTCTCATATTATTTAATTCATGTGACACCGTATGCAATTGAATATACCATTCGACAATTCATTGATATGTTACTATAATGGACAAATAGTGAGGACTAAAAGCGAGATGTCGAATATGAGGGAGCGAAACTATGTTGCGCCTTTAGAGTCTAGATTGAATGCTGCGTTTCAAGAATTGATTGATATGATATACTCAAAGACAACCATTGACAAAAGAAGGTTCAAATTAGTACTCATTTGTAAGTAGCCTCTTAGAAATGGAAATAGGTTCCAACCTTTTCCAGTGCGGGATGATAGTAGTGTGCGCGAAATGTTGGATCTAGTAAACACAACAACCATTGAGGAAATTGAACTGTACATTAAAGTTGTTCATGTCAAGGCACAATTGAACCAATTTGTGGGTGGCCATGAAGATTTATTTGTTCGCTACCATTACAACGTTGCACAGTTTGAAGGCCTTCACGGTTGTGGAGCTTTAGTGGTCGATCCCAGGACCTTTGGACTAAATGGAAGTGATGAAGGCAGTGCAGATGGAGAACATAATGATGAATATGGTGAAGATGTTGATGATGAATGCGATGGACCTGATGCGGATGTTGAAGTTGATCAACATGCATCATTCATTCGAGCTTTGAACCAAGTTTTGGAGAATGAATAAGGGATATATGTCTCTGCACAAGCACCATCTTGTGATGTATCAAATCACCTAGATGATGAGACATTGGATGAGCCATCCCCTGTTACCTATCACTTACCACCAACACCTCAATTTGAACATGTTGAAAACCTGGATATTGTTGCAAGTTGTTGGACTCCATGGAGTGCGACCTACTCTAGGTAATTGAGTGGAGAATTCGTAATTAGGCGAGTTTTTAATTGGGGAAATCTAATTTGCAAGAAACGACAAGATTTACTCCATTAAAGCACATCAAGAGTATGTCGTTGTTGCATCCTCGAAAAATTGTTCGTTTTAAAATGTAAAGAAGAGTACAAGAATATCCTTTATCCATGAAGCCTCGTGCAATGGTTGTGAAATACTTCCCTTATTTATTTAATAACAAATCTCTCTTGGGCCACATACTTGTGTCCAATCTGTGACAGGATATCATCAACTAGACTTAATTGGTTCTACTCATATAAGGCATTAATTCGAAGATTACAGTTCACATTGTCAGGCTGCTTGTCGAGTGAGTGTGATGGAAAAATGGGGATATCAAATATCCATACAAAAAGGCGTTGGATGGAAGCATAAAGCAATTAGACGGTTATTTATTGACTTCCTCTCAATCATATCTGAGTTGCCACGTTTGTTCTTGACATGAAACAATCAAATCTGGATGTCTTTGTTGTTTGGAAAAACATGTGAAACTAACATGCTAAACAACGAGATATTCAACGTGTGTTACGGTCATTCGACCATCCATTGAAGGGTTCCAACATTGTGAATCGAAGTTATGGTATAGATGGTACACATTTATATGCGGAGTATAAAAGGCAAGTTATTGATTGCTATGGTGTGGCGGAAATGTCCGACTATTTCATTGGCATTGCTATTACGGAAGAGGGAGAATCGCGTGTTGGGGTTAGTTCTTGGCATGTAGGTAAGTCACGTTACTCAGTAGGGAATTTGCGTTATATCGGGGCGGGGCTATCCGGGAATCATAGCGGCAATGGTCGATCCTCATCTTAGTTGGGCTTCGCCATTTGCATATCCACGGGATTGCATCGTCCATTCGCCTAGCAATTTTATGACTGGTTAAAGATAAAATTTTGAAAAATTTGGTTTCTTAGAAGCGGCTTTACTTGAAGTCCAGAATGGAAATTCCAAAAGCATATGAATACAATTGGGAGAATTGAGTGAAACGCAATGGCTAAAGAGCGAGTCCCTTTCAGTCATGGGCTCTTTCACCTGACCAGTCGAAGATATGGTTTAATGACAACAAACATTTGGTATTTAATAGTGTCCTTAAGGAGCTCGAAGCCTCCGATAGCGCATTAGTACAATTGACCTTTTTCGTCTCAACGGTTACTTTGTTGCAAGAGAAGTAGGTGCTAATAGTTGGCATCCACGACCATTCGCCGTGCGTTGATCTGCGAGATCGAGCGGAGTGTTGTGGTGGTTCGATGGAAATTGTCGCTATGATCTGAAGGAACTTTATTCCATGTAAAGAAGTCGAGGAGGGCCGAGACTCATCATCACCTTACATGAAAAAACTTGCACATGTGTAAAGACATTGATATATGGCTTCCCAGTAGTATATCATATCGACATGTCGGCATCATTTGTGTTGATTTACGTTTTGGCTTTGTGAAAGCTCTTTGCCTGACTCGGTCATTACTATGACACATGGTTGCCCCTTTTCCATCAATATTCAATGAAGATGAGTGGCCCTTTATGATGTAGCGTGATTGTACCACTGAGTCAATCGCGGCGGCTTTGGAAGTGGACGATCCTAAATCAGCTTTGGTTGCATAATGAAATGGATGTTAGGGAGGGAAAACCTTGATCGGAGTCTTGAGTTGTGCAAGCAATGAATTAAATAATAGGTTCTTATAAGAATAGAAATCAAGTCGAGTAATTGAATGTGTACGAATATATGAATGCGGAGGTTATACATTCTTTATCATTTGGTCCTCCTAGCTGCGTTCACAACCCGCATGTTAGCTATAAGATGAAGGAGAGGTATGTTTCTATCTACGTTGCCTTTTTCTATAAGACCTTTCTTGTTATACACTGCTGGAAAATACCAGAACTATCTGTGTGTGCTAAAAAACATCTTTAGCATTTATGAAGAACTTAGTACCTAGCACCCTTTCTTTTCTTAATGCATTACTTTTATCATCATATGAATTTTGTGCTTTTGGTGGAACTTATTTTTTCAATTTTATATGTTGGGCAGTTGAGTTGCTGTATTTCATATGTTGGGCTTTGATGGTAGAATTCGCCTGGAGTCTACCCACTCGGAGTAAAGGGTCTAGTATGGTGTCATTGTGTGGGGGGATGGATGGTGATGTGTCAATGAGTAGGGGTATGGAAGGTGACGGGTCAATATGTGTGGATACAGAATATGGTCTGGAAGGTGACGGGTCAATATGTGTGGATACGGAATATGGTTTGGAAGGTGACGGTCGATATATTGGATACGAGGAATATGGTGCAGGCGGTGGCGGTCAATGTGTGGGTGCGAGATGTGGTGTGGAAGGTGGCGTCGGTGTGTGGGAGTGCAATGGGGTGTGGATGGTGAGGGTAAGTATGGGGAGGGTAACAAAGTAGTGAAACTCGCATCAGTGTGCATGCTACTTGTTGTCACGCCATGACACGCCTCACCATCTCCGGCCTGACTAGTAAGCGCTCAACTCCCCCTGCGCCTCTTGCCTCTAATGGAATTTGCATCCAGGTAGTCGATGACACAGGCTGCTCGATGGTGCATGTGAGTGTGGATGCCTCTGGCGTACCAGCGACGATGTTCTTCTCCACGTCTGGCACATGCGCCAGGCAGACGATATAGTATATGTCGCACATAGCACCGAGTAGCAAAGCGAGGCCAGATCGACTATGTCAACCATGGCGATCTGTGATCCAAATAAATAACTTTAATCACATACTACATTGATTAAAGTGGGTAAAATATTATATAAACGTCGTCAGACGTACCATAACATTCATACCATTTGTAGTATGAAACCACCTCATCTCTATCTGTAGTGAAGATTGTCATAAAAGCGCCATGTCTGACGATACCCTTTGCATGTATGGATCACGGAAGTCCATCATACCCACCAAAGGGGTGAATGTATGACCCTCGCCGTCGTGTCTCCCATAGTGCTATGTGCAGACATGATATGTCATGTCAGCGGTAGTGTCGCGTGATGCATCGACCTCATCGCCAGGTGATGAGTTAGTAAGAGCCTGTTGGAGAGTATCCTTATCACATTAAGCGACATCTGCTCTCGGACGATGCACTCAACGATTATTGAAACATATGAGTGGTGACATCGTCTTGAATCTTGTTCGACTAAGCATATGTCGGGGCTAATTGACCACCTCTCCGACGTCGCGGCTGCCGCGTAAGGCCTACACATTAACCATTTGATGTCAAATACTTTTATGTCAACAAGATTGAAATTTGTATACGCGACCATACTTGTGTACCACATAATTACGACCTTACTCATTAACATATAATTATACGGTCAGGAAGTCGTGCGTCTAGTGATCTCGGTATAGGAGAGGACAGGATGGGTTTTGTGCCACATCAGTGCTCTCTTCACCCCAATGTTGGCTCTGTTTGTACCTCGACCTGCGGCTCAAGAACAATGCCTCGACGCGACCTCACGGCTCGTCATCATGTAGGCGTGCGCCCGATGGTGGTGTTGGATATGGTGCGGATCTCCCGAAATCGGGTCGACCGCGTGAAAGCGCTCTCCCAGACCATAGGTAGTATCTGATCAAAAGTAAAGCGGTCACAATTTCATAGATGAAAGTTTATGAACTTACAATAAAAATATACATACTTTGAATGAATATCTGACCGCATCCGCATCGTAATTAAGTGCCCACGCGACATAACTCGATATGTGTATTGCAAGTCTTGCACCACCCGACTATAGGTCGATGCGTGCAAATCACGGGGTGAGGAAAGCCTGGTGGGCATGGATTGCCTAACGTCGGAGCAAGAAGGATCTATCGCTATGTCAGACCACACGCGCGCCGATGGCGACCTCATCGACATGGTCTTGGTGTATTAGATAAGCTGGCGACATAACCACGTGGAGATGGTCAATCCTCTGAGAGCATCAGTGGGTGGGGTGACTCCGAGCAGCTCACCGCATAACTCTACTACATCGAGCATACATGTCCCAGTCACGGCGGGTCCGTCGTCACGAACTAGGATGTCGCGGCATCACGTAGCGTGATACGTCGTGGGAGATGTGTGGGTCTGGGCGCCTCTGTCAGCAGAGACAAGTAATAAGCGACGTCTATGTGATGTGGCCCTGTCGGTATCTTATCAGGTAGAATCCTGCGTGGATCACGTATGGACGAATACGTGGATCCATCCTCCATATAAGTGAAAGCTCTCATCTGGCGACGAGGTCGGAGAACTCTGTACTATAATTACTTGAAATAACCATGTTTAAAATTCACTATATATATAAATAAGAGAGTAAAACTGGAATGTTAATTCATGAAGGTGCTAAAATGCAAACCTGATCAGTCTCAACAAAGTGGGACCTCTGTCTGTCTTGCAATAGCAAGACAGATGGATCCAATGGATCAACGTCATGTGGCCCCTCTATTTGTAGTATATATATCACGGATGTCTGAAATACACTTTACATATTAGTAAAACACACATTGTGGAAGAATTATCATGTGATCATGAAAACCACCAAGGTTTTGGAAAAAACCCTTAAGGTGATACCAACAAAGACCCTCCACTTCCTCTCCCGACTAACTAATGACAATAAAGAGTTCACAATGTGAAATAAAGCTAGACAAGCTACTATGATCATTATATATAGATTAATATATATAATTAAGTTACTTAGAGTAGTAAGAGTTCCTAACACAATGTCAAAATATATGTTAGTTATCCCATTGGAAAACATCGAAAAAAGAATCGATGCGTACTCGGTTTTGCTTGATGAAATGCTATCAACCCCCATATAAGGTTATATCACATTCTATCAATTGGTGAAACAAATAAGATTACAAAAGTGCAATAGCTATGTTATTATTAAAACTCAAAACGAGAATCAAACTCCACCTCCATCATTCATTAAAGTTCATGTCGGTGGCGAATGAAACGAGAAGACTAGAAAGTCAATGATTCATGAATCATCAAGGGTTTATATTACATATAATCTATGTTAGACAACTTCCACAAACACTCAACACCCATCCACCCAGGTTCATTAGTCATTATAAAATTTCCATCAAGTTTTAGAATTCTGACAACAAACCCTTTCTCATCGATATGTTTGAAATTGATCATTACAAGTTATATTTGATTGAGCCATTTGATTGTCTTGGTAGCATACCACCTCGCACAATTCAAAGATAAAATGGGGCCCGGTTATTATATTTTCATAGTTTAATTCTTTTATGAGTTATGATCGGATAAGAAGAGAATCGAAATGGAGTTAAGGATGCACTTAGACGGAGAAGCAAGGAGACATCTTAATGGCTAAGAGGGTGAAGAATGTGAAATTGGTTTCTTTGGATTTGAAGCAATGTAAACATACATGTTCAAAATGCTTACATTGTATAAGTATGTATGATCTCTATGGGAATTTGGGATTCCGGATTTAAAATAGTTATTAGAGACCCTTCTGTTTTGAGAAGATTAGAAATGATTTTACCTTTGTGTTTCTAATTTCACATGCTATCACGCACAAGAGCATGAAAATGAGTGGGGGAGTGGGGAAGAACCAAACCTTTATTTAGTTAACATTTATGTTTATTTATGCCAATGATGTATGTTTTAAGAGCAATCACTAGAAAGTGATATAATTCTCTCAAACAATGCAAAAATGGGGAAAAAAAAAAGAAAAACAAAACTGACCTTGTTGCATTAGTGTTTGAAAAAATTCAATGTTAGAAATGTTATATGTTTGTCTTGATGAGGTGAAAATGGGCTAAACTTTGATGAGTTTTCTCCTATATATTTGGTCTTTGAATTCATTTGTTAAATGAAATACCAGTTGAGTTCCATCTGAGCATGATAGCTTGTGCTTATTTTCAGTTCACATTATGTATCATTTCTCATGAACATGAATTTCAACATCTAATCTCATTGCTTATTTAGACATCTTCTAGTTCACATCATTGTTTTAATATTGGTTTGTACTTGATAAAACGAGACAAAGAATTCTCATGCATTTGCGTGTTCTTCCATGCTCTTACACCTGCATTTCTCTGTTTATGCATATTTATGCAGGGAGGTTAAGTTGGGCTAGGTTTAGGGATTATTGATGTTACCTCAGGCTGAGTTTGTGACAAACCAAGCTTGCATTGAGCCGATGAGCTTAGCGGATTAGGGAATGCTAAAATTTTGTCATGACAGAAGTGTTTTGAAGATTACTTGAGAAAATCTCTAAATTATACGCGTGATTAGTTATTACAAAATGAATATATTTACTTTGCAGCCAACTGTGGGGTTCAAGATTGAAAACTGTACTACACACAAATTGACATGTTCGGTAGTTTCCTACAAACATTTTACTCTATTCTACACAATAATGTCTTATTGAGACTACTTGATTTTTGTCAGGGTTTGCACCTTTCTACCCTATGCAATGTCATTTCTTGCATCGAGTCCTTCACTTTAATGAAAAATAGTCAAAATACACCTCAAATGCTTTAACAGCATAGCTGGAGCGAATGAGAGAGTGGCGACTCAGAGGCTCAAATCCGTCCAACCCAGCCAGCGCGTTCACGAAAATAAGAACGGACGGGGAAGGCTTGGCGAGTGGGACGAGAAGGAGGGGCAGCCCTTAGGGAGGAAGAGCTCGGCGCGGGACACGGCTCAATCGGACCAAGGTGAGGACGAGAGGGGAGAAGGGGAGAGAAGAGCGGCGAAGGGGAGAATGGAGAAAAGCCACTAGCCGCCGAACAATATAATCCGATCCAAACTTACGAATTAGTTCGATTGCCGGCGTTGAGAGCGATGGCATTTGAATTAGTTGAATCTTGGCGGTGACGACAGTGCTTACCCAAATAAGCCGGGTTGGTGTTGTAGGCTACGCCTAATTGTCCTTTGTAGTTCCCATTTCGGCGTTGTGATCTAGTTTGGAAATATTTGCTTGACATTAATTTTATTTTATTTTTTTAAATGATGTATTTCCGTACAAAACTCCTAAATATAAACATTATTTTTAAATATATATATATTTAATATATAAGGTTTTTCAAATATATTTTATTTTCTAAAATATCATTTAAAATTATTCTTAAAACTGTTTTTAAGAACAGTAACCAACTGGTATAAACTTAAAATTGTGAAAAAAACCTTCCAAAACAAATTTGGAAGCCACTTCACAACAATTTTGCTTTAAACAGACACACCAATATCTTTAATAAAAAAATAAAAAGGCACACCAAGAATAAAATTTAAATTAAAAATTCCCAGCGGCTCCCAAGGTGGATGGGAAATAATATAATACTATAATGGAATGAACAGGTTAGCACTTAACACTAGGTCAGTGGTATGGTGCCGGTGCCGGTGCCGGTGCCGGTGCCTGTGCCGGTGCCGGTGCCTCTGAGTGGAAGACGCTGATTTCTGAACTAGTAAGAGTAAGAGGCTCCTCATTCGCACGTGATCTCTGTATAGTCAAACTCAAAACTCTTTCCATTTAAGCCTTCTCCATTTTTCCCCTCAAGTCCCAACTTCCCAGTTCCCACTAAAACGCACTACCCGCGCACTTTAGCACCAGCCCCTCCCTCCCTCCCTCAGCCATGGGTTCTGCTACTCTGCTTCTCGTCCTACCCTTCCTCTCCCTCGCTCAGGCCGCCTTCACCTGCAACTCCGCCACCACCTGCAACGCTCTCATTGACTACGTCTCCCCCAACACCACCACTCTCTCCGCCATCCAGACTCTCTTCGACGTCAGAAACCTTCGAACTCTACTCGGTGCCAACTCCCTCCCGACCTCTACCTCACCCAACCTAAGCGTGGCCGCGAAGGACAAGATCGTCATCCCCTTCCGCTGCCGCTGCTCTAACGGCACCGGAATTTCGAACCGTTGGCCGCTGTACACTGTGCAGAAGGATGACGGACTGTACCACATCGCCGCGGAGGTGTTCGGCGGACTGATGACGTTCCAGGAGATTCAGGCGGTGAACAACATTTCGGATCCGGATCAGATTGAGGTAGGGCAAGAGCTGCGGATTCCGCTGCCGTGTAGCTGCGATAACGTGAATGGATCGAAGGTGGTCCACTACGGGCACGTGGTGGAAGCCGGGAGCTCCGTGGAACTGATTGCGGGGGAGTACGGCACCACTGAGGAGACGCTGTTGAGGCTTAACGGCATTACAGATCCCAAGAATCTTCAGGCGGGGCATGTTCTTGATGTTCCTCTAAAAGGTTTTTCCGCTTTTTTCCTATCTTCCACAAGCTCCTTTTTTAAAATGTCAATTTTCTCTTACATTATATGCACTTTTCAGATTCAGAAAGAACTAGATGAGTGACTTCTTTGTTCGAATTAGGTGACAAAAAATGCTTTTACTATTTGTAGAAGGGTATGAATGTGATTACCAGAAAAATTATAAGTGTTTATAGCCTCAGATCCAAGGTTCTGCTTAATTTGATCCAATGATATTATACTTCACTTTTGTTTTTGTTTGTTGTTGTTATTGCTGCTTTTTTTTAAAAACAAACATTTATTTGAGGATTTGAGGTTCGGTTTGGATCACTGAGATTGCTCAGGAGAGAAGAAAGGGGATGATCTCAGAGGAAAGTGCAGAGGACAAAAATTATTCAAGAGAAATGGGAGAATAGAATTTGATTAAGTTAATTTGGAACTTTATCTGTACTCGCCAGAGTAAAATAAGTATGAAAATAGGTTCCTGATTTTTGGGTTTCAACTTTCATCTAGGCAAAAAAAAATTGTCTTTTTCCTTAACCATATAAAATCATATGAATGTAATTATTGGAAAAATCATTGGTAATTATTTATTTGATAGGGAGGCTCGGTTTAATTTGCTTGAATAATGTCTACATGCAGCTTAGTTGATAGAGCGTTCAAAATTTAAAAAGGTAGAGCATCCAGTGAGGAGAGGGGTCCCAGGTTCGATTGTTCACTTTACTAAATTGTAACAAGATGTTTAGTTGTCTAAAAAAAAATCCACTGTCCTCTCTCTCTTTTTTTTTTGGGGGACCATTTATCATACTTATTTGTCAATTTAAACTTTTTGATAGCAGCTAATGATAACTGAAGGCTGTGAAATTAAGTGTCACTCAATAATCTTAAATTTTTTCTTTGAATCTCCTTATGGAGTATTCGGAAAAACTGAGTATTTTAATAATTGGGTTAGTGCTGTGGTCCGCTCAATCATGTCGCTTTGTAGTTGTGAAAAAGCAATGCGTTTGATCTATAACTGGAGCAAGGCTGAGAGGCTGATGCTTGGCTTTTAGTACCTTGGCGTTTTCTATCACATGCGGTTTTAGAATCAAAATATGAATGATTTTGGCATGAACGTAGGAAAGAAAAATAATTGGTATGCACTGTTCTTTTGCCCCTTTTTCTGGGACATGTTGAGATAAATTAGAACAGGACTACAAACTAGGGTCCATGAGTGAAATGGGGTAGGGGATTGATACACTTCACCTCAATTTATTGAGCTGATATGGGCACCACATTTATTGTCTTTGGCTAGTGTTTTGGAATCATATGAGGGTTCTGTTTACCTTGTGATGCTCCGTTGCTGAATGTAGGTCCATAACTAGAGTACTCAGCCCATTCCCTATAAAAATTGAAAAACATTTGTTATGGTTTTCCATCTTTCATATGCACCTGAATATACATCAATAATGCTCTCTAATGTCGGAATGTGTATGCTAATTGATTTACTAGTTTGTGCATGCTAGATTAGAAAGCATATGAAAATAATAATACATTTTCACAAGCCATCCTATTAGTTGTACAATGGGATTGTCATTAATGCTTATGATATAAACTGGTTGTGAAAATAGTTCAGGCAAATATTGGCCCGAGGGAAGTTTAATTCAGCTGAACTCATTGATATTATACTATTCCTTCACCCCCCCTGACCCGGTTTCAATCCTTTTGAGCCCTATGCAAGTTGTTTACGGTATGCTGCTAGCCATCTGAAACAACTTCTAGACAAATGGGTGGGTCATATCTCGTTACTGGTTACTGACAAATGAGTGGTTTCAATCCTTTTGAGCCCTATGTAAGTTGTTTATGGTATGCTGCTAGCCATCTGAAACAACTTCTAGACAAATGGGTGGGTCATATCTCGTTAGTGGTTACTGACTTACTATTCAAGATCAAAGCCGAAGGAACCTTTGAAAACCCTAGATCCATCTCTCTGGTTTTCTGTGATGCTTTCTTAATCTTTGTTAATTCTCTGTATGAGACGTGCACGTATCAAAGGGTTATATTAAATTACGTGTACATGTTATACATTCCCAGCTTGGCCATGTCTATGGTAGCAAATAACAACTCATTGGACTATCCATTACTTGTCGCTAATGGTACATATGTCTACACCGCTAACAGTTGTGTAATGTGCAAGTGTGATTCTGCAAACAACTGGACGTAAGTTTATCATTCTATGGCATTGAATTTGGAGTCTCTCCCATTCCCTTTTTAGGTTCCTATTGACCGTCATCTTTTTTGTTTTTCATTTTTGGACTGATGGTCAGGTTGCAATGTGAGCCATCCCAGCTTCAGCTACCCAATAAGACGTGCCCTAGCATGCATTGTGAAGGCAGCAGTTTGAACATAGGCAACGTTACCTCTGTTGGTTGTAACCAAACAACCTGTGCCTATGCTGGTTACACCAGTCAAACCATCCTTACACGCCTTGTTGTGGATAACACTTGTTTAGGTAAGTTCATATCATGATTTTCGATGCATAATCTTGAGTTTCTATGTTCTACTAATTGATTGACCAGTCCAGGATGAGGGCATTTTTTTTTTACAGTTAAACACTTTAATTAATGTTGTAAACTGTCCTCACTGGATTCGAACTTGGGACCCCTATTGCTTAAGCTCCATGTTACTTATGTTACTAAGTGGAAATTTTATTTGGTCTATTTCATCAATGATAAGTGCATTTAGGAAAATGTGAAACATCTTCCAATTGAAATCCTCTCATGCACCTTGCCTCAATTCCCTGATATTGCCCATTAGCATGTGGGCATCTCTAGAGGTTTTTGGTATGACCTGGATGGTCAATCTTAACCATTGTTTTAGGGCATGCTTGTTTACGGTTTTTGAAAACTGTTTTTTGTTCTGAAAATCAAGGGAAACAAGGAAAATGCAGTGAACATGTTTGGTTCCTTGTTTTTTTTTTTTATATATTTTGAAAACACAAAGAACACAAAAAAACATTAAATTTAGAGAACAAAAACAATTTAAATGGTCTTTTCAAAAACTATTCTCAAGAACAGTTTTCAAGAACATGAACCAAACAAGCCCTTAGTTTCCAATTACTTCTCACATGCTTACATCAGCAAAAGTACATTAGATCAATTCTTCAATCTGGAGCTTGTTTCAATTAATGGTCAACTGAAAAATCAATGCTATTCTAGAACTGAAAATTAAACTTTCATGCTTACTGACATTATTACCAACTGGATTATTCTTCTTTGTTGGCAAACAGCTAGTAATGATGCTCGAAAGCTCGGTCCGCTAGGCTGGAGTTGGGGCTTCCTTTTCATCTCTTTTCAATTGCTCTCCCTTCGTCTTCAAATTTTTCAGTAAGATCTCTGTAGCTTTGTACCATCACTTGGAACTTTTTTCTTAGCATCTGCATCTCCCTTCGTTTTCAGCTTAAGTGTATGAGTAAATTTGTGCAAAATGTACGTCCATTGTTCGTATCCTGAGTTAAATGTTAATGTACCGGCAGTGGCGGACTTAGCTAATGCCCCAGGGCATATGCCCTCGAACCCTCACCCTTAATTATGCCTCCCAAAATTTGTAAGATCCTATACCACGAAGCTATAGTTCCAAGTTTGTCAATGTATGCCCCACCCCGAACTAAATTCTTGGCTCGGCTGCCACCAGTATCAGCAATTTATTTTATCTTATTCCTTCTCTCATTAGAGGTAAATGTGCAGAAACCTAAACCCTTGTTGTTTTGATTCTCCATTTTTGCATATTCCATGGAATGCTTTATGCTGCTCACTTAAACTTTGCTTTTGGTAAATTCTGGCAACAATTCTCTCGAAGAATTACTTCAATGATAAATGGAGCATGTTACCGGAGGAATCATCTGTTCCTGCAATGATAAATGTGAATTTTTTTTTTATAAAATATTGTAAGGCCCTGTTTGGAAATGTGTTTAAAACATTTTTCATTAAAAGAGAAAAAGTCTGGTGAATTTTTGAGAAAATTTGTTGTCAGAGCATATTGTATTTTTTTAAAATTATTTTCTTTAAGTGTTTTAAGTAACATTGTATAAAGCTAGCCCTTGAGGTACCACCTGGTAAAGGGGCGTGAAAGGGCTACGAGGGAGTTCTAGGTGACTACAATAATAATATGTAAATACAAAATGAATTAGAAGTAAAAAAAAAATTGTATAAAGCAAGTTGTTATAAATAATTGCATAATAATTTTCCGGTCGAAAAGCTGTTTTTTCAAATCAAATATTATTTTTAAAAACAATTAAAGTTGTGTTAATTTTATTTTTTAAAAGGTAAAATCAAAGCGAAAAATGTCCATATGCCTAAAACGTTTAAAGTTTAAAAGAGTAAAACATCAAGAAACAGGAGAGATCTTAAGTTTTTTTTTTATATCAAGGCGAAATATGTCATTATGAATTAATAGCATCAGTGCAAAATCTGGTTTGAATGATAGAAGGGATTCATTCCAAACCATAAAGCCAGCATGTCTGATAGCATTTATGGCAAGAATATGGGCAGCAACATTGTTTTGCCTTTTAGTAAAAGCCACAAAAAAATAAGGTTCTCCTTGTAAAAGGGATAAACAATCTTTGATCCAACGACTCGCTAAAATCAAGCAACTTGATTCTGCAATGCTTGAACTACTTGGAGTGAGTCTGTTTCAAATATCACTCGATCAAAACCCAGTTGCTTGATCCAAGACAATGCTTCCCGTAAGCCCAAAGTTTCCAACTCCCTAACTTGAAATAAGCCATTCACTACCCGAGAGGTGGCATGAAGAAATAGTCCTTGACGAATCCTGACCTGATTCCCAAGCTCGATTTGTTCATACCGAAAGGCGATCGCATCTATATTGCATTTTCTGAAAACTTTGTTAGTAGATTGCAAATGTTCTTGAATAGGGAAAGGAAGTATGACTTGTTTGCCAGTTAGTGTTGTCTTTTGAATAGAGGAATCAAATCGGCAAAAATTAGTAAAATAAACCGTTATCATTTGTTGATTAATGAAACCGTTCAGTCTGGAGATTATTCACGTTGGATCCATATATCTCAAAGAACATCACTGATTTTTCCTATAGTCTCCTTGTTATGAGTATTTATCAGTTTAAAGAACCATTCGACAAGGCTTTTCAAGTGTTAGCCATAAGTCAATCGGAAATCGAACGCCTTGATTTCATGCGACGGGATATAGTAAAGACGAGAAATAAATATATGCCAAGCATTCTCGAGGCCATTTGCACAAAAAAGAAAGAGGCAGAAACAATTATACCTTTTGACTGGAGTTACAGCTTGGTAGGGAGAACCCCTCTACACATTCTCCACAAGAAATTTATGATCTGAGGAGGGGCCTTCAGGACCCATATGTTACTCAATCTCGCTACGGGAAATTTGGATATGAACGCAAATAATTGAGTAAATACATGATACCACTGTTTTCACTTTGTATTTTCGTAGATTTGTAAAGTGCAGACATGATCTGGCAAAGGATTGAGACAAAAGGTATACATTGTATTTCGGCCAACATCTCTAATAGCCCGCGAGCAACTCCTCAAGCAGCTCCACATCCCATTCCAGTCTACCTGGAATCATTAAATCACTAACTCTCAAGCCATCTAGCTCTGCAGTTTGAGTTGTTTGTACCTAAAAATTCTTATCATCTCTCAATCGAGGATCGGTCTAAACATCAATCTGTGTACCATTACCTATTCTCCATTAAATACCCTGCTTCAACAATGGTAAATACTGGAAGATACTTCTCCAAGTAAAACTTGGATTAGACCCCAAAGTGGCTTTTAGAAAATCCCCTCTGGGAAAGTATTTAGCTTTGAAGATCTTGTAAACAAGAGTAGCTGAGGCAAAACAAAGCTTCCAACCAATCTTTCCTAACATAGCAATGTTGAAGCAATGAAGGTTGCGAACCCCATCTGCCATTTGCTTTCTTCACACTGTTTATCCACACCAACCATTTATGCCACCATTTCCATCTTTTGATCCCACTTAAAAATAATTTAGCATCTTTTGAATTTCATCAGAGTATAGGGTGGCGCATGGAAGGTACTCATATATCTGTTGGGATGGATTGGTATTTGCCTTGATCGACACTCCCTGCCCGACTGCGAGATATAGATGCATTTCTCAAACCTTGGATTCTTTGCCACACACGTTCTTTAATGTGGGTGAATACCATCTTCTTCTTTTTCCAATCGCGAGGAGCCCCGAGTACACCGCGCCGGTATTGAGGGGAGTTTGATACATCAAATAACGATTGACAGGCGAGGTTGCAAGAGTTGATGTAACGTTCGAACTGAACATGATGCCAGATTTTGTGAAGTTTACCCCTTGCCCACTAGCTTCTTTGTATTGGAGGAGAAATTCTTCATCACATTACATTCACTCTCAGAAGCTCGGAAGAAAAACAGACTATCGTTTGCAAAAAGAAGATGAGAAATAGTTGGTCCTGATCATTGACCAGACTCCCGTCACGGTAGTCCTTAGATTACGCCCTTTTGATCAGCGAATAACCCTCGTTTATAAGATAAAAGATAGGGAGATGAGTGGATCACCTTGCCGCGATCCCTTGCTTGAATAATTGGCCACACCTCCTGCCATTCCACCCAGTACATTATAACGTTGTAGAAACACATAACATCATGAGGATGGAAGCCCATCTATTATCAAAACCCAATTTCAACATAATAATCCCTCACGAAACCTGATCTATTTTGTCATGGAAGCTGCGATGTCAATTTTAAAGGCCACCTCCCCCTGTTTACCTTTATTCTTCCTCTTCATATGATGGATTAGTTCGAATGCCACTAAAACGTTATCCGTGATTGACCTTCCTGAAACAAATGCAACTTGATCATGACAGATGATCCGAGGTAACAACTTCTTCAATCGGTTTTCCAAAACCTTGGCCATGATTTTATAGTTCACATTACAGAGTGCAATTGGCCTGTAATCCTTCATAGTTCTTGGATTTTGATGTTTCGGAATCAAACATATGTTCGTATTGTTTACCGACGGAGGAAAACACAAATTATTCATCCACTATAGGCTATCCTGATATACGTCGTCACCTACAAGATCCCAAAACCTTTGATAAAACGTAGGATTGAATCCGTCGGGCCTTGGCGACTAGTCAGGGTGCAAACAAGACTCTCCAATTATGTGTATTTGTTTGGTGAGCTGTCGAGTTTTGGATATAAATAGGTTATTTTAAACTAATATAGTTTGAAATCAAAATAATATCAAAACTAGTGTCTCAGCAAGTGGTAGATGCATTGCTTTAGTTATTCGTTTGCTTTTCAAACTATTTTGGTATTTTTTTTAAATTTATATTAATTTAGGATAAGACTCACTATTAGCATCGTCATCATCTTTACTCCCTTATGTTCTTACAATGCTAATAGAAAATTAATTTTGATGGGGTTAAAGTATCAAGGCAACGGGCCCAAAATATGATCCCAAAGCGTCGAGATTAAAGCGGGCCCAGTACTAATGATGGAAGCCCCTTAATGGTATCCCAATGCGGGCACGAAAACGAGAGGCTGACTCGCCTATTTAAAAGACTAATTGAGGAATCCATATTAGAGGAAAAAACCACATGGCCCCAAAACCGGGGTCGGGTGACTATCAACGAATCTGAGTGGAGATTCGGGTTGCAGAAGCCCTTCACCCCAGAAAATCGGGCGAGAGTCTCAGCTTTGTGCAGAGGCTCTACCCAGTTACAAACACACATATCTTGTCCCAAACAATCCAATATATGCAATATATACAAATATGGATAAAAACGGCCTCTTGGGCCCATAAACTAATGCTCATAAAAACACATATCACAACTATTCTCCAATTATATCCCAATAATTACATAGTTGATTTCACTTTTATACAAACATATATTAACATCACAAATTAATACATGTTATGTCCCAAGAAACCCATCAAAATCGTGAATGGCATCTTCAAATGGGTGAATATTCTCAGCTCCACATTGCTGAAATATAAGGGAGTCCGCGGCGGGTGTTTGCTCGAGTAGGAGAATCGCTCAGGTATTACTCATTACCCCAAGTCTTGGTCTGTCTTTCTAATGCTTTCAGTAATGTCTGATCTACTTGAATGTCTACATAGATCACCCCATGTCCACGAGTCCTCACCGACTCACTCACACTTGCCTAAATATGAGAAAATAATCATTCCAAAACAAAACTTTTGTTCTTGAAAAATATACTCTGAAATATTAGGTAAAATATGGGACTACCCTCAAATTGAATTGGTTGGTGAGCTTTTCCCAGAAATAGTCATGATCCTCATCCAGAAATGATCTGTTGGCCCATCTCGACGATTCTAGGAATATCAAATCGCGTGATCGCTCATGACCATAGTTTTACAAAATACCTTGTCATGCACTCACACCTAATTCTAGAATTTTGGTGCGTATGAAAATGTTATGCCGTTTTCAAAATCATTTACCTGATATGTCGATATGCATATTTTATTCATTCTGATTACCGCGTAATTGACATGTCGATACGTCTCCCAAATATATACTTGACAAAATCATGACCTGTCTCCAATATTTTATACCCACAATTATATTCCATATAATTGAGCAAATCTAATTTTATATCGATGGCCTATACACACAATTATATTATATAATTGTATAAATATTAATACTCATTAAGAATTAACCTATTGATTTCTACACCACACCAACTCAAGTCATTCATTTTCATACAAGTTCATACCAAAACACATGGACGATTTTTGCCTAATTTACATGACGGAATGATTTTCTTAGTCCAAGAGCAACTGATGGGAGGTATGCAGGCGAAGCCAGCATGTCCCAACCTCGGTTTGCCTTTTAGGCGGAATTTCTTACCATTCAGGTCTCCTACTCGCGAAATAGAATTTGTCGTAAATTCAGCATGAAGCGACCCAGCATCGGTTTACGGGCATTCCGCGGTTTGTCGAATGTCGAAAATATTTGCGTAATTCGGTCCCGTGTTTTGGGACCGTCCAATATTTCATTCCGTATTTATTACGCATGACATGATTTAAAGCAATTTGGTGAAATAAAAACACCCAAAACTGACCCACTAATTTTACGGGCAATCCACGGCCAATCAAAATACCGAAATTAAAACAGTTGATTACATGTTTTGGGGCCAGGTGCTTGACCCTCGCGGCGCCAGCCGTAGAAGCTTGTGGAAAAATGGCTTAAAAATGAGAATAAAAGCAGTAGTAGAAGCCTCTGCTCTTGGAGTTTGTCGAAACTACATAAAATCGGGGTCCACCGCGTAGCTGCTCAGCGTGGGCGTTTTCTTCTTCTTTCAGTCGACGCCCGGCAGGTGGATCCAGCCAGTAATTTTTAGAGAAAAGTTTCTCTCTCTAAAGAAATCTCTCAAAAAACATGGCTGCTGGATGTTCTGGTTTGCATTTCACGTTTTTTGGTCTCTTGTAATTGGGGAAGACGGCCAGTATCTTATTTATTTTGTCTTGTAGTGACTTAAAATCAGTCGTATCTAAGTTATGTCCACTTTTCTCGGATTTGATATTATTGTTATCTCGGCCGTCCATTTTCATCATTCTACCTCATACCACTTATGGTACATGAGTACATGCTATTTATTGCCGCTTTAAGTCGCATCGAAGAAGGGTGATTCTGACACGCGCGATCTTACTCGAAAAAGTGCCGGCTTATTTGTCTGCGTAATTGCGAAATTTTACGTCTTGCTTAGATTTGTGAAGCAATTCAATGGTGCAATCCGTTTAAATCATCAGAATCTAGAAATTAGTACGGATTTTTAGCCAATAATTACAATTTTGTAATCAAAATTACGATTTCTTGACCGAAATTGGAATTTCGGGTCTTAAACCCGATCTCCATGTCCAGGGAAAGTAAGATATTTCCTAATTATTGTCCATCAATTATCCCTTATTAATCGGTTTACGATAAGGAAAGAAAATATTCCACCCAATAAGAGGAATATCGTATCATCATACAACGAGAAGAATCTTGATACGTGTCATCGTCATTTAGGAGGTTATCATGATCATCCATTATAAATGCGGGCCACCCAATCGATTGAAAGATGCATACATGTCTGTGAAACCGTTAACAAGCGATTGATCTTCTGCCTACAGGAAAGAATGGCAGGCGTGAGTAACCAGACTGAGCCTTAATCCTTTTTGTTTCTTGTTTTTTTTGCGGGGGCCCAGCGTCCAAAGACGACGGACCGGCTGGCAGCAATTTCGATGCGCTCGGCTAGTTCCTATAGAAAGAAGCATCGTTGGTTGGAGTACGTAGGAGCGACAGATTCAGCTAAATAAAAATTGACCTCTTAGCGGCCCGTGGTATCAACTTCGGAACCTGGCGAGAGTCACGCCAATCCTCGAGGATGCAGACAGACCAGCGTCGTGGACGGTAGGCCTCACCAGTACGTTAGAAGCGTGCGGTCAACGGACGAGGTGGAGGCGCTGCGTCACCCGACCAACGCTATTTGAAAAAGAATTGGAGCAACTCACCAGGCAAATACAACGCCCCCAGGAGACACGACAGGCCCGAAAAGGCCAAAACCCTGTTACCCGAGAAGAGCAACACCTTGACCCTCGTCGAGAAACGGATAGAGAAGGAGAAACTAGCCACACTAGGGAGCATGATCCTTACCAACCCCTCGGAGAGGACATTGTCACCAGTCCGGTCAGGCCAGTTGGCGGATCCGAACCGAGAATAGGGGCGCGGACTATCATACTATATACTATACTTCTTGGGACTCTTATTGACTGTTCTTTCGAGAGATGTACATTTTTGTAGTATACAAACAATTTAATAATAACAAAAATCATTTACATATGCAAAAGAACTACCCTTGAATTGGTGTCATAAAATCTATACACACATATAGAGTCCCATTTATCTATACAAATACTTATACATATACAATTTCTGTACAAAATGTCGAGAGATTGAGCGTGGCTGGTGAGCACCTATCTACGAGTCGGCTGCTTCTTGATGTGGAATGTCTGATTCTCTATCCTTGTCTTATCTTGCATTTTTCTGGCGGATTGAGCACCGTCTTAGCTTTCTGACTTTAGTGGGGAACATAGCGTAGACTGACCACCCGATGGCGGCGAATCCTGACTTATACATATGCATATCATCTATCTATACAGAATTTCTATAACTGATTACTTATCTATCACATATACTTTGCCTATTGCATGTCGATCTCTTTAAATTACATATTCTATGTCTTTGGTATATTTCTCATCTATACTTTTACTATATTCCTGTTTCTATGCTTTACATATCCTATACTTATCATGTTCATTTCCTTTCATGTTCATTTCCTTTCATGTTTGTATACTGTGCTTGTCTCATATACATTCTTATACTTTTCACGTTCAGTACTTTGGTATGCTTTCATATGATACTTTTCATGTACTATATTTTCCTGTGTTTTCCATATACTATATTTTTCATATACCTTTCTCTTTTATCTACTTTATGTACTTTATTTGTTCATATCCTTTTCGTATTCTATACGTTGTACTTTCTATATACTGTTCATTTTATATACTGTTTTCCTGTTATACTTTTCATATGATATTCATATACTGTGCTTTTCATATTCATCTTGTACTGTACTTCTTGTTCTTGTAACTGTCTATACTTTCATCGCATAACAGTGCTATGCTTCTCATATCATGTCATATATTCTATACATGTCATTTCCTTTTATGTTTCATGTCTGCAAATACCTTAGAAGCGGATACGGGAAACTATGTGTACCCGAAGGTACTATCCTTGTACAAAGCGTGATCTACGTAATTAATACAGAAGGTATCGTCAACTGTCTGAGACGGTGACCTATACCATGCTATCGATTGCAGAAGGTCTTATCCTTTGTGCGACGGTGATCTGCATGTGTGGTGACCCTTGCGGGGCCACTGATCCCAAGCAGGATCTATGTCATCGACCAAGCAGGGCCTCGATATTTGTCTATGAATATCTTTGCAGCATTGTATTCCCTATAGGCATGCCTATCTATCCCTCTACCGAGGTTCATGAACTGATCGACTTTATTATTTTAAATACATATCTCATAAGCATGAATAACTATTGTTATCATAATTGCTTATACATATATACTATCATACTTTACTCCATATTAGTTCTCATAGCTGTAGCTTCATATTACTGTTCTCATATTTCTCTATAATACATATATTCATATCTTTTTCTATCATTTAGTTTTGTCTATCATATATCATGAATGCATCTATGCACTCTTACAGCATTCATATATTCATATAGCTCTATATTATTCATATCTCTTTATATCATTTACGTATTCCTGTCATGTCTTCATCTATTCATATACTTTCCTATATTACTTACTCTGTCATGTCTTTACTATGCCTATCATTCATGTACATATACTTATTCTTATACTTTGTCATCTTTTACTTATCTCTATCGTTCTTAGCATTTACGCATTTCTATCATGTGTTCCTAGCATGTTCCATCTTGTTCATTTCGGTATAACTATCGTATATTCATATCATTTACTCTATATTCATATGTCTTAGATCATTATTACTTTAGACTATCATATCTTATGACATGTTCTATCATATCTCATCATATCTTATGACATATCTTATCATATAATCCTATATTCATATCATATTCATGTTTCATGACTATTACATGTAGCACTTCATATTACTATATAGTATGATGTGTGTGAAATCATACCTCATTCATATATTCTGCCATTCCTCTATGAATCCTAGTTTACTTAGGAATTTAAGATCAATCCCGCTGCAGATCTTCAAACTAAAGTTATGGCATTTTCATGCCAACTAAGTAATTTAGTTTTTCTAAGACAGTTTGTATTACTCATTTTCGGGTCTTGACTTCATATTTGACACTATGTCCTTATACTCATTTAAAAGTAAGGTGCTAAAGTTCTTATTCCAAGCTGGAATCACTCAATTCGAACACCGGAACTCAAGCTCGTGAACTAGCCCGGACTTCTCTGTGTTCCAATCTTGAAACCGAGAGTTTGGTTTGCATAGTCCCACTTCAGTATATTTTGGGCCACTTAGGATCAGAATTTGGCGATGCCTTCTCTTTAAAGTTTTGTTCTCCTTGAAGTCTATTTTAATTGGCCACTTGAATCACCCAAATCGGGATAAATGAGTAAGTTATGGCCAAAATCTGGCTTGGTCGGAGCCAGGAAAGCAGGGAACAAGTTGTACCGGTACAAGCTCAAGTTGTCTGCAGGTACCGACTTAGCCAAAATGACGAACCGAAATTGTACGGTACAAGCTCAAGTTGTACTGTACTAATCCCCAAAATGCCAGGAATGATTATTTTCTCCCTTTTTCATGCATTTTCATCATAGATCACTCCTAATACATCCTTCGTCAAAAAACTAACATGGAATCCCTCTCAGAACTCCCTGAAACACTTTTAATTTGTAAAAGAATCTAGGATTCATGCAAAATTCACCCAATTCTGCAAATCCTTGGAATTTTGAAGGATTACATATCTACTCATATCAACTAGGGCTTTCAGCAGAATTTATAAATCTAGAGTTAGAATGTTTGCCTAGCAAAACCACAGAAGGAACCTTAAATTAATGTCCACATGAAACCACAACTTGTCAAATCTCTGAGAAATTCTTGTATCAAAATCATGCTAGAATCCATAATTTCCATACAAACAAAACATGTATCCATACCTTTGCTTGCTCCTCCTCCTTCCTCCTCTTCTTTTTTCTCTTCTTCTTCTTCTTCTTCTTCTCTCTTTCTCTCTTCTCTCTTTCTCTCTTCTCCCCCTCTCTATACGGTTCTCTCTCTCTTTTTGGAGACCAAATTTGGTCTTATCCAAATGGGTTTAGTTAAGGCCATGTTTGGCCTTCAAATAAAATCCATTTTTCAACACTTTTCTCATTTTTGCTTTTAAGTTTTCTTTAATTGCCTTTTGGTCCCCCAATTTTCTTTTATCTCTATTCTATCTTTTCTATGTTGCATTTAATCCCATCTCTTCATCTTATAACACTTGGGGTCCTCAAGTGGTAAAAATTATATTTACCCTTGGCTCAATTAATTAGGGTCTCAAATTTTATTCAGAAAATTTTTCCATTTAGCTTTTAATATACCTAAACAAGTCAGAAAGCGCTGAGGTATATTCAGTGTTCTGACAGCAATGATGAGAGCGAGGCGGGAACAACGAGGCGATGGGCCACGTCAGCTATCGTGAGGAGATAGATGAGCGGTCGTAGGAGCAAAGGTTCAGGGACATCCATCAAGAAATTAGCCACATGAAGGAAGCAGTAAAGGGCCGAGCTCCAGTCTCCATGGAGCGCCGTAGTGCAATAATAGAATCCCGTTCCACGATTTGGGGTGTTGCACTTCCCTCTTGCGTGAGGATTCGAATGTCGTAGATCGAGACGTTTGACGGAACAAAAGACCCCATAGACCACCTCGATGCATAAAAAATCGGAAGGAGCGCACGGATATCGGAGCCGGTACAATGCGGGCCTTCGGCTATCACACTAAGGGCCCGTATCACGCCCAGTTCAGGGTCCTGGGTTAGCGAATAGAGACCTTCGGTTTCGAGTGTGAGGGAATACATATCTTGGGACTCTTTACATTTTTTTTTTTTTGAGTTGAACTGCCTATGGAGTATACAAACAATTTTTGTAATAACCAAAATCATTTACATCTGAGGAACTACCACCGAAGTGGTATCCATTAAAATCTATACACATATGTTAAGTCTCATTTACTTATACAAATACATATACATGTACATATCTAATACAAACATTAGAATCGCGAGCAGTCTTGGTGGCTTCTATCTACGAGATGGCCGTCTTCTTTGGTGTGGAATGTCCTATCCTCTTTATCTCCTCTTCGGTACCTACGGATTGAACACGAATCCTAAGCTTTTCGCTTAGTGGGAACGAATGACGATAACGACAAATATGATACTCATTGTACAATCTTTTTTTACATTTACTTTTCCTTATGCATATACTTGAAACTATTCTTATCACGACTTCTAACTCATATCATATTATACATGTAGATTTTATCCTTTCAATTCCATATCATTATCTTGTTCATTATTACTTCCACATGTGTCATGTCTTTTACTAGTTTCAATTCATATCTTCTACATGTATGACATGTCAGATCATATTCAAAACAAACTTATACATATACAATGCTGAAATCGGAACATATCAGGAATCATATTCCATACATCGAAATTCGGTCGAGACGTCTGCGTGCATATTAGACTCGTATCATTATCACGGTAGAGCCATTAATCAAATCCCTTTAACAATTACATTTCATGATCGGGGACACCCGTTTAATTCTTTTGTTATCGTTTTATTAAATTTTCGTTTTTCAAAGTGTTCTGAGCGAATCTGAGCTCGACCGGTTGGCGGATCAGTGGGCAGGTTCTCAGACATTTTCAATCAAAACATCTTTGTTTAGTTTTATTAAATTTTTGTTTTCAAAAGTGTCGACGAATCCAGGCACCCGGCAGGTTGGTCGGATCAAGCAGACCGGTTTACTCAGGCATTTTGATTATGTTTCGAAAACATTTTGTTTGTGTTATTAGCATTTTAGACTTTTTAATTCTGCGAAAGCACTTTCATTTACGGGCAATCCCATAAATATTTACAAATTCCAAAAGACCCGTAGCATTCATTTAACAAAATGCATTTTACAAAATAATGCATTTTACTATATACGTGTAATGTAAAGATAGCAAGCAAACCACAGTTTTTAATGTCATTTTTCACTTTTCGGTTTGTGATTTTACATATAGCTATAGAAGTCGGCATTCGGAATGACAGGTCGGTTGTAGTGAATCTGTCTTGTTTGTCATTGAAATGCTTGTGTGGTTTCACATTTAATATCATACGCTCACATATGGCTATAGAAGTCGGCATTCACGATGATAGATTCACTTGGGGAATCTGTTACGTTTAATCGATTCGATGCTTGATAACTGATTTTGCATTCAATTATTGCCATCACATATGGCTATAGAAGTGCGACATTCCGCGACATATTCACTTGGGAATCTATCACATTTGTCATTATTAGCAATGTGATTTCGCATTCAATTATTACCATCTCACATATGGCTATGAAATTCGACATTCACTGACCCAGTTCACTGGGAATCACGTCTTGTTTTGTCGTCGATAGCAATGTGATTTCGCATTCAATTATTACCATCTCACATATGGCTATAGAAGTCGACATTCACGACAGATTCACTTGGGGAATCCTGTCCTATTTGTCATTCGGTAGCAATGTGATCTCACATTTATCAATTACGGTTACCTTCATGATGAATTCAGTTGGTGAATCCCGTCATGTTAGTCATTCAATAAAAATGTGATTTCACATTCAATATTTACGATTACCTTCTTGAATTCGATTGGTGAATCCGTCATGTTGGTCATTCATAATACATTTCAAATCAATTTACTTTATGCGGTAATTTCACTTACTTTGGTTCAAATACTACTTTGCATTACCTATATTTGACAAACATTTGAATACTTGATAGTTCAAATCAATATATACTTATATATATTTCACAAATAGCATTCATAACCGATCATAATCATATTCTGTCTTCATATCATTTATGTAAGACAAACATTTCGAATAACAATAATTCAAATCGATACATGCATATACATATGTATATTTCACAAATAAAACTCATAATCGATTATAAACACATTCTGTCTTCCTTATCATTTGTGCAACACTACGGTTATATAATAATCATATATAACTTAACCATTATGTGTTCATGACATATTCACCCTTCATATTAGTATTCATGTTTGATTAGTTTTCCTTTTCCATATCACATTCATGTTTCATGAACACATTTATATATGTTGCATTTTCTATATTTTCCTTGTTTCATGCTGTACACATGGCACTTCATATACTTGTAAGAGTATGATGTCTATGAGGAAATCACGCCTCGTTCATGTATTCTTGTATACATGAATCTACTTTACTTAGAAATTTGGAATCATTCAATCGGATCATCAAACTAAAGTTATGGCATTTCATGCCAAACTAGTCAATTCTGGAATGTGCAGCTTGTGACGATTTGTAATACTCATTTTTCCGGTGTCTTAACTCCATAATTTGACACTGGTTCTTTGTACTACTTTAAAGCTAAGGTGCTAAGGGTTCTTCTCCAATTGGAATCACCCAAATTGGAGCACCGAAACTCGAGTTATGTCCTAAACAACCCGGACTACTCTATGTTAAAAAACAGAACCATAAATTGGCTTGAACATGGCCCCACTTTGAGTGGATTTTTGGGCCACATAGAATCAGAATTTGAAAATGCCTATTTCTGGATATTTTGTTCTCCTTGAAGTCTATTTTAATTAGCCACTTGAATCACTCAAATCAGATAAGAAATGAGCAAGTTATGGCTAAAATCACGAACCTTCCAGTCAAAATAGGCGAGTGTACCGCACTTGTTCCTTTTGTCTCCGTCTACGAGTTCGGTTGGAGAAATTTGTCTGCAGTGCGGAGTTCAAGGTGTGCCGTCTGAATCCTTAGAAAAATACCGAAGTGTGTGTTTTTCTCCCATTTTTTTCCATATGTTGATACCGAATCAGCCCTATTACTCCATAAACACGTCAAGACCACTCCAAATTTAATCTTGTAATCTCTTTTCTACTCAAATTATCTTTCAATACACCTCTTATGAACTCTATTGAACTCAAACATGATTTCTATTCATCTCTTATACAAGGCCTAGGTTTTACTCAACCCATCTTCAAGAAATCTAGGGTTCTTATCAAAAAACAGAGCAAAGAACAAACATGTTCATGCTTTACATACTATAGAACCCCAAAACACATGTAATGGGGACCTACAGATCTTCTCATAACAAAACCCTAGAAAAACAAAGGGATTTATGATGATTTCCATACAAGAACTCATTTTAGGGTTAGGTTTCTCACAACCCACAACCCACAACCCACAAACATGTATCCATGCAAATCTATACAAAGTTCCATACTCAAGGTTAGTTTCCATACCTTTTTTTTATCTGGCTTCACCTGCTTCTTACTCTTCTTAACCTCTTACTCTTCTCTTGTACTCTCTTTTCCTCATAAAGCTCTCTTACGGTTTTTGGTTCTCAAAAATGAGACCAATTTAGTCTTAAATCCCATTTTAAGATTAAGGCCATGTTTGGCCTTTGCATTTTAAACATTTTTCTCATTTTTGCAATTAAAGCCCTTCCATTCTTTATTATTTAGTATTCCATCGTTTCTCTAATTGCCTGAATCCTATAACTTCTTCATTTACATTTCATTTTTCTCATTCCATATTGGCATATAAACTTATGGTTTTATGCCTCATATCCTCAAGTAGTAAATGACTAATTTACCTTGGCTTTAAGGATTAATTCCTGTCTATCGTTTTATTTCCGAAAAATTTATTTAAAGCCTTATAATATACCCCAAACAAGTCCGAAACTCGGCTAGGTATATTTTGGGGTATTACACCCCAAAGACTGCCCGGTTTAATACTCCGCCGCCTTCCATCTCTTCGCTCATGTGAGCTTTATAGCATTCGCCTCTCACTCTTTATCTGAGCAAGGACGTACTGTGAAGTCGAAGCTGTACCACCTTTCCCGACCATAAACAGCTCTTAGGAAAGCCTGAGGTCATATGTTCAAAGGTTTAACGCGGAGTCGCTGAAGGTAGATATTCTCGACGAGAAGTTCGCCATTACGGCTTTCATTACAGGGCTGGGGGTGCAGTCGAAAGACCTAATGTTCTTTATCTCAAAGAACCCTCAGGCAAACATGGACGAGGACTTCGCCAAAGCAGAGAAGTATATCAACGATGAAGAAGCCCTCCTGTCCAAGCAAAGAAGCTCTTCTACTCAAAAGGAAAAGAGTTAAAGGACAAAAAAAGAAAACGGTCCTTAAGAGATAAGGCATGTGATGATCCCTAAGGAGGAGCAGAGAAAATGTAGAGCCGGTCCCCCGATAAGACAAGGGAACGCCGTGGATCGTAGGGGACCACCCCATCCCGAGTCGGCAGCACGGTATTCACCCTAATACACCCCTCCGACAAATTTCGCGTCGTGAGGGTCCTACGCGAAGTACAACATGAAAGGTTTTTGAGGTGACCATCCCAGATGAAGTTAGATCCCGCTAAAAGAGACGATACCAAATATTGTGAGTTCCACAGGGATCATGGACATCGAACATATGTCTGCATCCAGCTAAGAAAGGAGATTGAATACCTGATCCGACGTGGGCATCTTAGCCGTTATGTGGCCTTAGAAGGGTAGGAACGAGTCTAGCCACCACCACCTCGTCAGCCAACCCCAGTTCAGCATCAGCTGCCTTTAGGAGAAATCCATGTAATCTCCGGAGGGTTTGCAGGAGGTGGAGAGTCTAGCTCAGCTAGGAAGGCCCACTTGCGCAACATTAGATCGGGGGAAACCTTAGAAGTACAAATAGTATCCAAACTTCATCGGCTGGATACTTTAATAACCTTTTCAGATTTCGACATGGAAGGCTGCCAACATCCCCATGACGACCCACTTGTGATAAAAGCCATAGTAGCCAATAAAACGATCCACAAGGTCCTTATCGACAATGGAAGCTCGACCGACATCATCTTCGCATCAGCTTTCGACAAAATGGGCATTGGAAGGGAGAAGCTAGAGACAGTCAACGCCTGCCTATGTGGGTTCTTAGGAGAAAGAGTACCGCCTCGGGGTCTGTGATACAATTAGTGCTCACTTGGGAGACCCCCATGCCGTGCTACAACAACAAAGTGAGATTTCCTTATAGTAGAAGCCCCATCACCCTACAACATGCTTACTAGCGCCCTCTCAATGCCATAAGGGCCATTCCCTCCGCTTATCACATGGTCATCAAATTTCCAACTACAAATGGAGTAGGAATGGTCCGAGGAAACCAGCGTATAGCAAGGGAATGTTATTCAGCATCAATGAAGCAAAAAACGGTCGACAACATCTACATGGACGAGTTCGACATGCGAGACAAGGTAACCAATTCGACCGCGCCTAAGAATTGCAGCCTATACTACCAAGCACTGTACCTTAACACCTCGTCTACATAGGGTCTAAACTAGCGGAAGGCATTAGAAGCCCTCTCATCCGTTTTCTAGAGTAGAACATGGAGGTATTCGCCTGGAAACAGGAAGACATAGCGGAGTCGACCGATGTGTTGATTACCCACAAGCCGAATGTCAACCCTCCTTAAGCCTACAAAAGAGAAGCGAGTTACCTAGAAAGACAGAAGGCGATTAATGAAGAGGTCGGTAAGCTCCTCCAAGCAAAGGCAATCAGAGAAGTAGAGTACCCTAAATGGTTGGCTAACGATGTTCTCGTCAAAAAAGCAAACGGCAAGTGGTGGCTTTGCATTGATTTCATAGACATCAACAGGGCCTGCTCAAAGGATAGCTTCCCCCTACCTCGGATTGATCTCATAGTAGACACCACGGCCGATCATGAACTCCTCAGCTTCATGGACACCTTCTCTGGCTACAACTAGATCAGTATGGACCCCAATGACCAAGAGAAGACCTCATTTGTCACCGGGGTCGTGGAACCTATCAAGTATCGAGCAATGCCCTTCGAATCGGTTAGGCCGCAGGGAGCCACCTACCAAAGGTTGTCGGTGGAACAAGATGTTCCGTAAAAAACTTGGAACATCTATGGAGTGTATATATAGATCGATATGTCAGGTAAATTGGTAAAGCCTAGTCTACATAACCCATGTAGCCGAGGCGTTCCAGGTCCTGAAAAGCTACAATATGAAGTTAAACCCAGCCAAATGTGCTTTCGGAGTCTCCACCGGGAAGTTCTTAGGTTTTATAGTCAATAGCCGAGGAATAGAGGCAAACCTAAATAAGATAAAAGCCGTGCTTGATATGTCATCCGCCAAACACAAAGACATTCAACGCCGACAGAGAATAGCCGCGCTAAGTCGCCCGCATCTGCAGGCCGACAAATGTCCCTTCTCGTGTTCGAAAAAGGCCTTCCAATGGGATGCACATTGTCAGGAGGCGTTCACGACACTCAAACCCACCCAGCTCCTCCCCATTCTAGTGCTTCTCCCTCTCAAGGGAAACTCTTCACCCTACCCGGCCGCTTCGCACTTTGCCACTGCGCCGCCCCGGTAAGAGAACGAGATAGTGGTGCAACAACCAGCCTACTATTGCGTACCAGCCTCGAGGGAGCGCCGGAGGAGAGGTACCTTAAAGATGGAAAAGCTAATCCTGAAGGCTGGTAACTACATCCAAAACTCCGACCTTACTCAAGCTCATACCGTCAAGTCCCAACCGAACATCCGATGAAGCAACATCGCATAAACTAATGTAATATCCCGAAATATACCCTACAGCTTTCTGACTTATTTATGTGATATTAAAAGTTAAATGCACTTTCTAAATAAAACTAGATACCCTATCTTGAATATTAGAGACAAGGGTAAAGTGGTCTTTACCACTCAGACATAAATGGCATAAATCATAAGTTCTATGCCAAAATGACATAAATCAATAAGTTATATGCCATTATGGAATTTGAGAAAGATGAAATAGAAACTGAATGAATGGAAGGGCTATGCAAAATGAGAAAAGATATTAAAATGACTCACAAACATGGCCTTAACAAACATGGGATAAGACCAAAATTGGTCTCATTTTGAAGAGAGAGAACCGTAGAGAGGGAGAGAAGAGAAGGAGAGAAGAAGAAGAAGAGGAAGAGGAAGAGAAGAAGAAGAGGAGAAGAAGAGAAGCCAAAATCAAAAAGGTATGGAACTATGACCTTTAATATGGATCTATGGAATTTTAAGGCTTTGTATGGTTAATAGCTTGTCTCCAAAGCTAGGGTTTTGATAGAATTGCATTCTAACCTTGGATTTCTTGAAAATAGGGTTGGTAAAACCCCATATGATACAAGATAGTTATAGAATCCTCTTTAAATTGGATTCATGGTTAATTGAGAGTAATTAAGTTAGAGTTTAGAATAAACCCTAACTAATCATCATATTTGGGTTGTGTATGGGTCTTAACCCATATTAGAATGGTTTTGGGAGAAATTCATGGAAAAGTTTGGAAGAGAGATAAGTGATGAAATATAATTTGAGTAGAAAAGAGATTTCAAGATGAATACGAAATGGTTTTGAAGTGTATAGAGAGTATAGATTGATTGGGTAGCAAAATATGGAAAATGGGTGAAAACACACATTCGAGGCATTGCCGTGACATGTACCGTCACCTTGAACATGTACCGGTACATGTTAGGTTCTGGTCATTTGGCCACATAAAAACTGCACAGCCTGTGGGTGTATCGGCACATGTGGATGCTCGTTTCCTATTTCGGACTGGGCTGTATTTAGCCAACTTTCATTTCTTATCCGATTTGAGTGATTCAAGTGGCTAATTAAAATAGACTTCAAGGAGAACCAAACATCCAGAAATAAGCATCGTCAAATTATGATTCTAGGTGGCCCAAAAATTCACTCGGAGTGGGGCCATGTACAAGCCAAATTCTGGTTTCAGTTTTGAACATAGAGTAGTCCCGGGTGTCTAGGACGAACCCTGAGTTTCAGTCTCGACGGTGATTCAGCTGAGAAGAACCCTTAGCACCTTAGCTTTAAAGAAGTACAAAGAACAAGTGTCAAATATAAGGTTAGAACCCCGAAAAAATGAGTAATACAAACTGTCCTTAGTGTAATATGGATAAAATGACTAGTTGGCATGAAAATGTCATAACTTGAGTTCGATAACTAATCGAATGATTCCAATTTCTAAATAAAGTAGATTCATAGAGTAGAATAAGAATACATGCGCTTTATTTAATGCATAAAGATGGGAAAGATGTGGATATGTCATAAGATATGATAGGTATAAGTCATAAGATATGATAGTCCAAAGTACACGAATGATAGGCACATATGCATATAAGATTAAATGATATGACTATATGATAGACATATCAAAATGAATAAGAGGGAATATGCTAGGAACACATGATAGAAATGCGTAAATGCTAAGAACGATAGAGATAAGTAAAAGATGACAAAGTACAGGAATGAGTACAAGTACACAAATGATAGGTACATATATGAATATAAGCGTGTATGATAGGAATATATAAATAAGTAAAAGCATACATGATAGAAATATAGGAAGTCCTGTGAATAGCTAACCATGATAGAAACGTATAAAAGGGATATGAATAGATAATGATATATATACGAATATATGAACAAAAGAGTGCATAGATGACCATGATATATGATAGACAAAACTAAATGATAGAAAAAGATATGAATCTATGTATTATAGAGATATATGAGAACCATAATATGAAACTACAGATATGAGAACGAATACAGAGTAAAGTAATAATAGTATATATGACATAAGCAATTATGATAACAATAGTTATTCATGCTTATGAGATATGTACAGAAAACGGAATAAAGCTGATTGTCCTGCTTTGTGAACCCGGGCAGAGGATGATAGGCATGCCCATAGGAAGATACAATGCCGCAGCATATACATAGACAAGATATCGAGGCCCCGCTTAGTCGATGACATAGATCCCGTTGATCAAAAAGGTCCCGAAAGGGTCACCATTAATAGACAATCACTCGCCAGACAAAGGATAGTAATTCTGCAATGTGATAAACAGAGATCACTGCCTCGTACAATGATAGTACCTTCGGGTACACCTAATTATTTCCCGAATCCGCTTCTAAGGTAATTGCAGACATGAATATAAAAAGAAAAGGAAAAGTATACACAAAGTATATGATAGATAGAATATGAACGTACAATTGTATATGACAGTATAAGATGAAATGAAATTACATGACAAAATATGCAAGTACATGAAATCACATTGCTACTGAATGACAAACATGACGAGATTCCTTCGACCGTTCGTGGAATGTCAATTTATAGTCAAAGTGAATCATAAATGTTAAATGCGAAATCACATTACTATTGAATGACAAACAGGACGAGGTTCCCTCTCGAATCTGTCGTGAATGTCAATTCTATAGTCAGAGTGAAAACGCAAATGCAAAGTATATGACAATACAAGATCGTATAAGAAAATATATGATAAAACATTATATAAGAAATGATATATGTAATAGTACATAGAATGTAATAAATCATAGAACCGAAAGATGAAAAAGACATAAACTAGAGACATGATATAAATCTCGACAAAGAATAGGAACATTGCAAAGACATATGACAAACGTGAAAGATGAACACATAACAAGTATAGGAATAGGTAAAGTATAGAAATAGGAATACAAAAAAAGTATAGATAAAGGATATGCCAAAGACATAGAACAGGTCACGGGAAAAGATGGACATGCAATAGGAATATAAGATGATAAGGAATTAAAGTTATAGAAAGACATAGAACAGGTCACGGGAAAAGATGGACATGCAATAGGAATATAAGATGATAAGGAATTAAAGTTATAGAAATATATATATATATATATATATATAAAATGCATATGTATAAGCTTGTGACAGCCACATCTGTGGTTGTCCATGCTTATGTTCCCACTTAAGCTGTGAAGCTTGAAGACGGTGTTCAATCCGTAGGTATGTGGAGAAGAGGAAAGCAGAGTACTGAATTGATCCACATCAAGCAGCCGAGGTCAACACATCAATAGGGGTCCATTGGAAGATACTCTTTTTGTATAATGTATCGCCTTTTGTTTTTTTTGCAAACAATGTAAATGCTGAACACTCAGTAAATATGGGACTTGTATATGTCATTTCAGATCCTTTTGCGATGCACATGACAAAGTTTAATAGTCACAAATTAGCGGTTATAGTAATCGATAACAGAGTCTAACCGGGGCATCACAATTCTAGTGAGCATCCCGATCTCGGTTCGACTCGCTAATCTGGCCTGGATCAGAAGGGTGTGACAAGAAACCTCTGGAAGGTCAGAGAAGTGGCCATAGAGCCGAAAGTGAATTTACATCGTACAAAACCGAGGACAATCGTAAAAGTAAGAGATCTGCGTATTTCATCATGGAATTCACTCCAAAGACAATCTACTTGAGGCTACCCAACCTGCACCGACCTCCCATCCGAGATTATCTCGACTGGGTCGCTTAACGCCAAGGAGCGTGTATCGATCCCTGAATTCTCTCCAACGTTATAGATACGGAATACGCCCTCAGATTCAGCTTCTAAGCCTCCAATTACGAGGCCGAATATGAGGCTGTCATAGCTGGACTTAATCTCGCCCACTTCATGGAAGCTAATCAGCTGGAGGTGAGCAGCGACTCCCAATTGGTGGTAAAGCAGATGGAAGACTCCTACGAGGCCAGAGGTGAAAATATGATCTTATATCTAAAAAAGGTGCGATAGTTGCTTAAGAAGTTCCTAAGAGTTCAGATCAAACATGTACCAAGAGTTGAGAATTCCCGAGCTGATGCCTTGGCAAAACTGACGACAAAATTTCACAAGAAGACCCGCGCACCGACAATTGCCGAGCACCTTCCGTAACCTTCAATAAGCATCGATTAACGGAGAAGTGTCTCCCGTGATGTCCGAATCCCAGCCGGGATGGACCCCATCTGGGATTACTTGGTGGATGGTACCTTGCCAAGCGTCCCAAAGGAGGCGTCCAAACTCAGAGCAAGGTCGACAAGATTCACCGTTCATCGGGGGACCCTTTATAAACGAGGCTTCTCTACGCCCATTCTTAAGTGCGTAGGGAAGGAAGACGCCAACTACATACTCAGGGAGGTACACGAGGGCATATGTGGCAACCACATCGGAGCTCGGACCTTGGCAGGGAAAACATTGAGACAGGGGTACTATTGGCCCACAATGCTCAAAGACGCGACATAACTGGTTAGAAAATGCAAAGCTTGTTAAGAGCATGCTAGGATCTCTCATCTCCCATCTAAGTCGCGACGCTACCATAAGCCCCCGAAGGCTTTTTCAAATAATGGAGCTAGACATATTGGGACTCCCTACCCATCGGAAGGCCAATGCAAATTTATCACATGGCCGTGGACTATTTTACCAAATGACAGAACGTAGCGTACGCGAATCTCGCCCTCAAGGCTCTATAATATGCAAGTTCGATCCCGAATGGGGAAACAATTTGACAATCCTAAGTTCAGGATTTCGTGACCGAGCTCGAATCAACTACTACTCGTCCCGCCATCCTCGCTCCAAAGGGCAAGCAGAGGTCACACTATAAGGGACTCTAGAGGTAAGGATCAAAACTAAATTAGTAGGACATAAAAGGAAAATGTGGGTAGAGCACTCCCGAGGTATTATGGGCATAGCGTAATCACGCCAAGCAAGTCAACAACTCCAAGAAAACCCGTCGCCTCCGGCCTTCGCAATCGGCGTAGGATCTAGTCGAGGTCGAACTAAAATCACCAAGGATTGAACTAGCAAACATCGAACACAACGAGGAGGTCCTTTGCCTAAACCTGGATCTCTTAGAAGAAAAACGCGAGCAGGTCCTAAAGCGTATGGAGGACTATCACAGGAAGATAGCGAGATATTATGGCCGAAGGGTCAAGCCTAGGAGTTACAAGGTGACCTGGTTTAAAAAAAACTTCTGCCAGCAAGGAAGGACCCCGCACATGGGAAGTTGGGACCTAATTGGGAAGGGCCCTACATCGTATCTTACATAATCCGACCTGGCAACTATGAACTCCAAACGGAAGAAGGAAAAACCCTACCCCACTCATGGAACGCTGAACACCTCAAACGGTTCTACCAATAAGACCTCGGAACATAGCCTGTAATAAAGATCCACCGTCTTGATTTCGAATGACACTCTATGTCCATTTTTAAGTTGTTTAATGTTATAATGGGCCAAACAATAAGTTATAACGATAAAGCCAGGAGCTCGGCTTGAAGGGGTCTGGGTGGAAGAAGCGCGTGATTCACAAAGATTGTTCTTTATTTCAAATAAGCTACAGTTAAATACAAAATTTCATTACATGGAGGTTATAGCCACCTCAGGGGATTACAAAATCTTTCTTTGCATCTCAAAAATTACAGTTAGTGAAAACCTTTCTTCACACCTGCCAACACCCTGTCAAGGCAAAAACCACAAGAAAGGGAAAAAGAAAGAGAGGAAGAGAGAATGAGAAAGAGAAGGGGAGAGAGAGAGAGAGAAAGAGAAGGAGAAAGAGAAGGAGAAAGACAAAGAAAAGAAGAAAAAGAAAAGAACAAACGAAAAAAGCGGTACTTAAAAGTTTTTCTTTGAAGCACACCGCCCCCTCCGGGTATGTTCCATAGCTACGCTCCACTCATTGGGCATGTTTAGGAACAACACAACTCCCACAGCGAGGAACTAGCAAAAACACAACTCCTACAAGTGGCACCATCGACACCAAACGTTTCACCCACGACACCATATAAACCCCATGCAAGATGAGACTAAACCTGATGCCATCATACGAGGACTGACCGCCAAAATAAAGGATCTAAGGTTGGGAAGCATAGCACCACCACGCATGATCAAGTATTTATGGCAGCAGACGCTTAGGAAGTCGTGCAATCCGTCCCAATTCTCCATATATTCACATGTGGTTCAGTAACTACGAGCCAAGAGGTCAGGCTTTCAAAGCTTAATGGGCTCAGAGGGTCTTAGCGCCGGTTGCTTCAGCAGCCTGGCCACTGCGAGCCAACAAACTCAGAGGGTCTTAGCGCCCGCAGATTCAGCTCGCGGAGCTTAATGTACTGTGGAGGGCTCTAGCGCCTGTGAGTCCAAGTAGTTCCACTCGCTGAGCTTGTTGTGCCTTGTGGAGGGTCTTAGCGCCGTGAGTCCAAGATTCGCTGCAGCTTAACAACTGGGAAGAGGGCTCCAGTAATATGTTTGTAGTCAAGAGTTTGACCCATGAGCCAATGTACCGTGGAGGGTCTACACAACAGAGCCTAGGTGAACTGGTCATAAGCTGGCCACTGTGGAGGGTCTTAGCTGTCAGAGCCCGCAGAGCTCAGTTTGCGGAGCTTAACAGCTCAGGAGGGTCTTAGCGCCTAAGAGCCCAGATTCGCTTATGGAACTTAACAGAGGGTCTTAGCGCCTCAGGAGCCAGAATCAGCCATGAGCTGAACAAATTTTGGGAGGTCTTTGAGCTTCAGGAGCCTGCAGATTTAGCTTGCAGCGACAGCCAGAGGGTCTTAGCGCCTCGGTGAGCCTAGTAGCCTGTTAATTCGTGAGCTTGGCCATCAGAAAGCCAAAGAGCCACTTGAGCTGTGAAGCCCAGAGGAGCTGTAGTTCAGACAGTATGTAATCGCCATGAAGACCTCGTGGCCTGGGAACCAAGCATTTCAACCAACGAAAATAAAGAAAAGGAGCTGAAGGAAATTAAATCGATGAATCTCGTATATCAATGTAAAGAGCTAAGACTGGCAACAAAAACCCAGCTCCACGCCAGGATACGGTATAAGGTTAAAAGAGCCTACGCCTGATCGCCAGCTCTGAGATCAGCTAAAGCAGAAGATCAAAGGAGCCCTGGAAGAAGCAGGCAGTATGGCTAGCCCCTGAGGAACCTTCCGAGGATCAGCATCGGGAGCACTTTATTAGGGGCCTCTAAAACACCCTCATACCGTGATCAACTTTACAATTTCCTCGAAAGACCTCAAGGTCTCATTAGAAATTGATGTTGAACTTTAGGCCTGAAAGCTCGAAGCCCGAATGCTGAAAGTGCAAGCTACCTGGCCAATGGGTGCAGCTCCTTCGCCTTGCCCCGCTATCAGCCAGCCTCCCGACCAGCCAAAGCCTCCCCGCCGTAAGGTCCATTCGGCGCCCGAGCCTCCGGCTGCTGCCCATGAGTTGCCCGCTCCAGAGCCTCTTACCTGGCCCCATGCCACCCATCTGGCCCGTCACCTCACGGCCCGCACCTCCTCTTCCCGGGCCGTACCAAACACCTCAACGACTGCGCCCTCCAGCCCTTTCTTTATCCCCACCAGACTCGCCAGATTAAGCATGTCGATCGGGATTCAGTTTCAAAGGAGTTCCTCAAAGAGTCCTTATCCCGGGCTTGAAGACTAACCTCTGATAACAGCTGAACTCCATCTCAGAAGATCTCTTGTCACTTTGATGAGCTCTGAAGGCCTGGCCCTCCTGCCGCTCTCGCACAAGCAGCCACCGCTAAAAAAAAAAAAAACAAGGAAAATAAGACAGAACCAAACAATAAAGAAAAAGATCGACGAAAGCAATTGATCATGAGGTGTGGTTCCCAAAGCAAAAGAGCAGCCTCCGACGGTGGTATCCAGAACTTCCTATGGTCGAGTTGAGTGATGGAGGAAACAAATTTCAACAAATGAGTCAGATGAGAAAGCAGAGTCTCATCCCCTGAGCTCAAAGCTAGTCACTATTACCCACACCTCATCCCAGATTGCAGTGAACAGGCATATGCCCGATGGGGTCCCAAACTGGGGGCAGGAAGAACCCTCCAACTGAAGAAGGCCTCCCGGCAAGAGTCTCCAAACCCGACGAGCTGACGAAGGTGGAGGAAGAGGCTCCCCACCTTAGATCTTACCCCGAAAGGTGGGTACCTTAGTGGGCGAGCCTGGGCCTGCCACGCCTTCTTTCTCACAAGACCTCTAGACGGACCTGCCTCTAGGCTTCACATAAGGCCCAAAACAGGTGAGGAAGACCAGAGTGATAGGAGGCCTATGAATTCAGAGAGGAGAAGATCTGTGAGTTTAGTTTGGCAGCCTTTGACTGCATTACCAGAAATATCCCACCTTAATGAGCTCGGAATACACGCGGCTTACTCACCTGGGCTCCACTTCACTCACCCTGGGGATCAGACCACTTCCAGCACTCTAGCGATCATGGTGCGACCAAAGCAATGCCAGAAATATCTCGGTGACCTTGAAAACTAAGACAAACCAGAGCGGGCTGAGAGCTCACGAAGCCTCTTAGTTCACTAGAACTACAAGTGTGTCCTCTCGATCAAAGGGATTGTACTCCTAATGACGGCCACTGATAAAGAAATAACGTTCCTTCCAAAGACGGTGAAGATGAAAGGTCCGAATAACTGTAACTGGCGCCTTGAGTTTCTGGATATATAAAGAAAGCCTTCAGCGGCCTCCTTTACATTGAAGAAGTCTAAGAGCAGGGCAATATTAGGAACACCTAGGCCTCTGTCCCTAAAAACGACTAACAAATTTCCACCCGTAACACCCCGTAAGTCGAGGAGCCAGGCGGTGACATTGAATGTCAGTAGAACTCCTTTTATAAAAGGATGCAAAGGGAAGCGCAGGCCATTCTCGAACGCCACCTCAAAAACGCACACCATCTTAGGCACTGGACGACGAGGGTCAAAAGACGTTAAGGCACCAAACCCGATCCCCAAACTGGGCCCATATCGGGCCACAAAGATCTCATCGTATAAAGGTTTGACCCGATTGGGGCCCACGACCTCAACATTCTGTATGGCAGCCTTCAAATATTCAAAGTTGCTAGGATACTGAATTTCATTAATTTTTCCCTTGCCCTTGCCCTTATCCATATCCAAGGGGAAAGAGCTCCAGCAACCTAAGTGAATCACTACGCCAACCGTCTGACCCCCGCCATACCGCCCCGAACCAGACACTTGGCAAGATTACTCCTATGCGCAAAACAGAGGAGCGGCCAAGACCCATGGAGGTACTCAGTGGCTAAGTAAGAAAAAAGGGGAAATCAAAGAAATGAAGAATCTTTAATCGAGCACGCTCAAGCCTCGAAGACTTCAAACTAAAAGATAGAGGGGAAGAAAAGACGTACCAAGGCCAGAAACAAGACAAGGGACATCAGCCCCAAGCGAGATATCAAGGACCACTAAAAGCAGTCCTGAACAATAGTTGGACAAAATTCAAGAAAAAAAAAAAAAGGAAGCTTCAAACTTCGCGGGCAAAAAGCTTCAAGAACAAGGCTGAACAAAGTGTAAACGTCAAGGGCGTTTTTATGAAGCTAAGAGCCACAACCGAAATAACGCTAAGATCGAGTAGCCACTGTTATCACAAGACGCGAAAGGGCAACAAAGCCCGACCAAACCTTTCCGAGTAGCCATGTGGCTATCACACCTGATCCGAGAAGCGATATAGCCCTTGCCTACGCCGCTTTGGCCAAAGGTCAGCAATTAATGGTTTGAAATAATATGCACGTTGCGCCCAAATGTCGATTAAAAAGCCGGGTCCAAAGACTAGCGATGTAATCTTAATGGTATCCCCAAATGCAAAGCCCAACAAGGGCTCAACTCGCCCCTAAAAGACTAGGTGAGCTCTAAGGAATTCAGATAGAGGAAAAACACTCCACCTCCACAAATCAGAAAGTAAGATATTTCCTAATTATCGCCCATCACTATCCTTATTAATCTAAGCACGATAAAGAAAGAAATCTCCCACCCACCCGAGGAATATCGTGATCATCCTCCAATAAGGGAATATAATTATTCCGTCATCATCCAACCGTATTAAGTATCAAGATCATCCATTATCCCTATTGGTGAAAGGTACACAGATATATGCACAAAACTTCATTCGCTAGTTAAATGATATATTCTCTTCCAACCCTTAAAAGAATCGACTTAGGCATCGGAGGAAACGTGGGCGAGTCCCCGTCGATCCTTTTCGTTTCTTGTTTTTGCAGAGCCTAACAACCCAGTAGGACAAAATGGATCGCCTTGAAGAATTTCAAGACGCTCTAACCTAGCTTTCAATCGAAAAATCATTATTAAATTTAAAAATAATTATCTTAAATAGAAAAGGTCTTTGCACGATTGCCTTGTTATATTATTTAATCCATCCTGTTCTATTAGGGTTATTAATTTAAAAGAAAAAGAAATTTGCTATTATAAAAGTAAATATATTTTACCAAATACTGTCATCATGAATTTATTAATTTTTTTTCAATTCTTTCACTAACATATGAATAACGATTCCAACCATTAATTGGATTTAATGGATCAATCAGTTATGGATTTGCATGACGTTAAAACCACCATTGAAAGACCTTTTTTTGTTTGGAAACTTGTGTTTTCGATTTTGGAGAACAATTATAAAATAACAAAAATAATATAAAATATATGGTAAAACTAAATTTGTATCTAGGTCATAACTTAAAAAATTGTAGATACTTAATAGTGGTATGGCCATTATAATAAATAGTATCAAATAATATTCGGGTAAAGATTCATATCATAAACTATGACGCACCTAAGTATCGCTACAATTAAATATAATTATTTTCTACTTAAAAAACATGAATCATTTCGATTTGTATTTTTTATGCTATTTTTACAATTATTTTAAACAACGAGGAAACACAGTTTTTTGTTTTTTTTTTTGAATTAGAGAGGATAATTTTTACTTAAAAATTTTGTCCTAAGACCACAATAAAATTCAATTTTATTTTATTTTTATAATTTAGAATATTTTTTAGAGATGGAGAATTTTTTTTTTATTTTTTATATTTTGATCTTCAAATAGAATTTATTTTTAAAAGGTTAGTTATGGAAAAATACTTATTAGAATTCTGAGGTACTGCTGAACACATCAAAGACATCTATAATGCCAATAATTTGATTATGGAAAATAATTAAATATTCTTTTTTTGCAGGAAAATAAAAATAAAATTAATGGGCATAAGAAGAGGAGAGATTTGAGTCCCACAATTTTTTTTGATATTTTTGGAATTTATTTTCATTTGAATTTGAAACTTTAAATCTACCCTTCCGTACTTTACACACCTGAGCTTAAAGGTAGATTAGAAATTTAGAAACATGCAAATGAATGGATATTAAAAAAAAAATAACTGAGAACTGAAAGGAATTTGACACGTGTCATTTAATTTGGGCCCATTGCCCCTTTGGGAAATCCGACGTGGACCGGTTCGTCGGGCGAGGAACAAAATCGGACCAACTTGAACCGGTTCGAAACGGCTTCACAACTACGCCATCGCACAAACCGCCATTGAATCGATGTCTCCCAGCCGAACTCTTCGCCCGTACAGTCATGGAGTGATGAGACTGCTTCGTTCCATTTCGTTCTCTCCTTCTCTTCATTTCCAGATAAAGGCTTGATTTCGCTCTTTTGAGTATTCAGTTCTTAAGCTCTGTTTGGTTTTCTGGAAACAGTAGGGAAAAGAAGCTGTGAAGAGAGAAAGCATTGAATAACCTGTTTTGGAATATTTGAATCTTTCTATTTTTTCAAAATTTTCGTGGCAATCACTAACGTAAAGTTCCCTCCTGTACTTGGAATCGATTGTATTAACTGTCAATGCAATTGTGTGTCTCGCTTTACGATTGTGATTGACGTAACTAGACTATTTGTAGTCCTTCTCATTCTGTAGCTTTTCTTCGCTTCTGGGCTTCTTTGTCATCTTCGCCTCTTTCTAAGTTTTTTTGCTTTGCTTTATACTTTGAATTTTCTATTTGGTTGTTGGAGATATAGAGGTATGATCATGAGAGAGGATGCTTCCAATATCTTGTTTTGAAAGTTTGATCTTGCTGTTTTTGAGCCACTCTCTTCGTCCGCGCTCTCAGCAGCCAAGCAGAGTGCTTTATTTGTTTTCCAGCATTTTGAAGTTCTGAACCTTGAAATTCAAGTATTTGGTGTATATATGTGGAGTCGTTTCTATGAACTGTGGACAGTTATTGCAATTTGTGTCTGGTTTATTGCTGTAGAAATTTTTGTAATTAGGATTGTTGACTGATTTGAACTCTTGGTTTTGTTTACTTTTCCTTTTTCTTTCCTTTTTTCTTTTCTTCTTCCTATGTTACAGCTTGTCAGAAGTAAACTTTTGTTACCCTCTCTTTTGAAGTTCTTAGTGATCAAGGTGAGGGTTTATTTTCTCTCCAATTCCCTTCTATACCTGGAAATTTGGAATTGAGTCTTAGAATTGTGGATTGTGAATGCAAATTTTATCATTCTTTTTAAGTTTTGAACTGGCTTTAATTGGGATTTCTGTTGATCATCTTCACTTTGTTCTTTTTCATATTTTTTCTATTTGATTTATAAACATCATGAAAATATATTTTCATTGAGACCCTTGATTTTTAGTATATACATACATTTTTTTGATAGAGGTTTAGTAATAGATACATTAAACCACCAGAACTTTCAAATTTCCTCAGTTAGCACTCTTATAAATGTATTTCATTTGTAAATTTTATTTCATTCTATTTTTGTTTTTAAAGAATTGTTAAACTCTTTCTATCCAATTTATATGTAAAAATCTCAAATGATTTTAATGAAAAAAAAATTAAAGTGAGAGGATATTGTTTTCTAATAAATTTCAGTTAGCACCCTTTTTAAATGTAGTTCCTTATAATTAATTTAATTTTCTTTGTTTTAAAGGAATTGTTAAACTCTTATAGAATAAATATTTTTATGTAAAAAATCTCTATAAAACAGAATTTAATGAAAATACATTTTATTAGTTCCAAAAGAACTAATAAAAGAAGAAACTTTGAAAATCCTGTCAGTACGTGATTTTTTGTTCTTTTAATCTGTCATTCATTTTTGTTTTTATAAGATCATAGACATTTACTTTCTAATTTTAAAAGTTCAGTTTACAATTGACATTGGTGATTATTAGGTTCAATAAACCTGGGATCATTCATGTAATTCTGTTTCCTGTTTTATTATGTAAATTGTATTAATGAGATTAATAAGATTATTAGTTAATTTCATTCCACCTTTTTATTCTTTACTTTTTGGCTGTGAGAAACTAAAGAAACAAGTTGCTGAAATTCATTTTTAATTTCATTCTAATGTATGGCATTGTGTCTATAACAGTGGTTAAGTAATGCAACTATTTGTTCTATTTGTTGCTCTGAAATATTTGAGATAACTGTTAATTTTATAAGAGAGTTTTTAGTTTTCAGTTTATGTTACTAAACTGTGATTTTATTGTCAAATTACTAAGTTGATGTATATTATTTGAATGTGTTCAGGATTTGTCTCTTTCCATGTGCCTAGTGGATATCATTGGATTTAAATGTGGACTTGAACTATAAATCACTGACATGGAGGCGGCAACTGAAATGATGGTGCTCTTGCTACTGGATTGAGTAGCAATGAGAGTGAAGGGGTGTGAGAAAGAAGATCACAAGGCCATCTGTTGTAGCCAGCCAAGTGAGTACATGATGGTTTGCACTTACTTCATACTAGAGTGGCGGTTAGTGATATAAAGATGTCTCTAGATGCCATCATCAACTCTCATACCCACAAAGCCATTCTCCATTACAACATGTGAGAAACATGTCTTTCCTTGTATCACAATCACTTCAGATCGGATGGTGTGTGGCTTCTTCTGGAGGTGGAGGAGAGTACGTTATGGAGAACGGAAATGATATTGGTAAATCAAGTGTAGTTTCACGGTAAGGTCAGGAAGATCCACTTTTATGTGGCATTTTGCAAATAATATTTGAGTTGTAAATTTGTAATCTATTTATAACTGTGTATTTTTTTATTTAAAGCCATCTCCCAATTTCTTTTATCATCTTTATGCAATTCCTACAATTTCCATACAAATAGACATGCTATTATACCCATTGGTGAGTCTTACTGAAATTTCTTGATACAAACCTGCAAATCTTGTAGTAGTGCTTATTCTGTCCTTTTCTTCCTTAGTAAACTCACAGAGAAGCCAGGATCCATGTTCAGAAGGTGTAAATGATGCAGAGGGAGATTTTATTTTTATTTTTCCCTAAAATTAATATAAGGTTTATGTTTAGGCAAGATGTTTAATGATAGTTTGGACAACCACAGTTTCTCTAAGTTTTCATGGAGTTATAGCCCATTAGCCTACTACATCCTTGGTGTTCTCTGTTGAATAGAGATAGGCTAGGTGGGAATGGGGTGGTGGAGGTTTGATAATTGAGCCAGGAGGCATTTTCTTGTTTGCCCTTTTGCTGGCTCCTGTGTGGTACCTGGCATATGCGCATGTACTTGGATTGGACACTTCAAACGCCTTCCAGTGCGCTAACATGCAAAAAAAAATTGTTGAGTCAACTCATTTGTACTTGAGATTTAGATTTTTGCCAGAGCGGTTACTAACTGGGAAATTAGCTTTATAATATATTCCAATAATTATTTTGAAAGTGGAGAAAGGCCTGTGTGGTCTATTATTAGATTTTTCGCTCACCAGAATACCTTGTTTGTATACAGGAACTAAAGGCAGATGGGAATATCTTCAACTTAAGCTTTTATGGGATCTTGGTCACTGCAGCAGTCAACTGGTTAACACAAAATATTTGTAAAATCATTAGCTCGTGCCTCTTTGTAACTTTTACACCGTGAGATTGTCAATCAATGGATAATTTTTAGAAGATCCTAGAGTCAGATACATCAAACCAATTCCATTACATTCTAGAAACATACCAATGTTAGAACTTAGTAAATATCAAATAAATCTTGGGAGTGTGTATCAATTTAACAGGCTAATTTCTTGTAGGTTTGAGATTTCTTACCTTTAAAGAGTCTAAGGGTTTTGCTTTCATCTTATGGAGTTAGCTATGGTGTTTGTTATAAATTATTTCCTTTGGTTTAGATAATGATACTTATCTGCCATTTCCATTTGCAGTGAATTGACAGGGATTTCTACCACATCATCAGATTCTTTGGGAGTCAAAAGTGAGCTCATTATGCTTTCTTTGCCTGCAATTGCTGGGCAGGCACTTGATCCTTTGGCACAACTGATGGAGACAGCTTATATTGCAGATTAGGTCAGTTCATTATATAGTGTTTATTATCCACTGCCACTCCTGGGTTTTCTAATGGTTCTGGATAAGCTTTTTAATTTTTATTTTTAAATCCTCCTGGCATCACTTTGATACTCTATGGTTTATGTCCTTTGATAGATGTCTATATATATATATATATATATCCTGGGTTTTTATTTATTAATTTTTATGTAAATGTTTTTCTCTCTTTTATTTTTGATAAGTAGTTTAAAATGTTCTTCGTTTTGGAGATATTGGATCCATTTAGTTTTGTGGTGTGATGCTAAGAGATTGGACTAAATTCATTGTGTGAATGTTTCCTTGATGTTAACAACTTAGAACTGACTTTCTGATTATTATCATTTGATTACAAATTAAAAGGTTAAGTATTACTCCCACTTTTTCTCGTTTCACTCTCGTCTCAGGTTTGTTTGTTCTTAAATCACTTCCTTAATTTCTTTCTCTTCATTAGATTTTCAATCTCGATATTTTTCCATTACATTGCACATTACATGCCATTGAAGACTTCCTGTATGAGTGATCTTTACAATTTTACAAAGCCTTCATTAGATTTGCAGTCTTGAATCTTTTCCAGTACCTTGCACATTACATGCCATTGAGGACTTTGTGTATGAATGAGTGATTATAGTCTTACATGGTTGAATCATAGATTCAAGGATCTATTTATTTTTTCTTGCAATTTTAAGATATGAATAGTTGTGACTTTCATGTGAAATAGGCTGCAGCTGTATATGTTAATGTAGTGGTTGTGATTTTTCCTAATAAGATTTAGTGAATGTCATTTGAATGAGCTATCAGATTACTGAGATGGAAGCTTCAGGATTTGTCACTATGTTTCTTGAGAACCATGATGCCCAATAAGCACGTACCAAAAGAAGCAGTCAAAGTAAAAATGAGAGTCATGGTCTTTTTCTTTGCCGAAGTTGAACCTTGTATTTGAGATAAATTTGTAATTTGTGTTTGTAGGCCCTGTGGAGTTGGCTTCTGCTGGTGTTTCCGTGTCAATATTCAACATTATATCAAAGCTATTTAACATTCCTCTCCTGAGTGTTTCCACTTCGTTGGTGGCTGAAGACATCTCAAAGAATGCTATCAATAATTCAGTCTCAGGTGATGTAAAATTTTTCGTCCTTGATGATCTTAAGTGAATCATGTGTACGCATTTGATTCTGAGTCCAGGGCACAAGCTAATGAAGTTGGATCAAATTCTTTTCTTGTATTTCTAAATTTTGACTGATCGTGCACAGAGTCTTATCAAGAAGAAAGTACTAATGGAACCTCTTTTTGTTGGAGTAACTGAAAGAATGCAGCTAGCATCCGTGTCTACGCTTTACTTTTGGCTGCTGGTGGTATTGGCATCTTTGAGGCTTTTTTGCCTGTATTTTGGATCAGACTGTTCCTTAACTTGATGGGCATACCAATGGTAGGGTTTGTTCTGTATTTCTGTAGCACATTTACCCTGCAATTATTAGAATACTAATTTATTTATAGTGAATTTACATCCAATCTGTTCAATTTCCAAATGTTTTGCCCATTTTATTTTTCCTTTTCCCCATCTCCATTAATTGCTGGTTACAGTGAAGACATTTTCTAAGTTCATTTCTTAACAGGGTTCATCCATGCATGCTCCGGCTCGTAGATTTCTTTCACTTAGAGCCCTTGGAGCTCCTGCAGTTGTAGTTTCTTTGGCTCTTCAAGGCATTTTACGTGGTTTTAAGGATACAAAGACCCCGGTCTTATGTCTAGGCAAGTCTCTGGTCTACTTGTTGGAGATAGAGTGTTAACTGTGGAAATCCTCTGATTTAATTGGACATCTGGTTTTACCTATAGAGATTTTGAATTGTAGATAATTTCGTGTCTCACAAGATTTTTATATGTTGACTTGTTTCCAAATTCTTTAAAATTCCTATTGCCTTTGATTCGCTTCATAGTTTAATATTTGATGCAATTCATGATCTTAGTTTCTTCTTAAGAACAAAAATTAAATAAACTTACCCAGAAATCATGATGGAAGTACTAAATTAATTACTCAGTTAGCCATCATCATTATTGCTGCATTTATGAGGGGATGGTCCCTGTTGTGGGGGTTAACAATATGATCATGACTCATATGCTTTTTCACCGTCCCGATCGTGGCTCAGTGGCCTCTTCTCCATCCTAGGCATAGCCTGGCTCGCTTCTTAATCAAGAACCATGGGTCGAACTTTTTTCCCATAAGAAAGAAGGCAAGAAAACTTTAAGGTGAGGCGCCATTCTCCGCTCTTCTGGGGCATTTTGGAAGGAGAGAACTGGATAGTTTTTTGACATGTGTTTTTCTCTCATACTAGACTTAAATCCTCTTGTTAGCATGTTACCACGCCTCAAAAGGTGTATGGAGGTGGAGGAGGTTCTTAGCCAGGCTTCTTTTGTATATTCTCTAGTTTTTCTCTAGTCAGTAGTAGGTGTTTTCTAACACCTTTTTTTTTTGTATAGGCCACTCTCCTTGTATGCTTCCCGTATATACTGGTTTTTGCCTTCCTTTTTCATCATTAAACTACCCACCTTTGGCTTCACAAAAAAAAAAAAAAAAAAAAAAAAAACAATATGATCATGACTCAATAGTTTTCATGTCAATGTTATGAATCGCATGGTTATCAATTCCTATCATGATTAAATGTTGAGTGAACTACATGCATTGGTTCATACATGATTTATTTGCTACCTGTCTGAAGGGAAACTAATGTTTCCTAAGCAATAATGATTAGAATTATTCAACTGCAAAAGTGATAAGCCTCCTATTCAATTAACCTATTATAGAAGAAGGAAGCATCGCAAAAAGACGTGAACCCTAAACTTTACGGGGCACATGGCACTACCGAGGAGTCCTGCTTTTGGGTGGGTTTAAAGGAGGCTAAAATTGTGGGCTCGCAGAAAAGATTAGGGTTTGAAAGGGAAGGTCAGACTAATTTGCATCGTGAGCGGTACCCCGGGTGTGGTGGCAAAGAAGATGGAAGGAAGGCTGGATCTGTTAGAGGAGAAGATGGTTGAGGTGCAAGGTGAGTTACAACATGAATTGTTCTGTCATAAGGATCTCCAAATATCTGGGGTCCTTTGGAAAAAAATATGGGAGTATTGCTAGAGAAGATGTTGGATTGGGTTGAGCAATCGTTACAGAAAATGGGTGAAAAAGGGAATCTGAACTGGGATCGAGGTAAGGGGATATCTCAAGAGATCCAAATCCATCAACCCTTCTCTCACACCATTGATTCAAGCAATACTGCCTGGGGGTGAAGCGACTCGGCCGCTCTCGTCAAGGATCTCACGTTGAAGAGATCTGTAGGTATCCATCCGGGGCAAAGGAGACATCAAGGAGACAACCACGGAAACCATGCCGGGGTTGAAGTAAGAGGAAGAGGTATATAAACCTGAGAGTTGGGGCCGGCGGATAGAGATGCAGGTGTTTGAAGGAGGCAACCTAGAAGGGTGGGTTTTCCATGCGGAAATTTTTTTTTCAATGCATTGACTTTCTGAGATGGAGAAGGATGTGGTCAGCTTAGCTCTTCATGGCGAGGCTCGCTCGGGTTCCAGTGGGGAGGATAGACGACTTAAAGATGGTGAGTCGATGAATTAAAATCTAGACTTCTCGTTCGCTTGGCTAACACAATAGCTGCCTCTCTCTTTGCGAGAAGCTTCTAGCACTGTGCAAGAGGGATTCCGGTGGAGGGAATTCATTGCATTTTGAGGCAATGGCGCGTGATCGCAAGGAGTTTTCATTAATGGGCCGGGAGATCTCAAATTCGGTCGAGGTCCGACTGATTATGCCCCAAAGACTTGAGGAGCTTATGGAATATGCCCAACGGGCCAAAGACTGTAATTGGACCCAATGGGCCCTAGCATCCCCAACATCAAGCCCTCACATGGGGAGGTCAAGGAGTGGATTCTTGGATTTGGGCCTAGCTAAGAAAAGCCCGGAGTCACTCATCAAGAATAATGGAGGCTTTGGGTTGTGGGCTCCAGTTAGCATGGACTCTCAGCCCAACTCTGGACTTGGATGGGGCCCAAACAACCCTCCCCACAAATACCCAATTTCTTCCAACCCACTTCTAGCCTTGAATCATAATCCACAACTCCCTTCATTCCAAAACCAATTTTCGGCAGCAACGAAGACCACAATGGCAGCACCACGAGCTAGATTCTAGGGCAAAAATTGGGGGGCACCCTATAGGTGACTGACAAAGGTTGAACTCCGGTGATGTTTAGCAAGATATGTTATCGATGTGATGAAAGGTTTTTCATCAAGCACTTTTGCAAAAACAAAACAGCTTACAAGTCTTATTGTCAAGACAATGAAGATGATAGAACCTTGGAAGAGGGGGAATTAGAATTGGATCAACCATCTCCCAATGAAGAGGCAAAACTCTCTTTAAATTTTGTTGTTGGTATCTCCACTCCTAGAACCATGAAGCTTCGAGGTACCATTGCTAACCAAGAAGCTGGTCTTGATCAAGCCATGGCTTCCCATACCCTTATTTATGCACTGTAGACATACGGCCCCCTTTGCTTGAACTCACGCTAGGGTTCTCGCGGGCACGGTTATCATTTAAAGGAGTCAGCTCAGACAGGGGTCAGGGGTCCAAATACAAATATCAAAATCAGGCGCACTTCCTCCCTTTGAAGCCAAAGTGCCAATGTCATCCTTGGTATGTAGTGGTTGGAAACACTTGGAAGAATGCAGATAAATTGGAAAACTCTTATTCCAACTGGATGACACGATGGTAACCCTACAAAGTGACCCAAGCCTCTGCCACTCTCTAATATCTCTAAAAGCAATGATGAAGGCTATAAGAGGGGATGGGGAAGCAGTTTTGTTGGAATTATGCAGCCTTGTTTCATCTCAATAGCAATAAAATGTGTCTCCTATGCCAGAGTCGATTGACCTATTGCTTCAATCTTACACGGATTTTTTGAGGAGCCTAAGTCATTACCCCCAAGCCGAACTCGCAACCATGCTATTGTTCTCCAACAAGGAACAACTTTGGTAAATGTACGCCCTTATAGATACCCACACCATTAGAAATCTGAGATTGAACATCTGGTTTAAGACATGCTAAGCGTAGGAATCATACAACCTAGTGTGAGCCAATTCTCAAGTCCTGTACTGCTATTCAAGAAAAAGGACGGGGGATGGCGGTTTTGCGTAGACTACAGATCTCTAAATCGAGCTATAGTCCTTGACAAATTCCCCATTCCGGTAGTAGATGAACTATTCGATCAACTTCATGGTGCATTAATCTTTTCTAAATTAAATTTCGGTCGTTATATCAAATTCACTGCACAACAAGATACCCAAAGACACTTTAACCGATGAGGCCATTATGAATTCGGTCATGCCCTTTGGGCCTTCCAATGCACCAAATGATATTTTAGAGTTTGATGAACTGTGTTGTTCATGATTATTCGTGATAAATTTGTTTTAAAGTTTTCGATGATGTGCTTCAGGTACAAGACCCTTGGAAGAACATGTTAGTCATCTTCAGCTTGTACTAAACTGCCTCAGAAATCACAAATTATTTGCCAACAGGAAGAAATGCCAATTTGGACAGCTCCGACTAGAATACTTAGGCCATATCATATTTGGGCAGGGAGTTGAAGCATATCCCAACAAACTCACAGCTATGCAGAATTGGCCGTCCCCATCCTCTATAAAAGAACTCAGGCTTCTCGCTTTAATTTCGCCATAAATTCTCATTGTCGCGTTTGTTCGGGAATTATGGAGATATTGCCAGGCCACTCACAAATCAGTTAAAAAAGGATGCTTTCCACTGGACTATAGACATAGAAGAAGCTTTTTTGAAACTCAAACAAGCCATGACCTCTCTTCCTGTTTTGGCCCTTCCTGATTTCACCAAACCATTTATTCTGGAAACTGATGCTTCTAGCCAGGGCTTAGGAGCTGTGCTTATTCAAGATCATCGGCCCATTGCCTTCTTCTGGCCATCGACAATTCACTAGTGGCATGCCAAAATCAGTTTATGAGAGAGAATTACGATTATAGTCTTGCGGTTCAAAAATGACTTCATTATCTCGCTGGGAGTAAAGTATCAGACGCATTGACCAACAGTTTAAAGTATTTGTTAGAACAACGACTTATCAACCCAGACAAGCCAAAGGGATGACAAAATTGTCGGGTTTTTTAACTTCGATGACTCAAGATCGCCCTTGTCGAAAAACAAAGTCGCAAGAAATGCATCATTCTGTGTCCCTTCAACAGATGCTCCATCCTTTCTATTGCTGACTCTTCCTTATCCTGTGTACCTTGACTAACTTGCTAACCAGGTACAACAACACCCACAATTGCAGTCCATTATTTATGATCTGCTTGCGGACCCTGCTTCCCATCCTAGATACTCTCTTCTCCACAACCATTTATTATACAAAAATAGGTTGGTCCTTCCCCACAAATCTCCATTCATTACTTTGATTATGCGGGAGGGACATTCTAGCCTCATGGGCGGTCATTTTGGTGTCTTGAAAACACTCTAACGCATTTATGCTGGATTTTATTGGGTCGGCATGAAAGTTGACATTCAACACCTGGCTGCTCACTGTGATGTCTGTTAGAAAAATAAATACTCTAATTTAGCGCTCGCGGGTCTTCTCCAACCACTTCCCATTCCTGAAAAAATCTGGGAAGACATTTCTATGGATTTCATTGAAGGCCTCCCGCAGTCTGGGGGTATTGATTCTATCCTAGTAGTCATTGATTGACTCAGCAAGTATGGTCATTTCCTCGGCCTTTGCCATCCTTTTTCTGCACACTCTGTCGCCTCCCTTTTCATTCTGAAGTGGTCACTACATGGGTTTCCCTAAACTATAGTCTCCGGGAGCAGAGATAAAATTTTCATGAGTACTTTTTGGCAGTCACTCTTCAAGAGTCAGGGGACTACTCTCAAGATGAGCATCGCCTATCATCCCCAAATCGATGGCCAGATTAAGGTTGTTAATTATCAGATCAACGTATTCATTTGCAAATGCCTTGCTAGCTCCAAGCCCTGGCCTGGCCACTTTCACTCCAGCGCAGTACCGGGTACAACACTTTGTTTCATCTCGCCACTAATACTACTCCTTTCTGTCGCTTATGGGCTGAACCGCCCCTGCAAGAGGTCTTCCTACCTCCACCCACAACTCTGAAGTGGATAGATTACTACAGGACCGTGACTCCATGCTTCTTCCCCTGAAGGAACACCTAGTTCGTGCTCAACATCGAATGAAATCTACCACTGACCGCCATCGCTGCGACTTATCCTTTAGCATTGGGGACATGGTTTATTTAAAATTTTGCCCTTATAGGCGACTGTCTCTTGCAAGACGAGCAAATGAGAAGTTGGCACCAAGATTTTATGGCCCCTTTCCTATCCTATAACGTGTAGGACAAGTGGCTTACAAGCTCCAACTTCCGTCCTCTTACACAATTCACCCTGTCTTTCATATCTCCCAGCTTCGCCCTGCAATTGGAAATTTTCCTCCTTGTCTGGATTTACCCACCCACTTATCTACAAACTTAGAACTATTGGTTGAATCTGGAGATGTGTTGGGTTATCGAAGTGCTGGCCCCTCTATTCCTCATGATGTGGAAGTCTTGATTAAGTGGAAAGATTTGCCTGCCTAGGAGGCTACTTGGGAACCTTACACCCTCATTCAAAATCAGTCTCCCTCCCTTCACCTTGAGGACAAGGTGTCTCTTTGGGCCAGGGGTATTGATAAGCCTCCTATCTGGGCTTAACCTATTCTAGAAGAAGGAAGCATGTGCAGCACGGAACCCTGCTTTACGCACGTGGTACCGGTGGGTAGCCACCCTCGTTTGGGTGGGGTTTAAAGGGGGCTGAAATCAGGTTTGGCAGAAAATATTAGGGTTTGAAAAGGAAGGTCAGATCACAAAGGTCGGTAACACCTTAATTTTAATTGTGTAAGGATCAATCCTATCCAATCTAAAATTGGAATGGGTTTATGTGTTAGAGAAACATCACTTATGCCTTAACTATATCTGTACCAATAGCATTAGGGTTATAGAAGTGGTTGAAAGTGACATAATATTTTTCTCTCTTTTTTTCTTGTCCAATTTCTTTTGGTTTGAGTGGTGAAAATTTTATCATGATGTTATGGTGCTTGGTCTTAGGTGCAAGAACATGTCTGCTTCTGTTAATTTTTTGAGGAAAACCAAGTTGTTCTCTCTCCAATATCAAATGAACTTGGCATATCAGTCCATTAAATTCCTTGTGTCTGGTCTTGTGATTGGATAATTTATTAAACCTATATGTTAGTTAACATGTAAAAAATGAAGGAAATCTGTTTTGGTATTGAAGGAAACCATGTTAATTTGGGTATTCTAATATTTGCAACAGCTAGAAGATTAGTTTTTCTAAAGAATCTTTTAGAAGAATTTCTATTGCTATATAGTTTGTGTGGTTTCTTTTGCTTGGATTTATACCTTCTCTTCTATTTTGTTCCAGGATCTATATGACCTTGTGTCTTATGATTTTGGTCATTTGCTTTCTTGTCTCTTTTGAAACAATTAACTGTAAGTGTTGGTTACCTTTTCATTTTTGGTACTAGTCTTCCTAATGATTTATGATTGTTCCACATGCAGGTGTTGGTAATTTTGCAGCTGTCCTTTTGTTTCCCATACTCATGAATTATTTTCAATTGGGTGTTGCTGGAGCAGCCATTTCCACTGTTGTGTCTCAGTATGTTGTTTTCATAACTTTCTTCCTTTTCTCTTGCTTGATTTGTTTAACGATAGTCATGCTAGATCTGGTACGTTGTTGCTTTATGTTTCAGATACATTGTTACCTTTTTAATGATTTGGTACCTCAATAAAAAAGTGGTATTGTTGCCTCCAAAGATGGGAACACTGCAATTTGGTTACTACATCAAATCTGGTGAGTATTCTCCTGTTATTCTGTTTTGTTTCGATTTATCTAATTTCTGCATGTGGCTGTATTCCCTTTACAGAAAATATACAAGTAGGGTTTCTTAACTAGCATTTATTTATTTTTACTGATTTCTATGATATATTATTTGATTGGTTGTATCCATTGTGCCCCTTGTGCCACTTTTATCAAATTGTCCATGGAGTACCTCTATTACTATAGTTTTTTGGTTCTGAGCCCCGTTGTTTCCTAGATTTTGCTTTTTCTCCCCTCCATATTTTTCCCTTTACTTATGTTTTGCACTTCATATTCAGATTTTAAAACTTGGAAGCAAGTGAACAACCAAACTTTTCTAAAGCCAAGCTTGCAGACAAACATGTCAACAAAGGAATATACGTCCAAACAGTCGTTTTTGTCAGATTGAAACATTTTAAGGCAAGAACACATAGATCAAGTCAATCACACACAAAGGTTTTTTACTGATGAAAAAAAAAAAAAGTCAATCACACACAAAGGTATATGAGGTTTTAATGTGGTTCGACTGATCATGCTTGCATCTACGGATGAGATAAATCATTCCACTATCTTATAGAGAATATTATTGAGGATAGAAATGAAGCACAACTATGTGAAATATTTAATGTTTGCCTATTTCTTGTATCTACAACTTGAACTAGGAGCACCATCACTTCTGTGAATGTCCCCTAGTCTACCTCACATCTCTATTAACTCAATATTGTCTTAACATCTCCATCTCCATGTCATAACCTTTTCCCTCATGGCTTAGAATATTTACTTATAAAGATGTTCTTAACAAATAACTTTCCTTTCCATAGATTTTTCAGCTAGACTCATGTATAGAAAGCTGGTACATTGTCCCCCCATCGCTTTTCCTTCCCGCTCCATCTGGAATCCTATTGTTCCCCCCAAGATAGGTTTTTGACGGAAGCTGCCCTTGTGGTAAGGTGCTCACTGACCAAATTTTAAGTGAAGAGGGATAACTCTCAGAAATAAAGGTTCACAAGAGGAAGAGGAATCACAGACCATTTACTCATCCCATTGCCCAAGAGCTAAGATGCTATGGAGCTTTTTCTAGCCATTACTGCCTGTCATTCCACTCGAACGGTCCGCCAAACCCTCTGTGAAGAGAGAAAAGGGAAAATCCCTAATTTTATTATATTCACGAAAAAACTGACTACTACATTACATAGTGGACTTATATATATATATATATATATACATGCTCATGGGACCCACAATACAGTAAGAAAATAAAAGGAAAAGACTGCATAATATTCTAACACTTCCCCTCAAGTCAAGCATATATGTCATATGCATCAGCCTTGTTACAATGTATTTAATTCTGTGACCTTCGGTAGATTTAAGAAAGACAAGCTCCGCTACTGATCATTTGAATTGACAAAACTAATAGTCACACATCCTGATGCGATCTTCTCTCTAATGAAGTGATAGTCAACTCAATGTGTCATCCTTTCCACGGAAGATCGGATTGGAAGCAATATGCAAAATGTACCAAGTTATCATAGACGAACTTCATCCGTTCATCCTTTCCAACCTCAACTCCCCGAGAAGGTGTCTCGTACCATAAGGAGTTCACATGTCGCAGAGCCATACCGATACCCCATCACAGCTATATCCGGCCAATTACATGTCGCTTATTACTCTTCCAGGATATTAGGTTACCACCAATGAAAACACAAGTATTCTCGGGCGGGAACATTTATCCGTAGCGCGAGCCAAATTTCAATCAGACCGCGGTAACCAACAACCGTATGACCTCTTATTCTCGTACAACACCTGCCTCGGTGTACTTTTTGATATATCAAGAATGCGATTACAACATTCCAATGGCTAATACATGGTGACTATAGGAACTGACTAACAACATTCACAGAAAAAGAACAACCTGGGCCGAGTAAATGCGAGGTAGCGTGTTTACCTAAGTCATTGATATCTCCCCGGATCTCCTTAAAGACTTCGTCCTAGTACAACTTTACATTAGGATCCATGGGGAGTGCTCCATGTCGGTTTACAAATAACATACCACCTCTTTCCAAGATTAAAGACATTTCATTGGGAAAGGATTACACCGTAACTGGATTGAGCCACCCCACTCCTAAAAAGTACTCTGTTTCCTATGTCTCGTAGTCCGAAAGTGGGCAGTGTGTCATTAGTTTTTGAATACCATCTTCGTCACCGCTCAGAATGACAATGTCGTCTATAAACAACTAGATAAATACACTGCCCCGAAGAGTTATGATGATAAAAACCCGAATGGTCTCACGTATCATGTGCCGCCAAATTCGAACAACAGAACTAAAACGGCCAAACCACGCCGCGAGATTGCTTTCAAGCCATAGAACTCCGTAACTCCGCACACCCAAACTATACTCCCGAGCAACAAAACCAGTGGTCAGCTTCCATATAAACTTCCTGCAAGATCACCATGAAGGAAGACATTTTTAATATCGATCGATAAATACAAGAACACAGCAGCCCATGGAGCATGAGATGGATTAAGCAATCTCTTGCAACTCGGGAGAATGTGTCACCATAATCAGAACCATAAACCTGAGTATATCCTTTAGCAACCAAGCGGGCCTTAAGGCAATCAACCTGACCATCAGGACCAACCTTAACTGTGTAAACCCAACGACAACCAACTGGAAACTTACCAAATGGCAAAACAACAAGATCCTAAGTGCAAGTGTAAGCAGAGTGTACCATTTCATCTACTATTTCGTCACACCTCGATGGGAAAGAGCCTCATTGGTGTTCTTAGAAAGAGAAACATAGGATATAGTAGAAACAAATGTAGAGTAGGGTGAAGATAATCGATGGTAACTCAAAAAATTGTAAATAGGATAAGGATTGCTAGTAGATCGATTACCTTTCCGAAGAGCAATGGGTAAGTTATCAAGAGGCAAGAGTTTAGGATAAATCAAGGATAGGAAGTGAGTTAAGGCAATTCAGCAGGCGGAGAGAAATAACGGAACGGTGATGGCGATGATAAACTTGAAGTGGTCGAGAAGGTGCAGGTTCATCATCAAATATAGGCGGGGAGATGACGGGAAGGGGTAAGACTTTAGTAACAGGAAGAGACTTGGAGGAGGAGAAGAAGGGTGAGTCCTCAAAGAAGGTGACATTAGTAGAGAGTATCAATGAGTCTGAGGGGAATAACAACGATAACCCTTCTGAAATCGAGAGTAGCCCAAGAAGATGATTGTGGTTAAGGAAAACTTGTCTCATCTCCGAGAATATGAACAAAGCAAGTACAACCAAAGACGAGGAGGAAGGGAACAAAGTGGTTGGTCAGGGAAAAGAAGTGAATGAGAATCTGATCATGTAACACAGATGAGGGCATACGATTAATCAAATAACAAGTTGTAAGAACAACGTCCCCCCAAAAACGAAAAGGAACATGATAATGGAGGAGGAGAGTACGAGCTGTCTCAATAAGATGACGATTCTTACGTTCAGCTACCCCATTTTGTTGAGGAGTATGAGCACAAGAAGATTGATGAAGGATCCTATGTTGGGACATAAATGGAATAAAGGGTGCAGAAAAAATATTCCCCTGCATCGGGCTACTCACGTAACACACGAATAGAAATATTGAACTGGGTCAGAATTTTAACGTAAAATTTCTGGAAAATAGAATACATCTTAGCTCGATTTTTCATTAAAAATAACCAAGTACATCGAGAATAGTTATCAATGAAAGTGACAAAATACTGAAATTTTCAACGTGATTCAATCTCTAGTTAAGTTGATATGGCGACTAAAAATCCTATTTTTACATATGTTATCTCTAGATCTCCTACTATCACATCAGAAAAATTGATTGGTAGTGAGAATTATCTTTCTTGGTCAGCTTCTGTGGAACTCTGGTTCATGGGACAAGGTTATGAGGATCATCTTATTACACCGGAGGATGCTATACCTAATGTTGACAAGGTGCTTCTGATCACATATCTGGTAATAAAGATCTTTTCTCTTCTCTTACTACTACCTCTACTTTACACTCCATCAAGCACCTTAGCTAATGGTTCTCAAACTATGGCTAAAGGTATTGGCCTGGGCACATCATCTCCTTCCCTACCTCTCACTTCGTCCTTTATACTCCGAGTGTCCCTTTAATCTTATTTCCACAAGAAATCACTCAGACTCTTAACTCCGTTCCATTATTTTTCCTGGTAAATTTGTGACCTTGCAGACGAGTACGGAAGATGATTGGCATCTGACGGGAGTCTCAAGGCCTTATCACCTCACCTCGAAATCATTTCGAGTTTGGCAAGCTTCCATCGATGCTCTCTCATCCACAACTGCCCGCCACCCTGGGCCTTCTCTAAGTTCCGTAAGATGGTCACTGCTTTTCCACTTTTCTGGCCACTTCTGCGTGTGAGTCCTCACACTGGGAAACATATTCGTGTCTCGCTCCCAAAGCTGCTTCAATAATCTGGGTAGGCTACGTTGTTCTCATATGGCTTGGAAAGTCAACTTCCTCGGCGGCTGGTTTGACTGTTATAGGCCCATCAGAGGCTTAATAACGGCTGTGGAACTTGAGATGAAGAAAAGTGACCCAAACCGTGGAGAAGAGCGACTGATGGAGGTGCAGCGGAGCCGAAATTGTTAAAAAGGTGGATAAGGAGGGTTCGAGGAGGACCACCGGAGGGATTGATCAGCAAGATGGTGCCGGACGAGCTTGGAGATGCGGAATCTCGCACCGAAAGTGAAGGCTTCCCACACGCTGCCAAAGTGGTCGCAGTCACGGAGAAAAGCGGCGTAGGCGGCGTGGATGGTCAAGCCCGCTGGTTTCCTCCGACGCGTAGATCAGCCCGCGCTCTAATCCGAGGTTTCCGGGCTTGGAGGAAGAGCTGGCCGGAAAAAGTCACCGGCGATGAGGAGATTTGACGGTATGCGCAGAGCGAGGGTCTGGCAAAGGTAAATAAAGCATCGAAGGAAACACGGTTGTTAAAAAAAATTAGGCTTTCCCCAACTCGAAGCTACCATGTGAAGAGAGAATATAACCCACTTTATTATATTGAAGAAAAAATTGACTACTACATTACATATTGGACTTATATGTATATACATGCTCATGGGAATCACAATCAAAGAATAAAATAAAGGAAAAGATTTTACAATATCTAACACCCTCCTTAAGCCAAAAGCTAATGCTGGTAGTAAAAACACAAGAGAATGGATGGCAAGACCTCTTTGCTTATTTCAATCATGGTTAGTGGGCTAGGGCCAGTGCTTTTGAGGACGTAGTCCCCTCTCATAGAATGAAAGTTACTTTTTTATGTACCTTGTGGGTCATGGGCAAATTTGTATAGTGTTGATAACACTGATTTTTTGGTGATTTTGCTGGTCGGGGTCTAGTGAGTTAGAGGTTTTTTAAGCTGGGTTCCCTTTTCGTATTCCTAAATGCTAATTCTTAGAGCTTCTTCGTTTTTTGTCAATATATTGCTTTTTACCGATCAAAAAAAACTTTCCTTTCTATAAGAAACTCTAATATTACATTCACATGTCAATATAGAAAATATTTTACACGATATTCTTTACAAAAGGAAACATACAACAATTAGGAATTTGAGACACTTTCTAACAAACTTCACCTTGAATCAACTTCAACCAAATCAATCATTTTTCCATGTATAGTAAACGTTTTAAGGGAACTTGTTGGAACCAAATCTTTACTCCATAGTAAGGCTTCCTTATGTGCCGTGGTTCCCTCTGTGTACCAGTCTTCTAATGTGTCACATTCCCCTTTTTGTGCTTTGGTTCCCTTAGATGCTTCATAGTTCCCACCTTGCAAGATGTAATAAGTGTTCAGGAGAAACTACTCTTATTTTGAATGACAAAAACATGCTTCTTATATCAAACACTTGATGTGAGACTAATGAACTATTCCTTCAATTAAAATTCCTTTTCGATGCTTTTGTGTGCTTTGTTTTCCTTAGTTTTTCGAGAAAACTTCAACCAAGATTTTAATACCATGTTGAACTGCCATTTTTTTTCCAATTTAAACTTATAATATTTGGGTCCATAAGCATGCACTCTAACACGTACTGTGTTAAAATCTGTGAATAACTTGTTAATATGCAATCTTATGAAACTTATTTGAGGTTTGGATGGATTGGTTGCCTCAATATTTTTTATTTGCATAAATTATCCAGTAAGAGTACCAAACTCCTTTTTGCTTGATCTGGTCAACAGAAGTTATTTTCACAGAGTGGGGCGCATGGGTTTGTTTAGAGAACTTATTTTTGTTACCTTGTGCTTCTGGAGTAGCCTGGTCCCTAGTTGTAATTTTTTCACCATTCTTGACATTGTGACTTCCCTGGTAGGATTTACAAAACATTCTGTTGTTTGTCTTTGGTGCCCTTTTCTATTTGTTCTATGTACTTGCTTTGCACTCTGCTTTTTAGGCAACTTCAGTTTATTGCCTATAGAAAAAAGGGATCTTATATTTCTGTTAACTAATATGTATGTATGTACATACATTTTGTATTTGCTTCTTTTAAAAATTTGGGGCTTCTTCAGGTGGCTTTCTTCTCGGGAGAACTCTTGCTCTCCTTGCTACTATGACCTTGGCAACATCAGTAGCGGCTCGTCAAGGTCCAATAGCAATGGCTGCTCACCAAATATGCTTGCAAGTATGGTTGGCTGTTTCACTCCTCACAGATGCATTCGCTGCATCTGCTCAGGTAAACAAAAATTCACTCCCTGTACAACATATGGAATTTGTTCTCACAAATCATTTCCATTTGTTGCCCTGCTGCCTCCATTTGAATTTGTAGATATTTGACATTTTTTTATCAGAAACAAATATGTATATGTATAGTAGTTGTGAAGAAATATAAGAAAATGACGCTTTTCTTATTGATTGAATGAATTCAACAGTACAAGTCCCACCTACTTATATACATCAAGTAGACATAAAAAGGAAACAAATCAAGTACAAAAAGGAAGGACAAATATTGTACAAGAAAGGTAAGGAATAAATCAGAGGATATTCCAAGAATGTCCTATGATTCTCAACACTCCCTTAAAAATTTGGGCGTATAGGTTATATGCACTAAGCTTTATTCTGAATGAATTGAATCAGCAGATATCGGAGGGCTTGAGTGAAAATATCTATTAGTTGGTCGGCTCCGAGTTAGCCCGAACTAGTAGTCGTGCATCACGAGGCAATCTTTCTGTGAATGAAGTGATAGTCCACTTTAATATGTTTGCTATTCTCGCGAAGATTGGGTTGGAAGCAATGTGTAGGGTAAACTTGGTTATCACACACAGCGTCATTTAATAAATCATTCCCCAAATCTTAGCTCTTGAAGAAGAATTTGTTTGAGTCATATAAGTTCCTGAAGTTGCCAAAGTCATAGCTCGATGCCCAGCTTCCACTAGATTTTGGCCACTACATCTTGTTTCTTACTTTTCCAGGATATTAAGTTGCCTCGATAAATACACGAGTATCACGAAGTGGGCGTTTATGCGGAGGTGAGGCACACTTGATACGCATCCTGATATCCAACAATGCAGGTGTGACATACGTTTTTATATAACACCCCCCTTGGACCCGAGTTCTAGCTGATATAACGGAGAATACGGATCCTGACATCGATGGCTATCCTTGGTAACCCGGGAGGCCCGGTAACTACGCACTCACGGGAAGAAATGTTTGATCGGGTGATGGTGAGGTAGTTTAGTCTTCCTACTAGTCGTCGATATCTCCCTGGATCTTGTAGAGGCTCCCTTTGTCCAGGTACTAGCTTGACATTCGGATCCATAGGAGTGCCTACAGGTTTACAGTTTAGCATCTGGGATTTCCTTGATATCAGGCATCTCTTTGAGACATAACCACCGGAATTAAATGAGCTATCTCGATCCCAAAAAGTACTTGAGTTTTCCCAGTCTTTTGTGCGAATGTGTTTGAAAAGATCTTTGTTTAAGTTTCGAATACCATCTTGATCAACTGCTATTATAATAATACTCGATCACGTAAACAACGGATAGATGCAGCATGTGATGATGTATGATGATACTAGAGTCATGCCGAGACTTTGTACCATAGAGGCTAAAGCGCGAGCCAGCTCGGGGACTACTTTACAGGCCATATAAGAAGCGTAGCTGCGTATTAAACGGACTCCTCGAGCAATAAATCCAGATGATTGCTCATATATACCTCCTCGAGCGAGGTGGCCGTGAAGGACATTCTTGATGTCGACTATCTGAGGGGCGAGAGCTCATGCGACCATAGATAAGAAGGCGAGCGGAAGCCATCTTGTAGCGGGGAGAAAGTGTCATAGTAATGGGGATGAAAATATCCGATATATCCCGGTCGATATATCTCGGAATTATATCAATATCGGTGTTCGACCACGATATCGGCAATGAGCGATATATCAGCCGATCTCCGGTTTTGGTTGATATATTGTGGAAATATCAGTCGTGGCGCGCAGCGTGCGTTAGTTTAATTTTTTGGTAAAATATCGAAGATATATCGGGATATATCGATGATATATCGAGATATATTGGAGATATATTTAAATGACGATTGAAATAGAGCTTGATCCAAACGGTTATGGATTGGTCTAGCAGTTTAATTACGATATATACGATATTCATGTAAAAATATCGTGGAAATATATCTGATATAATCAGATATATCCGTAAAATCAATCGTATATCGAGTCGGCTTAGATATTTCGGCCTTGGTAATCGAAGCCATATATCTTAGTATACCCCTTGGCAACCAAACGAGCCTTAAGACGATCCACCCTACGATCCGAACCAATCTTAACAATATAAATGATAGCGACCAACGGGGACTTGCTGAGTGGGGACTAAGGTCCCATGTTCGATAGAATCTGAAAGCAACGATTTCTTCAACCATTGCTGTTTCAGCCCGAAAATGAGAGAGAGACCTCATACCTGATGTGAGGAAGAAAGCGAGAAAGACGAGGTTGAAATAAAAGCGAGAATATGGTGAAGATAAACGATGATAAGGCGGGGTATAAATAGGATGGGGATTCACGAGGAGGAAAGTGTACGCTCGAATGGCGTCGGAGGATCGGTGGGAGGCAGTGAATTGGCGTCGTGGAGGGGAGGGGCGCCGTAGGAGATGAGGCCGGTGTCGATCACGTGGACGTGATATAAACCTATGCAGACGAGGTGGAAGTAGGCGGGGACTCGGATGATAAAGGTCGAAATGGAAGATGAGAGGTGAGATAAGACCTCGGGATTTGGGCGATTAGGGTAGGAATGCGAAGAATGTTCAAAAAAGGTGACATTGGCGGAAACGAAGTATCGATATGTATCAGGAGAATAGCCATGGTAACTGTTTTGAAGGCGGGAATAACGGAAGATCGCCTCGTGACGCAGCGAAGGTTTATCTTGGCTAGGGTAAGTATGTGAATGAAACAAGCGCATCAGAAACATGTGGAGAGCCAAAGGGTTGATTAGAGAGAAAGAGATAGAGAAACTTGATCACCTAGAATGAGAAGAGGGCATACGATTAATAATGCGACCATGACGATTAAGATAAGCGTACCCCAAAAACGTTGAGCAACTGTATGGTGGAGGAGATGAGTGCAAGTTGTCTCAACTAAGTGACCATTCTTGTGCTCAGCCATCCCATTTTGTTGTGAAGTGCCATACAAGAAGAAGCCAGGATCGAAGAATCCTCATGGGAGGATAAAGAGTCGGGAGAAAGGAATGGAGAGGTATTCGAGCATTATCTTTGCATAAGATGCGAGATAGAGTGAGGTGAGTTGCGAATCTCGGCCAAAAGAAATTTTTGGAATGCGAAAATAACTACGCCGACTCTTCATTATAGCCAAGACGATGGAAAAATCATCAATAAATGTAACAAAATCTTTTGGAAACCTAAGTCAGACGTAGTTCGGGAGGGACCCAGGCATCGGTGTGGGCTGAGCTCGAAACTTGAGTCGGGACTCTAAGCGCTTAGGGCGTACAGTATGTTCCCGAGTTGACACGACTCCTCACAGTGGTAAGGCTGGAAGCGAATATCTTTTGGAGCTTGGAAAAGTTTGAATGACCGAGACAACGATGGGCGAAGAGGTTCATCCAGTTGAGTGTAGATGGTGAAAGATGGGGTCGAGGCGAGATGTCCTAAAGACGAGACTCATGTCTATGCAGTAAATCCTCCTTGTACTCTAGGTCTGCTGAGGTGACATAAGAGTGAGAAAAGGTAATCGAACAATTAAGGTCATGAATTAATTTGCTGATAGAGATAAGATTAAATGGAGAATCAGGGACATAGAGAATTGAAGTAAGAGGGAAAGATGGGAGTGAACATGCGGACCTGATGCCTTTGGCCATGGTTTGAGGCCCATTAGCCAAAGTAATCATAGGCAAGAGTGAAGTGATAGTAAGGGAAGGGGAGAGATCCTTATTACCAGACATACGATCAAATACACCGGAATCCAGAATCTATGGGCCAAGAGAGTGTGTAAGATAGGTAGAGGCATTAACGGTTTGGGTAACAGAAGCAATGGAGGCAGATTTGGCGGCATGGGTGAGGCGAAGAAACTCCTCATATTCACCAAGCGTAAGAGTCACTCCCTGAGATGGAGGCGGAGACTGATCCTCAGCTGGAGGTGGAGGTGGTTTAGAAGATTGGGCTACATGAGCAGTGCGGGGTGGACGACCTTGTAACTGATAACAACGGTCTCGAAGGTGACTCGGTTGATTACAATGGGAATAATAAGGTCGTTGGCCTCTGCCTTGGTGGCCATCACGAATACTCCGGGAATCATCGTGAGGGTTAGATAGAGCAAGCATCACTGAGGTGTTTGGGGAAGCCTCAGAGTGTCGAGACCAAGTCGCAGTGGATGAATGGCACAACAACGGAGTAAAAATGTCATTAAAGGTCGGGATGGGGGAGCCAGCAAGGATTTGTTCCTGGATATTGTCAAACTCTATGCCAAGTTTAATAAGAGTAAGGATTATAAGGATTTGATCCATGTTGGACAAGTAGGCCTTGGAATCAGTGACTTTGGGCATGACAGATATGAGCTCATTTTTCAATGCAGACATTTCCCCAACATAGGAAGAAAATTCCATATGAGGCTGCTCCAGACTATCATCGGAGGAGATGCCACGATAGAGGCATTGAACATCATTGGTATATAAATTCTTTGCTTGGATCCAAAATAGGCTGAATGGTCTGATAATCCCTAAGGTTGTCGAGTGTGTTGGGCTCTATGGATTGCTGGAGAATATTACAGAGTAAAGTGTCAGATTGTCTTCAACACCATTTCCAGTATACCATAATGTAACAGAATTGGCCCAGGCCTGATAGTTATCACTTCCCTTGAGTCGATGGACAGTTATCATGGGGGTTCCAGATAGAAACAAAGAAAAGTTTGGGCTTTATGTCGGCCGCGTAAATGAAAATCAACAAAATCAACCGGAAAACTACAAATGTTGAAGGTCAGAGAAGCCTGTGGAGGGTATTGGGCTGCTGGAAAAAGTCAAGACAGATCAGAAAAGTCTAGAGAAAAGTACCGTCGGAGGCAAAATGGAAGTAAACAGCAGAAGATGGAACGGATTGAAGATCTAAGGGCTACGAAGCTCTGTCGGCGGAGGCAGGCAGGTGGGGAGAATCCAGGTGGTTGGAGGGTCATCATGCGTCGACGCACCACGAAGCGAAGCCAGAAGCGTGGGGGGACACACCCTGTGGGAAGAACATGTCCTTGACGGCGGCATTAGATCAGTTCTTGGGTTTCTTGCCTCTGGTGGATAGATCGGTTGTCGACGAGTCAACTAGTGGGGATATCTCATCGGCAGGGGTCGTCGCCGGAAAAGAACGTTGGTGATGATGTGGTCTAATGGCGACAAAGAACTCCAATGTTTTCTGTGATCAAGGTGGAGTGGCCGAAAAGAGATCTGACTATTAGATGGGTTGTCGGAATTGAAGACACGACGAAACCCTAACCTAAACCTTCCATGGCTCTGATACCATGTGAAGAAATATTAGAAAATGATGTTTTTCTTATTGATTGAATGAATTAAACAGTACATGTCCTACCTACTTATATACGTCGAAGATATAAAATAAATCAAGTACAAAAAGGAAGGACAAATATTGTATAAGAAAGGTAGGGAATGAATCAGAGAATATTCGAAAGTATCCTATGATTCTCAGCATATTAAAGGCATGATATTCAAAGCGAAACCGTCTACAAGCTTGAGGAGCAGGAGGTTGGTGGTTGCGTGGTATCGAGTCTAGTTTAATAGGAGGTCATGAGTTCGATTCACCTTTCTACAATTTATTCTCCATTTGTTGATTGGAAAGTCCATGGAGGACTCTATTTGGTTTGTTTGACTCTCCACGTGTGGGTATGGTGTTACTTACGTGGGGGATATTAAGACATGATAGTCATATTAAACCAGATCTCGAACTTAAGCTTTAAGGGAGAGTTGGTCGTTTACTTGTTAGTAAGGACAGAGCGGAAAGATGAAAGACCCTTCTCATGAAGTACAAACCTTGATCAAAGTAAGATATATTCCACCGGTACATCGAATATAAGTGGAATTCTTGAAGTGTTGTGAGGATTGTGCAGCAATGATGATAACAATTGGAGAAGAAAAACAAGAATACCACAGTTACATGGTTTGGTAGTGTGCCTACATTCACGAAACGATCGCTTGAACTTTATTTATCATTAAATAAGTTCACATGAAGGTATTTATAATAACGCCGCAGGATACGACAAATTACAAAAATACTATCTTTAAATATCTTGTCTTTATTCCACAATAGGTTTAGCCCTTCTAGCCTCAATAGGCCTCATGCTTCATGGGAGTGGGAATGGTCATTCAGCATCCATGGTTTTCTATATTTTGGATGCGTCTTATGAAGATTTTTATTATATTTATTTTTATTGACTACTTTATTTGTGCATGGCCCATAAACTAAAGCTTCGAAAAAGCTGAAACATGTTTTATGGTTACTGCTTATACTCTCTAGCTATACCAGTTTTTACACACTTTTGTTTGGCATCCTTATTTGCATAGGCCATGATTGCCAGTTCTTTATCAAAGGTGACTAGAGGCTGTGAAAGAAATTACCTACTTTGTACTAAAGGTAAGTCACTCTTCTAGGTCTCTCCGTTATCTTGAGTTTCTGCCACCCCTGAGGTAGGGTAGAGTATCCCAACTTTATCAAGAGCTAGATTGATTGGTGTATTATGGGTAGAATATGTTTTTTCTGATTCTGTTTGCATATGTTTTCCAGACAGGATTATTCACTGGTATTTCCTTGGCTGTGGCTTTGAGTGCATTTAACAGTACCTTAGCCACCATATTCATAAGGACATTGAAGTGTTAGGAATTGTTAAGACTGGGAGTACTGGTATGTATACGTTAGTTTTGCTTTCTTCAGATTTTAGCTTCTACTGAATCTGAGTTCTTACTCCTTTCTGAATTTATTTACAGTTTGTCTGTGCCAGTCAACCTATAAATTCTTTAGCTTTTATTTTTGATGGCCTCCATTTTGGTGCATCAGACTTCCCATATGCTGCTCGCTCTATGGTAAGCTCCTCTCTGTCAAAGTTGGAACATTTCTGGATTTGTTAACCAGGATGTCAAAGTTCACAGATATGGCTTCTTTTAACATTCATAATAATTGATAGATGCTGGTTGGGGCAATATCTTCTGCCTTTTGCTTTATGTTTCCTTCTCTACTTGGTCTTCCCGGAGTTTGAGCTGGGCTGACTCTCTTTATGGGCTTTGAATGGCAGGGTGACCAGGTAAAATATGTAGTAGCATAAGCTACCTATTTTCGGGTTAAAACACATGAAATTTAAGTTCTTACCCGAATATAATTTATTAATTGGTAGGTAACCTGACAGTGAGAAGCGCTGATATATGAAATTGATAAAAAGCACTGTTATTTTAAGTTATGGGTTTCATGGTTGTTAAATTGCGTACAAGCGGGTGTTATAATGAATTTTTGTTGTAAACATTATTTCAGAAGTACATGATTTCAGAAGTGCATGATTTCTTTAAAGGTGCATTCTTTTGTGAATCATTGCATATAAGTATTATTTTGACATGACTTAGATGTTCTATAAAATTTTCTGGAAGGTATTCATTGTCAAGGTGTTCGTTCTTCTGAATTGGTGGGCAAGCTCAAAGCCTCATACTAATGCTCCGTTTGGAACCTAGAAAGTACTAAGGAAAGAAAATAATGACGAAAGTAGAGAGGAAAAGTGGAAGCGAAGAAAAATTGAAGGAAAATAAAAAATTGGTTTAAACTTAATGAATTAATTCTATATGTTTATTCAAACTCATTTTATTTGATTCTCTTATATAGGACTAAAATTTTAAAAATATAATGTATTTATTTATTATGTATGTATCATGTGATGATGTGTTATTATGTATTATATATATAAAATTTTGAGGAATTTTGATTGTGTTTGATTTCTTTTATATTTTCATGGTGAAAAATTAGCATGAGAAAACCATTTTCTTTAGTATTTTCATTTCTGCAATGCTTTCAGGGTTAAACGAGCCTAAGGGATGGAAGTGATAATGACACTGGCATCTAGACCTTCCCTCTCTTAGATGGCAAGTGAAATAGTCATCAAAGAAATATGTGAAGAAACTTTTAGACAAAATAAATATATAGGTAAAAATAAAAACAGCAAGATATTTTAAATTAATCCATTTCTTGGTCTTATGTTAACTTGGGAAGAGTATTTGGTGGTCTTCTGGATGCTAGTAGTGTTAGAGCCCTTTCAACCGAAGCAGCGATGCCTGTAAGGTTGTCCCAATTTGTGTAGATATAGTAACCTTATCTTATGAACCTATGGTCTTATTTTCTTGTTTAAAACATGCTTATGTTTTATATTCTAATAACCACTATATTTATTTTTCAGATTATTGTGGCTTGGTCCATGAGTGGTTTCCTGCATGAGGACTTCCAGATGGCAGAGGTTGGTTTATTTTTATATTTACGGATCAGAGTTGTCTAATTTGGTTGCTTGTATTTAGGTTCATATCCTTCGTCTAGCAATGTTTGAATGCCTTATTTGACTGGTCTCCAACTTGGTGGTTCATTAATTTTCCTTTTCTGTTCTACTAATTATGCTGTCTAGCGAGTTGATCTTTTGTAATGCTGGGAATGGTAAAGTATTTAGTTTGGGTTATGAAAGTTAGTTCTAGAAACAAGTTTCACATTTACCCTAGACAAACATTTCAAGGTGAAATGCACTTCATGAAGGATCAGAACCAACAGTGTTCCTTCTAACTGCTTTTAGTGATATCAACTGCCTAATTAGGATGCAGTATTACAAATCGTTGCAGTAGCACCAATTTGAGATCTTATTAGTAAGGATCATATGCCTATGTTAACTTAGAAACATAGTTTCAGTGGTCGCGTGAACCTTCTTTATATGCATGTGCACTGTGCTCACTTTTGGTTTTAGAGATACTGATTATTATCCATTCACGCCAGGGCGATATTTAAAATGAATTTGTTTGAATATACTGTACATTTATTTATCTTTTGATATTAAGATAGGCTGTGAGAGGTGAAAAAAAATATAATGTACATTATATCTTAAGCTTTTGACAATTTCTTTTGACACCTGGAGACATGCTATTATCTTGACAGGTGCCGAAGGACGCTAATATAGGCCTCAAAGAACCTTAGGATGATATCCAGAGTCTTCTATGTTTTATTTTTTTATTTTTTATAAGTAAAAGTACTATATTAAAGAGAGGACTGCCAAATAACAAGAGTCTTCTATGTTGCTGTCACCTATAAATTTGATCTTGTGAATATATTATCTAAAAAAAGGTTTCTGTAGCTTTCTCATTCATGGCATGTGCTAAAATTTCCATATGTGATTGTATTTTTACTGGCTTAATGAGTCTTGCTTTTGATGTGAATATCTGTATTATCCTTAACAAAACTCTTGGTAAAATCAGGAAAGTGAACAATATCATCCATGAAAATGTGATGTGAACTAGAATCTCCCCAGATGAAAAGAATAATTTAAACGATCCCTATGTAGATCATTTGGTTTGAAAGAATGACCCAAATTTGATTAATGCTTATATGGTTTATAATTCAGAAAGGATCAGCAACAGTATGCCTTCTATCTTCTGTATCTCAGTAAAATGGTTATTTCAGATTTTCATTCTTTTTTAGCACCGTGTAATTTGTGTATCTCCTCTCCCTTGCTTCTCTCTCTCTACTGTACCTGGAGCAGTATGCATAGTTTTTAACCCTGGCAAAAATGTTAATGGGTTATCGTATTGAACTTTGTTTGATGTGGCTACATGATTTGAATTTACACTACCCAAAATTGTTAATTCTCTGAAGGAAGTGTCAATTTGCCTGTTTCTTGATATATACATAGGTGATTATAAAATTTTGGATAAAAAACTTCTTAACTCAGTCTATGATAGAGCCCGGGAAACCAGCTGACGAATGGCATTGAATGTTCTTTGACAATGAGCAGTTTTAATCTCGTTGATGAAGTACATTGATTCATTTTTTTGTCAATACTCAAGAATCTTTTTTTTTTAAGTAGCGTATATTAAACACCATTACGTAATAGTATTATGTTTATTTTGAGTTTAGGGCCAAAACCAGACTTTATTATTAAAAAATGTGATTTTATACCACTTTGAAATATTTTCTAATATAGCTCTCTTATATCATGTAGGAGAAATGTTCAATTTTTTTTTAAATTTTTTAATACAAATTAGAGAAGCGTGGTTTTAGCTGTGTAACCGTTTTTGAAACTAAGCAGTAGTTAGAAATCGTAATTGATTTTTACAATAAAGCAGAATTATGGCGTGGTTTCTGTTTGAACTAAAGCTTCATTTGTAATTCGTCTTTGGTTTAAAATGAAGCAGCGTAGTTTTACTTACGACTTCTAAATTAAATTTTAAAAATAAAAAAATACAAAATATCTTTGTTACGTGGTTAAGAAATTTATTATTTTGAACAAAGAAGTTTCGAGTTAACTAGAATGAATATATGTTTTTATTCAAATGGACAAATCTTGCATTGAACCCAAACTCATTATATTCTTTTCTCACAAATTTATCTACTTGTATACCAGCTAAACTCTTGAAATCACCAGTTTTATTGTTATTTATTTTTTCTAAATAAAAGTTCTCTCTTGAATTTGTTTTTCTATAAATTTTGTTTTGTTTTTCTTTGAATTCTGTTTTATCCCTGAAAACAAGAAAGCCAAAGTTCCCTGTAATCTAGAACAAAGGAATGGTGGTTGTATATCTTAGTCAAAGTTCCATTTATGACTTAGAGGTGAGAAAAAAATGTTAGTGAAACAACAAAACAACATATAGAGAAGATAAAGTAAATGCTTTATAATTTAGTTCACTTGTTTTGTTTATAATTATTTCTAATAAAGAATAATGAAAATATAGGAAATAATTAAAACAAAATATTACATATAAAAATTACTTTTTAAAAATATATTTGAAAAAATAAACTTTTTGTATACTTGTACGCATCCAATCATAGTCTCCTTTTTTTCTTCACTTTCTATTTTTTTCTTTTCTAACTGATCATCTTTCTTAAGTAAGAAGGGTTGATTTTTAGTTTGAAATCACTATTCTACCTTCTTTTTTTTTTTTCAGTCTATCTCTAAATAAAGTGATTATTTTGTAAAGATTTAAGTATTTTTTTGTTTTTCATATTATCGTCATTTTATTGCAGCGTTTGATTTGATGTCGGCTTATTATGACATATATTCGTCATCTTGTTGTGATATTTTATTTTTCTGTGGGTGATTAGTCGAAGATATTAAATTATGATTGTCATCGTCGGTAGATATTTTAGTCATTATATTATCAAATTTATAGGTTTTATACCGATTTATTATATTATTAATTTAGATATTATTTTATTCTTTATGATTTTTAGTAATTTATATATTTGATACATGTCGATTTATCGTAAGTTTGAATCAGTAAAATTAATTTTCTTTAAAAACATAATAACGAACGTATTGAAGACTTTTTAATTCTCCTAGTAATTTTTGTATAAATATCTTCAGAAATACTTTCCTAATAAGGTCTTTAGAATCTCTCCTCTACATGGGACACTTTGGCCTATTCGTTTCTAGCTCTCTCTGTATTTCCCTAAGATGTTTCAAACAATTATTTTGAAGATTATTGTGAATCTCTTATTTTTCTTTTTCCTGTTTTTTTTTTTTTAAAAAAAAAAAAAAAAAACCCTCTCTGCATATTTGTCTTGCCACTTAATCTTAATCATGTCCCTGATCTTTTTGTGTGTTGTCATGTTGTGGGGACTACATGTCTACAATAGACAATTTATTTTCTGTTGCTGCTGCTTCTAGGCCCATAAAAAAGAGTGCCACTTTACTCATGTCTTTGATATTTTAAATCAAATGGCATATACAAGTTTTTTTTTTTTTTTTTAAAAATAAAAAATTAAGGGGGCAATATAATGAAACTTATTTGAGGTGTTGATGGAAATGCCATAATTTAGGGCTTCAAATTGGTTCCTATGTTGTCTGATTACAAGGACTGGTAGTTTTAGACATGACAGATGCTAGGCTGTCTTTTTAATTTTAGCTTTTAATTGGGACCTATTATTAAATTTTTAGTTCATTTTGATTATATTTTATTTATTTTTTTACTTCTAGAAAATTTTAATAGTTTTTTTTTTAATATTTTCTTGAAACTAAACATAATGGTTAATGTTCCAATAAGCCTACGTAAGTAGTTCAGAACTAAGGGGCATAAAAAGGTCCCAGTTCCGGTCTCAATGGAGACAAATTATGAAGAACTAAATATTATGATGTATTGTAAAGTTAATATATATAAAAAATATAATGTTAATAGATATAGAATAAGAACTTTTTTTTTTGTGAGACAATGAGGTGTTTTAAACATGTCCGTTAGAGAAATTAGGAATTTTTTATTTATAAAAAGGCATGAATCTTTGACTTTCAATTTAGAAAGTAAAATACTTAATCATCACACTATTATGTCATTTAAACATATTTATGTTCTTTTAACTATAATTTTTAGGTTAGGAGAAATGTTGTTGTTATGTGAACACTTAAAATCTTATTATAAAACACACTTGTATTCTTAAAATTCGAATTTAAAATCATTAATTAAATTAAAAGAGATACTAACCGTCTAACGTTGCAAGAAGTCCCTTTTATAGGGTCATTTTTACCATATATATATATATATATATATATATATATATATATATATAAATTGAAATTTGGATATTGCTACTTGAGGGGATGATATTAGTTAGGAAGATTATTGTAGTTCTTGTTTCAATGTTTACGTGTTTCGTAGTCTTTCGTCACACACAAAAAATAAAAAAATAAAAAAAATAAAAGAGGAGAAGAATATAATATTCTTTTTTAATTTTTATGTGAACTTTTGAGATTTAAGTAGCGTTTGTTTTGAGCTTTAATCTTTGAAGTATTAAATTTGTTGTTTTCAAATTTTTAAAAAAGTTTTGAATATAAAAAATGAAAATGTTGGTTTTTATTCGAGAAAAGTTATTTTATGAAAATAAGAAAAAGCTCGATCATTCTTCGATAAAAGAAAGGCTATGTCCTCTGTAGCTCTTGGGATGACGGAAGGGGTTTGGGACCAGGGATGGTAGAAATTAAGGCCCAGAACTCGTTATTTTTTGATTAGAAACATGCCGTTTTACAAAGAATTAAGCGATGCGAGCAGGAATGAGAAAATTCTCAAACTTCGTTGGTTTACATTTTATTTTTGTTTTATTTTTAATTTTAATTTTTTATATTTGCGTTTTTTATTTTTATTATATTAAAATTAATATTTTTCATAAAAATAAAAATATTATGAATTTTATAAATTATTTATTAAAACATTATAATAATAATTATTATTTACATTAGAGTATAAAAAATAAAATAATAAAAAAATTTAAAATATAATTGGGGGTGAAGCACATTATTATTATTTTGGATACGTGGTTCGATTATTTTAAATTCAGATTAAGTTTACACTTGATAATTTGTTTATTTTAGGTTAAACTTTATTTTAAATGAAGCTTAGTTTAAGTCGTTCATTTCGAGATTTTCGTAAAAATCTAGTCGCTAGGGTTCTAATTGGCTTATCGCGCAGAAAATCGGAAAAATTTACTTGTCTCGGAAATTCAACGAAACTTTTAAGATCATTTAGATTCCTTGAGGCAATTTAATGGCGCGATCGGTTTTAAATGCGTCAAGATACAGGAATTTTTAGAACTTTCGCAGCCTTATGATAATTTATTATTTTATTAATATTTTATCGTTTTAAAAATTTTAATTTCCACGAATTTTATAAGGAGTAGCAATCATGAGCAGGTTCGGTTTAAGAAAATAATCTGCTTTATTAAAAAAAAGCACACGATTGTAAGGATTCATGCTTCATTCGAATTTAAAATGGGTTGGGATAGAGCTGAAAATAATACGTTATATTATTATTTTTATTCGTTATTTAATATTAAAACCAGATATTTAATGTAATATTATTAAATCTTTATTCAAACGGATAAAAATTATATTCAGATTAAATTTAAAAGCAAGGCATGATGTGGATTTCAACTTTTTCTAGAGGATGAGCCCATAGAAAAGAGCCAACTAATAATAATATGAGATGGATAGGGTATGAGATAATGTGTACACGTGGTGGACCGTTCACCGTTCACCACTCACAGTCTTGTCGCTGTTTCAGTTTGGTACGATCTGATTGAAATAGACACGATTCCCTATTTGACAATGTTGATGATAAAATAAAATAAAATTAATTTCATTACTGTCACACTTCTATCATATTCTGACAAGTTTTTTATAGGTTGAATTACGTTTGTGTATAATATGGAGGGGTAACAAATTAAAAAAAAAGGATTCTTCTCTCAAACTAATACAATTTTTTTAAAAGAACAAACTAATGACCAGAGTAGTTTGTTTGTCTGTTACTTGGAATTTTTTTAAGTTATTGGCTCAGTAAGTCAATGATTATAACATTAATGTAAAATTTTTTAATGCCACAATCAATAATTATGAGATTAATTTAAAAAAATTCAATATCATAATGTGACTACAGAATTACTGACAGGCATTAGTTTTGAATAA